>CM059785.1:940000-1542500 GCA_030435695.1 Brachymystax lenok tsinlingensis
ATTCATCCATCCATATATCCATCCATCCATTCATCCATCCATTCATCCATTCATCCATCCATTCATCCATCCATGCATCCATCCATTCATCCATGCATCCATCCATCCACTCACCCATCCATCCATCCACTCATCCATCCACCATCCATGTATCCATTCCCACCGTCCACCCATCCATCCATCCATGCAGCTATATATCCATCCATACATCCATCCATCCATATATCCATCCATCCATCCATCCATCCATCCATTCACCCATCCATTCATCCATCCATGCATCTATCCATCCATTCATCCATCCATCCATCCATCCATTCCTCCATCCATCCATCCATTCATCCATCCATATATCCATCCATCCATTCATCCATCCATTCCTCCATCGATCCATCCATATATCCATCCATTCATCCATCCATATATCCATTCATCCATCCATATATCCATCCATTCATCCATCCATCCATATATCCATCCATTCCGCCATCCATATATCCATCCATCCATTCATTATTTCATCCATCCATATATCCATTTATCCATCCATTTATTCATCCATCCATATATCCATTCATCCATCCATATATCCATCCATCCATTCCTCCATCCATATATCCATCCATCCATCCATATATCCATCCATCCATTCCTCGATCCATGTATCCATCCATTCATTCCTCCATCCATCCATCCATCCATTCGTCCATCCATCCATCCATTTATCCATCCATCCATTCATCCATCCACCCATCCATCCATCCATCCATATATCCATCCATTTATCCATCCATCCATTCATCCATTCATTCATCCATTCATCCATCCATTCATCCATCCATTTATCCATCCATCCATTTATCCATCCATCCATTCATCCATCCATCCATATATCCATCCATCCATTCCACCATCCATATATCCATCCATCCATTCATTATTTCATCCATCCATATATCCATTCATCCATCCATATATCCATCCATCCATTCCTCCATCCATATATCCATCCATTCATTCCTCCATCCATATATCCATCCATTCATTCCTCCATCCATCCATATATCCATCCATATATCCATCCATCCATTCCTCCATCCATATATCCATTCATCCATATATCCATCCATTCATTCCTCCATCCATCCATATATCCATCCATATATCCATCCATCCATTCCTCCATCCATATATCCATTCATCCATATATCCATCCATTCATTCCTCCATCCATCCATCCATATATCCATCCATCCATTCCTCCATCCATATATCCATCCATTCATCCATCCATTCATCCATCCATATATCCATCCATCCATTCATCCATCCATCCATATACCCATCCATTCGTCCATCCATCCATTTATCCATCCATTCATCCATCCATCCATCCATTCCTCCATCCATCCATCCATCCATATATCCATCCATCCATTCCTCCATCCATATATCCATTCATCCATATATCCATCCATTCATTCCTCCATCCATCCATATATCCATCCATATATCCATCCATCCATTCCTCCATCCATATATCCATTCATCCATATATCCATCCATTCATTCCTCCATCCATCAATCCATATATCCATCCATCCATTCCTCCATCCATATATCCATCCATTCATCCATCCATTCATCCATCCATATATCCATCCATCCATTCATCCATCCATCCATATACCCATCCATTCGTCCATCCATCCATTTATCCATCCATTCATCCATCCATCCATCCATTCCTCCATCCATCCATCCATCCATATATCCATCCATTCATCCATCCATCCATATATCCATCCATATATCCATCCATTCATCCATCCAAATATCCATCCATTCATTCATCCATCCATTCATCCATCCATTCATCCATCCATCCATCCATTCATCCATCCATTCATGCATTCATTCATCCATCCATCCATTCATCCATCCATTCATCCATTCATCCATCCATTCATCCATCCATTCATCCATTCATTCATCCATTCATCCATCCATTCATCCATTCATTCATCCATCCATCCATTCATTCATCCATCCATTCATCCATCCATTCATCCATTCATTCATCCATCCATCCATTCATCCATTCATCCATCCATCCATTCATCCATCCATCCATTCATCCATCCATTCATCCATCCATTCATCCATTCATTCATCCATCCATCCATTCATCCATTCATCCATCCATCCATTCATCCATCCATCCATCCATCCATTCATCCATCCATTCATCCATTCATTCATCCATTCATTCATCCATTCATTCATCAATCTCTGTACTTTCTATCATCTGCACTATTGTCCGTGTTTCACTCTTCTCCCTCTTCCTCTCCACCCTCCAGCTATACTTTCCAGGAGGTTCAGGATAACACAGACACCATCTGGAAATTCCAGCGGTATGAACTGATCAAGGAGTACCACAGCCGACCCGCTGCCCCCCCTCCACTCATCCTCCTCTCCCACATCTTCCTCTTCATCAGACGCATAGTGCTGCAGAGACCCCCCAATAGCTACAGAGCCTTCAGTGAGTCCTTAAATATATAAAACCGAAATGAAGCCTAGTCCTGGACTAAAAGTCACTTTCAATGTAGATTCTCCAAGGCTTCGTCTGTGTCCAGGAGACCTGCCTTTAAACTGTTAACCTGGCCAGCTCTTTCTTCTGTCCTAAAAATGTTGTGTATTCTACTTCATATGGTCTCTCCTCTCCACTCTCCTCCTCTCCTCTCCACTCTCCTTCTCTCCACTCTCCTCCTCTCCTCTCCACTCTCCTTCTCTCCACTCTCCTCCTCTCCTCTCCACTCACCTCCTCTCCACTCACCTCCTCTCCACTCTCCTCTCCTCTCTCGTCTCTCCTCTTCTGTCCTCTCCTCTCGCCTCTCTCCACCTCTCCTCACCATGCTCTCCTCTCCTCTCTCCTCCTCTCCTCACTCCTCTTCTCACTCCTCTCCTCTCTCCTCCTCACTCTCCCCTTCACTCTCCTCTTCACTCCACCTGTCCTCTTCACCCTCCTCTCCTCTCCACTTCTCTATCCTCCTCTCCACTGTACTCTCACCCTCTCCTCTTCACTCTCCCCTCTCCTCTCCAATCTTCTCCTTTCCTCTCTTCTCTCCTCCTCTCCTCTCCACCTCCTCCTCTCCTCTCTCCTGCTCTCCTCTTCACCTTCCACCTCTCCTCTTCAATCTCCTCCTCTCCTCTCCACTCTCCACCTCTCCTCTTCACACATCTCCTCTCCTCTTCATCTCCTCCTCTCCACTCTCCTCCTCTCCACTCTCCTCCTCTCCTCTCCACTCTCCTCCTCTCCTCTCCACTCTCCTCCTCTCCTCTCCACTCTCCTCCTCTCCTCTCCACTCTCCTCCTCTCCTCTCCACTCTCCTCCTCTCCTCTCCACTCTCCTCCTCTCCACTCTCCTCCTCTCCTCTCCACTCTCCTCTCTCCTCCTCTCCACTCTTCTCATTTCCTCTCTTCTCTCCTCTTCTCCTCTGTCCTCTCCACTCTACTCCTCCATCCTCTCCACTCTCTCCTCTCTCCTCTCCACTCTCCTCCTCTCCTCACTCCTCTCCACTATCCTCTCCTCTCTCCTGCTCTTCTCTTCGCTATCCTCCTCAATCTCCTCCTCTCTCCTCTCCACTCTCCTCCTCTCCACGTCACTCTTCTCCTCTCCACCCTCCTCCTCTCCTCTTCACTCTCATCTCTTCTATCCACTTCTCTTCACGCGCCTCCTCTTCAATCTCCTCCTCTCCACTCTCCTCCTCTCCTCTTCACTCTCCTCCTCTTCACTCTCCTCCTCTCCTCTCCACTCCACTCTACTCATCCCTCCTCTCCACTCTCCTCCTCTCCTCTCTCCTGCTCTCCTCTTCACCTTCCACCTCTCCTATTCACATTTCTCCTCTCCTCTTCAATCTCCTCCTCTCCTCTCCACTCTCCTCCTCTCCTCTTCACTCTCCTCCACTTCACCCTCATCCTCTCCTCTTTACTCTCCTCCTCTCTTCTCTCCTCCTCTCCTCACTCCTCTCCAATATCCTCTCCACTCTCCTCTCTCCTGCTCTTCTCTTCGCTCTCCTCCTCTCCTCCTCTCCTCCTCAATCTCCTCCTCCACGTCACTCTTCTCCTCTCCACCCTCCTCCTCTCCTCCTCTCCCCTTCACTCTCCTCCTCTCCACGTCACTCTCCTACTATCCCCTCTTCTCCTCTTATCTCCACCTGTTCACCCTCCTCCTCTCCTCTCCACTCTCCTCCTCTCCTCTCATCTCTCCTCTCTCCTCTCAACTTTCCTCTCTCCTCTCCACTCTTCTCCTTTCATCTCTTCTCTCCTCCTCTTCTCAACTCTACTCCTCCCTCCTCTCCACTCTTTCCCCTCCTCTCCTCACTCCTCTCCACTATTCTCTCCACTTGCCTCCTCTCCACTCTTCTCCTCTCCAATCTTCTCCTTTCCTCCCTTCTCTCCTCCTCTCTCATCTGTCCTCTACACTCTACTCCTCCCTCCTCTCCATGTCACTCTCCTACTCTCCACTCTCCTCATCACCCTCCTCCTCTCCACTACACTCTCCTCTCCTCCTCTCTCCTCCTCTTCACTCTCCCCCTTTCCTTTCCAGAGGAGGAGCTGCCTGAGGTGGAGGAGGAAGAGTTGTTGTCGTGGGAATCCTTTATGAAGGATAACTACCTTCTCTCCTGCAGACAGCAGCAGAGCCAGAGCATAGAGCAACGTACAACAGACACAGCTGACAAGTAACTTATTACTATATTTTTATGAAGTGTGTTTTCTGCAATACATGACCAGCCTGGGTACTACTCTGTTCCAACTGCAGTCCAACTGGTCTTGTTTGCCCTCCCAGGGTTAGGATCTGTGTGATTCAGTGTCCCCCAGGGTTAGGATCTGTGTTATTCAGTGTCCCCCCCAGGGTTAGGATCTGTGTGATTCAGTGTCCCCCCCAGGGTTAGGATCTGTGTGATTCAGTGTCCCCCCCAGGGTTAGGATCTGTGTGATTCAGTGTCCCCCCCAGGGTTAGGATCTGTGTGATTCAGTGTCCCCCCCAGGGTTAGGATCTGTGTGATTCAGTGTCCCCCCCAGGGTAGGATCTGTTCTATTCAGTGTTCCCCCTTCTCCAGGGTTAGGATCTGTGTGATTCAGTGTCGTCGTCCCCAGGGTTAGGATCTGTGTGATTCAGTTTCCCCCCCCTCCAGGGTTGGCACCATGACAGAGCTGCTACAGAGGGAGGAGGCCACAGGGCTGGTTACTTTAGTGAAGAGATTGACCAGACTGGAGGAGCAGGTAATGACCCCCACATCACTTTACCCATCACTCTGACTTACTGTGTTTCTGAAGTTTGAAACTCATTCAGGACTATCATTATCACTTCTCCAGGTCTCCCAGTCAGCCAGAGCTCTCCAGTGGATCATGGACACCCTCAAAGCTCAGGGTCTACACTCTAAAGAGGAGGCTCCACAGCTGGGTGAGGTCCCCCTCTCACTGGACTCTGTTTCCGTAGATACAGTAAATCCTGTAGATAGCTGTATTTTCACGTTGTCCTATGTATGATCTATCTAGCCTCACCTGGTAAGCTGAAGAGGTCTGAAAGTGAACCCAAAGAAGCCCATAGACAGGAGAAGTCAGAGAGAGAGAATACGTTTTACCATGTCAACGCCCGGCGTCTGGACTACCCTGACAGTCCCATCCCTCGCTTCCCTGTTCTTGAGGAGAAGGTGCCCTGGGAGGTGCCTGACTAATACTATATATCCTAGAGGAGAAGGTGCCCTGGGAGGTGCCTGACTAATACTATATATCCTAGAGGAGAAGGTGCCCTGGGATGTGCCTGACTAATACTATATCTCCTAGAGGAGAAGGTGCCCTGGGATGTGCCTGACTAATACTATATCTCCTAGAGGAGAAGGTGCCCTGGGAGGTGCCTGACTAATACTATATCTCCTAGAGGAGAAGGTGCCCTGGGAGGTGCCTGACTAATACTATATCTCCTAGAGGAGAAGGTGCCCTGGGATATGCCTGACTAATACTATATCTCCTAGAGGAGAAGGTGCCCTGGGATGTGCCTGACTAATACTATATATCCTAGAGGAGAAGGTGCCCTGGGATGTGCCTGACTAATATTACCTCATAGTTATTATTAAGTTACCTCACAGTAGAGTTACTAAGGCTGTGTCTGAAATCGCACCCTGTTCCTATAGTTCACTTCTTTTGACCAGAGCACATGGCACTGTACAGGAATATGAGCAATTTCTGACACAGCTGAGTTACTGCAGTTGAACTTCTACAGGAAGTTTCTAATGATATTGTTATGTGTTTATAATGGCTTCAATAAATACATCTCCTCTGTTCCAGGTTGACTTCATCCTTTACAATCCTCCTGTTCTGAATGGAGAGGGCCAAGAACAGATAGATGGGTGAGTTGTTTGGGCCAAGAACAGACAGATGGGTGAGTTGTTTGGGCCAGGAGCAGACAGATGGGTGAGTTGTTTGGGCCAGGAGCAGACAGATGGGTGAGTTGCTTGGGCCAGGAGCAGACAGATGGGTGAGTTGTTTGGGCCAGGAGCAGACAGATGGGTGAGTTGTTTGGGCCAGGAGCAGACAGATGGGTGAGTTGTTTGGGCCAGGAGAAGACAGATGGGTGAGTTGCTTGGGCCAGGAGCAGACAGATGGGTGAGTTGTTTGGGCCAAGAACAGACAGATGGGTCAGTTGTTTGGGCCAAGAACAGATAGATGGGTGAGTTGTTTGGGCCAAGAACAGATAGATGGGTGAGTTGTTTGGGCCAAGAACAGACAGATGGGTCAGTTGTTTGGGCCAAGAACAGATAGATGGGTGAGTTGTTTGGGCCAAGAACAGTTAGATGGGTGAGTTGATTGGGCCAGGAGAGGACAGATGGGTGAGTTGTTTGGGCCAGGAGAAGACAGATGGGTGAGTTGTTTGGGCCAGGAGCAGATAGATGGGTGAGTTGTTTGGGCCAGGAGCAGACAGATGGGTGAGTTGTTTGGGCCAGGAGCAGACAGATGGGTGAGTTGTTTGGGCCAGGAGCAGACAGATGGGTGAGTTGTTTGGGCCAGGAGCAGACAGATGGGTGAGTTGTTTGGGCCAGGAGCAGACAGATGGGTGAGATGTTTGGGCCAGGAGCAGACAGATGGGTGAGTTGTTTGGGCCAGGAGCAGACAGATGGGTGAGTTGCTTGTGCCAGGAACAGATAAATGGGTGAGTTGTTTGGGCCAAGAACAGACAGATGGGTGAGTTGTTTGGGCCAAGAACAGACAGATGGGTGAGTTGTTTGGGCCAGGAGAAGACAGATGGGTGAGTTGCTTGGGCCAAGAACAGACAGATGGGTGAGTTGCTTGGGCCAGGAGCAGACAGATGGGTGAGTTGTTTGGGCCAAGAACAGACAGATGGGTGAGTTGTTTGGGCCAGGAGAAGACAGATGGGTGAGTTGTTTGGGCCAAGAACAGACAGATGGGTGAGTTGCTTGGGCCAGGAGCAGACAGATGGGTGAGTTGCTTGGGCCAGGAGCAGACAGATGGGTGAGTTGTTTGGGCCAAGAACAGACAGATGGGTCAGTTGTTTGGGCCAAGAACAGATAGATGGGTGAGTTGTTTGGGCCAAGAACAGATAGATGGGTGAGTTGTTTGGGCCAAGAACAGACAGATGGGTCAGTTGTTTGGGCCAAGAACAGATAGATGGGTGAGTTGTTTGGGCCAAGAACAGTTAGATGGGTGAGTTGATTGGGCCAGGAGAGGACAGATGGGTGAGTTGTTTGGGCCAGGAGCAGACAGATGGGTGAGTTGTTTGGGCCAGGAGCAGATAGATGGGTGAGTTGTTTGGGCCAGGAGCAGACAGATGGGTGAGTTGTTTGGGCCAGGAGCAGACAGATGGGTGAGTTGTTTGGGCCAGGAGCAGACAGATGGGTGAGTTGTTTGGGCCAGGAGCAGACAGATGGGTGAGTTGTTTGGGCCAGGAGCAGACAGATGGGTGAGATGTTTGGGCCAGGAGCAGACAGATGGGTGAGTTGTTTGGGCCAGGAGCAGACAGATGGGTGAGTTGCTTGGGCCAGGAGCAGACAGATGGGTGAGTTGCTTGGGCCAGGAACAGATAAATGGGTGAGTTGTTTGGGCCAAGAACAGACAGATGGGTGAGTTGTTTGGGCCAAGAACAGACAGATGGGTGAGTTGTTTGGGCCAGGAGCAGACAGATGGGTGAGTTGCTTGGGCCAAGAACAGACAGATGGGTGAGTTGTTTGGGCCAAGAACAGACAGATGGGTGAGTTTTTTGGGCCAAGAACAGACAGATGGGTGAGTTGTTTGGGCCAGGAGAAGACAGATGGGTGAGTTGCTTGGGCCAGGAGCAGACAGATGGGTGAGTTGCTTGGGCCAGGAGCAGACAGATGGGTGAGTTGCTTGGGCCAGGAGAAGACAGATGGGTGAGTTGTTTGGGCCAAGAACAGACAGATGGGTGAGTTGTTTGGGCCAGGAGAAGACAGATGGGTGAGTTGCTTGGGCCAGGAGCAGACAGATGGGTGAGTTGTTTGGGCCAAGAACAGACAGATGGGTCAGTTGTTTGGGCCAAGAACAGATAGATGGGTGAGTTGTTTGGGCCAAGAACAGATAGATGGGTGAGTTGTTTGGGCCAAGAACAGACAGATGGGTCAGTTGTTTGGGCCAAGAACAGATAGATGGGTGAGTTGTTTGGGCCAAGAACAGATAGATGGGTGAGTTGATTTGGCCAGGAGAGGACAGATGGGTGAGTTGTTTGGGCCAGGAGAAGACAGATGGGTGAGTTGTTTGGGCCAGGAGCAGATAGATGGGTGAGTTGTTTGGGCCAGGAGCAGACAGATGGGTGAGTTGTTTGGGCCAGGAGAAGACAGATGGGTGAGTTGTTTGGGCCAGGAGCAGACAGATGGGTGAGTTGTTTGGGCCAGGAGCAGACAGATGGGTGAGATGTTTGGGCCAGGAGCAGACAGATGGGTGAGTTGTTTGGGCCAGGAGCAGACAGATGGGTGAGTTGCTTGGGCCAGGAACAGATAAATGGGTGAGTTGTTTGGGCCAGGAGCAGACATATGGGTGAGTTGTTTGGGCCAGGAGCAGACAGATGGGTGAGTTGCTTGGGCCAGGAGCAGACAGATGGGTGAGTTGTTTGGGCCAGGAGCAGACAGATGGGTGAGTTGTTTGGGCCAGGAGCAGACAGATGGGTGAGTTGTTTGGGCCAGGAGCAGACAGATGGGTGAGTTGTTTGGGCCAGGAGCAGACAGATGGGTGAGTTGTTTGGGCCAGGAACAGACAGATGGGTGAGTTGTTTGGGCCAAGAACAGATAGATGGGTGAGTTGTTTGGGCCAAGAACAGACAGATGGGTCAGTTGTTTGGCCCAAGAACAGATAGATGGGTGAGTTGTTTGGGCCAAGAACAGATAGATGGGTGAGTTGATTGGGCCAGGAGAAGACAGATGGGTGAGTTGTTTGGGCCAAGAACAGACAGATGGGTGAGTTGTTTGGGCCAGGAACAGACAGATGGGTGAGTTGTTTGGGCCAGGAGCAGACAGATGGGTGAGTTGTTTGGGCCAGGAGAAGACAGATGGGTGAGTTGTTTGGGCCAGGAGAAGATAGATGGGTGAGTTGTTTGGGCCAGGAGAAGATAGATGGGTGAGTTGTTTGGGCCAGGAGCAGACAGATGGGTGAGTTGTTTGGGCCAGGAGCAGACAGATGGGTGAGTTGTTTGGGCCAGGAGCAGACAGATGGGTGAGATGTTTGGGCCAGCAGCAGACAGATGGGTGAGTTGTTTGGGCCAGGAGCAGACAGATGGGTGAGTTGCTTGGGCCAGGAACAGATAAATGGGTGAGTTGTTTGGGCCAGGAGCAGACAGATGGGTGAGTTGTTTGGGCCAGGAGCAGACAGATGGGTGAGTTGCTTGGGCCAGGAGCAGACAGATGGGTGAGTTGTTTGGGCCAGGAGCAGACAGATGGGTGAGTTGTTTGGGCCAGGAGCAGACAGATGGGTGAGTTGTTTGGGCCAGGAGCAGACAGATGGGTGAGTTGTTTGGGCCAGGAGCAGACAGATGGGTGAGTTGTTTGGGCCAGGAACAGACAGATGGGTGAGTTGTTTGGGCCAGGAGCAGACAGATGGGTGAGTTGTTTGGGCCAGGAGCAGACAGATGGGTGAGTTGCTTGGGCCAGGAGCAGACAGATGGGTGAGTTGCTTGGGCCAGGAACAGATAGATGAGGAGTCCACAGTGTAGTTCTTCTTCTGGGATCACTTGACATTATTTGTGTCTGTTTTATCCCACTATGCTTTCCGCCCTCAGATCAGAACCTGATTCTGTGAAGAGTTACAGGTATGAAGACACCAAATAACACTTAGAAACAGCTTATAACCATGTTTTAATCAACGTGTTTAGTTGCCTAATATCAGTCATCTCTAACGCCTGTGTGTAGAAACCCAGGAGGCAGGACAGGCATGAAAGGAAGAGGAGCACTGATCTGTCTGGGTCCAAACCTGATCCTGGACCCTGTCCTCACACGGTATGATAACAGCTTAATGTGCATTCCAAATGGCACCCTGTTCCCTATATAGTAGCAATACATTTAACTAGAGCCCTATGGGCCCTGGTCAATAGTAGTGCACTGCATAGGGAATAGGGTGCCATTTGGGAAACAGTCGTAGTTTAGTTAGCTAGAGGATAAAACACTCTGAGGAGAATAAACCATGTGTAGTCGATGGTTTCAGTGTACTCTGTTGTTGATGATCTACTGAGAGTTCTGCTTTAATAGTTTATAATATTATATTAACCTGTTGTTGATGATCTACTGAGAGTTCTGCTTTAATAGTTTATAATATTATATTAACCTGTTGTTGATGATCTCCAGCTGGAGAGATAGTGAGAGATCTGCTCTGGAGTTCCTGGCGGTCTGGGACCAGGTGGATGGGCTCTGGACACTACCTGGGGTGAGTACAGGGGCTGGACAGAATGTACAGTATGTGGATTCTGTGTGCTTTGATAAAAGCCTTTTACATAGTCGACAAATAAAGAAATAATAATCTTTCCGCTCTATTTGAGGAAGCTTGGAGGTGGAGGTTCTATTGACATGAAATAATTAAATCTGAGAGTGTTGATACCTACTGACAGACTCTTCTGTTTCCTTCAAGGGTCCTGTCCAATCAGACGAGCCCCTGCCAGACAGATTACTGAGGATTATGGGACAGAAGATCTATGACAGGATAAAAACTAAGGTGGCGGAGGGAACTAAGGTACACCTAACTGGTTATGGAACAGAGACTCAAGACAAAACGGTTTCAAAAAGGAGTAACAGGTTTAATGATATATAGATGGTGATGAAAAATGAAGTAGAGAAAGTCTCTGTAAGATGGTGATGGGAAATCCAGACAGGTATACTTGTATGAGGAGAAGGAGGTAGCCGGAGGATGAACACTGGAACCAGGACGACGAGGGAGACACTGGAAGGTAGATAACTAAGGTCTAGGTCAGAGGAACAGGGAGTGAGTCCTTACTGAAACGAGACCAGACAAAGTGACTGTGTGAAGAGAGTGGCTTTATGCTGACTGTGCTGATGATCCAATGACGTGCAGGTGTGGGTGATTAGAACTCAGGTGACAGTGATCTCTGTGATTGTGTGGTGGTGGA
Organism: Brachymystax lenok tsinlingensis; assembly: GCA_030435695.1. Lineage (NCBI taxonomy): Eukaryota > Metazoa > Chordata > Actinopteri > Salmoniformes > Salmonidae > Brachymystax > Brachymystax lenok. The sequence continues at coordinate 951,642 of CM059785.1, forward strand.
GCCTGGCTGATCCCTGACACAAACTTAATAGAAGCCCTATAGCTACTGTCAGTGGCAGTTGTGGTACCATGAAGCATGACCACAGATTCTACTGTATACTGCAAGCACCAAACCGCTAATGGGATAAGTCTATTCATTTAAAATGGCAGCCTCTCATGTTACTGTTCTAGTTAATAGCTGTGCTAGTCAAATCAAATTGAAACAAGTCAAAGTGTATTTGTCACGTGCACAGGATACAGCAGGTGGAAACAGCACAGTGGAACGCACTAACACTGAGGGCTCTATTCAATCTGTATTGCTGAAGCATTACAGATTCCGCCTTAGAAATGTAAAGGTCATTTCAGATTGAGCTGACAACGCAGCGTTTACCGTCTCCGCTAACGTGGGAATTTCGCATTTAAAAGCTGTAATGACTAAAACCAGCGATCTGATTGAATCCTGGCCTAAATCAGAAAACAGTTAAAAACACTATATACTGTTCAGTACCAGAACCATGATCAGTGCAGGGATACTAGTGAGGCCAGTTGCTGTACCTGTGTCCTGCAGGTCCATGAGGGCTACGTAGACGACGTCAGAAACACAGACGATGCCTGGGTAGAAACTACAGTCCTGAACATCCATCTAGACAGGAGAAGTCTACTGATGGCTGATATCAACCGCATGGTGAGAACACACACGGCATCACTTCCCCTATAACATGCTATATCCTATCCTTCCAGAACACCATACTCCACATCACTTCCCCTATAACATGCTATATCCTATCCTTCCAGAACACCATACTCCACATCACTTCCCCTATAACATGCTATATCCTATCCTTCCAAAACACCATACTCCACATCACTTCCCCTATAACATGCTATATCCTATCCTTCCAGAACACCATACTCCACATCACTTCCCCTATAACATGCTATATCCTATCCTTCCAGAAACACCATACTCCACATCACTTCCCCTATAACATGCTATATCCTATCCTTCCAGAAACACCATACTCCACAACACTTCCCCTATAACATGCTATATCCTATCCTTCCAGAACACCATACTCCACATCACTTCCCCTATAACATGCTATATCCTATCCTTCCAGAAACACCATACTCCACATCACTTCCCCTATAACATGCTATATCCTATCCTCCAGAACACCATACTCCACATCACTTCCCCTATAACATGCTATATCCTATCCTTCCAGAACACCATACTCCACATCACTTCCCCTATAACATGCTATATCCTATCCTTCCAGAACACCATACTCCACATCACTTCCCTATAACATGCTATATCCTATCCTTCCAGAACACCATACTCCACATCACTTCCCTATAACATGCTATATCCTATCCTTCCAGAACACCATACTCCACATCACTTCCCTATAACATGCTATATCCTATCCTTCCAGAACACCATACTCCACATCACTTCCCTATAACATGCTATATCCTATCCTTCCAGAAACACCATACTCCACATCACTTCCCTATAACATGCTATATCCTATCCTTCCAGAACACCATACTCCACATCACTTCCCCTATAACATGCTATATCCTATCCTTCCAGAACACCATACTCCACAACACTTCCCCTATAACATGCTATATCCTATCCTTCCAGAACACCATACTCCACATCACTTCCCCTATAACATGCTATATCCTATCCTCCAGAACACCATACTCCACATCACTTCCCTATAACATGCTATATCCTATCCTCCAGAAACACCATACTCCACAACACTTCCCTATAACATGCTATATCCTATCCTTCCAGAACACCATACTCCACATCACTTCCCTATAACATGCTATATCCTATCCTTCCAGAAACACCATACTCCACAACACTTCCCTATAACATGCTATATCCTATCCTTCCAGAACACCATACTCCACAACACTTCCCTATAACATGCTATATCCTATCCTTCCAGAACACCATACTCCACATCACTTCCCCTATAACATGCTATATCCTATCCTTCCAGAACACCATACTCCACATCACTTCCCCTATAACATGCTATATCCTATCCTCCAGAACACCATACTCCACAACACTTCCCCTATAACATGCTATATCCTATCCTTCCAAAACACCATACTCCACATCACTTCCCCTATAACATGCTATATCCTATCCTTCCAGAACACCATACTCCACAACACTTCCCCTATAACATGCTATATCCTATCCTTCCAGAACACCATACTCCACATCACTTCCCCTATAACATGCTATATCCTATCCTCCAGAACACCATACTCCACAACACTTCCCCTATAACATGCTATATCCTATCCTTCCAAAACACCATACTCCACATCACTTCCCCTATAACATGCTATATCCTATCCTCCAGAACACCATACTCCACAACACTTCCCCTATAACATGCTATATCCTATCCTTCCAAAACACCATACTCCACAACACTTCCCCTATAACATGCTATATCCTATCCTCCAGAACACCATACTCCACATCACTTCCCCTATAACAAGCTATATCCTATCCTTCCAGAACACCATACTCCACATCACTTCCCCTATAACATGCTATATCCTATCCTCCAGAACACCATACTCCACAACACTTCCCCTATAACATGCTATATCCTATCCTTCCAAAACACCATACTCCACATCACTTCCCCTATAACATGCTATATCCTATCCTTCCAGAACACCATACTCCACATCACTTCCCTATAACATGCTATATCCTATCCTTCCAGAACACCATACTCCACATCACTTCCCCTATAACATGCTATATCCTATCCTCCAGAACACCATACTCCACATCACTTCCCCTATAACATGCTATATCCTATCCTTCCAGAACACCATACTCCACATCACTTCCCCTATAACATGCTATATCCTATCCTTACAGAACACCTGTGTGGTGTTGGTCCAGTGGGTTAGGGTTAGTAGTCTGGGCTGTGTGGTGCTGGTCCAGTGGGTTAGAGTTAGTAGTCTGGGCTGTGTGGTGCTGGTCCAGTGGGTTAGGGTTAGTAGTCTGGGCTGTGTGGTGCTGGTCCAGTGGGTTAGAGTTAGTAGTCTGGGCTGTGTGGTGCTGGTCCAGTGGGTTAGGGTTAGTAGTCTGGGCTGTGTGGTGCTGGTCCAGTGGGTTAGAGTTAGTAGTCTGGGCTGTGTGGTGCTGGTCCAGTGGGTTAGTAGTCTGGGCTGTGTGGTGCTGGTCCAGTGGGTTAGGGTTAGTAGTCTGGGCTGTGTGGTGCTGGTCCAGTGAGTTAGTAGTCTGGGCTGTGTGGTGCTGGTCCAGTGGGTTAGGGTTAGTAGTCTGGGCTGTGTGGTGCTGGTCCAGTGGGTTAGGGTTAGTAGTCTGGGCTGTGTGGTGCTGGTCCAGTGAGTTAGTAGTCTGGGCTGTGTGGTGCTGGTCCAGTGGGTTAGGGTTAGTAGTCTGGGCTGTGTGGTGCTGGTCCAGTGGGTTAGGGTTAGTAGTCTGGGCTGTGTGGTGCTGGTCCAGTGGGTTAGGTTAGTAGTCTGGGCTGTGTGGTGCTGGTCCAGTGGGTTAGGGTTAGTAGTCTGGGCTGTGTGGTGCTGGTCCAGTGGGTTAGGTTAGTAGTCTGGGCTGTGTGGTGCTGGTCCAGTGGGTTAGAGTTAGTAGTCTGGGCTGTGTGGTGCTGGTCCAGTGAGTTAGGGTTAGTAGTCTGGGCTGTGTGGTGCTGGTCCAGTGGGTTAGGGTTAGTAGTCTGGGCTGTGTGGTGCTGGTCCAGTGGGTTAGGGTTAGTAGTCTGGGCTGTGTGGTGCTGGTCCAGTGGGTTAGAGTTTGTAGTCTGGGCTGTGTGGTGCTGGTCCAGTGGGTTAGAGTTAGTAGTCTGGGCTGTGTGGTGCTGGTCCAGTGGGTTAGGGTTAGTAGTCTGGGCTGTGTGGTGCTGGTCCAGTGGGTTAGGGTTAGTAGTCTGGGCTGTGTGGTGCTGGTCCAGTGGGTTAGGGTTAGTAGTCTGGGCTGTGTGGTGCTGGTCCAGTGGGTTAGGGTTAGTAGTCTGGGCTGTGTGGTGCTGGTCCAGTGGGTTAGGGTTAGTAGTCTGGGCTGTGTGGTGCTGGTCCAGTGGGTTAGGGTTAGTAGTCTGGGCTGTGTGGTGCTGGTCCAGTGGGTTAGGGTTAGTAGTCTGGGCTGTGTGGTGCTGGTCCAGTGGGTTGGGTTAGTAGTCTGGGCTGTGTGGTGCTGGTCCAGTGAGTTAGTAGTCTGGGCTGTGTGGTGCTGGTCCAGTGGGTTAGGGTTAGTAGTCTGGGCTGTGTGGTGCTGGTCCAGTGGGTTAGGGTTAGTAGTCTGGGCTGTGTGGTGCTGGTCCAGTGGGTTAGGGTTAGTAGTCTGGGCTGTGTGGTGCTGGTCCAGTGGGTTAGGGTTAGTAGTCTGGGCTGTGTGGTGCTGGTCCAGTGGGTTAGGTTAGTAGTCTGGGCTGTGTGGTGCTGGTCCAGTGGGTTAGGGTTAGTAGTCTGGGCTGTGTGGTGCTGGTCCAGTGGGTTAGGGTTAGTAGTCTGGGCTGTGTGGTGCTGGTCCAGTGGGTTAGGTTAGTAGTCTGGGCTGTGTGGTGCTGGTCCAGTGGGTTAGGGGTTAGTAGTCTGGGCTGTGTGGTGCTGGTCCAGTGGGTTAGGGTTAGTAGTCTGGGCTGTGTGGTGCTGGTCCAGTGGGTTAGGGTTAGTAGTCTGGGCTGTGTGGTGCTGGTCCAGTGGGTTAGTAGTCTGGGCTGTGTGGTGCTGGTCCAGTGGGTTAGGGTTAGTAGTCTGGGCTGTGTGGTGCTGGTCCAGTGGGTTAGGGTTAGTAGTCTGGGCTGTGTGGTGCTGGTCCAGTGGGTTAGTAGTCTGGGCTGTGTGGTGCTGGTCCAGTGGGTTAGGTTAGTAGTCTGGGCTGTGTGGTGCTGGTCCAGTGGGTTAGGGTTAGTAGTCTGGGCTGTGTGGTGCTGGTCCAGTGGGTTAGTAGTCTGGGCTGTGTGGTGCTGGTCCAGTGGGTTAGTAGTCTGGGCTGTAGTAGTTAGTAGTCTGGGCTGTGTGGTGCTGGTCCAGTGGGTTAGGTTAGTAGTCTGGGCTGTGTGGTGCTGGTCCAGTGGGTTAGTTAGTCTGGGCTGTGTGGTGCTGGTCCAGTGGGTTAGGTTAGTAGTCTGGGCTGTGTGGTGCTGGTCCAGTGGGTTAGGTTAGTAGTCTGGGCTGTGTGGTGCTGGTCCAGTGGGTTAGAGTTAGTAGTCTGGGCTGTGTGGTGCTGGTCCAGTGGGTTAGGTTAGTAGTCTGGGCTGTGTGGTGCTGGTCCAGTGGGTTAGGGTTAGTAGTCTGGGCTGTGTGGTGCTGGGTCCAGTGGGTTAGGGTTAGTAGTCTGGGCTGTGTGGTGCTGGTCCAGTGGGTTAGGGTTAGTAGTCTGGGCTGTGTGGTGCTGGTCCAGTGGGTTAGGGTTAGTAGTCTGGGCTGTGTGGTGCTGGTCCAGTGGGTTAGGGTTAGTAGTCTGGGCTGTGTGGTGCTGGTCCAGTGGGTTAGGTTAGTAGTCTGGGCTGTGTGGTGCTGGTCCAGTGGGTTAGGGTTAGTAGTCTGGGCTGTGTGGTGCTGGTCCAGTGGGTTAGGGTTAGTAGTCTGGGCTGTGTGGTGCTGGTCCAGTGGGTTAGTAGTCTGGGCTGTGTGGTGCTGGTCCAGTGGGTTAGGGTTAGTAGTCTGGGCTGTGTGGTGCTGGTCCAGTGGGTTAGGGTTAGTAGTCTGGGCTGTGTGGTGCTGGTCCAGTGGGTTAGGTTAGTAGTCTGGGCTGTGTGGTGCTGGTCCAGTGGGTTAGTAGTCTGGGCTGTGTGGTGCTGGTCCAGTGGGTTAGGGTTAGTAGTCTGGGCTGTGTGGTGCTGGTCCAGTGGGTTAGGGTTAGTAGTCTGGGCTGTGTGGTGCTGGTCCAGTGGGTTAGGGTTAGTAGTCTGGGCTGTGTGGTGCTGGTCCAGTGGGTTAGGGTTAGTAGTCTGGGCTGTGTGGTGCTGGTCCAGTGGGTTAGGTTAGTAGTCTGGGCTGTGTGGTGCTGGTCCAGTGGGTTAGGGTTAGTAGTCTGGGCTGTGTGGTGCTGGTCCAGTGGGTTAGTAGTCTGGGCTGTGTGGTGCTGGTCCAGTGGGTTAGGGTTAGTAGTCTGGGCTGTGTGGTGCTGGTCCAGTGGGTTAGTAGTCTGGGCTGTGTGGTGCTGGTCCAGTGGGTTAGGGTTAGTAGTCTGGGCTGTGTGGTGCTGGTCCAGTGGGTTGGGTTAGTAGTCTGGGCTGTGTGGTGCTGGTCCAGTGGGTTAGGAGTTAGTAGTCTGGGCTGTGTGGTGCTGGTCCAGTGGGTTAGGTTAGTAGTCTGGGCTGTGTGGTGCTGGTCCAGTGGGTTAGGGTTAGTAGTCTGGGCTGTGTGGTGCTGGTCCAGTGGGTTAGGTTAGTAGTCTGGGCTGTGTGGTGCTGGTCCAGTGGGTTAGGGGTTAGTAGTCTGGGCTGTGTGGTGCTGGTCCAGTGGGTTAGGTTAGTAGTCTGGGCTGTGTGGTGCTGGTCCAGTGGGTTAGTAGTCTGGGCTGTGTGGTGCTGGTCCAGTGGGTTAGGTTAGTAGTCTGGGCTGTGTGGTGCTGGTCCAGTGGGTTAGGGTTAGTAGTCTGGGCTGTGTGGTGCTGGTCCAGTGGGTTAGTAGTCTGGGCTGTGTGGTGCTGGTCCAGTGGGTTAGTAGTCTGGGCTGTGTGGTGCTGGTCCAGTGGGTTAGGGTTAGTAGTCTGGGCTGTGTGGTGCTGGTCCAGTGGGTTAGGTTAGTAGTCTGGGCTGTGTGGTGCTGGTCCAGTGGGTTAGGGTTAGTAGTCTGGGCTGTGTGGTGCTGGTCCAGTGGGTTAGAGTTAGTAGTCTGGGCTGTGTGGTGCTGGTCCAGTGGGTTAGGGTTAGTAGTCTGGGCTGTGTGGTGCTGGTCCAGTGGGTTAGGGTTAGTAGTCTGGGCTGTGTGGTGCTGGTCCAGTGGGTTAGGGTTAGTAGTCTGGGCTGTGTGGTGCTGGTCCAGTGGGTTAGTAGTCTGGGCTGTGTGGTGCTGGTCCAGTGGGTTAGGTTAGTAGTCTGGGCTGTGTGGTGCTGGTCCAGTGGGTTAGGGTTAGTAGTCTGGGCTGTGTGGTGCTGGTCCAGTGGGTTAGGTTAGTAGTCTGGGCTGTGTGGTGCTGGTCCAGTGGGTTAGTTAGTAGTCTGGGCTGTGTGGTGCTGGTCCAGTGGGTTAGGGTTAGTAGTCTGGGCTGTGTGGTGCTGGTCCAGTGGGTTAGTAGTCTGGGCTGTGTGGTGCTGGTCCAGTGGGTTAGGGTTAGTAGTCTGGGCTGTGTGGTGCTGGTCCAGTGGGTTAGTAGTCTGGGCTGTGTGGTGCTGGTCCAGTGGGTTAGGGTTAGTAGTCTGGGCTGTGTGGTGCTGGTCCAGTGGGTTAGGGTTAGTAGTCTGGGCTGTGTGGTGCTGGTCCAGTGGGTTAGGTTAGTAGTCTGGGCTGTGTGGTGCTGGTCCAGTGGGTTAGTTAGTAGTCTGGGCTGTGTGGTGCTGGGTCCAGTGGGTTAGGGTTAGTAGTCTGGGCTGTGTGGTGCTGGTCCAGTGGGTTAGGTTAGTAGTCTGGGCTGTGTGGTGCTGGTCCAGTGGGTTAGGTTAGTAGTCTGGGCTGTGTGGTGCTGGTCCAGTGGGTTAGGGTTAGTAGTCTGGGCTGTGTGGTGCTGGTCCAGTGGGTTAGGGTTAGTAGTCTGGGCTGTGTGGTGCTGGTCCAGTGGGTTAGGGTTAGTAGTCTGGGCTGTGTGGTGCTGGTCCAGTGGGTTAGTAGTCTGGGCTGTGTGGTGCTGGTCCAGTGGGTTAGGGTTAGTAGTCTGGGCTGTGTGGTGCTGGTCCAGTGGGTTAGGGTTAGTAGTCTGGGCTGTGTGGTGCTGGTCCAGTGGGTTAGGTTAGTAGTCTGGGCTGTGTGGTGCTGGTCCAGTGGGTTAGTAGTCTGGGCTGTGTGGTGCTGGTCCAGTGGGTTAGAGTTAGTAGTCTGGGCTGTGTGGTGCTGGTCCAGTGGGTTAGTTAGTAGTCTGGGCTGTGTGGTGCTGGTCCAGTGAGTTAGTAGTCTGGGCTGTGTGGTGCTGGTCCAGTGGGTTAGGGTTAGTAGTCTGGGCTGTGTGGTGCTGGTCCAGTGGGTTAGGGGTTAGGAGTCTGGGCTGTGTGGTGCTGGTCCAGTGGGTTAGTAGTCTGGGCTGTGTGGTGCTGGTCCAGTGGGTTAGTAGTCTGGGCTGTGTGGTGCTGGTCCAGTGAGTTAGTAGTCTGGGCTGTGTGGTGCTGGTCCAGTGGGTTAGGGTTAGTAGTCTGGGCTGTGTGGTGCTGGTCCAGTGGGTTAGGGTTAGTAGTCTGGGCTGTGTGGTGCTGGTCCAGTGGGTTAGTAGTCTGGGCTGTGTGGTGCTGGTCCAGTGGGTTAGAGTTAGTAGTCTGGGCTGTGTGGTGCTGGTCCAGTGAGTTAGGGTTAGTAGTCTGGGCTGTGTGGTGCTGGTCCAGTGGGTTAGAGTTAGTAGTCTGGGCTGTGTGGTGCTGGGTCCAGTGGGTTAGGTTAGTAGTCTGGGCTGTGTGGTGCTGGTCCAGTGGGTTAGGTTAGTAGTCTGGGCTGTGTGGTGCTGGTCCAGTGGGTTAGGGTTAGTAGTCTGGGCTGTGTGGTGCTGGTCCAGTGGGTTAGGTTAGTAGTCTGGGCTGTGTGGTGCTGGTCCAGTGGGTTAGGGTTAGTAGTCTGGGCTGTGTGGTGCTGGTCCAGTGGGTTAGGGTTAGTAGTCTGGGCTGTGTGGTGCTGGTCCAGTGGGTTAGTAGTCTGGGCTGTGTGGTGCTGGTCCAGTGGGTTAGGGTTAGTAGTCTGGGCTGTGTGGTGCTGGTCCAGTGGGTTAGGGTTAGTAGTCTGGGCTGTGTGGTGCTGGTCCAGTGGGTTAGGGTTAGTAGTCTGGGCTGTGTGGTGCTGGTCCAGTGGGTTAGTTAGTAGTCTGGGCTGTGTGGTGCTGGTCCAGTGGGTTAGGGTTTAGTAGTCTGGGCTGTGTGGTGCTGGTCCAGTGGGTTAGGTTAGTAGTCTGGGCTGTGTGGTGCTGGTCCAGTGGGTTAGGGTTAGTAGTCTGGGCTGTGTGGTGCTGGTCCAGTGGGTTAGTAGTCTGGGCTGTGTGGTGCTGGTCCAGTGGGTTAGGGTTAGTAGTCTGGGCTGTGTGGTGCTGGTCCAGTGGGTTAGTAGTCTGGGCTGTGTGGTGCTGGTCCAGTGGGTTAGGGTAGTCTGGGCTGTGTGGTGCTGGTCCAGTGGGTTAGGGTTAGTAGTCTGGGCTGTGTGGTGCTGGTCCAGTGGGTTAGGAGTTAGTAGTCTGGGCTGTGTGGTGCTGGTCCAGTGGGTTAGGTTAGTAGTCTGGGCTGTGTGGTGCTGGTCCAGTGGGTTAGTAGTCTGGGCTGTGTGGTGCTGGTCCAGTGGGTTAGGGTTAGTAGTCTGGGCTGTGTGGTGCTGGTCCAGTGGGTTAGAGTTAGTAGTCTGGGCTGTGTGGTGCTGGTCCAGTGGGTTAGGTTAGTAGTCTGGGCTGTGTGGTGCTGGTCCAGTGGGTTAGGTTAGTAGTCTGGGCTGTGTGGTGCTGGTCCAGTGGGTTAGGTTAGTAGTCTGGGCTGTGTGGTGCTGGTCCAGTGGGTTAGGTTAGTAGTCTGGGCTGTGTGGTGCTGGTCCAGTGGGTTAGTAGTCTGGGCTGTGTGGTGCTGGTCCAGTGGGTTAGGGTTAGTAGTCTGGGCTGTGTGGTGCTGGTCCAGTGGGTTAGGTTAGTAGTCTGTGTGGTGCTGGTCCAGTGCTGTGTGGTGCTGGTCCAGTGGGTTAGCTGTTAGTAGTCTGGGTATGAGTCTGGGCTGTGTGGTGCTGGTCCAGTTAGTAGTCTGGGCTGTGTGGTGCTGGTCCAGTGGGTTAGTAGTAGTCTGGGCTGTGTGGTGCTGGTCCAGTGGGTTAGGGTTAGTAGTCTGGGCTGTGTGGTGCTGGTCCAGTGAGTTAGGTTAGTAGTCTGGGCTGTGTGGTGCTGGTCCAGTGGGTTAGAGTTAGTAGTCTGGGCTGTGTGGTGCTGGTCCAGTGGGTTAGGTTAGTAGTCTGGGCTGTGTGGTGCTGGTCCAGTGGGTTAGTAGTCTGGGCTGTGTGGTGCTGGTCCAGTGGGTTAGGGTTAGTAGTCTGGGCTGTGTGGTGCTGGTCCAGTGGGTTAGTAGTCTGGGCTGTGTGGTGCTGGTCCAGTGGGTTAGGGTTAGTAGTCTGGGCTGTGTGGTGCTGGTCCAGTGAGTTAGGGTTAGTAGTCTGGGCTGTGTGGTGCTGGTCCAGTGGGTTAGTAGTCTGGGCTGTGTGGTGCTGGTCCAGTGGGTTAGGGTTAGTAGTCTGGGCTGTGTGGTGCTGGTCCAGTGGGTTAGTAGTCTGGGCTGTGTGGTGCTGGTCCAGTGGGTTAGGGTTAGTAGTCTGGGCTGTGTGGTGCTGGTCCAGTGGGTTAGTAGTCTGGGCTGTGTGGTGCTGGTCCAGTGGGTTAGGGTTAGTAGTCTGGGCTGTGTGGTGCTGGTCCAGTGGGTTAGTAGTCTGGGCTGTGTGGTGCTGGTCCAGTGGGTTAGGGTTAGTAGTCTGGGCTGTGTGGTGCTGGTCCAGTGGGTTAGAGTTAGTCTGGGCTGTGTGGTGCTGGTCCAGTGGGTTAGTAGTCTGGGCTGTGTGGTGCTGGTCCAGTGGGTTAGGGTTAGTAGTCTGGGCTGTGTGGTGCTGGTCCAGTGGGTTAGTAGTCTGGGCTGTGTGGTGCTGGTCCAGTGGGTTAGGGTTAGGAGTCTGGGCTGTGTGGTGTCCGTCCAGTGGGTTAGTAGTCTGGGCTGTGTGGTGCTGGTCCAGTGGGTTAGTAGTCTGGGCTGTGTGGTGCTGGTCCAGTGGGTTAGGGTTAGTAGTCTGGGCTGTGTGGTGCTGGTCCAGTGGGTTAGAGTTAGTAGTCTGGGCTGTGTGGTGCTGGTCCAGTGGGTTAGGGTTAGTAGTCTGGGCTGTGTGGTGCTGGTCCAGTGGGTTAGAGTTAGTAGTCTGGGCTGTGTGGTGCTGGTCCAGTGGGTTAGGGTTAGTAGTCTGGGCTGTGTGGTGCTGGTCCAGTGGGTTAGGTTAGTAGTCTGGGCTGTGTGGTGCTGGTCCAGTGGGTTAGTAGTCTGGGCTGTGTGGTGCTGGTCCAGTGGGTTAGGGTTAGGAGTCTGGGCTGTGTGGTGCTGGTCCAGTGGGTTAGGGTTAGTAGTCTGGGCTGTGTGGTGCTGGTCCAGTGGGTTAGGGTTAGTAGTCTGGGCTGTGTGGTGCTGGTCCAGTGAGTTAGTAGTCTGGGCTGTGTGGTGCTGGTCCAGTGGGTTAGTAGTCTGGGCTGTGTGGTGCTGGTCCAGTGGGTTAGGGTTAGTATTTTGGGCTGTGTGGTGCTGGTCCAGTGTGTTAGGGTTAGTAAGTCTGGGCTGTGTGGTGCTGGTCCAGTGGGTTAGTACTATAAAGTGTAGTATGAGTACTGTATGTCTTCTCCCCTCCAGGCTGAGAATACCCTGGGCTGTGTGGTGCTGGTCCAGTGGATGGAGTTGAGCAGCAGGACCAGGATGTGTTCTTACCAGAGAGATGCTCTGAGACAGGTGGCCGAGCTGCACCAGAGGACCTTCTAGCTAGAAAGAGGACCAACACTGTACTGGTTAGAGTACTGTTGAGATATACTGTACTGGTTAGAGTACTGTTGAGTTATAATAATGTATGAGACTTGTAAGAGGACTATATATCAAATCAAATGATATTGGTCACATATGCGTGTTTAGCAGATGTTACTGCGGATGTAGCGAAATGCTTGTAAATATGAGTTACTATATGTATATATTTGATATGCCTTAAGAGTACATATACTGTAATGTACTGTATACTGTTTAACGGAAGTTCAGATTTAAAGAGGGCAGAATGACGTATCAGATATCAGCAAGCAAACTGGATTACACCAGTTAGCCTATAATGAAACGATATACACATAGTCAAGGTGGTAATTATGGGGGAGCCAGGGGGGCTCAGATACGCTCCCCTAAATGCAGCCAAAGTCAAACTTGGGGGGGGGATCTATAAATAATGCTAATTAAACCATTCTCCTATTTCTTTCAAATGTTGTGGTAAATATGTTTTACAGTGGTAAATATGAAAATAAAACCTTCCAAATGAAACGAACACCCCCACCTTTCTGTCATGGTTTAAACCATTTTTTTCTGTGGCAGCGCTATCCACTCGGTAGTGCTGAATCCTTTAATCTTGACACCAACATCACTAGACAACTAGCCTACAGCTAGACACCAATATCACTAGACAACTAGCCTACAGCTAGACACCAACATCACTAGACAACTAGCCTACAGCTAGACACCAACATCACTAGACAACTAGCCTACAGCTAGACTCCAACATCACTAGACAACTAGCCTACAGCTAGACACCAATATCACTAGACAACTAGCCTACAGCTAGACACCAACATCACTAGACAACTAGCCTACAGCTAGACACCAACATCACTAGACAACTAGCCTACAGCTAGACACCAATATCACTAGACAACTAGCCTACAGCTAGACACCAATATCACTAGACAACTAGCCTACAGCTAGACACCAATATCAACAGACAACTAGCCTACAGCTAGACACCAACATCACTAGACAACTAGCCTACAGCTAGACACCAACATCACTAGACAACTAGCCTACAGCTAGACACCAACATCACTAGACAACTAGCCTACAGCTAGACACCAACATCACTAGACAACTAGCCTACAGCTAGACACCAATATCACTAGACAACCAGCCTACAGCTAGACACCAATATCACTAGACAACCAGCCTACAGCCAGACACCAACATCACTAGACAACTAGCCTACAGCTAGACACCAATATCACTAGACAACTAGCCTACAGCTAGACACCAATATCACTAGACAACTAGCCTACAGCTAGACACCAATATCACTAGACAACTAGCCTACAGCTAGACACCAGCATCACTAGACAACTAGCCTACAGCTAGACACCAATATCACTAGACAACTAGCCTACAGCTAGACACCAACATCACTAGACAACTAGCCTACAGCTAGACACCAACATCACTAGACAACTAGCCTACAGCTAGACACCAATATCACTAGACAACTAGCCTACAGCTAGACACCAATATCACTAGACAACTAGCCTACAGCTAGACACCAACATCACTAGCCTACAGCTAGACACCAATATCACTAGACAACTAGCCTACAGCTAGACACCAGCATCACTAGACAACTAGCCTACAGCTAGACACCAACATCACTAGCCTACAGCTAGACACCAATATCACTAGACAACTAGCCTACAGCTAGACACCAACATCACTAGACAACTAGCCTACAGCCAGACACCAATATCACTAGACAACTAGCCTACAGCTAGACACCAACATCACTAGACAACCAGCCTACAGCCAGACACCAACATCACTAGACACCTAGCCTACAGCTAGACACCAACATCACTAGACAACCAGCCTACAGCTAGACACCAACATCACTAGACAACCAGCCTACAGCCAGACACCAACATCACTAGACAACTAGCCTACAGCTAGACACCAACATCACTAGACAACTAGCCTACAGCTAGACACCAACATCACTAGACAACTAGCCTACAGGTAGACACCAACATCACTAGACAACTAGCCTACAGCTAGACACCAACATCACTAGACAACTAGCCTACAGCTAGACACCAACATCACTAGACAACTAGCCTACAGCTAGACACCAACATCACTAGACAACTAGCCTACAGCTAGACACCAACATCACTAGACAACTAGCCTACAGCCAGACACCAATATCACTAGACAACTAGCCTACAGCCAGACACCAACATCACTAGACAACCAGCCTACAGCCAGACACCAACATCACTAGACAACTAGCCTACAGCCAGACACCAACATCACTAGACAACCAGCCTACAGCCAGACACCAACATCACTAGACACCTAGCCTACAGCCAGACACCAACATCACTAGACAACCAGCCTACAGCCAGACACCAACATCACTAGACAACCAGCCTACAGCTAGACACCAACATCACTAGACAACCAGCCTACAGCCAGACACCAACATCACTAGACAACCAGCCTACAGCCAGACACCAACATCACTAGACAACTAGCCTACAGCCAGACACCAACATCACTAGACAACTAGCCTACAGCTAGACACCAACATCACTAGACAACTAGCCTACAGCCAGACACCAACATCACTAGACAACTAGCCTACAGCTAGACACCAACATCACTAGACAACTAGCCTACTGCTAGACACCAACATCACTAGACAACTAGCCTACAGGTAGACACCAACATCACTAGACAACTAGCCTACAGCTAGACACCAACATCACTAGACAACTAGCCTACAGGTAGACACCAACATCACTAGACAACTAGCCTACAGCTAGACACCAATATCACTAGACAACTAGCCTACAGCTAGACACCAATATCACTAGACAACTAGCCTACAGCTAGACACCAACATCACTAGACAACTAGCCTACAGCTAGACACCAACATCACTAGACAACTAGCCTACAGCTAGACACCAACATCACTAGACAACTAGCCTACAGCCAGACACCAACATCACTAGACAACCAGCCTACAGCCAGACACCAACATCACTAGACAACTAGCCTACAGCTAGACACCAACATCACTAGACAACTAGCCTACAGCCAGACACCAACATCACTAGACAACTAGCCTACAGCTAGACACCAACATCACTAGACAACTAGCCTACAGCTAGACACCAACATCACTAGACAACTAGCCTACAGCTAGACACCAACATCACTAGACAACTAGCCTACAGCTAGACACCAACATCACTAGACAACCAGCCTACAGCTAGACACCAACATCACTAGACAACTAGCCTACTGCTAGACACCAACATCACTAGACAACTAGCCTACAGGTAGACACCAACATCACTAGACAACTAGCCTACAGCTAGACACCAACATCACTAGACAACTAGCCTACAGGTAGACACCAACATCACTAGACAACTAGCCTACAGCTAGACACTAACATCACTAGACAACTAGCCTACAGCTAGACTCCAACATCACTAGACAACTAGCCTACAGCTAGACACCAACATCACTAGACAACTAGCCTACAGCTAGACACCAACATCACTAGACAACTAGCCTACAGCCAGACACCAACATCACTAGACAACTAGCCTACAGCCAGACACCAACATCACTAGACAACTAGCCTACAGCTAGACACCAACATCACTAGACAACTAGCCTACAGGTAGACACCAACATCACTAGACAACTAGCCTACAGCTAGACACCAACATCACTAGACAACTAGCCTACAGCTAGACACCAACATCACTAGACAACTAGCCTACAGCCAGACACCAATATCACTAGACAACCAGCCTACAGCTAGACACCAACATCACTAGACAACCAGCCTACAGCTAGACACCAACATCACTAGACAACTAGCCTACAGCTAGACACCAACATCACTAGACAACTAGCCTACAGCCAGACACCAACATCACTAGACAACTAGCCTACAGCTAGACACCAACATCACTAGACAACTAGCCTACAGCCAGACACCAACATCACTAGACAACCAGCCTACAGCTAGACACCAACATCACTAGACAACTAGCCTACAGCTAGACACCAACATCACTAGACAACTAGCCTACAGCCAGACACCAACATCACTAGACAACCAGCCTACAGCTAGACACCAACATCACTAGACAACTAGCCTACAGCCAGACACCAATATCACTAGACAACTAGCCTACAGCTAGACACCAACATCACTAGACAACTAGCCTACAGCTAGACACCAACATCACTAGACAACTAGCCTACAGCTAGACACCAACATCACTAGACAACTAGCCTACAGCTAGACACCAACATCACTAGACAACTAGCCTACAGCTAGACACCAATATCACTAGACAACCAGCCTACAGCCAGACACCAACATCACTAGACAACTAGCCTACAGCTAGACACCAATATCACTAGACAACTAGCCTACAGCTAGACTCCAACATCACTAGACAACCAGCCTACAGCCAGACACCAACATCACTAGACAACCAGCCTACAGCCAGACACCAATATCACTAGACAACCAGCCTACAGCCAGACACCAACATCACTAGACAACTAGCCTACAGCCAGACTCCAACATCACTAGACAACTAGCCTACAGCTAGACACCAACATCACTAGACAACTAGCCTACAGCTAGACTCCAATATCACTAGACAACTAGCCTACAGCTAGACACCAATATCACTAGACAACTAGCCTACAGCTAGACACACAAGTCTACCAGCAGTACTGTAGTCCCAGTGGAGGGTAGACTACCAGCAGTACTGTAGTCCCAGTGGAGGGTAGACTACCAGCAGTACTGTACTCCTAGTGGAGGGTAGTCTACCAGCAGTACTGTAGTCCTAGTGGAGGGTAGTCTACCAGTAGTACTGTACTCCTAGTGGAGGGTAGTCTACCAGCAGTACTGTAGTCCTAGTGGAGTAGTACTGTACTCCTAGTGGAGGGTAGTCTACCAGCAGTACTGTAGTCCTAGTGGAGGGTAGTCTACCAGTAGTACTGTAGTCCCAGTGGAGGGTAGACTACCAGCAGTACTGTAGTCCCAGTGGAGGGTAGACTACCAGCAGTACTGTAGTCCTAGTGGAGGGTAGTCTACCAGCAGTACTGTAGTCCTAGTGGAGGGTAGTCTACCAGCAGTACTGTAGTCCTAGTGGAGGGTAGTCTACCAGCAGTACTGTAGTCCCAGTGGAGGGTAGACTACCAGCAGTACTGTACTCCTAGTGGAGGGTAGTCTACCAGCAGTACTGTAGTCCTAGTGGAGGGTAGTCTACCAGCAGTACTGTAGTCCCAGTGGAGGGTAGTCTACCAGCAGTACTGTAGTCCTAGTGGAGGGTAGACTACCAGCAGTACTGTAGTCCCAGTGGAGGGTAGACTACCAGCAGTACTGTAGTCCCAGTGGAGGGTAGACTACCAGCAGTACTGTAGTCCCAGTGGAGGGTAGTCTATCAGCAGTACTGTAGTCCTAGTGGAGGGTAGACTACCAGCAGTACTGTAGTCCTAGTGGAGGGTAGTCTATCAGCAGTACTGTAGTCCTAGTGGAGGGTAGACTACCAGCAGTACTGTAGTCCCAGTGGAGGGTAGTCTATCAGCAGTACTGTAGTCCCAGTGGAGGGTAGACTACCAGCAGTACTGTAGTCCCAGTGGAGGGTAGACCACCAGCAGTAATGTAGTCCTAGTGGAGGGTAGACTACCAGCAGTACTGTAGTCCCAGTGGAGGGTAGACTACCAGCAGTACTGTAGTCCTAGTGGAGGGTAGACTACCAGCAGTACTGTAGTCCTAGTGGAGGGTAGACTACCAGCAGTACTGTAGTCCCAGTGGAGGGTAGACTACCAGCAGTACTGTAGTCCCAGTGGAGGGTAGTCTACCAGCAGTACTGTAGTCCCAGTGGAGGGTAGACTACCAGCAGTACTGTAGTCCTAGTGGAGGGTATACTACCAGCAGTACTGTAGTCCTAGTGGAGGGTAGACTACCAGCAGTACTGTAGTCCCAGTGGAGGGTAGACTACCAGCAGTACTGTACTCCCAGTGGAGGGTAGACCACCAGCAGTACTGTAGTCCCAGTGGAGGGTAGTCTACCAGCAGTACTGTAGTCCCAGTGGAGGGTAGACTACCAGCAGTACTGTAGTCCCAGTGAAGGGTAGACTACCAGCAGTACTGTAGTCCTAGTGGAGGGTAGACTACCAGCAGTACTGTAGTCCTAGTGGAGGGTAGACTACCAGCACTACTGTAGTCCCAGTGGAGGGTAGACTACCAGCAGTATTGTACTCCCAGTGGAGGGTAGACCACCAGCAGTACTGTAGTCCCAGTGGAGGGTAGACTACCAGCACTACTGTAGTCCTAGTGGAGGGTAGACTACCAGCAGTACTGTAGTCCTAGTGGAGGGTAGACTACCAGCAGTACTGTAGTCCTAGTGGAGGGTAGACTACCAGCAGTACTGTAGTCCTAGTGGAGGGTATACTACCAGCAGTACTGTAGTCCTAGTGGAGGGTAGACTACCAGCAGTACTGTAGTCCCAGTGGAGGGTAGACTACCAGCAGTACTGTACTCCCAGTGGAGGGTAGACCACCAGCAGTACTGTAGTCCCAGTGGAGGGTAGTCTACCAGCAGTACTGTAGTCCCAGTGGAGGGTAGACTACCAGCAGTACTGTAGTCCCAGTGGAGGGTAGACTACCAGCAGTACTGTAGTCCTAGTGGAGGGTAGACTACCAGCAGTACTGTAGTCCTAGTGGAGGGTAGACTACCAGCACTACTGTAGTCCCAGTGGAGGGTAGACTACCAGCAGTATTGTACTCCCAGTGGAGGGTAGACCACCAGCAGTACTGTAGTCCCAGTGGAGGGTAGACTACCAGCACTACTGTAGTCCCAGTGGAGGGTAGACTACCAGCAGTACTGTAGTCCTAGTGGAGGGTAGACTACCAGCAGTACTGTAGTCCTAGTGGAGGGTAGACTACCAGCAGTACTGTAGTCCCAGTGGAGGGTAGACTACCAGCAGTACTGTAGTCCCAGTGGAGGGTAGACTACCAGCAGTACTGTAGTCCCAGTGGAGGGTAGACTACCAGCAGTACTGTAGTCCCAGTGGAGGGTAGACTACCAGCAGTACTGTAGTCCCAGTGGAGGGTAGACTACCAGCAGTACTGTAGTCCCAGTGGAGGGTAGACTACCAGCAGTACTGTAGTCCCAGTGGAGGGTAGACTACCAGCAGTACTGTAGTCCCAGTGGAGGGTAGACTACCAGCAGTACTGTAGTCCCAGTGGAGGGTAGACTACCAGCAGTACTGTAGTCCTAGTGGAGGGTAGACTACCAGCAGTACTGTAGTCCCAGTGGAGGGTAGACTACCAGCAGTACTGTAGTCCCAGTGGAGGGTAGACTACCAGCAGTACTGTAGTCCCAGTGGAGGGTAGACTACCAGCAGTACTGTAGTCCCAGTGGAGGGTAGTCTACCAGCAGTACTGTAGTCCCAGTGGAGGGTAGACTACCAGCAGTACTGTAGTCCTAGTGGAGGGTATACTACCAGCAGTACTGTAGTCCTAGTGGAGGGTAGACTACCAGCAGTACTGTAGTCCCAGTGGAGGGTAGACTACCAGCAGTACTGTACTCCCAGTGGAGGGTAGACCACCAGCAGTACTGTAGTCCCAGTGGAGGGTAGTCTACCAGCAGTACTGTAGTCCCAGTGGAGGGTAGACTACCAGCAGTACTGTAGTCCCAGTGGAGGGTAGACTACCAGCAGTACTGTAGTCCTAGTGGAGGGTAGACTACCAGCAGTACTGTAGTCCTAGTGGAGGGTAGTCTACCAGCACTACTGTAGTCCCAGTGGAGGGTAGACTACCAGCAGTATTGTACTCCCAGTGGAGGGTAGACCACCAGCAGTACTGTAGTCCCAGTGGAGGGTAGACTACCAGCACTACTGTAGTCCCAGTGGAGGGTAGACTACCAGCAGTACTGTAGTCCTAGTGGAGGGTAGACTACCAGCAGTACTGTAGTCCTAGTGGAGGGTAGACTACCAGCAGTACTGTAGTCCCAGTGGAGGGTAGACTACCAGCAGTACTGTAGTCCCAGTGGAGGGTAGACTACCAGCAGTACTGTAGTCCTAGTGGAGGGTAGACTACCAGCAGTACTGTAGTCCCAGTGGAGGGTAGACTACCAGCAGTACTGTAGTCCCAGTGGAGGGTAGACTACCAGCAGTACTGTAGTCCTAGTGGAGGGTAGACTACCAGCAGTACTGTAGTCCCAGTGGAGGGTAGACTACCAGCAGTACTGTAGTCCCAGTGGAGGGTAGACCACCAGCAGTACTGTAGTCCTAGTGGAGGGTAGACTACCAGCAGTACTGTAGTCCCAGTGGAGGGTAGACTACCAGCAGTACTGTAGTCCCAGTGGAGGGTAGACTACCAGCAGTACTGTAGTCCCAGTGGAGGGTAGTCTACCAGCAGTACTGTAGTCCCAGTGGAGGGTAGACTACCAGCAGTACTGTAGTCCTAGTGAAGGGTCGACTGCTGAGGACTAGGGTAAAGTCATTTACTCTGATGAATCTCCTTTCCGATTGTTTGGGGCATCCGGAAAAAATCTTGTCCGGAGAAGACAAGGTGAGCGCTACCATGAGTCCTGTGTCATGCCAACAGTAAAGCATCCTGAGACCATTCATGTGTGGGGTTGCTTCTCAGCCAAGGGAGTGGGCTCACTCACAAATGTTCCTAAGAACACAGCCATGAATAAAGAATGGTACCAACACATCCTCAGAGAGCAACTTCTCCCAACCATCCAGGAACAGTTTGGTGACGAACATTGCCTTTTCCAGCCTGATGGAGCATCTTGCCAGAAGGCAAAAGTGATAACTAAGTGGCTCGGGGAACAAAACATCGATATTTAGGGTCCATGGCCAGGAAACTCCCCAGACCTTAATCCTATTGAGAACTTGTGGTCAATCCTCACGAGGCGGGTGGACAAACAAAAACCCACAAATTCTGACAAACTTCAAGAATGGGCTGCCATCAGTCAGGATGTGGCCCAGAAGTGAATTGAGAGCATGCCAGGGCGGATTGCAGAGGTCTTGAAAAAGAAGGGTCAACACTGCAAATATTGACTCTTTGCATCAACTTCATGTAATTGTCAATAAAAGCCTTTGACACGTATGAAATGCTTGTAATTATACTTCAGTATTCCATAGTAACATCTGACAAAAATATCTAAAGACACTGAAGCAGCAAACGTTGTGGAAATTAATATTTGTGTCATTCTCAAAACCTTTGGCCACGACTGTAGTCTAGTCTAGTAGGTTGTCTGTGTGTTAGGGTGACCATCATGTTTTAAGACACATTGTAGTCTAGTCTAGTAGGTTGTCTGTGTGTTAGGGTGACCATCATATTTCAAGACACATTGTAGTCTAGTCTAGTAGGTTGTCTGTGTGTTAGGGTGACCATCATATTTCAAGACACATTGTAGTCTAGTCTAGTAGGTTGTCTGTGTGTTAGGGTGACCATCATATTTCAAGACACATTGTAGTCTAGTCTAGTAGGTGTGTTAGGGTGACCATCATGTTTCAAGACACATTGTAGTCTAGTCTAGTAGGTTGTCTGTGTGTTAGGGTGACCATCATATTTCAAGACACATTGTAGTCTAGTCTAGTAGGTTGTCTGTGTGTTAGGGTGACCATCATATTTCAAGACACATTGTAGTCTAGTCTAGTAGGTTGTCTGTGTGTTAGGGTGACCATCATGTTTTAAGACACATTGTAGTCTAGTCTAGTAGGTTGTCTGTGTGTTAGGGTGACCATCATGTTTCAAGACACATTGTAGTCTAGTCTAGTAGGTTGACTGTGTGTTAGGCGCTACGTTGCAGTGGTAGAGGTGTCACTACAGACCCTGGCGGTGTCACAACCAGCTGGGAGTCCCATAGGGCGGCTCACAATTGTCCCAGTGTTGTCCGGGTTTGGACGGGGGGGTAGGCGGTCATTGTAAATAAGAATTTGTTCTTAACTGACTTGTCTAGTTAAATAATGGTAAAATAAAAACACATGCTGTTTGGATCTCATTTAAGACATTGCACATTCATCTTCTGCACATCTATCACTCCCGTTTTTAATTACTATATTGTAATTACTTTGCCACTATGGCCTATTTATTGCCTTACCTCCCTAACCTTACTACATTTGCACACACTGTATATAGACTTTTCCTACTGTGTTATTGACTGTACGTTTGTTTTACTCCATGTGTAACTCTGTGTTGTTGTTTGTGTCGAACTGCTTTGCTTTATCTTGGCCAGGTCGCAGTTGTAAATGACAACTTGTTCTCAACTGGTCTACCTGGTTAAATAAAGGTGAACTGGCCTACCTGGTTAAATAAAGGGGAACTGGCCTACCTGGTTAAATAAAGGTGAACTGGCCTACCTGGTTAAATAAAGGTGAACTGGCCTACCTGGTTAAATAAAGGGAACTGGCCTACCTGGTTAAATAAAGGTGAACTGGCCTACCTGGTTAAATAAAGGGAACTGGCCTACCTGGTTAAATAAAGGTGAACTGGCCTACCTGGTTAAATAAAGGGAACTGGCCTACCTGGTTAAATAAAGGTGAACTGGCCTACCTGGTTAAATAAAGGGGAACTGGCCTACCTGGTTAAATAAAGGGGAACTGGCCTACCTGGTTAAATAAAGGTGAACCGGCCTACCTGGTTAAATAAAGGGGAACTGGCCTACCTGGTTAAATAAAGGTGAACTGGCCTACCTGGTTAAATAAAGGGAACTGGCCTACCTGGTTAAATAAAGGTGAACTGGCCTACCTGGTTAAATAAAGGTGAACTGGCCTACCTGGTTAAATAAAGGTGAACTGGCCTACCTGGTTAAATAAAGGTGAACTGGCCTACCTGGTTAAATAAAGGTGATCTGGCCTACCTGGTTAAATAAAGGAACTGGCCTACCTGGTTAAATAAAGGAACTGGCCTACCTGGTTAAATAAAGGTGAACTGGCCTACCTGGTTAAATAAAGGGAACTGGCCTACCTGGTTAAATAAAGGTGAACTGGCCTACCTGGTTAAATAAAGGTGAACTGGCCTACCTGGTTAAATAAAGGTGAACTGGCCTACCTGGTTAAATAAAGGGGAACTGGCCTACCTGGTTAAATAAAGGTGAACTGGCCTACCTGGTTAAATAAAGGGGAACTGGCCTACCTGGTTAAATAAAGGTGATCTGGCCTACCTGGTTAAATAAAGGGGAACTGGCCTACCTGGTTAAATAAAGGTGAACTGGCCTACCTGGTTAAATAAAGGTGAACTGGCCTACCTGGTTAAATAAAGGTGAACTGGCCTACCTGGTTAAATAAAGGTGAACTGGCCTACCTGGTTAAATAAAGGTGATCTGGCCTACCTGGTTAAATAAAGGGGAACTGGCCTACCTGGTTAAATAAAGGTGAACTGGCCTACCTGGTTAAATAAAGGTGATCTGGCCTACCTGGTTAAATAAAGGGGAAATCATTATTTATTTATTTTTTAAGTTATTTGTTTCTGGTCATTTTGAGCCTGTAATCGAACCCACATTGCTGATGCTCCAGATACTCAACTGGTCTAAAGAAGGCCAGTTTTAGGCTAAAGGACAACAGTTTTCAGCTGTGCTAAAATAATTGAAAAACGGTTTTCTAATGATCAATTAGCCTTTTAAAATGATAAACTTGGATTAGCTAACACAACGTGCCATTGGAACACAGGAGTGATGGTTGCTGATAATGGGCCTCTGTATGCCTATGTAGATATTCCATTTCCAGCTACAATAGTCATTTACAACATTAACAATGTCTACACTGTATTTCTGATCAATTTGATGTTATTATAATGGACAAAAAAAGTGTTTTTCTTTGAAAATCAAGGACATTTCTGAGTGACCCCAAACTTTTGAACGGTAGTGTACAGGGTTGCACATTTTGTGGAATAGGTGGAAACTTTCCGTGGGAATTAACGGAAATATATGCAAATTAATATTAATACTATTAAATGTAGATTTTTTTTGCATTGGATATATTTACCATATCATATGGAGACAGAAACATAAACATTTTACCTTATCATAAGAAAACATAATTGCAAATGATTAAATCCTTCCAATAGAAATAAAAAAAACCAATTAAGTTACAAATGTAACTTTAATTAAATTAGTTGACTCTTCACATGGGATGATGTCACTGAACAACAAAAGAAAGGGAATTGAATCCCCAATGAGTCATCACATCTCCCAAAAACGTTTTCAACATGCATCTGTGAAATGATAAAAAAAAGATCATCAAGGACAACAACCACCCGAGCCACTGCCTGTTCACCCCGCTATCATCCAGAAGGCGAGGTCAGTACAGGTGCATCAAAGCTGGGACCGAGAGACTGAAAAACAGCTTCTACCTCAAGGCCATCAGACTGTTAAACAGCCACCACTAACATTGAGTGGCTGCTGCCAACATACTGACTCAAATCTCTAGCCACTTTAAACATAGGAATTGGATGTAACAAATGTATCACTAGCCACTTTAAACAATTTTGTATATAATGTTTACGTATCCGACATTACTCATATCAAATGTATACACTGTACTCTAAACCATCTACTGAATCTTGCCTATGCCGTTCGGCCATCGACCCAAATCTCTAGCCACTTTAATAATTATAATTGGATGTAATAAATGTATCACTAGCCACTTTAAACGATGCCATTTATATAATGTTTACATATCCTACATTACTCATCTCATATGTATATATGTGTATATACTGTACTCCATACCATCTACTGCATCTTGCCTATGCCAGTCAGCCATCGCTCATCCATATATTTATATGTACATACTCGTATTCATTCCTTTACTCTTGTGTGTATAAGGTAGTTGTTGTGAATTTGTTAGATTACTTGTTAGATACTACTGCATGGTCGGAACTAGAAGCACAAGCATTTCGCTACACTCGCATTAACATCTGCTAACCATGTGTATGTGACAAATAAAATTTGATTTGATTTGATAGTCTAGAAACTAAAGCTTTGGTTGTCTTCCTCTCAGGCTTCCATGTCTTCTCCCTGGACCTCCTCAATGTCCACCTCTTGAACACCTCTGAGGCCTCATCTTCACGGTCACTTTCCAACCCTGTTGAGGATGGCTCGTTGTCAGGCTTAAAAAGCCTCAAACTTGCCCGGATGACCACCGATGTTTCACCCCTTGTATTGGTCAGTCTGCTGCGTGTTCCCAAACAAGGAGCAGTCTCTGCTGTACAAGACCGTGAAGGAGCCTCACTGACATGTTTAAACACAGCATAAAAAGCGACCACGCAAAACCGGCTTGAGTGACAACAAACCTGCCCAATTGGCTTATTCGCTTGAAATACACCCACTTCAGTTGACACGTCCACTGTCAGAGACGTCTGCAGTTACCGACGGCTCCGGCTCCGGTTCCGGCGACGGGCTTCTCTACCGGGCAGAAACCACGGATGTGACGTTCAGCTCACCAGATTTGGATTAAACCATTGGATTACAGTAAATAGTCGGACGGAGAGAAGAGCAGGACGGCTGTCAGATCATCGACCTGAAAACGGTACGGTTCCTTGCAGTTTTTACCAAATCATTGAATATACTACATGTGAAAGCAGACGTATACCCGTTAAAGTTATGCATGTTGTTTGAGGCAACACTTTGTTCTGGTCTTATTAGTGCCACGACTTGTTTCTGGGTAGTCTTATCTGTCCGGTGCTGCTGTCGCCTGGCATCAAACCGCAGGCGAGCTGTGCAGTCTTGGAACAAAATAGACGAGATTTTATTTCAGCATTTTATTATTCATATTATTTCAGAAAATATCATTAATCGTTGACTTGCATTGTGTTACAACGTTGTTATTACGCCTATACGCACTGGAGCTGTACTGTTCTGGCTTTGTTTTCACGTCCGTCTCTCTGTAGACGCCGGTCAGTCATCCCCAGAGAGAGGGCTGGCTGCTATGCTGCTAAACGGAGTATTATGTAACGAACTGGACATTACGATGCACGTTATGTTGCAGATTTCTACATTTATTCTGTATCCTATTCGTTATAGGTACACATCCACTGTACATTTGTTCTACTATAGGTCGCAGAAGACTAGTCTGAGTAGGCTATATATACTGTAGGTCACAGAACAGCAGTCTGAGTAGGCTATATATACTGTAGGTCACAGAACAGCAGTCTGAGTAGGCTATATATACTGTAGGTCACATAACAGCAGTCTGAGTAGGCTATATATACTGTAGGTCACATAACAGCAGTCTGTGTAGGCTATATATACTGTAGGTCACAGAACAGCAGTCTGAGTAGGCTATATATACTGTAGGTCACAGAACAGCAGTCTGAGTAGGCTATATATACTGTAGGTCACATAACAGCAGTCTGTGTAGGCTATATATACTGTAGGTCACAGAACAGCAGTCTGGAGTAGGCTATATATACTGTAGGTCACAGAACAGCAGTCTGAGTAGGCTATATATACTGTAGGTCACAGAACAGCAGTCTGTGTAGGCTATATATACTGTAGGTCACAGAACAGCAGTCTGTGTAGGCTATATATACTGTAGGTCACAGAACAGCAGTCTGAGTAGGCTATATATACTGTAGGTCACAGAACAGCAGTCTGAGTAGGCTATATATACTGTAGGTCACATAACAGCAGTCTGTGTAGGCTATATATACTGTAGGTCACAGAACAGCAGTCTGAGTGGGCTATATATACTGTAGGTCACAGAACAGCAGTCTGAGTAGGCTATATATACTGTAGGTCACAGAACAGCAGTCTGAGTGGGCTATATATACTGTAAGTCACAGAACAGCAGTCTGAGTAGGCTATATATACTGTAGGTCACAGAACAGCAGTCTGAGTAGGCTATATATACTGTAGGTCACATAACAGCAGTCTGTGTAGGCTATATATACTGTAGGTCACAGAACAGCAGTCTGAGTAGGCTATATATACTGTAGGTCACAGAACAGCAGTCTGAGTAGGCTATATATACTGTAGGTCACAGAACAGCAGTCTGTGTAGGCTATATATACTGTAGGTCACAGAACAGCAGTCTGTGTAGGCTATATATACTGTAGGTCACAGAACAGCAGTCTGAGTAGGCTATATATACTGTAGGTCACAGAACAGCAGTCTGAGTAGGCTATATATACTGTAGGTCACAGAACAGCAGTCTGAGTAGGCTATATATACTGTAGGTCACAGAACAGCAGTCTGAGTAGGCTATATATACTGTAGGTCACAGAACAGCAGTCTGAGTAGGCTATATATACTGTGGGTCACAGAACAGCAGTCTGAGTAGGCTATATATACTGTAGGTCACAGAACAGCAGTCTGAGTATAGAAAGTATGAGTATGCCTAAATTCACATGATATATTACATAATTAATAATTATGTTTTGAAATGTTGCCTAATAGATAATAATTAGAGGATTACAGTGAGAGCGGTCAAGGATGCACTGGATGCCTGGGGGCTGGATGCCTGGTGGCTGGATGCCTGGTGGCTGGATGCCTGGATGCCTGGTGGCTGGATGCCTGGGGGCTGGATGCCTGGTGGCTGGATTCCTGGGGACTGGATGCCTGGGGGCTGGATTCCTGGTGGCTGGATGCCTGGTGGCTGGATGCCTGGGGGCTGGATGCCTGGATGCCTGGTGGCTGGATGCCTGGTGGCTGGATGCCTGGGGGCTGGATGCCTGGATGCCTGGTGGCTGGATGCCTGGTGGCTGGATGCCTGGGGGCTGGATGCCTGGATGCCTGCTGGCTGGATTCCTGGGGGCTGGATGCCTGGTGGCTGGATGCCTGGGGGCTGGATGCCTGGTGGCTGGATGCCTGGGGGCTGGATGCCTGGATGCCTGGTGGCTGGATTCCTGGGGGCTGGATGCTTGGGGGCTGGATGCCTGGTGGCTGGATGCCTGGGGGCTGGATGCCTGGGGGCTGTCTTGCTGTTGTTGTGAGGGTAGCGTTGTATTTCCTTGCTGAGTGAGAAGATGGAGTAAATGTCTGCATGTGACAGAGGTCTGTCTGGTTTCAGTTTGGTGAGCACTGAGCCCAGGGTGCAGTTACAGGTTACAGAACAATCAGCCTAATGTAGGAGGGAAGACACACACTGTGGTGAAGACTGAACCTATCAGGGGTGGTATTGTCTGTGTTTACCTATGGCAGGAGGATACTCAACACTGGTGAAGACTGAACCTATCAGGGGTGGTATTGTCTGTATTTACCTATGGCATGAGGATACTCAACACTGGTGAAGACTGAACCTATCAGGGGTGGTATTGTCTTTATTTACCTATGGCAGGAGGATACTCAACACTGGTGAAGACTGAACCTATCAGGGGTGGTATTGTCTGTATTTACCTATGGCAGGAGGATACTCAACACTGGTGAAGACTAAACCTATCAGGGGTGGTATTGTCTGTATTTACCTATGGCAGGAGGATACTCAACACTGGTGAAGACTAAACCTATCAGGGGTGGTATTGTCTGTATTTACCTATGGCAGGAGGATACTCAACATTGGTGAAGACTGAACCTATCAGGGGTGGTATTGTCTGTATTTAACTATGGCAGGAGGATACTCAACACTGGTGAAGACTGAACCTATCAGGGGTGGTATTGTCTGTATTTACCTATGGCAGGAGGATACTCAACACTGGTGAAGACTGAACCTATCAGGGGTGGTATTGTCTGTATTTACCCAACACCTGACTGGCTTCAAACGTGACGATCAGAGCAAATCATATCAAGTATTAGTCACATGCATGGTAAACAACAGGTGTAACTGTCACGTCCAGGCCTGGAAAGACAGGCTGGCGTGTTTTGGGTGTAGGGTTTTTATGTTCTAGGTAATATATATCTATGTTGGGGTAATGGTTCCCAATTAGAGGCAGCTGTGTGTCGTTGTCTCTAATTGGGAACCATATATATGTTTGGGGTTTTCATTTAGGTTTTGTGGGTTATTGTAAGTTCATAGCTTTGTTGTGTTTCGTTAGTTATGGTCTTCGTTTGTTTTTGTTGTATATTTTCCAGTTCCAGTCCCCAGTTACGTCCGTTATTAAAATGTATACTGGAAGCATTGCTGCGCCTTGGTCTGTCCCCACTGAGGATCGTGACAGAATAACCCACCACAAAAAGACCAAGCAGCGAGAGACCCGGGAGCTTAGGTCTTGGGAGGAGGAACTATTCAATGGAGGTGCTTGGACCCAGCCTGGAGAGTATCGCCGTCCTAGAGAGGAGCTGGAAGCAGCGGCGGCGGAGCGGCGATACTACGAGGATATATATGGAGCGTGGAACCCGGAGAGGGAGAGGTTCATTGGAACTCGACTGGCACGGAAGCCCGAGAGGCAGCCCCCAAAATTATTTTGTGCGCGTTCACAGCCCGGTGCGAGAGATTCCAGCGCCACTCGTCTGTCAGGCTACGATGAGTGTGCAGCCTGGTAGAGTGGTGCCGGCTCAGCGCTCCTGGTCTCCGGTGCGCCTCCTTGGACCAGGATATCCTGCACCGGTCCTACGGGCAGAATCTCCGGTTCGCATCCACAGCCCAGTACGTCCTGTCCCTGCTCCACGCTCCAGGATCCCTGTTCCACGCTCCAGGATCCCTGTGCCCGGCGTGGACTCAGCACGTCCTGTCCCTGCTCCATGTTCCAGGATTCCTGTACCCGCTGGGAACCCAGTACGTCCGGTTCCTGCTCCCGCACCAGAGTGCGGCGTTCATGAGCCCAGTACGGCCGGTTCCTGCTCCCGCACCAGAGTGCGCGTTCTACGAGCCCAGCACGGCGGTTCCTGCTCCCCGCACCAGAGTGAGCGTTACGAGCCGAGCACGGCCGGTTCCTGCTCCCGCACCAGAGTGAGCGCACGAGCCCAGTACGGCGGTTCCTGCTCCCCGCACCAGAGTGCGCCACGAGCCCAGCACGGCCGGGTTCCTGCTCCCCGCACCAGAGTGCGCGTTCACGAGCCCAGCACGGCCGGTTCCTGCTCCCGCACCAGAGTGCGGCGTTACGAGCCCAGCACGGCCGGTTCCTGCTCCCCGCACCAGAGGGCCAGTGAGGGTCCCCAGTCCTGAGCCGCCAGTGAGGGTCCCCAGTCCTGAGCCGCCAGTGAGGATCCCCAGTCCTGAGCCGCCAGTGAGGGTCCCCAGTCCTGAGCCGCCAGTGAGGGTCCCCAGTCCTGAGCCACCAGTGAGGGTCCCCAGTCCGGAGCCGCCAGTGAGGGTCCCCAGTCCTGCAAATGGCCCAGGGCCGCCACCTGGGACTAAGAAACCCACCTGAAGACCCCCCCATGGACTTTTTGGCGCGGTCGGAGTCCGCGCCTTTGGGGGGGGGTACTGTCACGTCCAGGCCTGGAAAGACAGGCTGGCGTGTTTTGGGTGTAGGGTTTTTATGTTCTAGGTGATATATATGGTTCCCAATTAGAGGCAGCTGTGTGTCGTTGTCTCTAATTGGGAACCATATATATGTTTGGGGTTTTCATTTAGGTTTTGTGGGTTATTGTAAGTTCATAGCTTTGTTGTGTTTCGTTAGTTGTGGTCTTCGTTACGATCTTCGTTTGTTTTTGTTGTATATTTTCCCAGTTACGTCCGTTATTAAAATGTATACTGGAAGCATCGCTGCGCCTTGGTCTGTCCCCACTGAGGATCGTGACAGTAACAGTGAAATGCTGACTGACAATCCAGAGACAAATAATAGAGAAATAAGATCAAAGGGAAATACTTAATAATACAAGTAATAATATATTGGCTATATACAGTTATATACTGTTATATACAGTTATATACAGTTATATACAGCTATATACAGCTATATACAGTTATACACAGTTATATACAGTTATATACAGCTATATACAGTTATATACAGCTATATACAGTTATATACAGTGATATACAGTGCATGCAGTGCATGCAGTGCATACAGTTATATACAGTTATATACAGTGCATACAGTGCATACAGTTATATACAGTGCATACAGTTATATACAGTTATATACAGTGCATACAGTGCATACAGTTATATACAGTTATATACAGTTATATACAGTGCATACAGTGCATACAGTGCATACAGTTATATACAGTTATATACATTGCATACAGTGCATACAGTTATATACAGTTATATACAGTGCATACAGTGCATACAGTTATATACAGTTATATACAGTGCATACAGTGCATACAGTTATATACAGTGCATACAGTGGATACAGTGCATACAGTTACATACAGTGCATACAGTGCATACAGTTATATACAGTGCATACAGTGCATACAGTTATATAAAGTTATATACAGTTATATACAGTGCATACAGTGCATACAGTTATATACAGTTATGTACAGTGCATACAGTTATATACAGTTATATACAGTGCATACAGTTATATAAAGTTATATACAGTGCATACAGTTATATAAAGTTATATACAGTTATATACAGTGCATACAGTGCATACAGTGCATGCAGTTATATAAAGTTATATACAGTTATATACAGTGCATACAGTTATATAAAGTTATATACAGTGCATACAGTTATATAAAGTTATATACAGTTATATACAGTGCATACAGTTATATAAAGTTATATACAGTTATATACAGTGCATACAGTGCATACAGTGCATACAGTGCATACAGTGCATACAGTTATATTCAGTTATGTACAGTGCATACAGTTATATACAGTGCATACAGTGCATACAGTACATACAGTTATATAAAGTTATATACAGTTATATACAGTGCATACAGTTATATACAGTGCATACAGTTATATACAGTTATATACAGTTATATACAGTGCATACAGTGCGCTACAGTGCATACAGTGCATACAGTGCATACAGTTATATACAGTGCATACAGTGCATTCAGACCGCTTGACTTTTTCCACATTTTGTTACGTTACAGCCATCAATCTACACACAATACCCCATAATGACAAAGGGAAACGTATTTTTTTTGCAAATGTATAAAATAAATGGAAATATCACATTTACATAAGTATTCAGACCCTTTACTCAGTACTTTGTTGAAGCATCTTTGGCAGAGATTACAGCCTTGTGTCTTCTTGGGTTTGACGCTACAAGCTTGGCACATCTGTATTTGGTGAGTTTCTCCCATTCTTCTCTGTAGATCCTCTTAAGCTCTGTCAGGTTGGATGGGGAGCGTTGCTGCACAGCTTTTTTCAGGTCTCTCCAGAGATGTACGATCGGGTTCAAGTTCGGGCTCTGGCTGGGCCACTCAAGGACATTCAGAGACTTGTCCTGAAGCCACTCCTGCGTTGTCTTGGCTGTGTGCTTAGGGTCGTTGTCCTGTTGGAAGGTGAACCTTCACCCCAGTCTGAGGTTCTGAGCGCTCTGGAGCAGGTTTTCATCAAGGATCTCTCTGTACTTTACTCCATTCATCTTTCCCTCGATCCTGACTAGTCTCCCAGTCCCTGCCGCTGAAAAACATCCCCACAGCATGATGCTGCCACCACCATAATGCTGCTTCACCGTTGGGATGGTGCCAGGTTTTCTCCAGACGTGATGCTTGGCATTCAGGCCAAAGAGTTCAATCTTGGTTTTATAAGATCAAAGAATCTTGTTTCACATGGTCTGAGAGTCCTTTAGGTGCCTTTTGGCAAACTCCAAAGGGCTGTCATGTGCCTTTTACTGAGGAGTGGCTTCCTTCTGGCCACTCTACCATAAAGGCCTGATTGTTGGAGTGCTGCAGAGATGGTTGTCCTTCTGGAAGGTTCTCCATCTCCACAGAGGAACTCTGGAGCTCTGTCAGAGTGACCATAGGGTTGTTGGTCACCTCCCTGACTAAGGCCCTTCTCCCCAGATTGCTAAACAAGATAGAGATACATTTTTTGTTATTCAATTTGAGAGAAAAAAAAACAGAAAACATTTGAAAACATTTGTATTGTCATAGTGGGGTATTTTGTGTAGCTTGATGAGGATTTTTTTTATTTAATCCATTTTAGAATAAGGCTGTATCGTAAAAACATGTAGAAAAAGTCAAGGGGTCTGAATACTTTCCGAATGCACTGTATACACGGGGTACCAGTACCAAGTCGATTTACATGGGTACAAGGTATTGAGGTAGATACTGTATGTACATAAAGTGACAGATAATAAACAGTAACAGCAGCATATGTGATTAGTCCAAAAAGTTAATGCAGATAGTCCGGGTAGCTATTTGGTTAAACTATTTAACTATTTGTGACTGCTCGATTCGGTCTTATGAAGCAAAATTAGAAATTATGTTTTTTACATTGGATAAAAGTAGAGACTCAGAGCTAGAAAATGGTATATCATACACTGCAGTTGAGGAAACAATAGGAAAGGAATTCTGCTTTGAAAGTTGATCAACTTGTAACATCACTTTTGAGAAAATGGCCCTTGAATAGTTTTGCTACACCTACTGGAGAGCTCGTCTTTGTCTGCACCCAGTCAGCATCGTTCACACCCTCCTAAGCCCTAGCCCCACCCATCTCTTTAAGGATTCACATGTGAGGCCATGTACTAAACAACCAAAGATTTCAAGACTAAAGGCCGGTTTATACTACGGGTGTGTTCGTAAATTCAATCCGGAGTGCCAGACCGCGCTCTTGGCATTAGTAAACGCAGAGCGTTGTAAATTGTCAGTTCGCAAATTCAGAGCGTTTTGCTCTCGGAGTGTTCAGTGAGCACACTGGACCCTCTGGCCGAGGAGTCGGGTTGATCCGAGGAGGAGGGTTGATCCGAGGAGGAGGGTTGATCCGAGGAGGAGGGTTGATCCGAGCGTTCTGACCTCACAGCAGCAGTCAAGCACCCAAGCTAACTGGCTAACATTGGCTAGCTTGCTAGCTACTTCCAGACACATAATGAGAGAACACCCCACTCTGACCGTTTTTTCTCGCCCTAGCAGCGCTGGTTAGACTGTTTTTATGTTATCCAGAGCATTGGTGACCATAGCTGTGCTGCTGGCCATATTTACTGACGCTGGCCATATTCAACGGGTGTTGACGTTCGTAAATTCATCAGTTATTCTGCGCTCTAGCGCACTCAGACGAAAGTGCCTTGAAATCGGCAGTCGTCACAGTGACATCATGAACATTCTATTGAAATGTTTACTTGCATAGTGGAGTATTTTGTTAAGACATGTAGCTAGCTAGCTATACAATAAACCGTAATCCCAACTCATAACGTTTCTACCCTGTATGAATCTGCAGGTAGCTAACCAGCCAGGTTAAACAGCTAGCTAGCTAACATTAGGCTATAACTAGCAATGCAATTGGCTCTGAGATACGAATACTATTACTACACACATCATACATACGCCTAGTTTCCTGAAACAAGTCACATTTAGAAGTAATATGGGGGTAGAAGCTGTTCTATGACAGGTTATTATAGGTAGCCTAGTTAGCCCTATTACAACAACACTATGACAGGTTATTATAGGTAGCCTAGTTAGCCCTATTACAACAACACCATGACAGGTTATTATAGGTAGCCTAGTTAGCCCTATTACAACAACACCATGACAGGTTATTATAGGTAGCCTAGTTAGCCCTATTACAACAACACCATGACAGGTTATTATAGGTAGCCTAGTTAGCCCTATTACAACAACACTATGACAGGTTATTATAGGTAGCCTAGTTAGCCCTATTACAACAACACCATGACAGGTTATTATAGGTAGCCTAGTTAGCCCTATTACAACAACACTATGACAGGTTATTATAGGTAGCCTATTTAGCCCTATTACAACAACACCATGACAGGTTATTATAGGTAGCCTAGTTAGCCCTATTACAACAACACTATGACAGGTTATTATAGGTAGCCTAGTTAGCCCTATTACAACTACACAATGACAGGTTATTATAGGTAGCCTAGTTAGCCCTATTACAACAACACTATGACAGGTTATTATAGGTAGCCTAGTTAGCCCTATTACAACAACACCATGACAGGTTATTATAGGTAGCCTAGTTAGCCCTATTACAACAACACTATGACAGGTTATTATAGGTAGCCTAGTTAGCCCTATTACAACAACACTATGACAAGTTATTATAGGTAGCCAAAATGTGTTTGGGGTTCAACCATTTACTATATGCGTTTCATAACTAGCTTACTGTTTCTCAACAAAACACTTTGTTTTCTCTGCTATGGTTTGTTAGGTCTTGGCTGTTCTTCGAGCAAATGTAGGAAATGTAGCTAACTGCAGTGCTTGTCCTGTCTAGTGTATGTCTACCTCGTCTTACCGTAGCTAGGTCTGTACACTGCAAATGAACATCAGTACCGTGGCAGTTTCCCAAAGGTTGTTGGTTGTTTGCTGCTGTTGTATCAGGGTGATTCATCTGCTGTTGTATCAGGGTGATTCATCTGCTGTTGTATCAGGATGATTCATCTGCTGTTGTATCAGGGTGATTCATCTGCTGTTGTATCAGGAGGATTTATCTGCTGTTGTATCAGGGTGATTCATCTGCTGTTGTATCAGGGTGATTCATCTGCTGTTGTATCAGGGTGATTCATCTGCTGTTGTATCAGGGTGATTCATCTGCTGTTGTATCAGGATGATTCATCTGCTGTTGTATCAGGATGATTCATCTGCTGTTGTATCAGGGTGATTCATCTGCTGTTGTATCAGGATGATTCATCTGCTGTTGTATCAGGGTGATTCATCTGCTGTTGTATCAGGAGGATTCATCTGCTGTTGTATCAGGATGATTCATCTGCTGTTGTATCAGGGTGATTCATCTGCTGTTGTATCAGGGTGATTCATCTGCTGTTGTATCAGGATGATTCATCTGCTGTTGTATCAGGGTGATTTATGTTGATGTGGTGTCCTACATCTATCAGACCCTACCTCCTATATGTTGACGTGGTGTCCTACATCTATCAGACCCTACCTCCTATATGTTGACGTGGTGTCCTACATCTATCAGACCCTACCTCCTATATGTTGACGTGGTGTCCTACATCTATCAGACCCTACCTCCTATATGTTGATGTGTAGTCCTACATCTATCAGACCCTACCTCCTATATGTTGATGTGGTGTCCTACATCTATCAGACCCTACCTCCTATATGTTGACGTGGTGTCCTACATCTATCAGACCCTACCACCTATATGTTGATGTGTAGTCCTACATCTATCAGACCCTACCTCCCATATGTTGACGTGGTGTCCTACATCTATCAGACCCTACCTCCTATATGTTGATGTGGTGTCCTACATCTATCAGACCCTACCTCCTATATGTTGACGTGGTGTCCTACATCTATCAGACCCTACCTCCTATATGTTGACGTGGTGTCCTACATCTATCAGACCCTACCTCCTATATGTTGACGTGGTGTCCTACATCTATCAGACCCTACCTCCTATATGTTGATGTGTAGTCCTACATCTATCAGACCCTACCTCCTATATGTTGATGTGGTGTCCTACATCTATCAGACCCTACCTCCTATATGTTGACGTGGTGTCCTCCATCTATCAGACCCTACCTCCTATATGTTGACGTGGTGTTCTACATCTATCAGACCCTACCTCCTATATGTTGACGTGGTGACCTACATCTATCAGACCCTACCTCCTATATGTTGACGTGGTGTCCTACATCTATCAGACCCTACCTCCTATATGTTGACGTGGTGTCCTACATCTATCAGACCCTACCTCCTATATGTTGACGTGGTGACCTACATCTATCAGACCCTACCTCCTATATGTTGACGTGGTGTCCTACATCTATCAGACCCTACCTCCTATATGTTGACGTGTAGTCCTACATCTATCAGACCCTACCTCCTATATGTTGACGTGTAGTCCTACATCTATCAGACCCTACCTCCTATATGTTGACGTGGTGTCCTACATCTATCAGACCCTACCTCCTATATGTTGATGTGTAGTCCTACATCTATCAGACCCTACCTCCTATATGTTGACGTGGTGTCCTACATCTATCAGACCCTACCTCCTATATGTTGACGTGTAGTCCTACATCTATCAGACCCTACCTCCTATATGTTGACGTGGTGTCCTACATCTATCAGACCCTACCTCCTATTTGTTGACGTGGTGTCCTACATCTATCAGACCCTACCTCCTATATGTTGATGTGTAGTCCTACATCTATCAGACCCTACCTCCTATATGTTGATGTGTAGTCCTACATCTATCAGACCCTACCTCCTATATGTTGATGTGTAGTCCTACATCTATCAGACCCTACCTCCTATATGTTGATGTGGTGTCCTACATCTATCAGACCCTACCTCCTATATGTTGACGTGGTGTCCTACATCTATCAGACCCTACCACCTATATGTTGATGTGTAGTCCTACATCTATCAGACCCTACCTCCTATATGTTGACGTGGTGTCCTACATCTATCAAACCCTACCTCCTATATGTTGACGTGGTGTCCTACATCTATCAGACCCTACCTCCTATATGTTGACGTGGTGTCCTACATCTATCAGACCCTACCTCCTATATGTTGACGTGGTGTCCTACATCTATCAGACCCTACCTCCTATATGTTGATGTGTAGTCCTACATCTATCAGACCCTACCTCCTATATGTTGATGTGGTGTCCTACATCTATCAGACCCTACCTCCTATATGTTGACGTGGTGTCCTACATCTATCAGACCCTACCTCCTATATGTTGACGTGGTGTTCTACATCTATCAGACCCTACCTCCTATATGTTGACGTGGTGACCTACATCTATCAGACCCTACCTCCTATATGTTGACGTGGTGTCCTACATCTATCAGACCCTACCTCCTATATGTTGATGTGTAGTCCTACATCTATCAGACCCTACCTCCCATATGTTGACGTGGTGTCCTACATCTATCAGACCCTACCTCCTATATGTTGATGTGGTGTCCTACATCTATCAGACCCTACCTCCTATATGTTGACGTGGTGTCCTACATCTATCAGACCCTACCTCCTATATGTTGACGTGGTGTCCTACATCTATCAGACCCTACCTCCTATATGTTGACGTGGTGTCCTACATCTATCAGACCCTACCTCCTATATGTTGATGTGTAGTCCTACATCTATCAGACCCTACCTCCTATATGTTGATGTGGTGTCCTACATCTATCAGACCCTACCTCCTATATGTTGACGTGGTGTCCTACATCTATCAGACCCTACCTCCTATATGTTGACGTGGCGTCCTACATCTATCAGACCCTACCTCCTATATGTTGACGTGGTGTTCTACATCTATCAGACCCTACCTCCTATATGTTGATGTGGTGTCCTACATCTATCAGACCCTACCTCCTATATGTTGACGTGTAGTCCTACATCTATCAGACCCTACCACCTATATGTTGACGTGGTGTCCTACATCTATCAGACCCTACCTCCTATATGTTGACGTGGTGTTCTACATCTATCAGACCCTACCTCCTATATGTTGACGTGGTGTCCTATATCTATCAGACCCTACCTCCTATATGTTGATGTGGTGTCCTACATCTATCAGACCCTACCTCCTATATGTTGATGTGTAGTCCTACATCTATCAGACCCTACCTCCTATATGTTGACGTGGTGTCCTACATCTATCAGACCCTACCTTCTATATGTTGATGTGTAGTCCTACATCTATCAGACCCTACCTCCTACCTGTTATATGTTGACGTGGTGTCCTACATCTATCATACCCTACCTCCTATATGTTGACGTGGTGTTCTACATCTATCAGACCCTACCTCCTATATGTTGACGTGGTGTCCTATATCTATCAGACCCTACCTCCTATATGTTGATGTGGTGTCCTACATCTATCAGACCCTACCTCCTATATGTTGATGTGTAGTCCTACATCTATCAGATCCTACCTCCTATATGTTGACGTGGTGTCCTACATCTATCAGACCCTACCTCCTATATGTTGACGTGTAGTCCTACATCTATCAGACCCTACCTCCTATATGTTGACGTGGTGTCCTACATCTATAAGACCCTACCTCCTATATGTTGATGTGGTGTCCTACATCTATCAGACCCTACCTCCTATATGTTGACGTGGTGTCCTACATCTATCAGACCCTACCTCCTATATGTTGACGTGGTGTCCTACATCTATCAGACCCTACCTCCTATATGTTGACGTGGTGTCCTACATCTATCAGACCCTACCTCCTATATTCTGACGTGGTGTCCTACATCTATCATACCCTACCTCCTATATGTTGATGTGTAGTCCTACATCTATTAGACCCTACCTCCTATATGTTGACGTGGTGTCCTACATCTATCAGACCCTACCTCCTATATGTTGATGTGTAGTCCTACATCTATCAGACCCTACCTCCTATATGTTGATGTGGTGTCCTACATCTATCAGACCCTACCTCCTATATGTTGACGTGGTGTCCTACATCTATCAGACCCTACCTCCTATATGTTGACGTGGTGTCCTACATCTATCAGACCCTACCTCCTATATGTTGACGTGGTGTCCTACATCTATCAGACCCTACCTCCTATATGTTGACGCAGTAGTCCCACATCTATCAGACCCTACCTCCTATATGTTGACGTGTAGTCCTACATCTATCAGACCCTACCTCCTATATGTTGATGTGGTGTCCTACATCTATCAGACCCTACCTCCTATATGTTGATGTGGTGTCCTACATCTATCAGACCCTACCTCCTATATGTTGACGTGGTGTCCTACATCTATCAGACCCTACCTCCTATATGTTGACGTGGTGTCCTACATCTATCAGACCCTACCTCCTATATGTTGATGTGTAGTCCTACATCTATCAGACCCTACCTCCTATATGTTGACGTGGTGTCCTACATCTATCAGACCCTACCTCCTATATGTTGACGTGTAGTCCTACATCTATCAGACCCTACCTCCTATATGTTGACGTGTAGTACTACATCTATCAGATCCTACCTCCTATATGTTGATGTGTAGTCCTACATCTATCAGACCCTACCTCCTATATGTTGATGTGTAGTCCTACATCTATCAGACCCTACCTCCTAAAACGATTCCTATATCGACATAACCTGAAAGGCCGCTCAGCAAGGAAGAAACCACTACTCCAAAACCGCCATAAAAAAGCCAGACTACGGTTTGCAACTGCACATGGGGGACAAAGATCGTACTTTTGGGAGAAATGTCCTCTGGTCTGATGAAACCAAAATAGAACTGTTTGGCCATAATGACCATCGTTATGTTTGGAGGAAAAAGGGGGAGGCTTGCAAGCCGAAGAACACCATCTCAACCGTGAAGCACAGGGGGTGGCAGCATCATGTTGTGGGGGTGCTTTGCTTCAGGAGGGACTGGTGCACTTCACAAAATAGATGGCATCATTAGGGAGGAAAATTATGTGGATATATTGAAGCAACAACTCAAGACATCAGTCAGGAAGTTAAAGCTTGGTCACAAATGGGTCTTCCAAATGGACAATGACCCCAAGCATACTTCCAAAGTTGTGGCAAAACGACTTCAGGACAACACAGTCAAGGTATTGGAGTGGCCATCACAAAGCTCTGACCTCAATCCCATAGAAAATGTGTGGGCAGAACTGAAAAAGCGTGTGCGAGCAAAGAGGCCTACAAACCTGACTCAGTTACACCAGCTCTGTCAGGAGGAATGGTCCAAAATTCACCCAACTTATTGTGGGAAGCTTGTGGAAGGCTACCCAAAACGTTTGACCCAAGTTAAGCAATTTAAAGGCAATGCTACCAAATACTAATTGAGTGTATGTAAACTTCTGACCCACTGGGAATGTGATGAAAGAAATGAAAGCTGAAAGAAATCCTTCTCTCAACAATTATTCTAACATTTCACAAGTTGTGATCCTAACTGACCTAAGACAGGGAATTTTTACTAGGATTAAATGTCAGGAATTGTGAAAAACTGAGATTAAATGTATTTGGCTAAGGTGTATGTAAACTTCTGACTTCAACTGTATATATATAGAAAACAATCAACATCAATACATCATTACAATATAACACAACATATATGTATATTTATATATATATACATATCGAAAACATGTCATAAAACCTCCGTGTGTGTGTGTGTACCCTCATGCTCCTGCTTCCTTTTTGAAGGGGAGAGGAAGGATTTCTGTCACCATTGTCCCTGTCCAATCCATTATGACTCAGTGTATCACTGTGCCCTTTCACCTCAGCAACAACAACAACAGAAAAGAACAGAACAGCCACCATGTGCAGCTCTGCTCTGAACAGCAGGCAGCATACCCTCCCCTCCTCCCTCCCTCCCCTCCTCTCCTCTCCTCTCCTCTCTCCTCTCTCCTCTCTCCTCTCCTCTCCTCTCCTCTCTCTCTCTCTCCTCTCCTCTCCTCTCTCCTCTGTCTCTCTCTCTCCTCTCTCCTCTCTCCCCTCCCCTCCTCTCTCCTCTCCTCTCCTCTCCTCTCCTCTCCTCTCTCCGCTCCTCTCTCCTCTCCTCTCTGCTCCCTTCACACAGTAATCTATCTCGGCTCATCTCTACCATCCCTGATCCCCTTTATTTCTCTCTCTCTCTCTCTCTCTCTCTCTCTCTCTCTCTCTCTCTCTCTCTCTCTCTCTATCTCTCTCTCTCTATCTGTCTCTCTCTCTTTCTGTCTCTCTCTCTCTCTCTTTGTCTCTCTGTCTCTGTCTCTCTCTCTCCACATTAGATATTCACAGTAACATCCTTGTCATTCTCACTTACCCTCCCCCTCTGATCCTCAGGCAGAGAGATTGGGGGTTATATAGGCTATGCTCTGTAATTCTGTATGCTCTGTAATTCTGTATACTCTGTAATTGTGTAAGTATGACAGTCCTGTTAGAGAGAAGAGGAACTGCATGCTATCCTATAATCAATGGTGTTTAGGATTACCATGTAGGCTAGGCTACACATTGACACTGCCACGCAGACTATCACTCTCTCCCTCTGTCCAGAGGATCTCTCCAGAGGATCTGTCTGTTTCTCCTGTGTCTATCTGATCTGTGGATGGCTGTAGGTTTGTTGTTGTGGTTCTCCTCCTGGGAGTGGATGGCTGGAGGTTTGTTGTTGTGGTTCTCCTCCTGGGAGTGGATGGCTGGAGGTTTGTTGTTGTGGTTCTCCTCCTGAGAGTGGATGGCTGGAGGTTTGTTGTTGTGGTTCTCCTCCTGGGA
This sequence comes from Brachymystax lenok tsinlingensis, assembly GCA_030435695.1. Taxonomy (NCBI): domain Eukaryota; kingdom Metazoa; phylum Chordata; class Actinopteri; order Salmoniformes; family Salmonidae; genus Brachymystax; species Brachymystax lenok. The sequence continues at coordinate 993,495 of CM059785.1, forward strand.
GTGGAGGGCTGGAGGTTTGTTGTTGTGGTTCTCCTCCTGGGAGTGGATGGCTGGAGGTTTGTTGTTGTGGTTCTCCTCCTGGGAGTGGAGGGCTGGAGGTTTGTTGTTGTGGTTCTCCTCCTGAGAGTGGAGGGCTGGAGGTTTGTTGTTGTGGTTCTCCTCCTGAGAGTGGATGGCTGGAGGTTTGTTGTTGTGTTTCTCCTCCTGGGAGTGGATGGCTGGAGGTTTGTTGTTGTGGTTCTCCTCCTGGGAGTGGATAGCTGGAGGTTTGTTGTTGTGGTTCTCCTCCTGAGAGTGGATGGCTGGAGGTTTGTTGTTGTGGTTCTCCTCCTGGGAGTGGAGGGCTGGAGGTTTGTTGTTGTGGTTCTCCTCCTGGGAGTGGATGGCTGGAGGTTTGTTGTTGTGGTTCTCCTCCTGGGAGTGGAGGGCTGGAGGTTTGTTGTTGTGGTTCTCCTCCTGAGAGTGGAGGGCTGGAGGTTTGTTGTTGTGGTTCTCCTCCTGGGAGTGGATGGCTGGAGGTTTGTTGTTGTGGTTCTCCTCCTGGGAGTGGATGGCTGGAGGTTTGTTGTTGTGGTTCTCCTCCTGGGAGTGGATGGCTGGAGGTTTGTTGTTGTGTTTCTCCTCCTGGGAGTGGATGGCTGGAGGTTTGTTGTTGTGGTTCTCCTCCTGGGAGTGGATGGCTGGAGGTTTGTTGTTGTGGTTCTCCTCCTGGGAGTGGAGGGCTGGAGGTTTGTTGTTGTGTTTCTCCTCCTGGGAGTGGATGGCTGGAGGTTTGTTGTTGTGGTTCTCCTCCTGGGAGTGGATGGCTGGAGGTTTGTTGTTGTGGTTCTCCTCCTGGGAGTGGATGGCTGGAGGTTTGTTGTTGTGGTTCTCCTCCTGGGAGTGGATGGCTGGAGGTTTGTTGTTGTGTTTCTCCTCCTGGGAGTGGATGGCTGGAGGTTTGTTGTTGTGGTTCTCCTCCTGGGAGTGGATGGCTGGAGGTTTGTTGTTGTGGTTCTCCTCCTGGGAGTGGATGGCTGGAGGTTTGTTGTTGTGGTTCTCCTCCTGGGAGTGGAGGGCTGGAGGTTTGTTGTTGTGGTTCTCCTCCTGGGAGTCAACTATCTTTCTGTGGACTAAGATGTCTAGTTATTTGGAATGTGTCATATTTTAAAAACATTTTACATTTTCACCCAAATTCTCATTACAGAAATTCAGATAAGATTCTCAGGTCATTTATAAAAATGTTTCTTTAGAAAAACCTAACTTATTTGAATGAAACAAAATAAGTTGCTGCAGTTTGTCCATAAATTATAGAAATGGTATACTAGTTGAAGTTTAAATTAAACTAAAATATTTATTACTTCCAAACACAGTGTCTGTGGACGTGTCGTTACCATAGCACTTTGAGTACTCCTTTAATGAGCACAAGTTAAGTATATTTATTCACTTCTATGCCTTCAGAATGAGATTCTTATTCTCAAACACCACCATTACCCCAAAACGGCTAAAGACCTCAAATTGGGAAAAAGTCTGACTTAATTTAAAATCATTTCATTTTTTAAATATTTATATTTTCAGTGTTATGTTTAACTCAGGCCTTTTCATTAGAGGATCAATGTTAAAAAATATTAGACATTTATTTGTTTATTACTTTTTGGGACTGATCACTGTTACGGTAATGACCATTTGATGAAAATGTTGTATAATAATTATGGAATGGATAAGAACAGATCCTAATCTCAGTGATTTAAGAGGAAATGTAGTGAAAAATGACCCATTAAGGCTTTCTGGAACGTGTGTGTGTTTGTGTAAGTATACTGAGTACGGTATGATTGTGAGTATACTGAGTACGGTATGATTGTGAGTATACTGAGTACAGTATGGTTGTGAGTATACTGAGTACGGTATGATTGTGAGTATACTGAGTACGGTATGGTTGTGAGTATACTGAGTACGGTATGATTGTGAGTATACTGAGTACAGTATGGTTGTGAGTACGGTATGATTGTGAGTATGCTGAGTACGGTATGGTTGTGATTATACTGAGTACAGTATGATTGTGAGTATCCTGAGTACGGTATGGTAGTGAGTATACTGAGTACAGTATGGTTGTGAGTATACTAAGTACGGTATGATTGTGAGTACGGTATGATTGTGAGTATACTGAGTACGGTATGATTGTGAGTATCCTGAGTACGGTATGGTTGTGAGTATACTGAGTACAGTATGGTTGTGAGTATACTGAGTATGGTATGGTTGTGAGTATACTGAGTACAGTATGATTGTGACTGTGAGTATGCTGAGTACGGTATGATTGTGAGTATACTGAGTACGGTATGATTGTGAGTATACTGAGTACAGTATGATTGTGAGTATACTGAGTATGGTATGATTGTGAGTATACTGAGTACGGTATGATTGTGAGTATACTGAGTACAGTATGATTGTGAGTATACTGAGTACAATGTGATTGTGAGTATACTGAGTACAGTATGATTGTGAGTATACTGAGTACAGTATGATTGTGAGTATACTGAGTACAGTATGATTGTGAGTATACTGCGTACGGTTTGGATGATAGTATATTGAGTACAGTATGGTTGTGAGTATACTGAGTACGGTATGGATGATAATACATTGAGTACAGTATGGTTGTGAGTATACTGAGTACGGTATGGATGATAATATATTGAGTACAGTATGGTTGTGAGTATACTGAGTACGGTATGGATGATAATATATTGAGTACAGTATGGTTGTGAGTATACTGAGTACGGTATGGATGATAATATATTGAGTACAGTATGGTTGTGAGTATACTGAGTACGGTATGGATGATAATATATTGAGTACAGTATGGTTGTGAGTATACTGAGTACGGTATGGATGATAATATACTGAGTACAGTATGGTTGTGAGTATACTGAGTACGGTATGGATGATAATATATTGAGTACAGTATGGTTGTGAGTATACTGAGTACGGTATGGATGATAATATACTGAGTACAGTATGGTTGTGAGTATACTGAGTACGGTATGGATGATAATATACTGAGTACAGTATGATTGTGAGTATACTGAGTACGGTATGGATGATAATATACTGAGTACAGTATGATTGTGAGTATACTGAGTACGGTATGGATGATAATATACTGAGTACAGTATGGTTGTGTAATTGTGCGTGATGGTTTCTTTTCTTATCACTGCTGGGATTCTGGAGCCTCTCTCACCACCGCTGTTCTATTCTCTACAGTTCTCTACTATTCTCTGCTGTTCTCTACTGTTCTATTCTCTACTGTTCTCTACTGTTCTATTCTCTACTGTTCTCTACTCTTCTATTATCTGCTGTTCTCTACTGTTCTCTACTGTTCTATTCTCTACAGTTCTCTACTGTTCTATTCTATACTGTTCTCTACTGTTCTATTCTCTGCTGTTCTCTACTGTTCTATTATCTGCTGTTCTCTACTGTTCTCTACTGTTCTCTACTGTTCTCTACTGTTCTCTACTATTCTCTACTGTTCTATTCTCTACTGTTCTCTACTGTTCTATTCTCTGCTGTTCTCTACTGTTCTATTATCTGCTGTTCTCTACTGTTCTCTACTGTTCTATTCCCTACTTTTCTCTACTGTTCTATTATCTGCTGTTCTCTACTGTTCTCTACTGTTCTATTCTCTACTTTTCTCTACTGTTCTATTCTCTACTGTTCTCTACTGTTCTATTCTCTACTGTTCTGTACTGCCCTCTACTGTTCTCTATTGTTCTATTCTCTACTGTTCTGTTCTCCACTCTTCTGTTCTCTACTGTCCTGTTCTCTACTGTTTTCTACTGTTGTCTGCTGTTCTATTCTCTACTGTTCTGTTCTCTACTGTTCTGTTCTCTACTGCTCTTTACTTTTCTCTACTGCTCTTTAGTTTTCTCTACTGCTCTTTCCTGTTCTCTACTGCTCTGTTCTGTTCTCTTCTGTTGTTCTCTACTGCTCTGTTCTCTACTGCTCTGTTCTCTACTGCTCTGTTCTCTACTGTTCTGTTCTCTACTGCTCTGTTCTCTACTGTTCTGTTCTCTACTGCTCTGTTCTCTACTGCTCTGTTCCCTACTGCTCTTTCCTGTTCTCTACTGCTCTGTTATCTACTGTTCTGTTCTCTACTGCTCTGTTATCTACTGTTCTCTACTGCTCTGTTCTCTACTGCTCTGTTCTCTACTGCTCTGTTCTCTACTGTTCTATTCTCTACAGTTCTCTACTGTTCTATTCTCTACTGTTCTCTACTGTTCTATTCTCTGCTGTTCTCTACTGTTCTATTATCTGCTGTTCTCTACTGTTCTCTACTGTTCTATTCTCTACTGTTCTCTACTATTCTCTACTGTTCTATTCTCTACTGTTCTCTACTGTTCTATTCTCTGCTGTTCTCTTATCTGCTGTTCTCTACTGTTCTCTACTGTTCTATTATCTGCTGTTCTCTACTGTTCTCTACTGTTCTCTACTGTTCTCTACTATTCTCTACTGTTCTATTCTCTACTGTTCTCTACTGTTCTATTCTCTGCTGTTCTCTACTGTTCTATTATCTGCTGTTCTCTACTGTTCTCTACTGTTCTATTCCCTACTTTTCTCTACTGTTCTATTATCTGCTGTTCTCTACTGTTCTCTACTGTTCTATTCTCTACTTTTCTCTACTGTTCTATTCTCTACTGTTCTCTACTGTTCTATTCTCTACTGTTCTGTACTGCCCTCTACTGTTCTCTATTGTTCTATTCTCTACTGTTCTGTTCTCCACTCTTCTGTTCTCTACTGTCCTGTTCTCTACTGTTTTCTACTGTTGTCTGCTGTTCTATTCTCTACTGTTCTGTTCTCTACTGTTCTGTTCTCTACTGCTCTTTACTTTTCTCTACTGCTCTTTAGTTTTCTCTACTGCTCTTTCCTGTTCTCTACTGCTCTGTTCTGTTCTCTTCTGTTGTTCTCTACTGCTCTGTTCTCTACTGCTCTGTTCTCTACTGCTCTGTTCTCTACTGTTCTGTTCTCTACTGCTCTGTTCTCTACTGTTCTGTTCTCTACTGCTCTGTTCTCTACTGCTCTGTTCTCTACTGCTCTTTCCTGTTCTCTACTGCTCTGTTATCTACTGTTCTGTTCTCTACTGCTCTGTTATCTACTGTTCTCTACTGCTCTGTTCTCTACTGCTCTGTTCTCTACTGCTCTGTTCTCTACTGTTCTATTCTCTACAGTTCTCTACTGTTCTATTCTCTACTGTTCTATTCTCTGCTGTTCTCTACTGTTCTATTATCTGCTGTTCTCTACTGTTCTCTACTGTTCTATTCTCTACTGTTCTCTACTATTCTCTACTGTTCTATTCTCTACTGTTCTCTACTGTTCTATTCTCTGCTGTTCTCTTATCTGCTGTTCTCTACTGTTCTATTCTCTACTTTTCTCTACTGTTCTATTATCTGCTGTTCTCTACTGTTCTCTACTGTTCTATTCTCTACTTTTCTCTACTGTTCTATTCTCTACTGTTCTGTACTGCCCTCTACTGTTCTCTATTGTTCTATTCTCTACTGTTCTGTTCTCTACTCTTACTGTTCTGTTCTCTACTCTTCTGTTCTCTACTGTTTTCTACTGTTGTCTGCTGTTCTATTCTCTACTGTTCTGTTCTCTACTGTTCTGTTCTCTACTGTTCTGTTCTCTACTGCTCTTTACTTTTCTCTACTGCTCTTTACTTTTCTCTACTGCTCTGTTCTGTTCTCTTCTGTTGTTCTCTACTGCTCTGTTCTCTACTGCTCTGTTCTCTACTGCTCTGTTCTCTACTGCTCTTTCCTGTTCTCTACTGTTCTGTTCTCTACTGCTCTGTTCTGTTCTCTTCTGTTGTTCTCTACTGCTCTGTTATCTACTGCTCTGTTATCTACTGTTCTCTACTGCTCTGTTATCTACTGTTCTCTACTGCTCTGTTCTCTACTGCTCTGTTCTCTACTGCTCTGTTCTCTACTGCTCTGTTCTCTACTGCTCTTTCCTGTTCTCTACTGCTCTGTTCTCTACTGCTCTGTTCTCTACTGCTCTGTTATCTACTGTTCTGTTCTCTACTGCTCTGTTATCTACTGTTCTCTACTGCTCTATTCGGTTCTCATCTGTTCTGCTCTGTCCTTTTCTGTTCTCCTCCATCTGAAATAGTAATGAGGGGCTGTAACTGAGGAAGACAGTAACAGAGACGGGACAGGACAGTGTGGCTTACAGCCCAGAGAGCACTGTCTGTGGCTGTCTTTCTGGCTGTTTGTATGCCTGTCTGGCTATCTGTCTGTCTCCCTATCTGGCTGGATATCTGCCTGTCTGACTTTCTGGCTTTTTGTCTGCCTGGCTGTCTGGCTGTCTGTCTGTCTGTCTGGCTGTCTGTTTGGCTGTCTGCCTGTCTGTCTTTCTGCCACGGCCCCAGGGTCAGTCTCGCGGACTAAGGTGGTCCTGTTCCCCTTAACCCCCAAATACATCTGAACTAGGTGTCCTATGTTTCACTGAGTGATGAGAAGAGCTGAGTACAGACAATTATACAGTTCTAGTGTTTCTCTCCTGTTCCTCTCCTGTTCCTCTCCTGTTCCCTTCCTGTTCCTCTCCTGTTCCTCTCCTGTTCCTCTCCTGTTCCCTTCCTGTTCCTCTCCTGTTCCTCTCCTGTTCCTCTCCTGTTCCTCTCCTGTTCCCTTCCTGTTCCTCTCCTGTTCCTCTCCTGTTCCTCTCCTGTTCCTCTCCTGTTCCCTTCCTGTTCCTCTCCTGTTCCTCTCCTATTCCTCTCCTGTTCCTCTCCTGTTCCTCTCCTGTTCCTCTCCTGTTCCTCTCCTGTTCCTCTCCTGTTCCTCTCCTGTTCCTCTCCTGTTCCTCTCCTGTTCCTCTCCTGTTCCTCTCCTGTTCCCTTCCTGTTCCTCTCCTGTTCCTCTCCTGTTCCTCTCCTGTTCCTCTCCTATTCCTCTCCTGTTCCTCTCCTATTCCTCTCCTGTTCCTCTCCTGTTCCCTTCCTGTTCCTCTCCTGTTCCTCTCCTGTTCCTCTCCTGTTCCTCTCCTATTCCTCTCCTGTTCCTCTCCCGTTCCCTTCCTGTTCCTCTCCTGTTCCTCTCCTGTTCCTCTCCTGTTCCCTTCCTGTTCCTCTCCTGTTCCTCTCCTGTTCCTCTCCTATTCCTCTCCTGTTCCTCTCCTGTTCCCTTCCTGTTCCTCTCCTGTTCCTCTCCTGTTCCTCTCCTGTTCCTCTCCTGTTCCTCTCCTGTTCCCTTCCTGTTCCTCTCCTGTTCCTCTCCTATTCCTCTCCTGTTCCTCTCCCGTTCCCTTCCTGTTCCTCTCCTGTTCCTCTCCTGTTCCTCTCCCGTTCCCTTCCTGTTCCTCTCCTGTTCCTCTCCTGTTCCTCTCCTGTTCCCTTCCTGTTCCTCTCCTGTTCCTCTCCTGTTCCTCTCCTGTTCCCTTCCTGTTCCTCTCCTGTTCCTCTCCCGTTCCCTTCCTGTTCCTCTCCTGTTCCTCTCCTGTTCCTCTCCCGTTCCCTTCCTGTTCCTCTCCTGTTCCTCTCCTGTTCCTCTCCTGTTCCCTTCCTGTTCCTCTCCTGTTCCTCTCCTGTTCCTCTCCTGTTCCCTTCCTGTTCCTCTCCTGTTCCCTTCCTGTTCCTCTCCTGTTCCTCTCCTATTCCTCTCCTGTTCCCTTCCTGTTCCTCTCCTGTTCCTCTCCTGTTCCTCTCCTGTTCCCTTCCTGTTCCTCTCCTGTTCCTCTCCTATTCCTCTCCTGTTCCTCTCCTGTTCCTCTCCTGTTCCCTTCCTGTTCCTCTCCTGTTCCTCTCCTGTTCCTCTCCTGTTCCCTTCCTGTTCCTCTCCTGTTCCTCTCCTGTTCCTCTCCTGTTCCCTTCCTGTTCCCTTCCTGTTCCTCTCCTATTCCTCTCCTGTTCCTCTCCTGTTCCCTTCCTGTTCCTCTCCTGTTCCTCTCCTGTTCCTCTCCTGCTTTTCTCATGCTTCTCTCCCGTTTCTCTCCTGTTCCTCTCATGTTCCGCTCTTGGTCCTCTTCTGTTTCTTCCCACTGTCGTAGCAGAGCTAATCAGCTTCTGGCCTCCCCCTCCTCCTCCTCACTAGCCTGCTCCTTCCTTTGGTCTGCCTGTCTCTCTGTCCTCTGTCTCTCTGTCCTCTGTCTCTCTGTCCTCTGCACTCGATTTAAACACACAGGCTCTTAATGCTCCCATGGCAGAGAGAGAGCACACACTGTGCTTGATTCCCAAATGGCACCCTATTCCATATATAGTGCACTACTTTATACCCTATGGGCTCTGGTCAAAAGTAGTGCACTATAAAGGGAATAGATTGCTATTTGGAACACACTGTGAGAGTTGCTGTTTGTTTTCTAGGTGCTGCCTATGTGGCTCTGCTGTTTCCCTTCTCAATATGAACTGAACTGGTCTGGTCTGTTTCCCTTTTCAATATGAACTGAACTGGTCTGGTCTGTTTCCCTTCTCAATATGAATGGGTGATCTGGTCAACTTTGGAACTCTCCTGTTCAGTAATCAGAGACAGACCAGATATCTGAGTTAACAGCCCTGGTACATGGTGTGAACTCTGTAGCTCTACTGTGTGTGTGTGTGTGTGTGTCAAAGTCAAAGTCAAAGTCACCATTATTAGTCAGTTGTACAACCAAATGCCTTCAACCGAAATGTGTCTTCCGATTTAACCCAACCCAATCAGAGAGGTGCGGGGCTGCCTTAATCGACATCCACGTCTTGGCGCCCGGGAACAGTGGGTTAACTGCCTTGTTCAGGGGCAGAACGACAGATTTTTACCTTGTCAGCTCGGGGATTCGAACTTGCAACCCTCCGGTTACAAGTCCAACACTCTAACCACTAGGCTACCTGCCGCCTCCTGTATGTGTGTGTGTGTGTGTGTGTGTGTGTGTGTGTGCTCAAGGTGATGTGTGTTGGCGCTCCATTCTGCTGGTCAATGTTCAACCAAACTCCTGACTTCAGGGAAATCCCCAGTGTGACTGCTTGTACGTGCTGCTGTGTGTCCAGCCATAGGTCTTATTATTGCACAATAGGCCTAATAAGAATCGAACTGCTTCTTGGGAATGCACTGCATTGAATGTTACAGTAGTCAGGATTCTGTCTTGTGAGTCATTTTGTAGGGAGTCATTAAGGATCCTGTCTCAGAACTCTAAGGGCAATTATTTTGACCTAAATTGTGTCTCATAGCAAAGGGTCTGAATACTTATGTAAATAAGAATATAGACTCACATATAGAATCACATATAGAATTACATATAGAATCACATATAGAATCTTATAGAATTACATATAGAATTACATATAGAATCTTATAGAATTACATATAAAATTACATATAGAATCACATATAGAATCTTATAGAATCACATATAGAATTACATATAGAATCACATATAGAATCTTATAGAATCACATATAGAATTACATATAGAATCACATAGAATCTTATAGAATCACATATAGAATTACATATAGAATCACATATAGAATCTTATAGAATCACATATAGAATCACATATAGAATCTTATAGAATTACATATAGAATTACATATAGAATCTTATAGAATTACATATAGAATTACATGTAGAATCACATATAGAATCACATATAGAATCTTATAGAATCACATATAGAATCTTATAGAATTACATATAGAATTACATATAGAATTACATATAGAATCTTATAGAATTACATATAGAATTACATATAGAATCACATATAGAATCTTATAGAATCACATATAGAATTACATATAGAATCACATATAGAATCTTATAGAATCACATATAGAATTACATATAGAATCACATAGAATCTTATAGAATCACATATAGAATTACATATAGAATCACATATAGAATCTTATAGAATCACATATAGAATCACATATAGAATCTTATAGAATTACATATAGAATTACATATAGAATCTTATAGAATTACATATAGAATTACATGTAGAATCACATATAGAATCACATATAGAATCTTATAGAATCACATATAGAATCTTATAGAATTACATGTAGAATCTTATAGAATTACATATAGAATCACTTATAGAATTACATATAGAATCACATGTAGAATCACATGTAGAATTACATATAGAATCACATATTGAATTACATATAGAATTACATATAGAATCTTATAGAATTACATATAGAATCACATATATAATCTTATAGAATTACATGTAGAATCACATATAGAATCACATATAGAATCTTATAGAATCACATATAGAATCTTATAGAATTACATATAGAATTACATATAGAATTACATATAGAATCTTATAGAATTACATATAGAATTACATATAGAATCTTATAGAATCACATATAGAATTACATATAGAATCACATAGAATCTTATAGAATCACATATAGAATTACATATAGAATCACATATAGAATCTTATAGAATCACATATAGAATCACATATAGAATCTTATAGAATTACATATAGAATTACATATGGAATCTTATAGAATTACATATAGAATTACATGTAGAATCACATATAGAATCACATATAGAATCTTATAGAATCACATATAGAATCTTATAGAATTACATGTAGAATCTTATAGAATTACATATAGAATCACTTATAGAATTACATGTAGAATCACATGTAGAATCACATGTAGAATTACATATAGAATCACATATTGAATTACATATAGAATTACATATAGAATCTTATAGAATTACATATAGAATCACATATATAATCTTATAGAATCACATATAGAATTACATAGAGAATCTTATAGAATCACATATAGAATCTTATAGAATTACATATAGAATCACATATAGAATCTTATAGAATTCCTTATAGAATCTTATAGAATTACATATAGAATCTTATAGAATTACCTATAGAATCACTTATAGAATTACATATAGAATCACATGTAGAATTACATATAGAATCACATATAGAATTTTATAGAATTACATATAGAATCTTATAGAATCACATATAGAATCTTATAGAATTACATATAGAATTACATATAGAATCTTATAGAATTACATATAGAATTACATGTAGAATCACATATAGAATCACATATAGAATCTTATAGAATCACATATAGAATTACATATAGAATCTTATAGAATTACATATAGAATCACTTATAGAATCACATATAGAATCACATGTAGAATTACATATAGAATCACATATTGAATTACATATAGAATTACATATAGAATCTTATAGAATTACATATAGAATCACATATAGAATCTTATAGAATCACATATAGAATTACATATAGAATCACATATAGAATCTTATAGAATCACATATAGAATTACATATAGAATCACATAGAATCTTATAGAATCACATATAGAATTACATATAGAATCACATATAGAATCTTATAGAATTACATATAGAATCACATATAGAATCACATATAGAATCTTATAGAATTACATGTAGAATTACATATAGAATCACTTATAGAATTACATATAGAATCACATAGAATGACATATAGAATCTTATAGAATCACATGTAGAATTACATATAGAATCTTATAGAATTACATATAGAATCTTATAGAATTACATATAGAATCTTATGTAGAATTACATATAGAATTACATATAGAATCTTATAGAATTACATATAGAATCACATATAGAATCTTATAGAATTACATATTGAATCACTTATAGAATTACATAAGAATCACATATAGAATCACATGTAGAATCTAATAGAATTACATATAGAATCTTATAGAATCACATATAGAATCACATATAGAATCTTATAGAATTACATATAGAATCACTTATAGAATTACATATAGAATCACATATAGAATCACATGTAGAATCTAATAGAATTACATATAGAATCTTATAGAATCACATATAGAATCACATATAGAATCTTATAGAATTACATATAGAATCACATATAGAATCTTATAGAATTACATATAGAATCACATATAGAATCTTATAGAATTACATATAGAATCACTTATAGAATTACATATAGAATCACATATAGAATCACATATAGAATCTTATAGAATTACATATAGAATTACATATAGAATCTTATAGAATTACATATAGAATTACATGTAGAATCACATATAGAATCTTATAGAATCACATATAGAATTACATATAGAATCTTATAGAATTACATATAGAATCACTTATAGAATCACATATAGAATCACATGTAGAATTACATATAGAATCACATATTGAATTACATATAGAATTACATATAGAATCTTATAGAATTACATATAGAATCACATATAGAATCTTATAGAATCACATATAGAATTACATATAGAATCACATATAGAATCTTATAGAATCACATATAGAATTACATATAGAATCACATATAGAATCTTATAGAATTACATATAGAATCACATATAGAATCACATATAGAATCTTATAGAATTACATGTAGAATTACATATAGAATCACTTATAGAATTACATATAGAATCACACGTAGAATGACATATAGAATCTTATAGAATCACATGTAGAATTACATATAGAATCTTATAGAATTACATATAGAATCTTATAGAATTACATATAGAATCTTATAGAATTACATATAGAATCTTATAGAATTACATATAGAATCACATATAGAATCTTATAGAATTACATATTGAATCACTTATAGAATTACATATAGAATCACATATAGAATCACATGTAGAATCTAATAGAATTACATATAGAATCTTATAGAATCACATATAGAATCACATATAGAATCTTATAGAATTACATATAGAATCACTTATAGAATTACATATAGAATCACATATAGAATCACATGTAGAATCTAATAGAATTACATATAGAATCTTATAGAATCACATATAGAATCACATATAGAATCTTATAGAATTACATATAGAATCACATATAGAGATTACATATAGAATCACTTATAGAATTACATATAGAATCACATATAGAATCACATATAGAATCTTATAGAATTACATATAGAATTACATATAGAATCTTATAGAATTACATATAGAATTACATGTAGAATCACATATAGAATCTTATAGAATCACATATAGAATTACATATAGAATCTTATAGAATTACATATAGAATCACTTATAGAATCACATATAGAATCACATGTAGAATTACATATAGAATTACATATAGAATCTTATAGAATTACATATAGAATCACATATAGAATCTTATAGAATCACATATAGAATTACATATAGAATCACATATAGAATCTTATAGAATCACATATAGAATTACATATAGAATCACATAGAATCTTATAGAATCACATATAGAATCACATATAGAATCACATATAGAATCTTATAGAATTACATGTAGAATTACATATAGAATCACTTATAGAATTACATATAGAATCACACGTAGAATGACATATAGAATCTTATAGAATCACATGTAGAATTACATATAGAATCTTATAGAATTACATATAGAATCTTATAGAATTACATATAGAATCTTATAGAATTACATATAGAATTACATATAGAATCTTATAGAATTACATATAGAATCACATATAGAATCTTATAGAATTACATATTGAATCACTTATAGAATTACATATAGAATCACATATAGAATCACATGTAGAATCTAATAGAATTACATATAGAATCTTATAGAATCACATATAGAATCACATATAGAATCTTATAGAATTACATATAGAATCACTTATAGAATTACATATAGAATCACATATAGAATCACATGTAGAATCTAATAGAATTACATGTAGAATCTTATAGAATCACATATAGAATCACATATAGAATCTTATAGAATTACATATAGAATCACATATAGAATTACATATAGAATCACTTATAGAATTACATATAGAATCACATATAGAATCACATATAGAATCTTATAGAATTACATATAGAATTACATATAGAATCTTATAGAATTACATATAGAATTACATGTAGAATCACATATAGAATCTTATAGAATCACATATAGAATTACATATAGAATCTTATAGAATTACATATAGAATCACTTATAGAATCACATATAGAATCACATGTAGAATTACATATAGAATCACATATTGAATTACATATAGAATTACATATAGAATCTTATAGAATTACATATAGAATCACATATAGAATCTTATAGAATCACATATAGAATTACATATAGAATCACATATAGAATCTTATAGAATCACATATAGAATTACATATAGAATCACATAGAATCTTATAGAATCACATATAGAATCACATATAGAATCACATATAGAATCTTATAGAATTACATGTAGAATTACATATAGAATCACTTATAGAATTACATATAGAATCACACGAGAATGACATATAGAATCTTATAGAATCACATGTAGAATTACATATAGAATCTTATAGAATTACATATAGAATCTTATAGAATTACATATAGAATCTTATAGAATTACATATAGAATTACATATAGAATCTTATAGAATTACATATAGAATCACATATAGAATCTTATAGAATTACATATTGAATCACTTATAGAATTACATATAGAATCACATATAGAATCACATGTAGAATCTAATAGAATTACATATAGAATCTTATAGAATCACATATAGAATCACATATAGAATCTTATAGAATTACATATAGAATCACATATAGAATCACATATAGAATCTTATAGAATTACATGTAGAATTACATATAGAATCACTTATAGAATTACATATAGAATCACACGTAGAATGATGACATATAGAATCTTATAGAATCACATGTAGAATTACATATAGAATCTTATAGAATTACATATAGAATCTTATAGAATTACATATAGAATCTTATAGAATTACATATAGAATTACATATAGAATCTTATAGAATTACATATAGAATCACATATAGAATCTTATAGAATTACATATTGAATCACTTATAGAATTACATATAGAATCACATATAGAATCACATGTAGAATCTAATAGAATTACATATAGAATCTTATAGAATCACATATAGAATCACATATAGAATCTTATAGAATTACATATAGAATCACTTATAGAATTACATATAGAATCACATATAGAATCACATGTAGAATCTAATAGAATTACATGTAGAATCTTATAGAATCACATATAGAATCACATATAGAATCTTATAGAATTACATATAGAATCACATATAGAATCTTATAGAATTACATATAGAATCACATATAGACTCTTATAGAATTACATATAGAATCACTTATAGAATTACATATAGAATCACATATAGAATCACATGTAGAATCTTCTAGAATTACATATAGAATTACATATAGAATCTTATAGAATCACATATAGAATCTTATAGAATTACATATAGAATCACATATAGAATCTTATAGAATTACATATAGAATCACATATAGAATTACATATAGAATCACATATAGAATCTTATAGAATTACATATAGAATCACATATAGAATCACATATAGAATCTTATAGAATCACATATAGAATCTTATAAATTTACATATAGAATCTTATAGAATTACATATAGAATCACATATAGAATCACATATAGAATCTTATAGAATCACATATAGAATCTTATAAAATTACATATAGAATCTTATAGAATTACATATAGAATTACATATAGAATCTTATAGAATTACATATAGAATCACATATAGAATTACATATATCTCTGACTCTGTGGGCCTGTGTCTCTGACTCTGTGGGCCTGTGTCTCTGACTGTGGGCCTGTGTCTCTGACTCTGTGGGCCTGTGTCTCTGACTGTGGGCCTGTGTCTTTGACTCTGTGGGCCTGTGTCTCTGACTGTGGGGCTGTGTCTCTGACTCTGTGGGCCTGTGTCTCTGACTGTGGGCCTGTGTCTCTGACTGTGTGGGCCTGTGTCTCTGACTCTGTGGGCCTGTGTCTCTGACTGTGGGCCTGTGTCTCTGACTCTGTGGGCCTGTGTCTCTGACTGTGGGCCTGTGTCTTTGACTCTGTGGGCCTGTGTCTCTGACTGTGGGGCTGTGTCTCTGACTCTGTGGGCCTGTGTCTCTGACTGTGGGGCTGTGTATCTGACTCTGTGGGCCTGTGTCTCTGACTGTGGGCCTGTGTCTCTGACTGTGTGGGCCTGTGTCTCTGACTGTGGGCCTGTGTCTTTGACTCTGTGGGCCTGTGTCTCTGTCTCTGACTCTGTGGGCCTGCGTCTCTGACTGTGGGCCTGTGTCTCTGACTCTGTGGGCCTGTGTCTCTGACTGTGGGCCTGTGTCTTTGACTCTGTGGGCCTGTGTCTCTGTCTCTGACTCTGTGGGCCTGCATCTCTGACTGTGGGCCTGTGTCTCTGACTCTGTGGGCCTGTGTCTCTGACTGTGGGCCTGTGTCTTTGACTCTGTGGGCCTGTGTTTCTGTCTCTGACTCTGTGGGCCTGTGTCTGTGTCTCTGACTCTGTGGGCTTGTGTCTGTGTCTCTGACTATGTGGGCCTGTGTCTGTATCTCTGACTCTGTGGGCCTGTGTCTCTGACTCTGTGGGCCTGTGTCTCTGACTGTGTGTCTGTGTCTCTGACTCTGTGGGCCTGTGTCTCTGACTGTGTGTCTGTGTCTCTGACTCTGTGGGCCTGTGTTTCTGTCTCCGACTCTGTGGGCCTGTGTCTGTGTCTCTGACTCTGTGGGCCTGTGTCTGTGTCTCTGACTCTGTGGGCCTGTGTCTGTGTCTCTGACTCTGTGGGCCTGTGTCTGTGTCTCTGACTCTGTGGGCCTGTGTCTGTGTCTCTGACTCTGTGGGCCTGTGTCTGTGTTTTAAATAAAGTTATGTTATTTCAGAAGAAGTTTACCTCCTCAGGGTGACAAACAGAAACAAATGTATCTCTACTCCTCTCCTCTCCTCTCCTCTCCTCTCCTCTCCTCTTCTCTCCTCTCCTCTCCTCTCCTCTCCTCTCCTCTCCTCCTTCAGTAGCTCTCTCCTCTTCTCCTCCTCTCCTTTACTAGTCCTCTCCTCATCTCCTCCACTAGTCCTCTCCTCATCTCCTCCACTAGTCCTCTCCTCATCTCCTCTACTAGTCCTCTCCTCATCTCCTCCACTAGTCCTCTCCTCATCTCCTCCACTAGTCCTCTCCTCATCTCCTCCACTAGTCCTCTCCTCATCTCCTCCACTAGTCCTCTCCTCCTCTCCTCTCCTCCTTCAGTAGCTCTTTCCTCCTCTCCTCTCCTCCACTAGTCCTCTCCTCCATCACTAGTCCTCTCCTCCTGTCCTCCTCTCCTCCACTAGTCCTCTCCTCCATCACTAGTCCTCTCCTCCTGTCCTCCTCTCCTCCACTAGTCCTCTCCTCTCCTCTCCTCTCCTCTCCTCTCCTCTCCTCTCCTCTCCTCTCCTCTCCTCTCCTCTCCTCTCCTCTCCTCTCCTCCTTCAGTAGCTCTCTCCTCTTCTCCTCCTCTCCTTTACTAGTCCTCTCCTCATCTCCTCCACTAGTCCTCTCCTCATCTCCTCCACTAGTCCTCTCCTCATCTCCTCTACTAGTCCTCTCCTCATCTCCTCCACTAGTCCTCTCCTCATCTCCTCCACTAGTCCTCTCCTCATCTCCTCCACTAGTCCTCTCCTCATCTCCTCCACTAGTCCTCTCCTCCTCTCCTCTCCTCCTTCAGTAGCTCTTTCCTCCTCTCCTCTCCTCCACTAGTCCTCTCCTCCTGTCCTCCTCTCCTCCACTAGTCCTCTCCTCCATCACTAGTCCTCTCCTCCTGTCCTCCTCTCCTCCACTAGTCCTCCCCTCCTTCAGTAGCTCTCTACTCCTCTCCTCTCCTCCTTCAGTAGCTCTCTACTCCTCTCTTCATCTCTTCCTCTCAGCCTCTCTTCCTCTCAGCCTCTCTTCCTCTCAGCATCTCTTCCTCTCAGCCTCTCAGCCTCTCTTCCTCTCAGCCTCCTCTCAGCCTCTCTTCCTCTCAGCCTCTCTTCCTCTCTTCAGCCTCTCTTCCTCTCAGCCTCTCTTCCTCTCAGCCTCTCTTCCTCTCAGCATCTCTTCCTCTCAGCCTCTCTTCCTCTCAGCCTCTCTTCCTCTCAGCATCTCTTCCTCTCAGCATCTCTTCCTCTCAGCCTCTCAGCCTCTCTTCCTCTCAGCCTCTCTTCCTCTCAGCCTCTCTTCATCTCTTCCTCTCAGCCTCTCAGCCTCTCTTCCTCTCAGCCTCTCTTCCTCTCAGCCTCTCTTCCTCTCAGCCTCTCTTCCTCTCTTTATCTCTTCCTCTCAGCCTCTCTTCCTCTCTTCATCTCTTCCTCTCAGCCTCTCTTCCTCTCAGCCTCTCTTCCTCTCTTCATCTCTTCCTCTCAGCCTCTCTTCCTCTCAGCCTCTCTTCCTCTCAGCCTCTCTTCCTCAGCCTCTCTTCCTCTCAGCCTCTCTTCCTCTCAGCCTCTCTTCCTCTCAGCCTCTCTTCCTCTCTTTATCTCTTCCTCTCAGCCTCTCTTCCTCTCTTCATCTCTTCCTCTCAGCCTCTCTTCCTCAGCCTCTCTTCCTCTCTTCATCTCTTCCTCTCAGCCTCTCTTCCTCTCAGCCTCTCTTCCTCTCTTCATCTCTTCCTCTCAGCCTCTCTTCCTCAGCCTCTCTTCCTCTCAGCCTCTCTTCCTCTCAGCCTCTCAGCCTCTCAGCCTCTCTTCCTCTCAGCATCTCTTCCTCTCAGCCTCGTTTCCTCTCTTCCTCTCTTCCTCTCTTCCTGTCTTCCTCTCTTCCTCCCACTCCACTTACCGCTCACACTGCAGGATCTCTATCAGCCTCTCTCTCTTTCTCTCCTCCTCCATCCCTCCTTCAGCCCTGTATGTTTACATCTCTCTCTCTCTCTCTCTCTCTGGACAGAGAAAGGACTCTGTCAGCTGTCAGTAATATGGTGCACTGATGCTGCTTCTAACCTTGTGTGTGGGTGTGTAGATTTTTCTGTGGGGGTGATTTGTTTTGTAGCAGTGTGTGTGTGTGTACCGGGAGTGGGCGTGCTCAGTGTGCGTGCTGGAGCTATTTTAGGCTCAGACAGTGATGATGTTTGATTCTGCGGTAATTCTCTCTATCTCTCTCTCTCTCTCTGTTTCTCTCTCTTTCAGTCTCTCTGCCCTCTGATGAAGGACAGGATAGGAGGAGAGGAGAGGTGAAGTGAGAGGAAAGGGAAGGAAAATAGAGTAGGAGAGAGGAGAAGAGAGGAGAGGAGAGAGGAGAAGAGAGGAGAGGAGAAGAGAGGAGAGGAGAGAGGAGAGGAGAGAGGAGAAGAGAGGAGAGGAGAGAAGAGGAGGGTACCGGAGCCCACCAGCAATATCAGTGACTTCTGAAGTGAAGGACAGTAATGTTCTCTGGCAGGAGATGACATGTAGCATGTTGAGAACATCCATGCCCTCTGTCACACACACCAAGGTTTCCCATTGCAAAATAATGCTCTTATTAATTGATGGAAACAGCAGACAATGTAAACACATTTGACCATCATGCTAATCTGTAGATAGGTTAATTTGTGTAATTTAGTGGATTTAAATTGGCCTGTGCGTATTTCCGTTGGTCATCATGTATGTTATTTATGCTCACAGCATACAGAGCATATTTTGAGCAGGACCTCTTCTGCAGTTCCTCAGCAGGTTCCTGCTGGATTAAACCCTGCTTTAAGAAGACATTGAGCAGGACTTCTCCTGCAGTTCCTCAGCAGGTTCCTGCTGGAGTAAAACCTGCTTTAAGAAGACCTTGAGCAGGACTTCTCCTGCAGTTCCTCAGCAGGTTGCTGCTGGAGTAAAACCTGCTTTAAGAAGACCTTGAGCAGGACTTCTCCTGCAGTTCCTCAGCAGGTTGCTGCTGGAGTAAAACCTGCTTTAAGAAGACCTTGAGCAGGACTTCTCCTGCAGTTCCTCAGCAGGTTCCTGCTGGATTAAACCCTGCTTTAAGAAGACCTTGAGCAGGACTTCTCCTGCAGTTCCTCAGCAGGTTCCTGCTGGAGTAAAACCTGCTTTAAGAAGACCGGTCATTGCGCAACAATTCTAAACGCAATCACGTGTTAAAAACAGTTTTGGTGCACGATTAAAAAGAGCTGCTGTCATCATTTCTATACTGGTCATCTCAACTGGTAAAGTGCAGGCATCAGGCTAAGAGCACTTCACCCACCACTTTACAGTGTGAGCTGGAGGCCGTATGCATTTTGAAAAAATACTTCATTGTTTGAAACCTGAATGTTTTATTTCATATTATGAGGCGTGTCTTACCTTGCTTCAAAGTAGCCTATAGGCAAAATGGAAACGTGGAGGCAATTATTATTTCATAGGCGGGGATGCTTACAATTCATTTCTACCGTTCTGCCTGTTATGATTTTCATATATGCGCTTTTTGTGGATCACTTTCATTTCAATAATGACATGACAAGAAGAAAGTTTAAAAGTATGTGAATTATTGAAAATCGAGTATAGTTTAAATGCCAGGATGTTATGCTCATTTTGGCTCTTCATCTAGTAGAAGTCGATGCACACCTTTCCACAATGCATTATTCTATAACATTGTTGAATAGTGAGCCCAGCTTTGTGCATACCGGTATGTATTCTATAACATTGCTGAATAGTGAGCCCAGCTTTGTGCATACCGGTATGTATTCTATAACATTGCTGAATAGTGAGCCCAGCTTTGTGCATACCGGTATGTATTCTATAACATTGCTGAATAGTGAGCCCAGCTTTGTGCATACCGGTATGTATTCTATAACATTGCTGAATAGTGAGCCCAGCTTTGTGCATACGGTATGTATTCTATAACATTGTTGAATAGTGAGCCCAGCTGTGTGCATACCGGTATGTATTCTATAACATTGCTGAATAGTGAGCCCAGCTTTGTGCATACCGGTATGTATTCTATAACATTGCTGAATAGTGAGCCCAGCTTTGTGCATACCGGTATGTATTCTATAACATTGCTGAATAGTGAGCCCAGCTTTGTGCATACCGGTATGTATTCTATAACATTGCTGAATAGTGAGCCCAGCTTTGTGCATACCGGTATGTATTCTATAACATTGCTGAATAGTGAGCCCAGCTTTGTGCATACCGGTATGTATTCTATAACATTGTTGAATAGTGAGCCCAGCTTTGTGCATACCGGTATGTATTCTATAACATTGTTGAATAGTGAGCCCAGCTTTGTGCATACCGGTATGTATTCTATAACATTGTTGAATAGTGAGCCCAGCTGTGTGCATACCGGTATGTATTCTATAACATTGTTGAATAGTGAGCCCAGCTTTGTGCATACCGGTATGTATTCTATAACATTGCTGAATAGTGAGCCCAGCTTTCTGCATACCGGTATGTTTTCTATAACATTGCTGAATAGTGAGCCCAGCTTTCTGCATACCGGTATGTTTTCTATAACAGTGTTGAATAGTGAGCCCAACAATCCTTGGTTAAGTCAATCCTTGGGGCTGGCCTCATTTCTCTGGTGTGTGTCTGTCTGGCTGGAACAATTCTGTGCTGCAGTACAGGATAATCTGACTGCCATAGCGCACACACACACACACACACACACACACACACACACACACACACACACACACACACACACACACACACACACTGCCTAACCCACTGGATCTGTGGGACTGGGATGATTGCCTTCTGTCAGATGGGCCCTCTGTGTGTGTTGCTATGAGCGTCAGATGATCCTGTACTGCAGCATCTGGGGATGGAAGTGTTGGTGTGGAGAGGGGATCAGGTTTCTTTCCACAGAACAGAGAATACACACCCTGGACACACACTGCTACGGTAGGAGAGTGGAGGAACGCTATACCAATGCTAGCCAGTCTGTTACACACACTGCTACGGTAGGAGAGTGGAGGAACGCTATACCAATGCTAGCCAGTCTGTTACACACACTGCTACGGTAGTAGAGTGGAGGAACGCTATACCAATGCTAGCCAGTCTGTTACACACACTGCTACGGTAGGAGAGTGGAGGAACGCTATACCAATGCTAGCCAGTCTGTTACACACACTGCTACGGTAGGAGAGTGGAGGAATGCTATACCAATGCTAGCCAGTCTGTTACACACACTGCTACGGTAGTAGAGTGGAGGAATGCTATACCAATGCTAGCCAGTCTGTTACACACACTGCTACGGTAGGAGAGTGGAGGAATGCTATACCAATGCTAGCCAGTCTGTTACACACACTGCTACGGTAGTAGAGTGGTGGAATGCTATACCAATGCTAGCCAGTCTGTTACACACACTGCTACGGTAGTAGAGTGGAGGAATGCTATACCAATGCTAGCCAGTCTGTTACACACACTGCTACGGTAGGAGAGTGGAGGAACGCTATACCAATGCTAGCCAGTCTGTTACACACACTGCTACGGTAGTAGAGTGGAGGAACGCTATACCAATGCTAGCCAGTCTGTTACACACACTGCTACGGTAGGAGAGTGGAGGAACGCTATACCAATGCTAGCCAGTCTGTTACACACACTGCTACGGTAGGAGAGTGGAGGAACGCTATACCAATGCTAGCCAGTCTGTTACACACACTGCTACGGTAGGAGAGTGGTGGAACGCTATACCAATGCTAGCCAGTCTGTTACACACACTGCTACGGTAGGAGAGTGGAGGAACGCTATACCAATGCTAGCCAGTCTGTTACACACACTGCTACGGTAGTAGAGTGGAGGAACGCTATACCAATGCTAGCCAGTCTGTTACACACACTGCTACGGTAGTAGAGTGGTGGAATGCTATACCAATGCTAGCCAGTCTGTTACACACACTGCTACGGTAGTAGAGTGGAGGAATGCTATACCAATGCTAGCCAGTCTGTTACACACACTGCTACGGTAGGAGAGTGGAGGAATGCTATACCAATGCTAGCCAGTCTGTTACACACACTGCTACGGTAGTAGAGTGGTGGAATGCTATACCAATGCTAGCCAGTCTGTTACACACACTGCTACGGTAGGAGAGTGGAGGAATGCTATACCAATGCTAGCCAGTCTGTTACACACACTGCTACGGTAGGAGAGTGGAGGAATGCTATACCAATGCTAGCCAGTCTGTTACACACACTGCTACGGTAGGAGAGTGGAGGAATGCTATACCAATGCTAGCCAGTCTGTTACACACACTGCTACGGTAGTAGAGTGGAGGAATGCTATACCAATGCTAGCCAGTCTGTTACACACACTGCTACGGTAGTAGAGTGGTGGAATGCTATACCAATGCTAGCCAGTCTGTTACACACACTGCTACGGTAGTAGAGTGGAGGAATGCTATACCAATGCTAGCCAGTCTGTTACACACACTGCTACGGTAGTAGAGTGGAGGAATGCTATACCAATGCTAGCCAGTCTGTTACACACACTGCTACGGTAGGAGAGTGGAGGAATGCTATACCAATGCTAGCCAGTCTGTTACACACACTGCTACGGTAGTAGAGTGGAGGAATGCTATACCAATGCTAGCCAGTCTGTTACACACACTGCTACGGTAGGAGAGTGGAGGAATGCTATACCAATGCTAGCCAGTCTGTTACACACACTGCTACGGTAGTAGAGTGGAGGAATGCTATACCAATGCTAGCCAGTCTGTTACACACACTGCTACGGTAGGAGAGTGGAGGAATGCTATACCAATGCTAGCCAGTCTGTTACACACACTGCTACGGTAGTAGAGTGGTGGAATGCTATACCAATGCTAGCCAGTCTGTTACACACACTGCTACGGTAGGAGAGTGGAGGAATGCTATACCAATGCTAGCCAGTCTGTTACACACACTGCTACGGTAGGAGAGTGGAGGAATGCTATACCAATGCTAGCCAGTCTGTTACACACACTGCTACGGTAGGAGAGTGGAGGAATGCTATACCAATGCTAGCCAGTCTGTTACACACACTGCTACGGTAGTAGAGTGGAGGAATGCTATACCAATGCTAGCCAGTCTGTTACACACACTGCTACGGTAGGAGAGTGGAGGAATGCTATACCAATGCTAGCCAGTCTGTTACACACACTGCTACGGTAGTAGAGTGGTGGAATGCTATACCAATGCTAGCCAGTCTGTTACACACACTGCTACGGTAGTAGAGTGGAGGAATGCTATACCAATGCTAGCCAGTCTGTTACACACACTGCTACGGTAGGAGAGTGGAGGAATGCTATACCAATGCTAGCCAGTCTGTTACACACACTGCTACGGTAGTAGAGTGGTGGAATGCTATACCAATGCTAGCCAGTCTGTTACACACACTGCTACGGTAGTAGAGTGGAGGAATGCTATACCAATGCTAGCCAGTCTGTTACACACACTGCTACGGTAGTAGAGTGGAGGAATGCTATACCAATGCTAGCCAGTCTGTTACACACACTGCTACGGTAGGAGAGTGGAGGAATGCTATACCAATGCTAGCCAGTCTGTTACACACACTGCTACGGTAGTAGAGTGGAGGAATGCTATACCAATGCTAGCCAGTCTGTTACACACACTGCTACGGTAGGAGAGTGGAGGAATGCTATACCAATGCTAGCCAGTCTGTTACACACACTGCTACGGTAGTAGAGTGGAGGAATGCTATACCAATGCTAGCCAGTCTGTTACACACACTGCTACGGTAGGAGAGTGGAGGAATGCTATACCAATGCTAGCCAGTCTGTTACACACACTGCTACGGTAGGAGAGTGGAGGAATGCTATACCAATGCTAGCCAGTCTGTTACACACACTGCTACGGTAGTAGAGTGGAGGAATGCTATACCAATGCTAGCCAGTCTGTTACACACACTGCTACGGTAGGAGAGTGGAGGAATGCTATACCAATGCTAGCCAGTCTGTTACACACACTGCTACGGTAGTAGAGTGGTGGAATGCTATACCAATGCTAGCCAGTCTGTTACACACACTGCTACGGTAGTAGAGTGGAGGAATGCTATACCAATGCTAGCCAGTCTGTTACACACACTGCTACGGTAGGAGAGTGGAGGAATGCTATACCAATGCTAGCCAGTCTGTTACACACACTGCTACGGTAGTAGAGTGGTGGAATGCTATACCAATGCTAGCCAGTCTGTTACACACACTGCTACGGTAGTAGAGTGGAGGAATGCTATACCAATGCTAGCCAGTCTGTTACACACACTGCTACGGTAGTAGAGTGGAGGAATGCTATACCAATGCTAGCCAGTCTGTTACACACACTGCTACGGTAGGAGAGTGGAGGAATGCTATACCAATGCTAGCCAGTCTGTTACACACACTGCTACGGTAGGAGAGTGGAGGAATGCTATACCAATGCTAGCCAGTCTGTTACACACACTGCTACGGTAGGAGAGTGGTGGAATGCTATACCAATACTAGGCAGGCATGGTTGGATGTCTCAGTCTGTGTTGGCGGGGGCAGGCATGGTCTCCTGAGCTGTTCTTGCTGTCTCTTTGTGCCCTCCTCCCACCTTTGTACACCGCTCTGGCAGAGCTGCCTCCAGGTGGAGCAGTTGGCAGAGCTGCCTCTAGGTGGAACGGTTGGCAGAGCTGCCTCCAGGTGGAACGGTCCTCCAGGTGGAATGGTTGGCAGAGCTGCCTCTAGGTGGAACGGTTGGCAGAGCTGCCTCCAGGTGGAACGGTCCTCCAGGTGGAACGGTTGGCAGACCTGCCTCTAGGTGGAATGGTTGGCAGAGCTGCCTCTAGGTGGAATGGTTGGCAGAGCTGCCTCTAGGTGGAACGGTTGGCAGAGCTGCCTCCAGGTGGAACGGTCCTCCAGGTGGAACGGTTGGCAGACCTGCCTCTAGGTGGAATGGTTGGCAGAGCTGCCTCTAGGTGGAATGGTTGGCAGAGCTGCCTCCAGGTGGAACGGTTGGCAGAGCTGCCTCTAGGTGGAACGGTTGGCAGAGCTGCCTCCAGGTGGAATGGTTGGCAGAGCTGCCTCCAGGTGGAACGGTCCTCCAGGTGGAATGGTTGGCAGAGCTGCCTCTAGGTGGAATGGTTGGCAGAGCTGCCTCCAGGTGGAACGGTCCTCCAGGTGGAACGGTTGGCAGAGCATCCTCCAGGTCTGTGGGTTTGATGTTGCACTTCTTCAGCAACGTTTTCATCTGCCCCCCTACAGACCGCCGACCAAGGGGCAGAACGACAGATTTTTACCTTGTCAGCTCGGGATTCGATCTTGCAACCTTCCGGTTACTGTCCCAACGCTCTAACCACTAGGCTACCTGCCACCCCTGCTGTGTATTTCACCCAGTAGATATGGGAGTTTATCAAAATCGGGTTTATTTTCAAAATCTTTGTGGATCTGTGTAATCTGAGGGAAATATGTGTCGGGCGATGTGCACATAGCCTGTCTTCTCCTCTCCAGGTCTGCCTACGGCGGCCTTTCTCAATGGCAAGGCTATGCTCACTGAGTATTTCCTTAAGCTTTTGATAATTAGCGGGTATCGAGTCTCAATTTGGTGTTTGTCCCATTTTGTGAATTCTTGGTTGGTAAGCGGACCCCAGACCATGAAGAGCAATGGGTTCTATAACTGATTCAAGTATTTTTTGCCAGATCCTAATTGGTATGTCGAATTTTATGTTCCTTTTGATGGTGTAGAAGGCCTTTCTTGCCTTGTCTCTCAGATTGTTCAAAGCTTTGTGTAAGTTACCTGTGGCACTGATGTTTAGGCAGAGGTATGTATAGTTTTTTGTGTGCTCTAGGGCAACGGTGTCTAGATGGAATTTGTATTTGTGGTCCTGGGAACTGGACCTTTTTTGGAACACCATTATTTTGGTCTTACTGAGATTTACTTCTTGGTTGGGGACAGAAGCACCAGATCATCAGCAAACAGTAGACATTTGACTTCAGATTCTAGTAGGGTGAGGCCGGGTGCTGCAGACTGTTCTCTCGTCAATTTGTTGATATATATATGTTGAAGAGAGTGGGGCTTAAGCTGCATCCCTGTCTCACCCCACGGCCCTGTGGAAAGAAATGTGTGTGTTTTGCCTATTTTAACCGCACACTTGTTGTTTGTGTACGTGGATTTAATAATGTCCACTTTAATAACACCACTTTCCATCAATTTGTATAGCAGGCCCTCGTGTCAATTAGGGTGTGCAGGGTGAATACGTGGTCTGTCGTACGATAATCTGATAAAAAGCCAATTTGACATTTGCTGAGTACATTGTTTTCACTGAGGAAATGTACGAGTCTGCTGTTAATGATAATGCAGAGGATTTTCCCAAGGTTGCTGTTGACGCATATCCCACGGTAGTTATTGGGGTCAAATTTGTCTCCACTTTTGTGGATTGGGGTAATCAGTCTACAATAGCCAGACTACGGTTTGCAACTGCACATGGGGACAAAGATCATACTTTTTGGAGAAATGTCCTCTGGTCTGATGAAACAAATAGAACTGTTTGGCCATAATGACCATCGTTATGTTTGGAGGAAAAAGGGGGAGGCTTGCAAGCCGAAGAACACCATCCCAACCGTGAAGCGCGGGGGTGGCAGCATCATGTTGTGGGGGTGCTTTGCTGCAAGAGGGACTGGTGCACTTCACAAAATCGATGGCATCATGAGGTAGGAAAATGATGTGGATATATTGAAGCAACATCTCAAGACATCAGTCAGGAAGTTAAAGCTTGGTCGCAAATGGGTCTTCCAAATGGACAATGACTCCAAGCATACTTCCAAAGTTGTGGCAAAATGGCTTAAGGACAACAAAGTCAAGGTATTGGAGTGGCCATCACAAAGCCCTGACCTCAATCCTATAGAAAATTTGTGGGCAGAACTGAAAAAGCGTGTGCGAGCAAGGAGGCCTACAAACCTGACTCAGTTACACCAGCTCTTTCAGGAGGAATGGGCCAAAATTCACCCAACTTATTGTGGGAAGCTTGTGGAAGGCTACCCGAAAAGTTTGACCCAAGTTAAGCAATTTAAAGTCAATGCTATCAAATATTAATTGAGTGTATGTAAACTTCTGACCCACTGGGAATGTGATGAAAGAAATAAAAGCTGAAAGAAATCATTCTCTCTACTATTATTCCGACATTTCACATTCTTAAAATAAAGTCGTGATCCTAACTGACCTAAGACAGGGAATTTTTACTAGGATTAAATGTCAGGAATTGTGAAAAACCGAGATTAAATGTATTTGCCTAAGGTGTATGTAAACTTCTGACTTCAACTGTATATATACAGTGTTGTAACGATATACTCTCTCTCTCTCTCTCTCTCTCTCTCTCTCTCTCTCTCTCTCTCTCTGCAGGTGACTCCCTTATTTCAGAGAACCGCTCCTGTCAGGAACGGCCTCTGTCCGACCGCGTCGCTGGGCAGCCCATGCTCCCGCAGTGCACCATGGGTAGCTCTCCAGAGGTGCTGTCATGGGCGTCGTGCCCCAGCCTGCTTGTTGGCAAGCTGAAGGAGGAGCTAAAGAACACTGTGGTGGGGGACAGCGTTAAGAAAACCCCAGCCCCTCCCCTTCCCCCAGATCATCACAGATCTAGCTCCTCCCACACACCTCCTGGTTCCCCTGATGACGCTCGCCCCACCCCCAGGCCAGGACGAGGAGACTATGCTGGGCACCAGCCCACCAATCACAGCGCTCAGTGAGGACTCTGGCCGGGAGCAGAGACACTTTGACAACAGCGTGCTCCAATTTCAGGAGGAGGCGGAGTCACCGGCGTCATGTGGCCAGGGGGTGTGTGGCAGCGGGGGCGAGGGGGAGGAGACAGGGGAGGGGTTGTGTCCCATACACCAACACCACCCTGGGTCTGGAACACACAACCACCCTCACCCCCACGACGACATCAAACTGCACTTCCACAGAGCACCGGGAGGAGGGGGGTTCCTGGAGGGACTGTTCGGCTGTCTGAGACCCGTCTGGAACATCATCGGGAAGACCTACAGCACAGAATACAAGCTGCAGCAACAAGGTACACACTGCCTCAAATCAAATCAAATCTAATTTTATTGGTCACATACAGTGACACATTCATAACCTGAGCGGAAACCAGATTGCATACCCTATAGACATCAAGAAAGCCAGTCAGTTGATTATTGACAGGTTTTTCCAACATGTAAATCAAATCAAATTTGATTTGTCACATACACATGGTTAGCAGATGTTAATGCGAGTGTAGCGAAATGCTTGTGCTTCTAGTTCCGACCATGCAGTAGTATCTAACAAGTAATCTAACAAATTCACAACAACTACCTTATACACACAAGAGTAAAGGAATGAATACGAGTATGTACATATAAATATATGGATGAGCGATGGCTGACCGGCGTAGGCAAGATGCAGTAGATGGTATAGAGTACAGTATATACATATGAGATGAGTAATGTAGGATATGTAAACATTATATAA
This sequence comes from Brachymystax lenok tsinlingensis, assembly GCA_030435695.1. Classification (NCBI taxonomy): domain Eukaryota; kingdom Metazoa; phylum Chordata; class Actinopteri; order Salmoniformes; family Salmonidae; genus Brachymystax; species Brachymystax lenok. The sequence goes on from CM059785.1 coordinate 1,022,864, forward strand.
ATGGCATCGTTTAAAGTGGCTAGTGATACATTTATTTCATCCAATTATAATTATTAAAGTGGCTAGAGATTTGAGTCGATGGCCGAACGGCATAGGCAAGATTCAGTAGATGGTTTAGAGTACAGTGTATACATTTGATATGAGTAATGTCGGATACGTAAACATTATATACAAAATTGTTTAAAGTGGCTAGTGATACATTTGTTACATCCAATTCCTATGTTTAAAGTGGCTAGAGATTTAAGTCAGTATGTTGGCAGCAGCCACTCAATGTTAGTGATGGCTGTTTAACAGTCTGATGGCCTTGAGGTAGAAGCTGTTTTTCAGTCTCTCGGTCCCAGCTTTGATGCACCTGTACTGACCTCGCCTTCTGGATGATAGCGGGGTGAACAGGCAATGGCTCGTGTGGTTGTTGTCCTTGATGATCTTTTTGGCCTTCCTGTGACATCGGGTGGTGTAGGTGTCCTGAAGGGCAGGTAGTTTACCACCGGTGATGCGTTGTGCAGTCCTCACTACCCTCTGGAGAGGCTCACGGTTGTGGGCGGAGCAGTTGCCGTACCAGGCGGTGATACAGCCCGACAGGATGCTCTCGATTGTGCATCTGTAAAAGTTTGTGAGTGATTTTGGTGACAAGCCAAATTTCTTCAGCCTCCTGAGTTTGAAGAGGCGCTGTTGCGCCTTCACCACGCTGTCTGTGTGGGTGGACCATTTCAGTTTGTCCGTGATGTGTACGCCGAGGAACTTAAAACTTTCCACCTTCTCCACTACTGTCCCGTCGATGTGGATAGTGGGGTGCTCCCTCTCCTGTTTCCTGAAGTCCACGATCATCTCCTTTGTTTTGTTGACGTTGAGTGAGAGGTTATTTTCCTGACACCATACTCCGAGGGCCCTCACCTCCTCCCTGTAGGCCGTCTCGTCATTGTTGGTAATCAAGCCTACCACAGTAGTGTCGTCAGCAAACTTGATGATTGAGTTGGATGCGTGCTTGGCCACGCAGTCATGGGTAAACAGGGAGTACAGGAGAGGGCTGAGAATGCACCCTTGTGGGGCTCCAGTGTTGAGGATCAGCGGGGTGGAGATGTTGTTTCCTACCCTCACCACCTGGGACCGGCCCGTCAGGAAGTCCAGGACCCAGTTGCACAGGGCTGGGTCGAGACCCAGGGTCTCGAGCTTAATGACGAGCTTGGAGGGAACTATGGCGTTAAATGCTGAGCTGTAGTCGATGAACAGCGTTCTTACATAAGTATTCCTCTTGTCCAGATGGGTTAGGGCAGTATGCAGTGTGATTGCGATTGCGTCGTCTGTGGACCTACCCACTCCAAGCAAATTGGAGTGGGTCCAGGGTGTCTGGCAGGATGGAGGTGATATGATCCTTGACTAGTCTCTCAAAGCACTTCATGGTGATGGAAGTGAGTGCTACGGGGCGATAGTCATTTAGCTCAGTCACCTTAGCTTTCTTGGGAACAGGAACAATGGTGGCCCTCTTGAAGCATGTGGGAACAGCAGACTGGGATAGGGACTGATTGAATATGTCCGTAAACACACCAGCCAGCTGGTCTGTGCATGCTCTGAGGACCCGGCTAGGGATGCCATCTGGGCCAGCAGCCTTGCGAGGGTTAACACATTTAAATGTTTTTCTCACATTGGCTGCGGTGAAGGAGAGCCCGCAGTTTTTGGTAGCTGGCCGTGTTGGTGGCACTGTATTGTCCTCAAAGCGAGCAAAGAAGTTGTTTAGTTTGTCTGGGAGCAGGACGTCGTGGTCCGCGATGGGGCTGGTTTTCTTTTTGTAGTCCGTGATTGACTGTAGACCCTGCCACATTCCTCTCGTGTCTGAGCCGTTGAATTGTGACTCTACTTTGTCTCTATATTGACGCTTAGCTTGTTTGATTGCCTTGCGGAGGGAATAGCTACACTGTTTGTATTCAGTCATGTTTCCGGGCGCCTTACTCTGGTTAAAAGCAGTGGTTCGCACTTTCAGTTTTGCGCGAATGCTGCCATCAATCCACGGTTTCTGGTTGGGGAAGGTTTAAATAGTCACCATGAGTACAACATCACCGATGCACTTGCTAATAAGCTCGCTCACCGAATCAGCGTATACATCAATGTTATTGTCCGATGCTATCCGGAGCATATCCCAGTCCACGTGCTCGAAGCAATCTTGCAGCATGGAATCAGATTGGTCGGACCAGCGTTGAACAGACCTGAGAACGGGCGTTTCCTGTTTTAGTTTCTGTCTGTAGGCTGGGAGCAACAAAATGGAGTCGTGGTCAGACTTGCCGAAAAGAGGGCGGAGAATAGCCTTGTATGCATCACGGAAATTAGAATAACAATGATCCAGGATTTTACCAGCCCGGGTGGCACATTTCGATATGCTGATAAAATTTAGGGAGCCTTGTTTTCAGATTAGCCTTGTTAAAATCCCCAGCCACAATAAATGCAGCCTCAGGATATGTGGTTTCCAGTTTACATAGAGTCCAATGGATTTCTTTCAGTGCCGTCGATGTGTCAGCTTGAGGGGGGATATACACGGCTGTGATTATAATCGAGGAGAATTCTCTTGGTAGATAATGCAGTCGGCATTTAATTGTAAGGAATTCTATGTCAGGTGAACAAAAGGACTTGAGTTCCTGTATGTTGTTATGATCACACCACGTCTCGTTAATCATAAGACACACACCCCCGCCCTTCTTCTTACCAGATAGAAGTTTGTTTCTGTCGGTGCGATGCGTGGAGAAACCATGTGGCTGTACCGACTCTGATAACGTGTCCTGAGTGAGCCATGTTTCCGTGAAGCAAAGAACGTTGCAGTCGCCGATGTCTCTGGAAGGCAGCTCTTGCTCGTATTTCGTCTACCTTGTTGTCAAGAGACTGGACATTGGCGATTAAAATACTCGGGAGAGGTGCACGATGCGCCCGTCTACGTAGCCTGACCAGAAGACCGCCCCGTTTCCCCCTTCTCCTGCGCCGCCGTTGTTTTGAGTCGCCGGCTGGGATTCAGTCTATTGACCTGGTTGGTGGACCAAACAGAGGATCCGCTTTGGGAAAGTTGTATTCCTGGTCGTAATGTTGGTAAGTTGACGTTGCTCTTATATCCAATAGTTCCTCCCGGTTGTATGTAATAAAACTTAATATTTCCCGGGGTAACAATGCAAGAAGTAATACATAAAAAAACAAAATACTGCATGGTTTCCTGAGAACGTGAAGCGAGGCGGCCATCTCTGTTGGCGCCGGAAGTATCTCAGTATCTCCCTACTACTCATATGGAGATGTCCCTCAGAGTGAACATGAGGTAGAGGGGAAATCCTATCCCTCAAAGTGAACTGGAGGTAGAGGGGAAATCCTATCCCTCAGAGTAAACTGGAGGTAGAGGGGAAATCCTATCCCTCAGAGTAAACTGGAGGTAGAGGGGAAATCCTATCCCTCAGAGTGAACAGGAGGTAGAGGGGAAATCCTATCCCTCAGAGTGAACTGGAGGTAGAGGGGAAATCCTATCCCTCAGAGTGAACTGGAGGTAGAGGGAAATCCTATCCCTCAGAGTAAACTGGAGGTAGAGGAAATCCTATCCCTCAGAGTGAACAGGAGGTAGAGGGGAAATCCTATCCCTCAGAGTGAACAGGAGGTAGAGGGGAAATCCTATCCCTCAGAGTGAACTGGAGGTAGAGGGAAATCCTATCCCTCAGAGTGAACTGGAGGTAGAGGAAATCCTATCCCTCAGAGTGAACTGGAGGTAGAGGGGAAATCCTATCCCTCAGAGTGAACTGGAGGTAGAGGGGAAATCCTATCCCTCAGAGTGAACTGGAAGTAGAGGGGAAATCCTATCCCTCAGAGTGAACTGGAGGTAGAGGGGAAATCCTATCCCTCAGAGTGAACTGGAGGTAGAGGGGAAATCCTATCCCTCAGAGTGAACTGGAGGTAGAGGGGAAATCCTATCCCTCAGAGTGAACTGGAAGTAGAGGGGAAATCCTATCCCTCAGAGTGAACTGGAGGTAGAGGGGAAATCCTATCCCTCAGAGTGAACTGGAGGTAGAGGGGAAATCCTATCCCTCAGAGTGAACAGGAGGTAGAGGGGAAATCCTATCCCTCAGAGTGAACAGGAGGTAGAGGGGAAATCCTATCCCTCAGAGTGAACTGGAGGTAGAGGGGAAATCCTATCCCTCAGAGTGAACTGGAGGTAGAGGGGAAATCCTATCCCTCAGAATGAACTGGAGGTAGAGGGGAAATCCTATCCCTCAGAGTGAACAGGAGGTAGAGGGGAAATCCTATCCCTCAGAGTGAACTGGAGGTAGAGGGGAAATCCTATCCCTCAGAGTGAACTGGAGGTAGAGGGAAATCCTATCCCTCAGAGTGAACAGGAGGTAGAGGGGAAATCCTATCCCTCAGAGTGAACAGGAGGTAGAGGAAATCCTATCCCTCAGAGTGAACTGGAGGTAGAGGGAAATCCTATCCCTCAGAGTGAACTGGAGGTAGAGGGGAAATCCTATCCCTCAGAGTGAACTGGAGGTAGAGGGGAAATCCTATCCCTCAGAGTGAACTGGAGGTAGAGGGGAAATCCTATCCCTCAGAGTGAACAGGAGGTAGAGGGGAAATCCTATCCCTCAGAGTGAACTGGAGGTAGAGGGGAAATCCTATCCCTCAGAGTGAACTGGAGGTAGAGGGGAAATCCTATCCCTCAGAGTGAACTGGAGGTATAGGGGAAATCCTATCCCTCAGAGTGAACTGGAGGTAGAGGGGAAATCAGACAGACATGGGTTTAGCCTTGTGGTTGGTCATCTGGCCATCCGGTTTCCACTAAGACACAACTTGGCAGAAGGTTGTCTAGCGGTTAGTGCGTTGGGCCAGTAACTGTCCTCTCTAGACATGTGGGAGGTCCCATTAGTAACATGTCTGTCTGTCTGTCTTCTCTAGACATGTGGGAGGTCCCATTAGTAACATGTCTGTCTGTCTGTCTGTCCTCTCTAGACATGTGGGAGGTCCCATTAGTAACATGTCTGTCTGTCTGTCTGTCCTCTATAGACATGTGGGAGGTCCCATTAGTAACATGTCTGTCTGTCTGTCTGTCTGTCTGTCCTCTCTAGACATGTGGGAGGTCCCATTAGTAACATGTCTGTCTGTCTGTCTGTCTGTCCTCTCTAGACATGTGGGAGGCCCCATTAGTAACATGTCTGTCTGTCTGTCTGTCCTCTCTAGACATGTGGGAGGACCCATTAGTAACATGTCTGTCTGTCTGTCTGTCCTCTCTAGACATGTGGGAGGACCCATTAGTAACATGTCTGTCTGTCCTTTCTAGACATGGGGGAGGACCCATTAGTAACATGTCTGTCTGTCTGTCTGTCTGTCCTCTCTAGACATGTGGGAGGTCCCATTAGTAACATATCTGTCTGTCTGTCCTCTCTAGACATGTGGGAGGTCCCATTAGTAACATGTCTGTCTGTCTGTCTGTCCTCTCTAGACATGTGGGAGGTCCCGTTTGAGGAGATCTCGGAGCTGCAGTGGCTGGGCAGCGGGGCGCAGGGGGCTGTCTTTCTGGGGAAGCTTCATGGCAATGAGGTGGCCATCAAGAAGGTCCGTGAGCAGAAAGAGACAGACATCAAACACCTGAGGAAGCTCAAACACCCCAACATCATCAGCTTCAAGTAGGTCCACTACCCCTAACACTAACCCAACATCATCAGCTTCAAGTAGGTCCACTACCCCTAACACTAACCCAACATCATCAGCTTCAAGTAGGTCCACTACCCTAACACTAACCCAACATCATCAGCTTCAAGTAGGTCCACTACCCTAACACTAACCCAACATCATCAGCTTCAAGTAGGTCCACTACCCTAACACTAACCCAACATCATCAGCTTCAAGTAGGTCCACTACCCTAACACTAACCCAACATCATCAGCTTCAAGTAGGTCCACTACCTAACACTAACCCAACATCATCAGCTTCAAGTAGGTCCACTACCCCTAACACTACCCCAACATCATCAGCTTCAAGTAGGTCCACTACCCCTAACACTAACCCAACATCATCAGCTTCAAGTAGGTCCACTACCCCTAACACTAACCCAACATCATCAGCTTCAAGTAGGTCCACTACCCCTAACACTACCCCAACATCATCAGCTTCAAGTAGGTCCACTACCCCTAACACTACCCCAACATCATCAGCTTCAAGTAGGTCCACTACCCCTAACACTACCCCAACATCATCAGCTTCAAGTAGGTCCACTACCCTAACACTACCCCAACATCATCAGCTTCAAGTAGGTCCACTACCCTAACACTGACCCAACATCATCAGCTTCAAGTAGGTCCACTACCCTAACACTAACCCAACATCATCAGCTTCAAGTAGGTCCACTACCCTAACACTACCCCAACATCATCAGCTTCAAGTAGGTCCACTACCCTAACACTACCCCAACATCATCAGCTTCAAGTAGGTCCACTACCTAACACTAACCCAACATCATCAGCTTCAAGTAGGTCCACTACCCTAACACTACCCCAACATCATCAGCTTCAAGTAGGTCCACTACCCCTAACACTACCCCAACATCATCAGCTTCAAGTAGGTCCACTACCCCTAACACTAACCCAACATCATCAGCTTCAAGTAGGTCCACTACCCCTAACACTACCCCAACATCATCAGCTTCAAGTAGCTCCACTACCCCTAACACTAACCCAACATCATCAGCTTCAAGTAGGTCCACTACCCCTAACACTAACCCAACATCATCAGCTTCAAGTAGGTCCACTACCCCTAACACTAACCCAACATCATCAGCTTCAAGTAGAGCCACTACCCCTAACACTAACCCAACATCATCAGCTTCAAGTAGGTCCACTACCCCTAACACTAACCCAACATCATCAGCTTCAAGTAGGACCACTACCCCTAACACTAACCCAACATCATCTGCTTCAAGTAGGTCCACTACCCCTAACACTAACCCAACATCATCAGCTTCAAGTAGGTCCACTACCCCTAACACTAACCCAACATCATCAGCTTCAAGTAGGTCCACTACCCCTAACACTACCCCAACATCATCAGCTTCAAGTAGGTCCACTACCCCTAACACTAACCCAACATCATCAGCTTCAAGTAGGTTCACTACCCCTAACACTAACCCAACATCATCAGCTTCAAGTATGTTCACTACCCCTAACACTAACCCAACATCATCAGCTTCAAGTAGGTCCACTACCCCTAACACTAACCCAACATCATCAGCTTCAAGTAGGTCCACTACCCCTAACACTAACCCAACATCATCAGTTTCAAGTAGGTCCACTACCCCTAACACTAACCCAACATCATCAGCTTCAAGTAGGTCCACTACCCCTAACACTACCCCAACATCATCAGCTTCAAGTAGGTCCACTACCCCTAACACTACCCCAACATCATCAGCTTCAAGTAGGTTCACTACCCTAACACTAACCAAACATCATCAGCTTCAAGTAGGTCCACTACCCTAACACTACCCCAACATCATCAGCTTCAAGTAGGTTCACTACCCTAACACTAACCCAACATCATCAGCTTCAAGTATGTTCACTACCCTAACACTAACCCAACATCATCAGCTTCAAGTAGGTCCACTACCCTAACACTAACCCAACATCATCAGCTTCAAGTAGGTCCACTACCCTAACACTAACCCAACATCATCAGTTTCAAGTAGGTCCACTACCCCTAACACTAACCCAACATCATCAGCTTCAAGTAGGTCCACTACCCTAACACTACCCCAACATCATCAGCTTCAAGTAGGTCCACTACCCTAACACTACCCCAACATCATCAGCTTCAAGTAGGTTCACTACCCTAACACTAACCCAACATCATCAGCTTCAAGTAGGTCCACTACCCTAACACTACCCCAACATCATCAGCTTCAAGTAGGTTCACTACCCTAACACTAACCCAACATCATCAGCTTCAAGTAGGTCCACTACCCTAACACTACCCCAACATCATCAGCTTCAAGTAGGTCCACTACCCTAACACTAACCCAACATAATCAGCTTCAAGTAGGTCCACTACCCCTAACACTACCCCAACATCATCAGCTTCAAGTAGGTTCACTACCCTAACACTAACCCAACATCATCAGCTTCAAGTAGGTCCACTACCCCTAACACTACCCCAACATCATCAGCTTCAAGTAGGTCCACTACCCCTAACACTACCCCAACATCATCAGCTTCAAGTAGGTTCACTACCCCTAACACTAACCCAACATCATCAGCTTCAAGTAGGTCCACTACCCCTAACACTAACCCAACATCATCAGCTTCAAGTAGGTCCACTACCCTAACACTAACCCAACATCATCAGCTTCAAGTAGGTCCACTACCCCTAACACTAACCCAACATCATCAGCTTCAAGTAGGTCCACTACCACTAACACTAACCCAACATCAACAGCTTCAAGTAGGTCCACTACCCTAACACTACCCCAACATCATCAGCTTCAAGTAGGTCCACTACCCCTAACACTACCCCAACATCATCAGCTTCAAGTAGGTCCACTACCCCTAACACTACCCCAACATCATCAGCTTCAAGTAGGTCCACTACCCCTAACACTAATCCAACATCATCAGCTTCAAGTAGGTCCACTACCCCTAACACTACCCCAACATCATCAGCTTCAAGTAGGTCCACTACCCCTAACACTAACCCAACATCATCAGCTTCAAGTAGGTCCACTACCCCTAACACTACCCCAACATCATCAGCTTCAAGTAGGTTCACTACCCCTAACACTAACCCAACATCATCAGCTTCAAGTAGGTCCACTACCCCTAACACTACCCCAACATCATCAGCTTCAAGTAGGTCCACTACCCCTAACACTAACCCAACATCAGCTTCAAGTAGGTCCACTACCCTAACACTACCCCAACATCATCAGCTTCAAGTAGGTTCACTACCCTAACACTAACCCAACATCATCAGCTTCAAGTAGGTCCACTACCCTAACACTACCCCAACATCATCAGCTTCAAGTAGGTTCACTACCCCTAACACTAACCCAACATCATCAGCTTCAAGTAGGTCCACTACCCCTAACACTAACCCAACATCATCAGCTTCAAGTAGGTCCACTACCCCTAACACTACCCCAACATCATCAGCTTCAAGTAGGTCCACTACCCCTAACACTAACCCAACATCATCAGCTTCAAGTAGGTCCACTACCCCTAACACTAACCCAACATCATCAGCTTCAAGTAGGTTCATGCTCTCTGTTGAATGTCTATCTGTCTGGTACACATCATGTTCTCTGTTGAATGTCTGTCTGTCTGTCTGGTACACATCATGCTGTCTGTTGAATGTCTGTCTGTCTGGTACACATCATGCTCTCTGCTGAATGTCTATCTGTCTGGTACACATCATGCTCTCTGTTGAATGTCTGTCTTTCTGTCTGGTACACATCATGTTCTCTGTTGAATGTCTGTCTGTCTGGTACACATCATGCTCTCTGTTTAATGTCTATCTGTCTATCTGTCTAGTACACATCATGTTCTCTGCTGTCTGTCTGTTTCCCCTGCTATAACCCCTCACACTAGACTACTGCTACACTGTTTCCCCTGCTATAACCCCTCACACTAGACTACTGCTACACTGTTTCCCCTGCTATAACCCCTCACACTAGACTACTGCTACACTTTTTCCCCTGCTATAACCCCTCACACTAGACTACTGCTACACTGTTTCCCCTGCTATAACCCCTCACACTAGACTACTGCTACACTGTTTCCCCTGCTATAACCCCTCACACTAGACTACTGCTACACTTTTTCCCCTGCTATAACCCCTCACACTAGACTACTGACATAACCCCTCACACTAGACTACTGCTACACTGTTTCCCCTGCTATAACCCATCACACTAGACTACTGCTACACTGTTTCCCCTGCTATAACCCCTCACACTAGACTACTGCTATAACCCCTCACACTAGACTACTGCTACACTGTTTCCCCTGCTATAACCCCTCACACTAGACTACTGCTATAACCCCTCACACTAGACTACTGCTACACTGTTTCCCCTGCTATAACCCCTCACACTAGACTACTGCTATAACCCCTCACACTAGACTACTGCCACACTGTTTCCCCTGCTATAACCCCTCACACTAGACTACTGCTATAACCCCTCAAACTAGACTACTGCTATAACCCCTCACACTAGACTACTGCTATAACCCCTCACACTAGACTACTGCTATAACCCCTCACACTAGACTACTGCTATAACCCCTCACACTAGACTACTGCTACACTGTTTCCCCTGCTATAACCCCTCACACTAGACTACTTCTACACTGTTTCCTGCTATAACCCCTCACACTAGACTACTGCTACACTGTTTCCCCTGCTATAACCCCTCACACTAGACTACTGCTACACTGTTTCCCCTGCTATAACCCATCACACTAGACTACTGCTACACTGTTTCCCCTGCTATAACCCCTCACACTAGACTACTGCTACACTGTTTCCCCTGCTATAACCCCTCACACTAGACTACCGCTATAACCCCTCACACTAGAATACTGCTACACTGTTTCCCCTGCTATAACCCCTCACACTAGACTACTGCTACACTGTTTCCCCTGCTATAACCCCTCACACTAGACTACTGCTACACTGTTTCCCCTGCTATAACCCCTCACACTAGACTACTGTTATAACCCCTCACACTAGACTACTGCTATAACCACTCACTCTAGACTACTGCTATAACCCCCCACACTAGACTACTGCTATAACCCCTCACACTAGACTACTGTTATAACCCCTCACACTAGACTACTGCTATAACCCCTCACACTAGACTACTGCTATAACCCCTCACACTAGACTACTGCTATAACCCCCCACACTAGACTACTGCTATAACCCCTCACACTAGACTACTGTTATAACCCCTCACACTAGACTACTGCTACACTGTTTCCCCTGCTATAACCCCTCACACTAGACTACTGCTATAACCCCCCACACTAGACTACTGCTATAACCCCTCACACTAGACTACTGCTACACTGTTTCCCCTGCTATAACCCCTCACACTAGACTACTGCTATAACCCCTCAAACTAGACTACTGCTATAACCCCTCACACTAGACTACTGCTATAACCCCTCACACTAGACTACTGCTATAACCCCTCACACTAGACTACTGCTATAACCCCTCACACTAGACTACTGCTATAACCCCTCACACTAGACTACTGCTACACTGTTTCCCCTGCTATAACCCCTCACACTAGACTACTTCTACACTGTTTCCCCTGCTATAACCCCTCACACTAGACTACTGCTACACTGTTTCCCCTGCTATAACCCCTCACACTAGACTACTGCTACACTGTTTCCCCTGCTATAACCCATCACACTAGACTACTGCTACACTGTTTCCTGCTATAACCCCTCACACTAGACTACTGCTACACTGTTTCCCCTGCTATAACCCCTCACACTAGACTACCGCTATAACCCCTCACACTAGAATACTGCTACACTGTTTCCCCTGCTATAACCCCTCACACTAGACTACTGCTACACTGTTTCCCCTGCTATAACCCCTCACACTAGACTACTGTTATAACCCCTCACACTAGACTACTGCTATAACCCCCCACACTAGACTACTGCTATAACCCCTCACACTAGACTACTGCTATAACCCCTCACACTAGACTACTGCTATAACCCCTCACACTAGACTACTGCTATAACCCCTCACACTAGACTACTGCTATAACCCCTCACACTAGACTACTGCTACACTGTTTCCCCTGCTATAACCCCTCACACTAGACTACTGCTATAACCCCTCACACTAGACTACTGCTATAACCCCTCACACTAGACTACTGCTATAACCCCCCACACTAGACTACTGCTATAACCCCTCACACTAGACTACTGTTATAACCCCTCACACTAGACTACTGCTATACTACTGCTATAACCCCTCACACTAGACTACTGCTACACTGTTTCCTGCTATAACCCCCTCACACTAGACTACTGCTATAACCCCTCACACTAGACTACTGCTATAACCCCCCACACTAGACTACTGCTATAACCCCTCACACTAGACTACTGTTATAACCCCTCACACTAGACTACTGCTACACTGTTTCCCCTGCTATAACCCCTCACACTAGACTACTGCTATAACCCCCACACTAGACTACTGCTATAACCCCTCACACTAGACTACTGCTATAACCCCTCACACTAGACTACTGCTATAACCCCTCACACTAGACTACTGTCATAACCCCTCACACTAGACTACTGCTATAACCCCTCACACTAGACTACTGCTATAACCCCTCACACTAGACTACTGCTATAACCCCTCACACTAGACTACTGTCATAACCCCTCACACTAGACTACTGCTATAACCCCTCACACTAGACTACTGCTATAACCCCTCACACTAGACTACTGTTTTAACCCCTCACACTAGACTACTGTTATAACCCCTCACACTAGACTACTGCTATAACCCCTCACACTAGACTACTGCTATAACCCCCCACACTAGACTACTGCTATAACCCCTCACACTAGACTACTGCTATAACCCCCCACACTAGACTACTGCTATAACCCCTCACACTAGACTACTGTTTTAACCCCTCACACTAGACTACTGCTATAACCCCTCACACTAGACTACTGTTATAACCCCTCACACTAGACTACTGCTATAACCCCTCACACTAGACTACTGTTATAACCCCTCACACTAGACTACTGCTACACTGTTTCCCCTGCTATAACCCCTCACACTGGACTACTGCTACACTGTTTCCCCTGCTATAACCCCTCACACTAGACTACTGTTATAACCCCTCACACTAGACTACTGCTACACTGTTTCCCCTGCTATAACCCCTCACACTGGACTACTGCTACACTGTTTCCCCTGCTATAACCCCTCACACTAGACTACTGACATAACCCCTCACACTAGACTACTGCTATAACCCCTCACACTAGACTACTGCTACACTGTTTCCCCTGCTATAACCCCTCACACTAGACTACTGCTACACTGTTTCCCCTGCTATAACCCCTCACACCAGACTACCGCTACACTGTTTCCCCTGCTATAACCCCTCACACTAGACTACTGCTATAACCCCTCACACTAGACTACTGTTATAACCCCTCACACTAGACTACTGCTATAACCCCTCACACTAGACTACTGCTATAACCCCTCACACTAGACTACTGCTACACTGTTTCCCCTGCTATAACCCCTCACACTAGACTACTGCTACACTGTTTCCACTGCTATAACGCCTCACACTAGACTACTGACATAACCCCTCACACTAGACTACTGCTACACTGTTTCCCCTGCTATAACCCCTCACACTAGACTACTGACATAACCCCTCACACTAGACTACTGCTATAACCCCTCACACTAGACTACTGTTATAACCCCTCACACTAGACTACTGCTATAACCCCTCACACTAGACTACTGTTATAACCCCTCACACTAGACTACTGCTATAACCCCTCACACTAGACTACTGTTATAACCCCTCACACTAGACTACTGCTACACTGTTTCCCCTGCTATAACCCCTCACACTGGACTACTGCTACACTGTTTCCCCTGCTATAACCCCTCACACTAGACTACTGTTATAACCCCTCACACTAGACTACTGCTACACTGTTTCCCCTGCTATAACCCCTCACACTGGACTACTGCTACACTGTTTCCCCTGCTATAACCCCTCACACTAGACTACTGACATAACCCCTCACACTAGACTACTGCTATAACCCCTCACACTAGACTACTGCTACACTGTTTCCCCTGCTATAACCCCTCACACTAGACTACTGCTACACTGTTTCCCCTGCTATAACCCCTCACACCAGACTACCGCTACACTGTTTCCCCTGCTATAACCCATCACACTAGACTACTGCTACACTGTTTCCCCTGCTATAACCCCTCACACTAGACTACTGCTATAACCCCTCACACTAGACTACTGCTATAACCCCTCACACTAAACTACTGCTATAACCCCTCACACTAGACTACTGCTACACTGTATGTGTGGTAGCCAATCAGTCTGTCCGTTTGTATGTGTGGTAGCCAATCAGTCTGTCCGTTTGTATGTGTGGTAGCCAATCAGTCTGTCCGTTTGTGATCCTTGAGATCAGAGTTTGTAGAGTTTTTATGTGAAGGTGGATGCTATATATAACAACTATTATTCTTAGATCTCTGTTTTACCAAATGTACTTTTCGGATTTAGAAGGCCTTTATTTCGGATTGAGAAGGCCTTTATTTCGGATTGAGAAGGCCTTTATTTCGGATTGAGAAGGCCTTTATTTCGGATTGAGAAGGCCTTTATTTCGGATTGAGAAGGCCTTTTGTCACGATCTCCTGAAGGGACAGACCAAGGCGCAGCGAGGTATCCAGTATACATGTTTTATTACAAAACAACAAAACGAATGTAACGAAGATCGTGATACTGAACATAACATGTAACACAAACAAAGCTATGATCAAACAATAACCCACAAAACCTCTCTGAAAACCCCAAACATATATATGGTTCCCAATTAGAGACAACGACACACAGCTGCCTCTAATTGGGAACCATTACCCCAACATAGATATACAACACCTAGAACAAAAAAAAACTACACCATAACGAAACTAAACACGCCAGCCTGTCAAAATCAGGCCTGAACGTGACAGTACCCTCTCAAAGGCGCGGACTCAACGCGCCACAAGTCCATGGGGGGTCTTCGGGTGGGTCTTTAGGTCCCAGGTGACGGCTCCGGTGCTGGCCGTGCTGACTCGAGGTCACGCACCGGAGGCTCTGGGCAATTAGCCGTACTGGGGACCCTCTTTGGCGGTCCCGGACTGGGGACCCTCTCTGGCGGTCCCGGACTGGGGACCCTCTCTGGCGGTCCCGGACAGGGGACCCTCTCTGGCGGTCCCGGACAGGGGACCCTCTCTGGCGGTCCCGGACAGGGGACCCTCTCTGGCGGTTCCGGACAGGGGACCCTCTCTGGCGGTTCCGGACAGGGGACCCTCTCTGGAGGTCCCGGACAGGGGACCTTCTCTGGAGGTCCCGGACAGGGGACCCTCTCTGGAGGTCCCGGACAGGGGACCTTCTCTGGAGGTCCCGGACAGGGGACCTTCTCTGGAGGTCCCGGACATGGGACGCGCACTGGCCCTCTGGTGCAGGGAGCAGGTACGGGCCGTGATGGGCTCATTACGCGCACTGGCACTCTGGTGCGGGGAGCAGGAACCGGCCGTACTGGGCTCACTAAGCGCACTGGCACTCTGGTGCGGGGAGCAGGAACCGGCCGTACTTGGCTCACTAAGCGCACTGGTACTCTGGTGCGGGGAGCAGGAACAGGACTTGCTGGACTCTCTAAGCGTACAGGGGACCTGGTGTGTGGAGCCGGTACTTCTCTCCCCGGCTGTTCACCCACCCTTGCCTCATGGATGATGGGAGCTGGAATGTCACGCACTGGGCTGTGGATGCGAACCGGAGACCCCACACGCAGAACCGGTGCAGGATATCTCGGTCCCAGAAGGTGTACTGGGGACCTCGCTCGCAAAGCCGGCACCACTCTTCCAGACTGCACACTCACCCTAGCCCGACAGATGAGTGGCGCTGGAATTTCACACACTGGCCTATGCATGCGCACTGGAGTGCGACGCTCAGTGCGACGCTCCCTCCAGAGAGCACGAGGAGTTGGCTCAGGAGTACTTCCTGAACCGGCCAAACTCCCCGTGTGCCCCCTCCAATTTCTTTGGGGGGGGCTGCCTCTCGGGTTTCCGCGCCAGGCGAGTCCCAACATATCTCTCCCTCTCCGGGTTCCACGCTCCATATATATCCTCGTAACTCCCTCGCTCAGTCTTCGCCGCTTCCATCCTCTTCTTGGGGTGACGATGCTCCGTCGTCTTCCTCCAAGGCCCCTTCCCAGCCAATATCTCCTCCCAAGTCCAGGACTCCTTTACATATCGCTGCTTGGTCCTTTTGTGGTGGGTTATTCTGTCACGATCTTCATGCGGGACAGACCAAGACGCAGCAATGCTTCCAGTATACATTTTATTAACAACGAACGTAACTGGGAAAAATAACAAAATATAAACGAAGATCGTGAAGCTGAACACAACTAAACATAAAACAAGCTATGCTCAAACAATAACCCACAAAATACTATAGAAAAAACCCAAACATATATTTGGTTCCCAACTAGAGACAACGACACACAGCTGCCTCTAATTGGGAACCATTACCCCAACATAGATATACAACACCTAGAACAAAAAATCCCTACACCATAACGAAACTAAACACGCCAGCCTGTCAAAATCAGGCCTGAATGTGACACCTTTATTTCGGATTGAGAAGGCCTTTATTTTTTTCTACACCTTTCTGGAGTTGGAGCTCGCTGAGTCAGGAACGTCGGCCTGCTAACCGAGCGCAGGTGCGCACTAAAAGCTAGGAGCGGAGAAGAGATTATCGGATTGGAAAACCTGATGCACCGTGGGCCGTGGGAAAACGTACTTTGTTCTACACAACGTCCACTGGTCGTTGCACACCTGTGCTAAAATAACTCTAAAAACTGGCATCATGTATCTGTTACTGTGCTCTTTACTCAATGTCATCCTGGGGGCGGCAGGTAGCCTAGTGGCTGAATGATAGGCTGAATGATCAATGGGTGAGTGAAGTATCTTCACCTTATGCCCTACAATCTGCAAACACTCCGACGAGACCATCATGCCAATACCACCAGGAACTTGGTCTCGCTCTGTAGCTGCATTTGTACCACTCTCAAATGTAGCTGGACCTACACTTGATGGCATACTTCCAAAATCTCAAACTATTTAATTGCTTTTTTTCTGTGTCGAAAGACTCAGTTAGTTTGTTATGCTTTTATTGTTGATCTCTGGTAATGTGCGACCAAACCCTGGGCCGGTAGATACCATCTCTACCGACTCCCTAGGATTTATTGGTGATCTCTGGTAGTGTTGGACTAAACCCTGGGCCGGTAGATACCATGCAATCTCTACCGACTCCCTAGGATTTATTGGTGATCTCTGGTAGTGTGTGACCAAACCCTTGGCCGGTAGATACAATGCAATCTCTACCGACTCCCTAGGATTTATTGGTGATCTCTGGTAGTGTTGGACTAAACCCTGGGCCGGTAGATACCATGCAATCTCTACCGACTCCCTAGGATTTATTGGTGATCTCTGGTAGTGTGTGACCAAACCCTTGGCCGGTAGATACAATGCAATCTCTACCGACTCCCTAGGATTTATTGGTGATCTCTGGTAGTGTTGGACTAAACCCTGGGCCGGTAGATACCATGCAATCTCTACCGACTCCCTAGGATTTATTGGTGATCTCTGGTAGTGTTGGACTAAACCCTTGGCCGGTAGATACCATGCAATCTCTACCGACTCCCTAGGATTTGTTGGTGATCTCTGGTAGTGTGTGACCAAACCCTTGGCCGGTAGATACAATGCAATCTCTACCGACTCCCTAGGATTTATTGGTGATCTCTGGTAGTGTTGGACTAAACCCTTGGCCGGTAGATACCATGCAATCTCTACTGACTCCCTAGGATTTATTGGTGATCTCTGGTAGTGTTGGACTAAACCCTTGGCCGGTAGATACCATGCAATCTCTACCGACTCCCTAGGATTTATTGGTGATCTCTGGTAGTGTGTGACCAAACCCTTGGCCGGTAGATATCATGCAATCTCTACCGACTCCCTAGGATTTATTGCTGATCTCTGGTAGTGTGTGACCACACACTTGGCCGGTAGATACCATGCAATCTCTACCGACTCCCTAGGATTTATTGGTGATCTCTGGTAGTGTTGGACTAAACCCTGGGCCGGTAGATACCATGCAATCTCTACCGACTCCCTAGGATTTATTGGTGATCTCTGGTAATGTGGCTTCGGGAGACGCTCTTAACTCTCTTTCTGAGTGAAGGTATATAAGGACTCCCACATCACTGTAGTCGGCTGCTACAGACCGCCCTCGGCTTCGGGAGACACTAAAACTCTCTTTCTGATGTCCTGCACAAGCTAAATGACTCTGAATTCATAATGTTAAGAGATTTGAACTGGGACGTGCTTACATCTGTATCAGACTCTTTTAAAGAACTGTGACTCTCTGAATCTCACACAATTAATTAATGCGCCTACAAGACCGAATCCCAGAGCACCTAACAAATCAATGCTATTGGACATTATTCTAACGAATACCCCTAACAAATATACATGGACTGGGGTATTCTGTAATGATGTCAGTGATCACATGGACTGGGATATTCTGTAATGATGTCAGTGATCACATGGACTGGGATATTCTGTCATGATGTCAGTGATCACACGGACTGGGATATTCTGTCATGATGTCAGTGATCACATGGACGGGGATATTCTGTAATGATGTCAGTGATCACATGGACTGGGATATTCCTTAATGATGTCAGTGATCACATGGACTGGGATATTCTGTCATGATGTCAGGAATCACATGGACTGGGATAGTCTGTAATGATGTCAGTGATCACTGAACACATGGACTGGGATATTCTGTAATGATGTCAGTGATCACTGAGCACATGGACTGGGATATTCTGTAATGATGTCAGTGATCACTGTGCACATGGACTGGGATAGTCTGTAATGATGTCAGTGATCACTGTGCACATGGACTGGGATATTCTGTAATGATGTCAGTGATCACATGGACTTGGATATTCTGTAATGATGTCAGTGATCACTGTACACATGGACTGGGATAGTCTGTAATGATGTCAGTGATCACTGTACACATGGACTGGGATATTCTGTAATGATGTCAGTGATCACATGGACTGGGATATTCTGTAATGATGTCAGTGATCAATGTGCACATGGACTGGGATATTCTGTAATGATGTCAGTGATCACTGTACACATGGACTGGGATATTCTCTAATGATGTCAGTGATCACATGGACTGGGATATTTTGTAATTATGTCAGTGATCACATGGACTGGGTAAGTCTGATTCCCGATGTTGACACTGCCTGGGACTATGTCTATATGAAATTTGTGTCGATTTGTGATAAGCATGCCCCTGTGAAGAAATATATAGTCAGTGGAAAGGACAATCCCTTGTTTTCAGTTAACTTGGCAGAATTATTTAGAAAGATAAATATCTCTTGGGCTCAAGCTAGACATACAAATGCTCCTGTTGACTGGGCCTCCTTCAGAGCGCTAAGAAACAAATGCTCCTGTTGACTGGGCCTCCTTCAGAGCGCTAAGAAACAAATGGATTGATCTGGAAGTCCAAATCAGATGACTATTTAAATGCAGTCACAGAGAACCTAAACAACCCTACCAGGTTCTGGAAGCCAATCACATCAGTGTCAGGTTCTAATGTATCCTCTGGCCTTCCTGACCATTTAATGATGGATTCTAATGAAGCGAAGGATAAAGCCCATATTGTAGTTTTTTTTACAAGCACTTCATATCTGCTGGTTCAGTTTTTGATAATGGTGGCCTCTAATGTCAGCGCTGTTACAGTCAACTATGATATAGGCCCTCATGTGAACCATTTTAACTTTGAGCCTGTTTCTTATGCTGAGGTCTATAAAGCACTAACGGCAATAGACACTAAAAAGTCTGCAGGTCCAGACAACCTGGACCCCTGCCTCTTAAAGATAGCAGCTGGTATTATTACTGAACCTGTGGCTCACATTTTCAACTTGAGTCTCTTGACCAATTCCATACTCAGCATTTGGAAATCAGCTAATGTGCTCCCACTGCTAAAGGGTGGAGATCCCTCAGATGCTAATAACTATGGTCCTATCTCTAAACTGCCTATCCTGGCCAGAGTCTATGGATCCCTGGTGAACTCACAGTTAAAAACTTCTTGATTGAAAAGAACATACTGAGTGGGGTTCAGTCTGGCTTTAGATCGGGGCACAGCACCACAACTGCAGCTATGGCAGTGGCAAATGACATCATTAATGCACTTGATAAAAAGCACTTGTGCTGCTCTGTGGATTTATCAAAAGGCATTTGATTCAGTGGACCATGAATTGTTGCTAGCTAGACTAGGGGCAGTAAATTGGTTTAGGAACTATCTTTCTGACAGAACACAATGTGCGTATACTGACAATCACAAGTCCAGCTTTCTTCAGATTAATAGAGGTGTCTCCCAGGGTTCCATGTTAGCTCCTGTGTTGTTCTCAATTCTTATTGAGGATTTGGGAAATGGGATGCAAGCAGCAACGTTCCATCTATATGCAGATGATCCAGTAATATATTCATGTGCTCCTTCTCTGGTTCAGGCTGTTGAAGAGCTCCAGCCTCCTCTGTCATCCAGAGACTGGACTCTGTTTATCTTCTCAGGGATTGCTGGGTCGCTAGCGGGCTCGTCCCAACACTACCAGGGAAAATCTAAAGCGCCAAATTCAAAATTCTAAAGTTGAACTATTAAACATCCACCAATATACAAGTGTTCCATACTCATCAAAAGCTATGTTTCTTGGCAATATCACAGCGTTGTCAGATTTCAAAAAGGCTTTACGGCGAAAGCAGCACATTTCATTGTTTGAGGCTAGCACCTCACATATTTTTCCAATAGCCATGTATCGATTAGCAATCATGGCACACACATAACACATTTCACAGCGAAAACAAATCAATTACCTGTTGAAGAACTTCTACTGAGGTCATCCTAAGTGTCCAACGAAGACAATCCATGGTTCTTTTGTTAGAAAAAGTAACGTATTTTATCCATAAATCCTCCATTTGGTTCGCGCGTTATAATCAGAAACGACAGCCTCCACTAGTCCATTGAAACGCGGCGCGAACTCGTTCAACTTATACCTATAAACTTGTCCAAGAACAATCAAACATAGTTTTAAATGTATCCTTAGGAACACTTTTACGTATATTTACTATTATAAATCAGCCGGAATATAAACTGATCAATAACGAGGCTACAAAAGACACTCTGTGACTTCTCGTGCGCGCGCCACGGGTACTTTTCTCAGAAAGAGAGGTCTTCGTTGTTTGGTGTTTTTCTCTGCTCTAAATTCATCCAAAATGGAGGGAAACACCGTCTCGAGGCTGTTGACATCATAAGGAAGCGACGTGCACTGCATTCATATGCCTATATATGGTCATTTTCAATAGGGAGGGGTTCCCAAATGAGCAATGTGTCAAAATCACTTTTTCCAGGACAGAACTTCCTCAGGGTTTTGCCTGCTATATGCGTTCTGATTCACTCACAGACAAATGGTTAACAGTGTTGGAAAATTCAGAGTGTTTCCTATCCAATGGTACTAAATATATGCATATCCTATTTTCTGGGCCTGAATGGGAGGCATTTTACTTTGGGCACGCCAGGCTCTCCAAAACCGACCCCTCAGCTGCCACTCCCTAACAAGTTATCATGCAGCCTCCTCTGTCTTCCAGGGACTGGACTCTGTTTATCATGCAGCCTGGCGCTTTATTACACATGCCAAGTCACTCACCCACCATTGCACACTGTACCAACTGGGAGGTTGGACCTCACTTTATATGCACAGGAAGATACATTTGTACAGTGGGGCAAAAAAGTATTTAGTCAGCCACCAATTGTGCAAGTTCTCCAACTTAAAAAGATGAGAGAGGCCTGTAATTTTCATCATAGGTACACTTCAACTATGACAGACGAAATGAGAAAAAGAAATCCAGAAAATCACATTGTAGGATTTTAATTTATTTATTTGCAAATTATGGTGGAAAATAAGTATTTGGTCAATAACAAAAGTTTATCTCAATACTTTGTTATATACCCTTTGTTGGCAATGACAGAGGTCAAACGTTTTCTGTAAGTCTTCACAAGGTTTTCACACACTGTTGCTGGTATTTTGGCCCATTCCTCCATGCAGATCTCCTCTAGAGCAGTGATGTTTTGGGGCTGTCGCTGGGCAACACGGACTTTCAACTCCCTCCAAAGATTTTCTATGGGGTTGAGATCTGGAGACTGGCTAGGCCACTCCAGGACCTTGAAATGCTTCTTCTGAAGCCACTCCTTCGTTGCCGGGCGGTGTGTTTGGGATCATTGTCATGCTGAAAGACCCAGCCACGTTTCATCTTCAATGCCCTTGCTGATGGAAGGAGGTTTTCACTCAAAATCTCACGATACATGGCCCCATTCATTCTTTCCTTTACACGGATCAGTCGTCCTGGTCCCTTTGCAGAAAAACAGCCCCAAAGCATGATGTTTCCACCCCCATGCTTCACAGTAGGTATGGTGTTCTTTGGATGCAACTCAGCATTCTTTGTCCTCCAAACACGACGAGTTGAGTTTTTACCAAAAAGTTCTATTTTGGTTTCATCTGACCATATGACATTCTCCCAATCCTCATCTGGATCATCCAAATGCTCTCTAGCAAACTTCAGACGGGCCTGAACATGTACTGGCTTAAGCAGGGGGACACGTCTGGCACTGCAGGATTTGAGTCCCTGGCGGCGTAGTGTGTTACTGATGGTAGGCTTTGCTACTTTGGTCCCAGCTCTCTGCAGGTCATTCACTAGGTCCCCCCGTGTGGTTCTGGGATTTTTGCTCACCGTTCTTGTGATCATTTTGACCCCACGGGGTGAGATCTTGCGTGGAGCCCCAGATCGAGGAAGATTATCAGTGGTCTTGTATGTCTTCCATTTCCTAATAATTGCTCCCACAGTTGATTTCTTCAAACCAAGCTGCTTACCTATTGCAGATTCAGTCTTCCCAACCTGGTGCAGGTCTACAATTTTGTTTCTGGTGTCCTTTGACAGCTCTTTGGTCTTGGCCATAGTGGAGTTTGGAGTGTGACTGTTTAAGGTTGTGGACAGGTGTCTTTTATACTGATAACAAGTTCAAACAGGTGCCATTAATACAGGTAACGAGTGGAGGACAGAGGAGCCTCTTAAAGAAGAAGTTACAGGTCTGTGAGAGCCAGAAATCTTGCTTGTTTGTATGTGACCAAATACTTATTTTCCACCATAATTTGCAAATAAATTCATTAAAAATCCTACAATGTGATTTTCTGGATTTGAAGTGTACCTATGATGAAAATTACAGGCCTCTCTCATCTTTTTAAGTGAGAGAACTTGCACAATTGGTGGCTGACTAAATACTTTTTTGCCCCACTGTATGTGTTCATCTACAAAGCCCTTTTGGGTAAACTCCCTCTTTACCTCTGTAGTCTGGTCTCCTTCACCACCAGCAGTTACCATACCCAGGCTGCTAGGTAGTTGCTACTTAAAGTCCCCAGGACATTCACAGTATTAGGCAAGACTGCCTTCTCTTCTTGGGCACCAGACGGATGGAATAGTCTACAATCCATGCTTCATCTACAGTCGTGGCCAAACGTTTTGAGAATTAACAAATATTAATTTCCACGAAGTTTGCTGCTTCAGTGTCTTTAAATATTTTTGTCAGATGTTACTATGGAACACTGAAGTATAATTACAAGCATTTCATAAGTGTCAAAGGCTTTTATTGACAATTACATGAAGTTGATGCAAAGAGTCAATATTTGCAGTGTTGACCCTTTTTTTTCCAGACCTCTGCAATCCACCCTGGCATGCTGTCAATTAACTTCTGGGCCACATCCTGACTGATGGCAGCCCATTCTTGCATAATCAATGCTTGGAGTTTGTCAGAATTTGTGGGTTTTTGTTTGTCCACCCGCCTCTTGAGGATTGACCACAAGTTCTCAATGGAATTAAGGTCTGGGGAGTTTCCTTTCGATGTTTTGTTCCCCGAGCCACTTAGTTGTCACTTTTGCCTTATGGCAAGGTGCTCCATCATGCTGGAAAAGGCATTGTTCGTCACCAAACTGTTCCTGGATGGTTGGGAGAAGTTGCTCTCGGAGGATGTGTTGGTACCATTCTTTATTCATGGCTGTGTTCTTAGGCATAATTGTGAGTGAGCCCACTCCCTTGGCTGAGAAGCAACCCCACACATGAATGGTCTCAGGATGCTTTACTGTTGGCATGACACAGGACTGATGGTAGCGCTCACCTTGTCTTCTCCGGACAAGCTTTTTTCCGGATGCCCCAAACAATCGGAAAAGGGAATCATCAGAGAAAATGACTTTACCCCAGTCCTCAGCAGTCCAATCCTTGTACCTTTTGCAGAATATCAGTCTGTCCCTGATGTTTTTCCTGGAGAGTAGTGGCTTCTTTGCTGCCCTTCTTGACACCAGGCCATCCTCCAAAAGTCTTCGCCTCACTGTGCGTGCAGACAAACTCACCCATCCCTGCTGCCATTCCTGAGAAAGCTCTGTACTGGTGGTGCCCCGATCCCGCAGCTGAATCAACTTTAGGAGACGGTCCTGGCGCTTGCTGGACTTCCTTGGGTGCCCTGAAGTCTTCTTCACAACAATTGAACCGCTCTCCTTGAAGTTCTTGATGATCCGATAAATGGTTGATTTAGGTGCAATCTTACTGGCAGCAATATCCTTGCCTGTGAAGCCCTTTTTGTGCAAAGCAATGATGACGGCACGTGTTTCCTTTGCAGGTAACCATGGTTGACCAAGGAAGAACAATGATTCCAAGCACCACCCTCCTTTTGAAGCTTCCAGTCTGTTATTCGAACTCAATCAGCATGACAGAGTGATCTCCAGCCCTGTCCTCGTCAACACTCACACCTGTGTTATCGAGAGAATCACTGGCATGATGTCAGCTGGTCCTTTTGTGGCAGGGCTGAAATGCAGTGGAAATGTTTTTTGGGTATTCAGTTCATATGCATGGCAAAAAGGGACTT
Source organism: Brachymystax lenok tsinlingensis (assembly GCA_030435695.1). Classification (NCBI taxonomy): domain Eukaryota; kingdom Metazoa; phylum Chordata; class Actinopteri; order Salmoniformes; family Salmonidae; genus Brachymystax; species Brachymystax lenok. Next base: position 1,047,732 of record CM059785.1, read on the forward strand.
TGCAATTAATTTGCATTCTGGAGTATATATATATATTTAAATTATGACATTTATACAAGAAACTTGTGAATTCAATAAGACCTTTAATTTAAGCACAATTAAAGGGAGCTGCCCTAGGAATCAGCTGACTCTGTGTCTCAGAGCCCAGCCTTTATAGAATACTCCCTATTTCCATACATAGACCTCTCCCCAAGCTTTACAGCTTCCCATATGTCCTGTTTCCTGTTTAAATAGGGGTCTTTGTTCCATGGTCTTCTGGCGTCCTGCTTTTCCTCAGATCTTAAATCAGTTCCAAAAGACATTCCTGCTGGCCTCCTCAGCTCTGTTTAATCAGTACCACAGGTCCCTCTGCTGACTCTCTGCTCCTTAGGTCTGTTTGTTCAACTATTCAGCTTCAACAAACCCTATACATTATGAATGTCTTTCTGTCTTACTACTTCAAAGTGATCAATCAGAATACTGAACATGTAATAATTGTAATGAGTTAATCTCCAACAACTATCTAAGTTAAACTTGTTTTAGCACTTAAGCCTCATTATCAATACTATCATGTTGTCTGCTATCACATAGTACATTAATTAAATTAATCAATGTGTCTTAGCCATGTTTTCACCACCACAGTAGCTCTTAAAGGGCCAGTAGCCTGTTGTAGCTCTTAAAGGGGCAGTAGCCTATTGTAGCTCTTAAAGGGCCAGTTGCCTATTCTAGCTCTTAAAGGGCCAGTAGCCTGTTGTAGCTCTTAAAGGGCCAGTAGCCTATTCTAGCTCTTAAAGTGGCAGTAGCCTATTCTAACTCTTAAATGGGCAGTAGTTTGTTCTAGCTCTTAAAGGGCCAGCAGCCTATTCTAGCTCTTAAAGGGGAAGTAGCCCACTTTTTAAAAACCCAGAGTACACGTTGTTTGGAAAAAGATCTTGGTTCCTTTCTAAACATAGCAATGTGAATACAAGAGGACTCGGTCCACAAAATAGGTGAAGTTAAAAAGAGTTGAGTCGTCATTCAAAAGCAAGAGCTGTGTGAAAACAAAGAGAACTGAGTTCTTTGGCTTTTTTTTTTACCCCAGAGTTCACTTTAAAAAGAGGACTTTATATCAAAACACCCTGAGCGCATCAGGCTGAACTATTGTTTGAGGAGTTGCTACAGGAGTTTTTTGCTGTTGTCTGATTTCAAGTTGTACCCTATAACCATGGAGAATATCATTTGAACATGCTTTTTAGTCTAGTACTAGGCTTAATCTGTGTCTAGGAAATACACCCTGAATGTCTCTATCTCAGTGTCGCCCTTCTGTAATACACCCCGGCTCTGTGCTGTTGTACCATTATGGTGTTCTGTGTCAGATCTTTTTTACTTTGTAACTAATCCTCTCTTCTCCTCTTCTCCTCCCTCTCCTCCCTCTCTTGTCTCTCTCTCCTCTCCTCCCTCTCCTCCCTCCCTTCCCTCTCCTCCCTGTCCTCCCTCTCCTCCCTCTCTTCCCTCTCCTCTTCTCCTCCCTCTCTTGTCTCTTCTCCTCTCTCTCTTGTCTCTTTCTCCTCTCCAGGGGTGTGTGCACCCAGGCTCCGTGCTACTGTATCTTAATGGAGTATTGTTCCCAGGGCCAGCTCTATGAGGTTCTGAGGGCCGGACGGAAGGTGACCCCCAGACTGCTGGTGGACTGGGCCTCAGGGATCGCCTCTGGGATGAACTACCTGCACCTCCACAAGATCATACACAGAGACCTCAAGTCACCCAAGTGAGTGTCCATCTCCCAACCCTCCCTTCCCCTAACCCTCCCCCAACCCAGCAAGATGGTAGTTCTCCCAGGGTCAGCTCGATTAGTTTATTAAACAGGAGAACAGCTAGATGGCAGTTCTCCCAGGGTCAGCTCGATTAGTTCATTAAACAGGAGAACAGCAAGATGGTAGTTCTCCCAGGGTCAGCTCGATTAGTTTATTAAACAGGAGAACAGCTAGATGGCAGTTCTCCCAGGGTCAGCTCGATTAGTTTATTAAACAGGAGAACAGCTAGATGGCAGTTCTCCCAGGGTCAGCTTGATTAGTTTATTAAACAGGAGAACAGCAAGATGGCAGTTCTCCCAGGGTCAGCTCGATTAGTTTATTAAACAGGAGAACAGCTAGATGGCAGTTCTCCCAGGGTCAGCTCGATTAGTTTATTAAACAGGAGAACAGCAAGATGGCAGTTCTCCCAGGGTCAGCTCGATTAGTTTATTAAACAGGAGAACAGCTAGATGGCAGTTCTCCCAGGGTCAGCTCGATTAGTTTATTAAACAGGAGAACAGCTAGATGGTAGTTCTCCCAGGGTCAGCTCGATTAGTTTATTAAACAGGAGAACAGCAAGATGGCAGTTCTCCCAGGGTCAGCTCGATTAGTTTATTAAACAGGAGAACAGCAAGATGGCAGTTCTCCCAGGGTCAGCTCGATTAGTTTATTAAACAGGTCCCCTTGGCACATCTGTAGGGGATAATTTGATGACATTAATTGTCTTTTCTCCTTTCCTTTAACAAACATGCATATCACTAATTACACAGGACACATAGAAAGCAGGATGACACTAGTAGGCTTGTCACTGTTCAGCAGAACACATGCCAAAGGTTGTCTCGGCTAGGTGACAAGGGTATAAAGCTGAGACCCGTAAATACATATGTTAAAAGTCAGACAGAGTCAAGTAACAGGGTCTGTAAAATTAGACAGGCGAACAGAAACAAAAGGACTTATAAGGAATAGAAACATTTAGGTTAAATGCTTGGGCGGTTGCAGGGCTACGAATACAGCCCAAGCAGCTGTCAGGTGTGTGAGTGACAGCAAGCAAGTGTTAAGATAGAATGTGGTGAGGAGAGGCAAAGACAAGATATGTTCATATACAGAGATCATTACAACTGGAACCATGAGATACATCAAGTAGAGATAGAATACTAATTTAATCCATTAAGGTCTACAAGATGACAGCAGAATGGTCAACACAAGTAATATATGTACACAATAAATGTATTATTGTTATAACATTGAAGTGGCTGCCATCATATGATCTAAACTTGGAACAGATAGGGGCGTTACTGGGCGTGAACAAGACCTCAGATCAAAAGATGATAGGTGGCATGAGAGAAAGAGGGAGTGACTGCATTTACATATGGGTTGTACCCATATACTGTAAGGGTATAAATGATAAGTTTTGGATTAATGCTGTTAGCTGTTTTCCCAGGTCAGCTCGGCTTTAATTACTCTGAATTAAAGGCTTATTGAATTCACACGTGTCTTGTATGAGTGTCATATTTGAAGATAATTTTTTCCACAACATATTTAAAGCCTATTGTTTTGTGGTGTTGCTATAGGCCACCAAGTGATAACAGTCAGTATCTAAATAATATGTGACTCGTTTCAGGAAACTATGCATATGTCGCAAGTCACTACTTCACTGGAGCAGCATTTTAACATAAACATTTTGTTTTTATTATGCTTTTTTTGGCAGAAAGTCCTTCTTGAACATGTGAACTTTCACGTACCTTAATAACAAACTTCCATCCATAAATACGAATACAATTGTGAAATTATGAGCCTAGTTGGTTTTGCCATGGAAAAAGCCAGGAACCTTCCCACTAGCCATGATTGGCTGAGATAATGTATGGGAGATGACTTTGGATTGGTCTGCCATGTAGCATGCTTCTGTCTATAATGTGAGCTGTTCAGTATGTGTTGACATTCCTTTCTGTCAGCTTAGTGGGGTGGCAGGTAGCCTAGTGTTTAGAGCGTTGGGCCAGTAACCGAAAGGTTGCTGGATCTAATCCCCGAGCTGAAAAGGTAAAAATCTGTTGTTCTGCCCCTGAACAAGGCAGTTAACCCACTGTTCCCCGGTAGGCTGTCATTGTAAATAGGAATTTGTTCTTCAATGACTTGCCTAGTTAAATAAAGGTTGAATAAAAAATTATACCGTGCTGTTTTGAACGATACAATGTCAGCCCACAAGAACTACAAAAGTAGTGATATTTTTCTCAACAACATTGATGCTCTGAATTTAGCAGGCGCTATCGACAGATCAGTTGGAGAGAGTGATGGGCTACTTTCTGCCCACTGTCAGTGTGAACCGGAGTGATTATGGCCATCAATATTATTTCATGAACATACATGTAGAGACAATAGTGACCACTAGATGTGGCTGTCTCCATTGGCGTCAGTTAATGGGGACCCCAGTAAGACTAGCTGTCTCCATTTGCGTCAGACCCCAGTAAGACTAGCTGTCTCCATTGGCGTCAGACCCCAATAAGACTAGCTGTCTCCATTGGCGTCGGATAATGGGGACCCCAGTAAGACTAGCTGTCTCCATTGGCGTCAGACCCCAGTAAGACTAGCTGTCTCCATTGGCGTCAGACCCCAGTAAGATTAGCTGTCTCCATTGGCGTCAGACCCCAGTAAGACTAGCTGTCACCATTGGCGTCGGTTAATGGGGACCCCAGTAAGACTAGCTGTCACCATTGGCGTCAGACCCCAGTAAGACTAGCTGTCTCCATTTGCGTCAGACCCCAGTAAGACTAGCTGTCTCCATTGGCGTCAGACCCCAATAAGACTAGCTGTCTCCATTGGCGTCGGATAATGGGGACCCCAGTAAGACTAGCTGTCTCCATTGGCGTCAGACCCCAGTAAGACTAGCTATCTCCATTGGCGTCAGACCCCAGTAAGACTAGCTGTCTCCATTGGCGTCAGACCCCAGTAAGACTAGCTGTCACCATTGGCGTCGGTTAATGGGGACCCCAGTAAGACTAGCTGTCACCATTGGCATCAGACCCCAGTAAGACTAGCTGTCACCATTGGTGTCAGCTAATGGAGACCCCAGTAAGACTAGCTGTCTCCATTGGCGTCTGTTAATGGGAACCCCAGTAAGACTAGCTGTCACCATTGGCGTCAGACCCCAGTAAGACTAGCTGTCACCATTGGCATCAGACCCCAGTAAGACTAGCTGTCCCCATTGGCGTCAGACCCCAGTAAGACTAGCTGTCCTCATTTGCGTCAGACCCCAGTAAGACTAGCTGTCCTCAATGGCGTCAGACCCCAGTAAGACTAGCTTTCCCCATTGGCGTCAGACCCCAGTAAGACTAGCTGTCCTCATTGGCATCAGACCACAGTAAGACTAGCTGTCCCCATTGGCGTCAGACCCCAGTAAGACTAGCTGTCCCCATTGGCGTCAGACCCCAGTAAGACTAGCTGTCCTCATTGGCATCAGACCCCAGTAAGACTAGCTGTCCTCATTGGCGTCAGACCACAGTAAGACTAGCTGTCCTCATTGGCGTCAGACCCCAGTTGGTCTAGCTGTCTCCATTGGCGTCAGACCACAGTAAGACTAGCTGTCCTCATTGGCGTCAGACCCCAGTTGGTCTAGCTGTCTCCATTGGCGTCAGACCACAGTAAGACTAGCTGTCCTCATTGGCGTCAGACCCCAGTTGGTCTAGCTGTCTCCATTGGCGTCAGACCACAGTAAGACTAGCTGTCCCCATTGGCGTCAGACCCCAGTTGGTCTAGCTGTCTCCATTGGCGTCAGACCACAGTAAGACTAGCTGTCCTCATTGGCGTCAGACCCCAGTTGGTCTAGCTGTCTCCATTGGCGTCAGACCACAGTAAGACTAGCTGTCCTCATTGGCGTCAGACCCCAGTTGGTCTAGCTGTCTCCATTGGCGTCAGACCACAGTAAGACTAGCTGTCCTCATTGGCGTCAGACCCCAGTTGGTCTAGCTGTCTCCATTGGCGTCAGACCCCAGTTGGTCTAGCTGTCTCCATTGGCGTTGGCTAATGGGGATCCTAATAAATCACATCAATCTTACTGTAATCACTGTTCTTTAGCGAATATCATTACAAGTTGTGCTGCAGCAGTTTTAAACTGTTAGTCAGCGGTATTAACCTCCAGCGGCGCAACTTTGGTTTTAGAAGTGGGGGGACAATAATTTTTAAAAAATCAGTCAAATGAACACTCCAAACAGCCTATACAACCACTCGGAGGCGTCTGCATGGTCCTAAAGCACACCATTGCCTCGTTTTGTATCACATTCCAATAATACAACTGGGGGGACAAAAATGCAATTTCAGAATGTGTGTGTGTGGGGGGGACATGTTCCCCCTGTCCCCAGTGAAAGTTTGCCCCTGTTAAACTCTGTTAGTCAGCAGGATTAAACTCTGTTAGTCAGCAGGATTAAACTCTGTTAGTCAGCAGGATTAAACTCTGTTAGTCAGCAGTATTAAACTCTGTTAGTCAGCAGTATTAAAGTATGTTAGTCAGCAGTATTAAACTCTGTTAGTCAGCAGTATTAAAGTCTGTTAGTCAGCAGTATTAAACTCTGTTAGTCAGCAGGATTAAACTCTGTTAGTCAGCAGTATTAAACTCTGTTAGTCAGCAGTATTAAACTCTGTTAGTCAGCAGGATTAAACTCTGTTAGTCAGCAGTATTAAACTCTGTTAGTCAGCAGTATTAAACTCTGTTAGTCAGCAGGATTAAACTCTGTTAGTCAGCAGGATTAAACTCTGTTAGTCAGCAGGATTAAACTCTGTTAGTCAGCAGGATTAAACTCTGTTAGTCAGCAGGATTAAACTATGTTAGTCAGCAGGATTAAACTCTGTTAGTCAGCAGGATTAAACTATGTTAGTCAGCAGTATTAAACTCTGTTAGTCAGCAGGATTAAACTCTGTTAGTCAGCAGGATTAAACTCTGTTAGTCAGCAGGATTAAACTCTGTTAGTCAGCAGGATTAAATTCTGTTAGTCAGCAGGATTAAACTCTGTTAGTCAGCAGGATTAAACTCTGTTAGTCAGCAGGATTAAACTCTGTTAGTCAGCAGGATTAAACTCTGTTAGTCAGCAGGATTAAACTCTGTTAGTCAGCAAGATTAAACTCTGTTAGTCAGCAGTATTAAACTCTGTTAGTCAGCAGTATTAAAGTCTGTTAGTCAGCAGTATTAAACTCTGTTAGTCAGCAGTATTAAAGTCTGTTAGTCAGCAGTATTAAACTCTGTTAGTCAGCAGTATTAAACTCTGTTAGTCAGCAGGATTAAACTCTGTTAGTCAGCAGTATTAAACTCTGTTAGTCAGCAGTATTAAACTCTGTTAGTCAGCAGGATTAAACTCTGTTAGTCAGCAGGATTAAACTCTGTTAGTCAGCAGGATTAAACTCTGTTAGTCAGCAGGATTAAACTATGTTAGTCAGCAGGATTAAACTCTGTTAGTCAGCAGGATTAAACTCTGTTAGTCAGCAGTATTAAACTCTGTTAGTCAGCAGGATTAAACTCTGTTAGTCAGCAGGATTAAACTCTGTTAGTCAGCAGGATTAAATTCTGTTAGTCAGCAGGATTAAACTCTGTTAGTCAGCAGGATTAAACTCTGTTAGTCAGCAGGATTAAACTCTGTTAGTCAGCAGTATTAAACTCTGTTAGTCAGCAGGATTAAACTCTGTTAGTCAGCAGTATTAAACTCTGTTAGTCAGCAGGATTAAACTCTGTTAGTCAGCAGGATTAAACTCTGTTAGTCAGCAGTGGAAAGACAGAGACAGGAGGAACATGCTGTAGGTCGCTGTGACTTCCTGAACAGAATCATTACAATACAAAGACCTTCTGTCAGTCTGTCAGTCAGTCTGTCAGTCTCAAAGACATGTGTCTGTATGTCTGTCTGTCTCAAAGACCTGTCTGTCTGTCAGTCTGTCAGTCTCAAAGACATGTGTCTGTCTGTCTGTCAGTCTCAAAGACCTGTCTGTCTGTCAGTCTTAAAGACCTGTGTCTGTCTGCCTGTCAGTCTCAAATACCTGCTGTCTGTCTGTCAGTCTGTCTGTCTGTCTGTCTCAAAGACCTGTGTCTGTCTGTCAGTCTTAATGACCTGTGTCTGTCTGTCTGTCAGTCTCAAAGACCTGTCTGTCTGTCAGTCTTAAAGACCTGTGTCTGTCTGCCTGTCAGTCTCAAATACCTGCTGTCTGTCTGTCAGTCTGTCTGTCTGTCTGTCTCAAAGACCTGTGTCTGTCTGTCAGTCTCAAAGACCTGTCTGTCTTTGTCATGATTTGGACAGCTGAACCCTTTCACCACTGTCTGTCTGTGTGATGGGAAAGGAATCATTGTCTGGCAGCAGAGTTGTATTTCTGTTCGAGTTTGTGCTTAGGTTTTATATTATGGACCAATGTTGTTGACCAATTCAGGTTGTGTGTTGAGGTTTTAAGTTTATTGCCCCACATGTTTTCTCCATTGAGGTCCTACTGTATATGATGTCATGATTCTCCTCTTCTACCTCAGTGTGCTGGTGACCCAACAAGACACAGTGAAGATCAGTGACTTCGGGACATCCAAGGAGCTCAGTGATAAGAGTACTCAGATGTCGTTCGCTGGTACGGTGGCCTGGATGGCCCCAGAGGTCATCAGGAACGAACCGGTGTCTGAGAAAGTAGACATCTGGTGAGTACAATAATAAGTCATCAAAAGAGAACCGTTGCGCACTCCCAGAAGCCTGGCTGGTCCGTAAAAAAATTCAGACCAACAAAGAGGTGTAGTAGGTTCTCACAACTTTTTTTTTGCATAAAGCTTACTTCATTATTCAATGTTTTTAATTGTTTTACTGCATCAGGGATAGCATACACAGACGTTTCGGGCTTTACAGCCTTCTTCAGTGTGTAGGTACAATTTTCTTTAATTCAAATCAGCATTTGTAAAGAACAAACGATGAGCAGCAGGTGCTTCTAATCAGGGTTGCCATTCATCTACCAATCAGGGACGCGGCCCCTTCTAATCAGGGTTGCCACTCATCTACCAATCAGGGCCCCTCTGGTCTACCTGTATACAAATTAGTCACAAAGAGATACAGAATTATAGGGTATGGGAGCGAGCACGAAGTGCAACTCACAAATCAATCGCCCCCAGGTGTCCTCTCACCTAAATACATCACATCAATTCATGAGATAGCCCACCACAAAGGACATCAGGTACAGCCGTTCATAAATATGTGGTGCCAACTCATGAACTATATGCAAAATCTGATATGGACAGTGTTCTTGTATAACAGTCTAAATGTGGCTCATACATTCAGCAAGTATTCAGACCCTTATTCCACATTACTGTTACGTTACAGCCTTATTCTAAAATGGATTTAAAACAAACATTCTCATCAATCTACAGTCGTGGCCAAAAGTTTTGAGAATTACACAAATATTAATTTTCACAAAGTCTGCTGCCTCAGTTTGTATGATGGCAATTTGCATAAACTCCAGAATGTCATGAAGAGTGATCAGATTAATTGCAATTCATTGCAAAGTCCCTCTTTGCCATGCAAATGAACTGAATCCCCCAAAAACATTTCCACTGCATTTCAGCCCTGCCACAAAAGGACCAGCTGACATCGTGTCAGTGATTCTCTCCTTGACACAGGTGTGAGTGTTGACGAGGACAAGGCTGGAGATCACTCTGTCATGCTGATTGAGTTCGAATAACAGACTGGAAGCTTCAAAAGGAGGGTGGTGCTTGGAATCATTGTTCTTCCTTGGTCAACCATGGTTACCTGCAAGGAAACACGTGCCGTCATCATTGCTTTGCACAAAATGGGCGTAGTTATATATTATTATATATATTGTGTGTAGATTGATGAGGAACAATAATAGTGTCATACTTTTTTAGATTAAGGCTGTAACGTAGCAAAATGTGGAAAAAGTCAAGGGGTCTGAACACTTTCCATATGCACTGTTGGATTATGTTGGGAGGAAGTTAATATAGCACAGTGTTTGTTAACCCTCTGTGTGGTTGGCAGGTCGTTTGGTTTGGTGTTATAGTTATTTTAACCCTCTGTGTGGAGTACAGGTCGTTTGGCGTGGTGCTCTGGGAGCTGCTGACTGGAGAGATCCCCTATAAAGACGTGGACTCCTCAGCCATCATCTGGGGTGTAGGCAGCAACAGCCTCCACCTCCCTGTTCCCTCCACCTGTCCTGATGGGTTCAAGATCCTCATGAAGCAGACATGGTGAGATACGCAGATCTGAGATTTCTTTAAGAGGAATAGATATCACACACCCTGCAAATATTCTAGGTAATATCTGCCTGTATAATAACATGAATTCGTGTAATCTCTCCCTCTCCTTCCTCTTTTTGGTTTGTCACACACTTTTTCTCCAACCGTTCTCCTTCCCTCCAGGCAAGGGAAGCCCAGGAATCGTCCATCATTCCGTCAAATCCTGCTCCATCTGGACATCGCCTCAGCTGATATCCTGGGAGCTCCTCAGGAGACCTACTTCAAGTCTCAGGTGAGAACACAACCATTCTAGACTCCAGAACCATTCTTAGCCCCTAGCATAGCTGTCCTTATAGACCATTCTAGACCCCTAGCATAACTGTCCTTATAGACCATTCTAAGCCCCTAGCATAGCTGTTCTTATAGACCATTCTAAGCCCCTAGCATAGCTGTCCTTATAGACCATTCTAAGCCCCTAGCATAGCTGTCATTATAGACCATTCTAAGCCCCTAGCATAGCTGTCCTTATAGACCATTCTAAGCCCCTAGCATAGCTGTCCTTATAGACCATTCTAAGCCCCTAGCATAGCTGTCCTTATAGACCATTCTAAGCCCCTAGCATAGCTGTCCTTATAGACCATTCTAAGCCCCTAGCATAGCTGTCATTATAGACCATTCTAAGCCCCTAGCATAGCTGTCCTTATAGACCATTCTAAGCCCCTAGCATAGCTGTCCTTATAGACCATTCTAAGCCCCTAGCATAGCTGTCATTATAGACCATTCTAAGCCCCTAGCATAGCTGTCCTTATAGACCATTCTAAGCCCCTAGCATAGCTGTCCTTATAGACCATTCTAAGCTATAGCCACCCTGTGTCCTGTTCCCCCTGTGTCAGTCTGAGTGGAGGGAGGAGGTGAGGAAACACTTTGAGAAGATCAAGTCTGAAGGAACCTGCATCCACCGACTGGATGAGGAGCTGATCAAACGCAGGAGGGATGAACTCAGGTAGGAGACAGAGTTTGTATCTACAGTTGAAGTCGGAAGTTTACATACACCTTAGCCAAAGACATTTAAACTCATTTAAACTCATTTCCTGACATTTAATACTAGTAAAAATTCCCTGTCTTAGGTCAGTTAGGATCACCACTTTATTTTAAGAATGTCAAATGTCAGAATAATTGTAGACAGAATGATTTATTTCAGCTTTTATTTCTTTCATCACATTCCCAGTGGGTCAGAAGTTTACATACACAATTAGTATTTGGTAGCATTGCCTTTAAATTGTTTAACTTGGGTCAAACGTTTCGGGGAGCCTTCCACAAGCTTCCCACAATAAGTTGGGTGAATTTTGGCCCATTTCTCCTGACAGAGCTGGTGTAACTGAGTCAGGTTTGTAGGCCTCCTTGCTCGCACACACTTTTTTCAGGTCTGCCCACAAATTGTCTATAGGATTGAGGTCAGGGCTTTGTGATGGCCACTCCATCTATTTTGTGAAGTGCACCAGTCCCTCCTGCAGCAAAGGACCCCCACAACATGATGCTGCCATCCCTGTGCTTCACGGTTGGGATGGTGTTCTTCGGCTTGCAAACCTCCCCCTTTTTCCTCCAAACATAACGATGGTCATTATGGCCAAACAGTTCTATTTTTGTTTCATCAGACCAGAGGACATTTCTCCAAAAAGTACGATCTTTGTCCCCCATGTGCAGTTGCAAACCGTAGTCTGGCTTTTTTATGGCAGTTTTGGAGCAGTGGCTTCTTCCTTGCTGTGTGGCCTTTCAGGTTATGTCGATATAGGACTCGTTTTACTGTGGATATAGATACTTTTGTACCTGTTTCCTCCAGCATCTTCACAAGGTCCTTTGCTGTTGTTCTGGGATTGATTTGCACTTTTGGCACCAAAGTACGTTCATCTCTAGGAGACAGAACGCGTCTCCTTCCTGAGCGGTATGACGGCTGCGTGGTCCCATGGTGTTTATACGTGCGTACTATTGTTTGTACAGATGAATGTGGTACCTTCAGGCGTTTGGAAATTGCTCCCAAGGATGAACCAGACTTGTGGAGGTCTACCATTTTTCTTCTGAGGTCTTGGCTGATTTCTTTTGATTTTCCCATAATGTCAAGCAAAGAGGCACTGAGTTTGAAGGTAGGCTTTGAAATACATCCATAGGTACACCTCCAATTGACTCAAATGATGTCAATTAGCCTATCAGAAGCTTCTAAAGCCATGACATTATTATCTGGAATTTTCCAAGCTGTTTAAAGGCACAGTCAACTTAGTGTATGTAAACTTCTGACCCACTGGAATTGTGATACAGTGAATTATAAGTTAATTAATCTGTCTGTTAACAATTGTTGGAAATATTACTTGTGTCATGCACAAAGTAGATGTCCTAACCGACTTGCCAAAACTTTAGTTTGTTAACAAGAAATTTGTGGAGTGGTTGAAAAACGGGTTTAAATGACTCCAACTTAATTGTATGTAAAGTTCCAACTTCAACTGTAGATAGAGGTGTATTGAGCGTCCTGTCTCTCTCTAGACATGCCCTGGACATCAGGGAGCACTATGAGAGGAAGTTGGAGAGGGCTAACAACCTCTACATGGAGCTGAGTGCCATCATGCTACAGCTGGAGGTCCGCGAGAAAGAGCTCATCAAGTACGTATAGAATGGAACTGGTATCCTACTACACCGATGGAGACGTTCCATTGACCAGACTGGAACACATTCAACAAATCTGATCTAACTTGATATATTGTAACAGGCCCACAATGTGTTTACTAAAGTCCGATTTGGATATATTTGGTTGTTTTAGCTGCGTAACATGTAGAAGTTGTCCCTTTTCCGGTTTAGAAGAAGTGACTGCTAATTGCTAACTCTGGTCAGAACCGTAAAGGACTAAAAAACAGAGACTAGAGAAGACACCAGTGCTTCTCCGACACCATCTTGACGGCGAGGAGTTCTGGATTTCCCACGTCATATTTCCTCTCAGCAGGGGTAAGATAATGGGGGAGAGAAGTTCAGGGGTGCAGCTTTTGGTCCTGGGCAGAATGCTGGGACAGGACGGCCCCCACTCTGACATCCGAGGCGTCGACCTCCACCACAAACTGACAGGATGTTCATTCAAGCATTATACTTCAATTTTTACCTCAACATAGTATGAAATACACATATAAACAGTAGCCTAAATATAGGCACATTTTTCCGGGGGGCAATAAGGAGGTCTTTCCCTCACGGCCTTTTCACCCACACATTTCCATTGAAATTCCATTGTTTTGGTCGAATTCGATTTATCTCTTTACCGCATCTATGTAAGATTTTAATTTGACCTCTTTCTCACAGCAGGAATATAATCCTGCAGCAATTGGAAATTTGCATTTTTGTGTGGATTATAATGAATGTACATTTTTGTAGGGGTTGTTAATTTTTTAGTAAGGCCAAATCAGCTATACATTTTTAAATTGGAAATTACAAACTTAAGAAGCCTTTTTAAATCTCGAATACATTACAAGTTCGCATTTCCTGCTACAACGTGATCAAAATAAGATTCTACATCTGTACTACACCTTCATCATACTACTGTTATATAGTCAAAATTGAGTCCATACTAGCCAAACAATTATAATATGAATGAAAATAATACACCCTAGATCGTCTAAACTCTCTCATAGACACTAGCAATATGGACCCTTCATTATACTGTACTACTGTTATAGGAAGAACAGGAGGGCGATATGCGAGTGACGTCATCAGCGTGCGCAGCTGAACACTGTATGCTGGAAACAGTCGATTTGTTATATTTTACTGAAACATAGCAAATATTCGTTAAATATAAATACCGAACTTGTTTTTGCATGGATTCAGCTTTTAGCTGCTCGGACCGATTCCCGCTTAACAGACAGGTTGACAGAGACGGTTGAACAGACAGGTTGAAGCCTGCTTGACAGAGACGCTGAGCTGCTAGCTATCAAGCCAACGAAGTTGGTACCAGATGAGTTTTGCAATGGAGCCCTCGTTGTCTGGAGAAATGAACGGTTCCAGCGCTGCAGGAGCTGCTTGAGACAAACCGGATCACTCAAGAGTTCCAATGCGACAATTGTTTGCTTGCCGAGGTTTATAAGCTTGATGTGGCTTCCTTAATCACGCAGGTCGCCAGCCTACGTAAGAAACTGTGGAAAACGCAGAGTGAAATGTTTACCTTTTCTACGCCGGTAGCTGGACGGCGTTCGCGCTCGTTGGATGCGTCTCCGCCTTGTCGTTTGTCGTTATCCGACTGGCCGGTGTTGCCCGGAGCTCCCCCATCTGATAGCGGAGTCAAAGGAGCACAGCAAGAGGACCATGGCATTCAACGATGGTCGCATGTCACAAGCCGTGGAAGCCAAAGACTGCGGCCTCCCGCAAAGCAGTCTACACTCCCAACGAGAGGCCCGGAGCGGATACAAACAACAAATAGTGTCGCCGCCCTGGAGCCTGATCTTCCTGCACCTTCATCACTGGGACCTGTGTCTGCGGCCTACTTCTACGATTTCAAAGTCGACGTCGGCAACCTTTCGTCCCTACTCTGGATTGAGCGGGGCTTCTCCAACTGTCGGAGGCCTGCACCAGGCGCCGGGAGCAACGGGCTCAAGTTATCCCGCCTCTCGCACGTCCCTAAAGGCTTCTCCAAATCCTGTGAAGCGTGGGAGTGGGTTGATTTTCTCGTCCTTCTTGCCAGCCACGATTTTGGGCAGCTCCATGGTAAGAAATGGGACCATTCCTGGTGCAATCCCGGAGCTCGAGAAAATGACATTACTAAGCTGCTCCTGAATGTACTACGTCAGGACATGGACATCGATTCTATCCTAGTCCATGTGGGTCTTAATGACATTACTAAGCTGCTCCTGAATGTACTACGTCAGGACATGGACATCGATTCTATCCTAGTCCATGTGGGTCTTAATGACATTACTAAGCTGCTCCTGAATGTACTACGTCAGGACATGGACATCGATTCTATCCTAGTCCATGTGGGTCTTAATGACATTACTAAGCTGCTCCTGAATGTACTACGTCAGGACATGGACATCGATTCTATCCTAGTCCATGTGGGTCTTAATGACATTGTGAAGGGCAGCTCTGAACAGTTGGAAATTGGATTTTAAAGAGCTGATTGACTCTCTGCTAGACTCTAATAAAAGAGCCATCATATCTGGCCCTGTGCCCTCTCTGAATCAAGGCATTGAACACTTTAGCAGGATTCTCTCTCTTCACAACTGGCTGTGATTATTGCAGCTCAATGGGTGTAAATTTAGTTGACCATTTCAATACCTTTTGGAAACAAAACACATTTTATAAGGAGGATTGGTTCCAGCCAAATCATTTGGGTTCCTGGATCCGTTCACAGCATTATAAGGCTGCGTTGAGACAATGACTTATCAATGACCCAAGTCCAGCTCAGTTAATCACTACCGTTGTGATGCTGAGTTGTCATAATGCTTCAGCAAATGTCCATTATCCCAGGGGGCGTTGGTAGACACAATGTAAGTAACCTAATGTATGTCCCTCTAACTGCCCTGAAAGCCTCTGCTGATCCTACAGCGGTTGTATGCAGTAATCATGAGCCTATGAACCAGAGTAATACTGTTAGCACTGAGGCGGTGTGTCCTAGTAGGAAGTCCACTGTTTGCAGGTCACCCTGCACTAACATAAATAACATGAGCATGTCTACTTCTGCTAAGCTTCCCAGTAAAGCATTGAAAACAAGTAAGCATCCCAGAAGAAAAGTGCTCAAAATAGCACACGCTAACATATGTAGCTTAAGAAAAAAGGTTCATGAAATCATTCATTTACTAGTAACAGATGACATTCATATCTCTGAAACTCACTTAGATAATACATTTGATGATACAGTGGTAGTAATACATGCTTATAACATTTACAGAAAATACAGAAATGCCAATGGTGGAGGTGTTGCTGTTTATATTCAGTACCACATTCCTGTAAAGATTAGAGAGGATCTCATGTTAAATACTGTTGAAGTAATATGGCTACAGGTTCATCTGCCTCACCTAAAGCCCATTCTGGTGGGAATGCTGCTATAGACCACCACAACATTAAAACCCATTCAGTCTGTCTACAAACAGGCTCTCAAAGTGCTTGATAGGAAGCCCAATAGCCATCATCACTGTTACATCCTCAGAAAGCATGAGCTCCTGAGTTGGGGAAATCTTGTGCAATACACTGACGCATGTCTTGTATTCAAGATCCTAAATGGCCTGGCTCCCCCTCCACTTAGTACTTTTGTTAAACAGAAAACCCAAACATCTGGCAGCAGATCCACAAGGTCTGCCATGAGAGGTGACTGTATAGTTCCCTTAAGGAAAAGCACCTTTAGTCAATCTGCTTTCTCTGTGAGAGCTTCCCGTGTCTGGAATACACTGCCATCAGACACACATAACTGCACCACCTATCACACTTTCACAAAAACATGAAGACATGGCTAAAGGTCAATCAGATTGGTGAACATAATCCCTAGCTGTGTATTGTCGCTTTCCATGTTGTCTGTTGTCTGTAGCTTGTGAGGTGTGGAAACACTTAGTTGCTTTTATGGATTTTGTCTTGTTGCTTTTTGTGCTATGTTGCTCTGTCTGCATGCTCTATCTTGTTGTGCTATGTTGCTCTGTCTGCATGCTATGTCTTGCTTGTCCTATGTTGCTCTGCGGGTGCTCCCTGCTCATTGATTGTCTGTATTGTAATTGTTTTTAATAACCTGCCCAGGGACTGCTGTTGAAAATTAGCCGGCTGGCTAAAACTGGCACTTTTACTGAAACGTTGATTAATGTGCACTGTCCCTGTAAAAATAAAAATAAACTCACACTCAAACTCAAACTGCTAACAGTCAGTATCTGGATAACGTGTGAAATGCTTGATAATGTATGTGATATCAACAGAGAGGTATATTTTCTGGGTGATTTAAATACTGACTGGCTTTCATCAAGCTGCCCACTCATAAAATAGCTTCAAACTGTAACCAGTGCCTGCAACCTGGATCAGGTTATCAGTCAACCTACCAGGGTAGTTACAAACAGCACAGGAAATCATCAACATGTATTGATCACATCTTTACTAACGCTGCAGATATTTGCTTGAAAGCATCATCCATATCCATAGGATGTAATGATTATAATATCGTAATCATGTCTAGGGAAAGTTCCAAAGGCTGGGCCTAATATTGTGTATAAGAGGTCATACAATACATTCTGTATTGATTCCTATGTTGAAGATGTAAAGAATATATGTTGATCTGTGGTGTGTAATGAGGAGCAAACAGACGCTGCATTTGATACATTTATGAAATTGCTTATTCCAGTTACTAATAAGCATGGCAAATAAGTCTGGCTGCAGAACCAATTAGCAAACGTATTGCAAATTGAGAAATCATGTGACTAAACTCAATAAAAAGAAGAAACTAAGATAAATGAAATTGATTAAATTACATAAAGAATGATAGTAAAATGTTTGGAACAGAATTGACATTTTGGAAAAAAGGCAAACTCAGCTCCATCATTCATTGAATCAGATGTCTCACTCATCACAAAACCCACTGATATTGCCAACTACTTAAATTATTTTTTTATTGGCAAGATTAGCAAATTTAGGCATGACATGCCAGCAACAAACGCTGACACTACACATCCAAGTATATCAGACCAAATTATGAATTGTAAATTTGAATTCTGTAAAGTGAGTGTGGATGAGGTGAAAAAATGATTGATGTCTATCAACAATGACAATCCACCGGGGTCTGACAACTTGGTTGGAAAATTACTGAGGATAATAGCAGAGTATATTGCCACTCCTATTTGCCACATCTATTTAAGCCTACTAGAAAGTGTATACCCTCAGGCTTATAGGGAAGGACATTCAACAAGCACAGCACTTACACATATAACTGATGATTGGCTGAGAGAAATTGCTGATAAAAAGATTGTGGGTTTAGTGTGGCTTTTGCTATTATTGATCTACTGCTGGAGAAACGTGTGTGTTATGGCTTTACACCCCCTGCTATAATGTGGATAAAGAGTTACCTGTCTAACAGAACACAGAGGGTGTTATTTAATAAAAGCCTCTCAAACATAATCCAGGTAGAATCAGGAATTCCCCAAGGCAGCTGTCTAGGCCCCTTACTTAAAATTTTTTACTAACGACATGCCACTGGATTTTAGTAAAGCCAGTGTGTCTATGTTTGCGGATGACTCAGCACTAAACACGTCAGCTACTACAGCGACTGAAATGACGACAACACTTAACAAAGAGCTGTAGTTAGTATTTTGAAGTTCGGATGAAAAACTGCATGTTACTCAGGCCCAGAAGCTAGGATATGCATATAATTAGTAGCTTTCGATAGAAAACACTCTGAAGTTTCTAAAACTGTTAAAATAATGTCTGTGAGTATAACAGAACTGATATGGCAGGCAAAAACCCAAGCAAAATCCATCCGGGATGTCTGAATCAGTCATGTCACACTGTTTTCAATAGGCCAGCTATTCAAAGCCTTATAGTTTAACCCCCAGATTGCAGTTCCTATGGCTTCCACTAGATGTCAACAGTCTTTAGTTCCTGGGTTCACGTCAAATGTCCTGTTTTGGATTCTGCGCGCAACAGGGAATGCGCACTCAGTTCTTTTTCTCTTCTATTCAGCAGGTTATATTCCATCTGAAATATTATATTCATTTTAGGGTATCTGATTATTGATTACAAATGCTGTTTGACTTTTTTTCGACGAACTTTACGGGTACTTTTGGGATATTGTTTGTCTGCATGGATGAAAGCCTTTGGGGAGGTGGATTACTGAACAAAACACGCCAACCAAACGGAGCTATATGGATATAAAGAGCAGCTTTATCGAACAAAAGGACCTTTTATTGTGTAACCTGGACGCTTTGATATGCCATCAGAGGAAGATCATCAAATGTAAGCAATTTATTTGATGCTATTTTTGAGTTTTGTGACACCTCTGCTAGTTATATTATTATGCTAATTGAGTTTTTGAGTGGGGGTGCTGTCCTCAGACAATCAAATGTTCTGCTTTTGCCGTAAAGCCTTTTTGAAATCTGACAATGCTGTTAGATTAACAAGAGTCTAAGCTTTTGAAGGGTGTGCAGCATTTGTATTTTCATGAATGTATGAAATTAGTATTTTTGTAATTTGAATTTGGTGCTCTGCATTTCACCGGATGTTGTCAAAATCGATCCCGTTCACGGGATTGGATCCGTAACAGGTTAACAAAGAGCTGCAGTTCGTTTCAGAGTGGGTGGCAAGGAACAAGTTAGTCCTAAATATTTATAAAACTAAAAGAATTGTATTTGGGACAAACCATTCACTAAACCCTAAACCTCAACTAAATCTTGTAATAAATAATTTGGAAATTGAGCAAGTTGAGATGAATAAACTGCTTGGAGTAACCCTGGATTGTAAACTGTGGTCAAAACATTTGATACAACAGTAGCTAAGATGGGGAGAAGTCTGTCCATAATAAAGCGCTGCTCTACCTTCTTAACAGCACTATCAACAAGGCAGGTCCTACAGGCCCTAGTTCTGTTGCACCTGGACTACTGTTCAGTCGTGTGGTCAGGTGGCACAAAGAGGGACTTAAGAAATTTGAAGTTTGCTCAGAACAGGGCAGCACGGCTGGCCCTTAAATGTACACGGAGAGCTAATATTAATGACATGCATGTCAATCTCTCCTGGCTGAAAGTAGAGGAGAGATTGAATTCATTCCCATTTGTATTTATGAGGTATTGACATGTTGAATGCACCGAGCTGTCTGTCTAAACTACTGGCACACAGCTCAGACACCCATGCATACCCCACAAGACATGCCACCAGAGGTCTCTTCACAGTCCCCAAGTACAGAACAGACTATGGGAGGCACACAGTACTACATAGAGCCATGACTACATGGAACTCTATTCCACATCAAGTAACTCATGCAAGCAGTAAAATTTGATAACAGTACACCTTATGGAACAGCGGGGACTGTGAAGCAACACAAACATAGGCACAGACACATGCATACACACACAGTAACATAAGCACTATACTCACACATACGCATGGATATAATGGCTCAAAGATGATGGAACAAAACAAAACGCATGTTTTTTCTTTGTATTTTCTTTTACCAGATCTATTGTGTAATTTTCTCCTACATTAATTTCACATTTCCACAAACTTGAAAGTGTTTCCTTTCAAATGGTACCACGAATATGAATATCCTTGCTTCAGTGTCTGAGCTACAGGCAGTTAGATTTGGGTATGTCATTTTAGGCGAAAATTGAAAAAAAGGGTCCAATCCTCAAGAGGTTTTAAGGTGTTAATTTTGACAGCTGTAGTAATAATATAGAGTCTGTTACTGCTCTCTGAGTGACAAGGCATGTCAGACTAATTCTCAGGCTAGTAATCTATCAATAGGCTGTCAATTTCTCCAGATCTCCAACAAAACACAGATCAGTTTGACTGACTGTCATCAGTGTCTCATTACTCAACTCCATAACCCCTCCCTGTAGGAGAGAGCTGGCTGTGGAGAAGAAGTATCCAGGTAACTACAAGCGTTCCCACCTGGTGCGGCCCATCATCAGGCCCAACGCCGTAGAGAAACTCATCAAGAAGAAAGGCAGCATTACCCACAAGACTGGGATGCCCCCTGCTAAGAGGTCAGAGCGCTCACTTTATACAAGATCAACATGGGGAACGGCATGTATGGGTTTACTTCTCCCTCATACCATTTATGTTCCTTGGCGAGTATGTTTGTATTGTTTTAGAAGCAGTGTTAGTATACTACTACTGACACCACACCCTGACCTTTAACCTCTGACCCCTCAAGGCCGGACCTGCTGCGTTCCGAAGGTATCCCCAGTGTGGAGGTGCTTCCATCCCCCTCGCCCCTCTCTCACAGCCCCAAGGTCTCCACGCCACCTGGCAAGCAGAGGTACCGCAGCAAGCCCCGGCACCGCCGTGCCAACAGCAAGGGTTCCCACAGCGACTTCCCCGGGGTTCTGAAGACCGGGCCGGGGGCGGAAGCTACGGAGGAGCAACAACCCCTCGAAGACCACTACCAGCCTCTAGGGGAGCAGCAGTACCATCATCCTGCCACCGGGTGTGCTGTCCAAGAGCACTACGAGCACCACCACCACCCCCCACCAGAGGGCCCTCTGCTGCCCTTGAAGAACAGAGAGGAAGCGGTGGTCAACTGTGCCAACAACCTGCGTTACTTCGGCCCGGCCGCGGCCCTGCGGAGCCCCCAGACAGACCACCTCCAACGCCGCCTGTCCGGCACCAGCCCTGACCTCATCTCTACGGCCGTGGTGTCAGACTCACGCCAGCGCAGCACCTGTGTGTCAGGCCCCAGGGTGAGGGGTGGGACACTGTGCCCCTGCTGCCAGGCACACCCCTTCCCAGGATGCCTGCACTGCCAGGAGACCCCCCCGGCCCCCAGCCACCCAGAGCTGCCACACTACTCCCTGCTGTCCACCTGTGAGGGCTCGTCCCCCTGCCTGTCCAGAGACCCCACGGCAGAGGGAGAGCAGCAGGAGAAGCAGGATACAGCTCGGAAGAGCAGCTTACCAACTGGAGCTGGCCTCCCACGCAACCTCAGGCCCCTCAGGAAGGTGAGACAGAGACCGAGAGAAGGAGAGAAGGAGAGAAAGAGAGAGAGGGGAGTTTAAGTGTTTCCTCTGTAGCCCAGTTCATTCACACGGCTGACTGTCTTAAAGGGGATGTAGTGTTTCCTCTGTAGCCCAGTTCATTCACACGGCTGACTGTCTTAAAGGGGATGTAGTGTTTCCTCTGTAGCCCAGTTCATTCACGCGGCTGACTGTCTTAAAGGGGATGTAGTGTTTCCTCTGTAGCCCAGTTCATTCACGCGGCTGACTGTCTTAAAGGGGATGTAGTGTTTCCTCTGTAGCCCAGTTCATTCACGCGGCTGACTGTCTTAAAGGGGATGTAGTGTTTCCTCTGTAGCCCAGTTCATTCACGCGGCTGACTGTCTTAAAGGGGATGTAGTGTTTCCTCTGTAGCCCAGTTCATTCACGCGGCTGACTGTCTTAAAGGGGATGTAGTGTTTCCTCTGTAGCCCAGTTCATTCACCCGGCTGACTGTCTTAAAGGGGATGTAGTGTTTCCTCTGTAGCCCAGTTCATTCACGCGGCTGACTGTTTTTCAAAGTGCTAGTCTGTGAAGGAGGAGGCTGGCCAACAGCAGTGAAAGGTTGATCATGCATGAACTGTTGTAATGTCTAACTGTCTGTAATGTCTCGTCTCTCAGGCTGGTGATGAACTGTTGTAATGTCTAACTGTCTGTAATGTCTCGTCTCTCAGGCTGGTGATGAACTGTTGTAATGTCTAACTGTCTGTAATGTCTCGTCTCTCAGGCTGGTGATGAACTGTTGTAATGTCTAACTGTCTGTAATGTCTCGTCTCTCAGGCTGGTGATGAACTGTTGTAATGTCTAACTGTCTGTAATGTCTCGTCTCTCAGGCTGGTGATGAGTCGTCAGAGGAGGAGGAGGGGGAGGTGGACAGTGAGGTGGAGTTTCCACGGAGACAGAGGTGAGACGCTGCTCCTCATATGAATCTTTACTATACATTTTCATCGCTGCTCCTCAGCTACTCATGTTCACAATCCTCCTCTAATGGGTTTTACCAGCTGACATATACAAATACAACTGGATTGATTACTATCTAACAGTTGTCTTTTACTCACACTTTAACTCTCTCTCTCCCTCTCATCTGTTTCTCTCCTCTTTCTCTCTCTCTCCCCTCCTCCTCTCTCTCTCTCTCTCTCTCTCCCTCTCCTCTGTCTCTCTCCTCTTTATCTCTCTCCTCCCCTCCCTCCCTCCTCTCTCTCTCCCTCTCCCTCTCCTCTATCTCTCCTCCCTCTCTCTCTCTCTCTCCCTCTCCTCTATCTCTCCTCCCCCTTTTCCCTCTCTCTCCTCCCCCCTCCCTCCCCTCCCCCAGATCTCACCGCTGTATGAGGTCGTTCCAGTCCTACTCCACCTTCAGCTCAGAGAACCTGTCTGTATCTGACGAAGAGGAGGGTAACACCAGTGACCACTCCCACAGCGGACCCCTGGAGCTCCTCTCAGCCTCCCAGGAGGACCACCTGGATGAGCTGCTATCGCACACACCTGACATCCCCATCGACATCAACACCCAGTCTGACGGCCTGTCTGATAAGGAGTGTGCTGTCCGCAGGGTCAAGACCCAGATCTCCCTGGGGAAACTGTGTTCTGAGGAGCACAGCTATGAGGTGAGGCGACAGAGAGAGCGCACAGCTATGGGGTCAGAGAGAGACATACAAATTCCAATTGGCTAAACTTAAACTCTTTAACATCATCCTCAGCTCTGGCATCTTCCCCAATATTTGGAACCAAGGACTGATCACCCCAATCCACAAAAGTGAAGACAAATTTGATCCCAATAACTACCGTGGGATATGCGTCAAAGGAAACCTTGGAAAAATACTCTGCATTATCATTAACAGCAGACTCGTACATTTCCTCAGAGAAAACAATGTACTCAGCAAATGTCAAATTGTCTTTTTACCAGATTATCGTGCGACAGACCACGTATTCACCCTGCATATCCTAATTGGCAAACAAACAAACCAAAACAAAGGCAAAGTCTTCTCATGCTTTGATGATTTCAAAAAAGCTTTTGACTCAATTTGGCATGAGGGTCTGCTATACAAATTGATGGAAAGTGGTGTTGGGGGAAAAACATACAACATTATAAAATCCATGTACACAAACAAGGGTGAGGTTAAAATAGGCAAAAAACACACACATTTCTCCCCACAGGGCAAAGGGGTGAGACAGGGATGCAGCTTAAGCCCCACCCTCCTCAACATATATATATCAACCAATTGGCGACGGCACTAGAACAGTCTGCAGCACCCGGCCTCACCCTACTAGAATCTGAAGTCAAATGTCTACTGTTTGCTGATGATCTGGTGCTTCTGTCCCCAACCAAGGAGGGCCTACAGCAGCACCTAGATCTTCTGCACAAACACCGTTGCCCTAGAGTACACAAAAAACTATACATACCTCGGCCTAAACATCAGCGCCACAGGTAACTTCCACAAAGCTGTGAACAATCTGAGAGACAAGGCAAGAAGGGCCTTCCATGCGATCAAAAGGAAAATAAAAGTTGACATACTAATTAGGATCTGGTTAAAAATACTTGAATCAGTTATAGAACCCATTGCCCTTTATGGTTGTGAGGTCTGGGGTCCGCTCACCAACCAAGACTTCACAAATTGACACTGCATGCAGAATTCTGCAAAAATATCCCCCGTGTACAACGTAAAACACCAAATAATGCATGCAGAGCAGAATTAGGCCAATACCCGCTAATTATCAAAATCCAGAAAAGAGATGTTAAATTCTACAACCACCTAAAAGGAAGCGATTCCCAAACCTTCCATAACAAAGCCATCACCTACAGAGAGATGAACCTGGAGAAGAGTCCCCTAAGCAAGCTGGTCCTGGGGCTCTGTTCACAAACAGACCCCCAGGACAGCAACACAATTAGACCCAACCAAATCATGAGAAAACAAAAAGATAATTACTTGACACATTGGAAAGAATTAACAAAAAAACAGAGCAAACTAGAATGCTATTTGGCCCCAAACAGAGAGTACACAGTGGCAGAATACCTGACCACAGTGACTGACCCAAACTTAAGGAACGCTTTGACTATGTACAGTGAGCATGGCCTTGCTATTGAGAAAGGCCGCCGTAGGCAGACCTGGCTCTCAAGAGAAGACAGGCTATGTGCACACTGCCCACAAAATGAGGTGGAAACTGAGCTGCACTTCCTAACCTCCTGCCAAATGTATGACTATAGTAGAGACATATTTCCCTCAGATTACACAGATCCACACAGAATTTGAAAACAAATCCAATTTTGATAAACTCCCATATCTACTGGGTGAAATACCACAGTGTGCCGTCACAGCAGCAAGATGTGTGACCTGTTGCCACAAGAAAAGGGCAACCAGTGAAGAACAAACACATCATCACAACACTGTATATATACATAATATGACATTTGAAATGTCTTCATTATTTTGGAACTTTTGTAAGTGTAATTTTTACAGTAAATGTTTTATTGTTATCTATTTCACTTGCTTTGGCAATGTAAACATATGTTTCCCATGCAAATAAAGCCCTTCAATTGAAATGGAATGGAGAGAGAGCACAGCTGTGTGGTGAGAGAGAGAGATAGAGGGAAAGGGTTGTACAACGGAATGCCTTCAACTGAAATGTGTTGTCAGAACGGGAGGGTGTAGCTGGTGAATGAAGTCAGGCGCAGGAGAGCAGAGATGAGTGAACCAAACGCACTTTACTTAGACAGCACCATAATACAAAGTGCAAAAGACCGGTTGCCACAGAACACGGGTGAATGAACGGCACCCGGCACAAACCAGCCGGAACAATACCGACCTGAACAATAATGACCAATCACACACAGACATGGGGGAAACAGAGGATTAAATACATGACACTTCATTTGGGAATTGAAACCAGGTGTGTGTGGGAACACAAGACAAAACAAATGGAAAATGAAAAGTGGATCGACGATGGCTAGAAGACCGGTGACGTCGACCGCTGAACGCCAACCTGAACAAGGAGAGGAACCGACTTCGGCGGAAGTCGTGACATGTGTCTTACGCATTTAACCCAACCCCTCTGAATCAGAGAGGTGCGGGGGTCTGCCTTAATCGACATCCACGTCTTCGGTGCCCGGGGAACAGTGGGTTCACTGCCTTGCTTAGGGGCAGGTTTTTACCTTGTCACCTCGGGATTCTATCCAGCAACCTTTGGTTAATGGCCCAATGCTCTGAGAGAGAGAGAGAGAGAGAGAGAGAGAGAGAGAGAGAGAGAGAGAGAGAGAGAGAGAGAGAGAGAGAGAGAGACACCTTCTCTTTTCACTGTCTTTACTTCTTACTCCATATGGTCAATTTTATATTATTTTGGGGGGGAATGTTTCTGTGATGTGCTATTGTCATTAGAGCTGTTAAGGAGCCCATATTACCACCACACCGGCTGTTAAGGAGACCATATGACCACCCCACCGGCTGTTAAGGAGACCATATTACCACCACACCGGCTGTTAAGGAGCCCATATTACCACCACACCGGCTGTTAAGGAGACCATATTACCACCACACCGGCTGTTAAGGAGACCATATTACCACCACACCGGCTGTTAAGGAGCCCATATTACCACCACACCGGCTGTTAAGGAGACCATATTACCACCACACCGGCTGTTAAGGAGACCATATTACCACCACACCGGCTGTTAAGGAGCCCATATTACCACCACACCGGCTGTTAAGGAGACTATATGACCACCATACCGGCTGTTAAGGAGACCATATTACCACCACACCGGCTGTTAAGGAGCCCATATTACCACCCCACCGGCTGTTAAGGAGCCCATATTACCACCCCACCGGCTGTTAAGGAGACCATATTACCACCACACCGGCTGTTAATGAGCCCATATTACCACCACACCGGCTGTTAAGGAGACCATATTACCACCACACCGGCTGTTAAGGAGACCATATGACCACCACACCGGCTGTTAAGGAGCCCATATTACCACCACACCGGCTGTTAAGGAGCCCATATTACCACCACACCGGCTGTTAAGGAGCCCATATTACCACCACACCGGCTGTTAAGGAGCCCATATTACCACCACACCGGCTGTTAAGGAGCCCATATTACCACCACACCGGCTGTTAAGGAGCCCATATTACCACCATACCGGCTGTTAAGGAGCCCATATTACCACCACACCGGCTGTTAAGGAGACCATATTACCACCACACCGGCTGTTAAGGAGACCATATTACCACCACACCGTGTCTCTCGGTCCCAGCTTTGATGCACCTGTACTGGCCTCGCCTTCTGGATGATAGCCGGTTAAATAAAGGTGAACTGGCCTACCTGGTTAAATAAAGGTGAACTGGCCTACCTGGTTAAATAAAGGTGAACTGGTCTACCTGGTTAAATAAAGGTGAACTGACCTACCTGGTTAAATAAAGGTGAACTGGCCTACCTGGTTAAATAAAGGTGAACTGGCCTACCCGGTTAAATAAAGGTGAACTGGCCTACCTGGTTAAATAAAGGGGAACTGGCCTACCTGGTTAAATAAAGGTGAACTGGCCTACCCGGTTAAATAAAGGTGAACTGGCCTACCTGGTTAAATAAAGGTGAACTGGCCTACCCGGTTAAATAAAGGTGAACTGGCCTACCCGGTTAAATAAAGGTGAATTGGCCTACCTGGTTAAATAAAGGTGAACTGGCCTACCTGGTTAAATAAAGGTGAACTGGCCTACCTGGTTAAATAAAGGTGAACTGGCCTACCTGGTTAAATAATGGTGAACTGGCCCACCTGGTTAAATAAAGGTGAACTGGCCTACCTGGTTAAATAAAGGTGAACTGGCCTACCTGGTTAAATAAAGGTGAACTGGCCTACCTGGTTAAATAAAGGTGAACTGGCCGACCTGGTTAAATAAAGGTGAACTGGCCTACCTGGTTAAATAACTGAGGGAGAGAGAGCCTACCTTTTCATGGTTGTTTGATCAATAGGACTGTAAAGTTCCCAAATGTAAGAGGACTACTGTGGTTTTTACATTTTTGCAGAAATCCATGCAGGTGTATTTTGTGGCTTTTGGTGAATGTGTTCTAATGATCTAAAGTCACGCTGTTGCTGCTGCCTGTAAACACACAGTCCAGTTCATAGTGAATGATGGCAGGCCCTACTGCCTGTAAACACACAGTCCAGTTCATAGTGAATGATGGCAGGCCCTACTGCCTGTAAACACACAGTCCAGTTCAGAGTGAATGATGGCAGGCCCTACTGCCTGTAAACACACAGTCCAGTTCATAGTGAATGATGACAGGCCCTACTGCCTGTAAACACACAGTCCAGTTCATAGTGAATGATGGCAGGCCCTACTGCCTGTAAACACACAGTCCAGTTCATAGTGAATGATGACAGGCCCTACTGCCTGTAAACACACAGTCCAGTTCAAAGTGAATGATGGCAGGCCCTACTGCCTGTAAACACACAGTCCAGTTCAAAGTGAATGACGACAGGCCCTACTGCCTGTAAACACACAGTCCAGTTCATAGTGAATGACGGCAGGCCCTACTGCCTGTAAACACACAGTCCAGTTCATAGTGAATGACGGCAGGCCCTACTGCCTGTAAACACACAGTCCAGTTCATAGTGAATGACGGCAGGCCCTACTGCCTGTAAACACACAGTCCAGTTCATAGTGAATGACGACAGGCCCTACTGCCTGTAAACACACAGTCCAGTTCATAGTGAATGACGGCAGGCCCTACTGCCTGTAAACACACAGTCCAGTTCATAGTGAATGACGACAGGCCCTACTGCCTGTAAACACACAGTCCAGTTCAAAGTGAATGACGACAGGCCCTACTGCCTGTAAACACACAGTCCAGTTCAAAGTGAATGATGACAGGCCCTACTGCCTGTAAACACACAGTCCAGTTCAAAGTGAATGATGACAGGCCCTACTGCCTGTAAACACACAGTCCAGTTCAAAGTGAATGATGACAGGCCCTACTGCCTGTAAACACACAGTCCAGTTCAAAGTGAATGATGGCAGGCCCTACTGCCTGTAAACACACAGTCCAGTTCAAAGTGAATGACGACAGGCCCTACTGCCTGTAAACACACAGTCCAGTTCATAGTGAATGACGGCAGGCCCTACTGCCTGTAAACACACAGTCCAGTTCATAGTGAATGACGGCAGGCCCTACTGCCTGTAAACACACAGTCCAGTTCATAGTGAATGACGGCAGGCCCTACTGCCTGTAAACACACAGTCCAGTTCATAGTGAATGACGACAGGCCCTACTGCCTGTAAACACACAGTCCAGTTCATAGTGAATGACGGCAGGCCCTACTGCCTGTAAACACACAGTCCAGTTCATAGTGAATGACGACAGGCCCTACTGCCTGTAAACACACAGTCCAGTTCAAAGTGAATGACGACAGGCCCTACTGCCTGTAAACACACAGTCCAGTTCATAGTGAATGACGGCAGGCCCTACTGCCTGTAAACACACAGTCCAGTTCAAAGTGAATGATGACAGGCCCTACTGCCTGTAAACACACAGTCCAGTTCAAAGTGAATGATGACAGGCCCTACTGCCTGTAAACACACAGTCCAGTTCAAAGTGAATGATGGCAGGCCCTACTGCCTGTAAACACACAGTCCAGTTCATAGTGAATGATGGCAGGCCCTACTGCCTGTAAACACACAGTCCAGTTCATAGTGAATGATGACAGGCCCTACTGCCTGTACACACACAGTCCAGTTCATAGTGAATGATGACAGGCCCTACTGCCTGTAAACACACAGTCCAGTTCAAAGTGAATGATGACAGGCCCTACTGCCTGTAAACACACAGTCCAGTTCAAAGTGAATGATGGCAGGCCCTACTGCCTGTAAACACACAGTCCAGTTCAAAGTGAATGACGACAGGCCCTATTGCCTGTAAACACACAGTCCAGTTCATAGTGAATGACGGCAGGCCCTACTGCCTGTAAACACACAGTCCAGTTCATAGTGAATGACGGCAGGCCCTACTGCCTGTAAACACACAGTCCAGTTCATAGTGAATGACGGCAGGCCCTACTGCCTGTAAACACACAGTCCAGTTCATAGTGAATGATGACAGGCCCTACTGCCTGTAAACACACAGTCCAGTTCATAGTGAATGATGGCAGGCCCTACTGCCTGTAAACACACAGTCCAGTTCAAAGTGAATGATGACAGGCCCTACTGCCTGTAAACACACAGTCCAGTTCATAGTGAATGATGACAGGCCCTACTGCCTGTAAACACACAGTCCAGTTCATAGTGAATGATGGCAGGCCCTACTGCCTGTAAACACACAGTCCAGTTCATAGTGAATGATGGCAGGCCCTACTGCCTGTAAACACACAGTCCAGTTCATAGTGAATGATGACAGGCCCTACTGCCTGTAAACACACAGTCCAGTTCATAGTGAATGACGGCAGGCCCTACTGCCTGTAAACACACAGTCCAGTTCAAAGTGAATGATGGCAGGCCCGTGTGGCAAATGGCTTATTTGCATATAGACCTACTGTAGCTCTGATTGGCTATGGCGCCCCGGTCTGTGTCGACTCCGGTCCTGGACAAGACATGTTGTTATCAGGTTAAATTTACCTCAGTGTCTATTAAATGCCCAAACGCACGGCCGTTTTCCCGTTCTATATTCCTATAGAATTTTCACAAATGCCTTACTCTACGTAATTCCCAAACATTCTATGAATTTATAAATACTTGAAAATAACCATATCTAAATGCTCACTTGTCAGATATTGTTTTTTTAAGTGTCATATCTCTTCCTGGGGTTTATTATGGATCCCCATGAGTTCCTGCCAAGGCAGCAGCTACTCTTCCTGGGGTTTATTATGGATCCCCATTAGTTCCTGCCAAGGCAGCAGCTACTCTTCCTGGGGTTTATTATGGATCCCCATTAGTTCCTGCCAAGACAGCAGCTACTCTTCCTGGGGTTTATTATGGATCCCCATGAGTTCCTGCCAAGGCAGCAGCTACTCTTCCTGGGGTTTATTATGGATCCCCATTAGTTCCTGCCAAGGCAGCAGCTACTCTTCCTGGGGTTTATTATGGATCCCCATGAGTTCCTGCCAAGGCAGCAGCTACTCTTCCTGGGGTTTATTATGGATCCCCATTAGTTCCTGCCAAGGCAGCAGCTACTCTTCCTGGGGTTTATTATGGATCCCCATTAGTTCCTGCCAAGGCAGCAGCTACTCTTCCTGGGGTTTATTATGGATCCCCATGAGTTCCTGCCAAGGCAGCAGCTACTCTTCCTGGGGTTTATTATGGATCCCCATGAGTTCCTGCCAAGGCAGCAGCTACTCTTCCTGGGGTTTATTATGGATCCCCATGAGTTCCTGCCAAGGCAGCAGCTACTCTTCCTGGGGTTTATTATGGATCCCCATGAGTTCCTGCCAAGGCAGCAGCTACTCTTCCTGGGGTTTATTATGGATCCCCATGAGTTCCTGCCAAGGCAGCAGCTACTCTTCCTGGGGTTTATTATGGATCCCCATGAGTTCCTGCCAAGGCAACAGCTACTCTTCCTGGGGTTTATTATGGATCCCCATTAGTTCCTGCCAAGGCGGCAGCTACTCTTCCTGGGGTTTATTATGGATCCCCATGAGTTCCTGCCAAGGCAGCAGCTACTCTTCCTGGGGTTTATTATGGATCCCCATGAGTTCCTGCCAAGGCAGCAGCTACTCTTCCTGGGGTTTATTATGGATCCCCATGAGTTCCTGCCAAGGCAGCAGCTACTCTTCCTGGGGTTTATTATGGATCCCCATTAGTTCCTGCCAAGGCAGCAGCTACTCTTCCTGGGGTTTATTATGGATCCCCATGAGTTCCTGCCAAGGCAAGGCTACTCTTCCTGGGGTTTATTATGGATCCCCATTAGTTCTTGCCAAGGCAGCAGCTACTCTTCCTGGGGTTTATTATGGATCCCCATGAGTTCCTGCCAAGGCGGCAGCTACTCTTCCTGGGGTTTATTATGGATCCCCATGAGTTCCTGCCAAGGCGGCAGCTACTCTTCCTGGGGTTTATTATGGATCCCCATGAGTTCCTGCCAAGGCAGCAGCTACTCTTCCTGGGGTTTATTATGGATCCTCATTAGTTCCTGCCAAGGCAGCAGCTACTCTTCCTGGGGTTTATTATGGATCCCCATTAGTTCCTGCCAAGGCAGCAGCTACTCTTCCTGGGGTTTATTATGGATCCCCATGAGTTCCTGCCAAGGCAAGGCTACTCTTCCTGGGGTTTATTATGGATCCCCATTAGTTCTTGCCAAGGCAGCAGCTACTCTTCCTGGGGTTTATTATGGATCCCCATTAGTTCCTGCCAAGGCGGCAGCTACTCTTCCTGGGGTTTATTATGGATCCCCATGAGTTCCTGCCAAGGCGGCAGCTACTCTTCCTGGGGTTTATTATGGATCCCCATGAGTTCCTGCCAAGGCGGCAGCTACTCTTCCTGGGGTTTATTATGGATCCCCATTAGTTCCTGCCAAGGCGGCAGCTACTCTTCCTGGGGTTTATTATGGATCCCCATTAGTTCCTGCCAAGGCGGCAGCTACTCTTCCTGGGGTTTATTATGGATCCCCATGAGTTCCTGCCAAGGCGGCAGCTACTCTTCCTGGGGTTTATTATGGATCCCCATGAGTTCCTGCCAAGGCGGCAGCTACTCTTCCTGGGGTTTATTATGGATCCCCATGAGTTCCTGCCAAGGCGGCAGCTACTCTTCCTGGGGTTTATTATGGATCCCCATGAGTTCCTGCCAAGGCGGCAGCTACTCTTCCTGGGGTTTATTATGGATCCCCATGAGTTCCTGCCAAGGCAAGGCTACTCTTCCTGGGGTTTATTATGGATCCCCATTAGTTCTTGCCAAGGCAGCAGCTACTCTTCCTGGGGTTTATTATGGATCCCCATTAGTTCCTGCCAAGGCGGCAGCTACTCTTCCTGGGGTTTATTATGGATCCCCATGAGTTCCTGCCAAGGCGGCAGCTACTCTTCCTGGGGTTTATTATGGATCCCCATGAGTTCCTGCCAAGGCAGCAGCTACTCTTCCTGGGGTTTATTATGGATCCTCATTAGTTCCTGCCAAGGCAGCAGCTACTCTTCCTGGGGTTTATTATGGATCCCCATTAGTTCCTGCCAAGGCAGCAGCTACTCTTCCTGGGGTTTATTATGGATCCCCATGAGTTCCTGCCAAGGCGGCAGCTACTCTTCCTGGGGTTTATTATGGATCCCCATTAGTTCTTGCGAAGGCAGCAGCTACTCTTCCTGGGGTTTATTATGGATCCCCATTAGTTCCTGCCAAGGCGGCAGCTACTCTTCCTGGGGTTTATTATGGATCCCCATGAGTTCCTGCCAAGGCAAGGCTACTCTTCCTGGGGTTTATTATGGATCCCCATTAGTTCCTGCCAAGGCGGCAGCTACTCTTCCTGGGGTTTATTATGGATCCCCATGAGTTCCTGCCAAGGCGGCAGCTACTCTTCCTGGGGTTTATTATGGATCCCCATGAGTTCCTGCCAAGGCGGCAGCTACTCTTCCTGGGGTTTATTATGGATCCCCATTAGTTCCTGCCAAGGCAGCAGCTACTCTTCCTGGGGTTTATTATGGATCCCCATGAGTTCCTGCCAAGGCGGCAGCTACTCTTCCTGGGGTTTATTATGGATCCCCATGAGTTCCTGCCAAGGCAGCAGCTACTCTTCCTGGGGTTTATTATGGATCCCCATGAGTTCCTGCCAAGGCAGCAGCTACTCTTCCTGGGGTTTATTATGGATCCCCATGAGTTCCTGCCAAGGCAACAGCTACTCTTCCTGGGGTTTATTATGGATCCCCATGAGTTCCTGCCAAGGCAGCAGCTACTCTTCCTGGGGTTTATTATGGATCCCCATGAGTTCCTGCCAAGGCAGCAGCTACTCTTCCTGGGGTTTATTATGGATCCCCATTAGTTCCTGCCAAGGCAAGGCTACTCTTCCTGGGGTTTATTATGGATCCCCATTAGTTCTTGCCAAGGCAGCAGCTACTCTTCCTGGGGTTTATTATGGATCCCCATTAGTTCCTGCCAAGGCAGCAGCTACTCTTCCTGGGGTTTATTATGGATCCCCATGAGTTCCTGCCAAGGCGGCAGCTACTCTTCCTGGGGTTTATTATGGATCCCCATGAGTTCCTGCCAAGGCAGCAGCTACTCTTCCTGGGGTTTATTATGGATCCTCATTAGTTCCTGACAAGGCAGCAGCTACTCTTCCTGGGGTTTATTATGGATCCCCATTAGTTCCTGCCAAGGCAGCAGCTACTCTTCCTGGGGTTTATTATGGATCCCCATGAGTTCCTGCCAAGGCAAGGCTACTCTTCCTGGGGTTTATTATGGATCCCCATTAGTTCTTGCCAAGGCAGCAGCTACTCTTCCTGGGGTTTATTATGGATCCCCATTAGTTCCTGCCAAGGCGGCAGCTACTCTTCCTGGGGTTTATTATGGATCCCCATGAGTTCCTGCCAAGGCGGCAGCTACTCTTCCTGGGGTTTATTATGGATCCCCATTAGTTCCTGCCAAGGCAGCAGCTACTCTTCCTGGGGTTTATTATGGATCCCCATTAGTTCTTGCCAAGGCAGCAGCTACTCTTCCTGGGGTTTGTTATGGATCCCCATTAGTTCCTGCCAAGGCGGCAGCTACTCTTCCTGGGGTTTATTATGGATCCCCATGAGTTCCTGCCAAGGCGGCAGCTACTCTTCCTGGGGTTTATTATGGATCCCCATGAGTTCCTGCCAAGGCAGCAGCTACTCTTCCTGGGGTTTATTATGGATCCTCATTAGTTCCTGCCAAGGCAGCAGCTACTCTTCCTGGGGTTTATTATGGATCCCCATTAGTTCCTGCCAAGGCAGCAGCTACTCTTCCTGGGGTTTATTATGGATCCCCATGAGTTCCTGCCAAGGCAAGGCTACTCTTCCTGGGGTTTATTATGGATCCCCATTAGTTCTTGCCAAGGCAGCAGCTACTCTTCCTGGGGTTTATTATGGATCCCCATTAGTTCCTGCCAAGGCGGCAGCTACTCTTCCTGGGGTTTATTATGGATCCCCATGAGTTCCTGCCAAGGCAGCAGCTACTCTTCCTGGGGTTTATTATGGATCCCCATGAGTTCCTGCCAAGGCAAGGCTACTCTTCCTGGGGTTTATTATGGATCCCCATTAGTTCCTGCCAAGGCAGCAGCTACTCTTCCTGGGGTTTATTATGGATCCCCATTAGTTCCTGCCAAGGCGGCAGCTACTCTTCCTGGGGTTTATTATGGATCCCCATGAGTTCCTGCCAAGGCGGCAGCTACTCTTCCTGGGGTTTATTATGGATCCCCATGAGTTCCTGCCAAGGCGGCAGCTACTCTTCCTGGGGTTTATTATGGATCCCCATTAGTTCCTGCCAAGGCAGCAGCTACTCTTCCTGGGGTTTATTATGGATGCCCATGAGTTCCTGCCAAGGCGGCAGCTACTCTTCCTGGGGTTTATTATGGATCCCCATGAGTTCCTGCCAAGGCGGCAGCTACTCTTCCTGGGGTTTATTATGGATCCCCATGAGTTCCTGCCAAGGCAGCAGCTACTCTTCCTGGGGTTTATTATGGATCCTCATTAGTTCCTGCCAAGGCGGCAGCTACTCTTCCTGGGGTTTATTATGGATCCCCATGAGTTCCTGCCAAGGCAGCAGCTACTCTTCCTGGGGTTTATTATGGATCCCCATGAGTTCCTGCCAAGGCAGCAGCTACTCTTCCTGGGGTTTATTATGGATCCCCATGAGTTCCTGCCAAGGCAGCAGCTACTCTTCCTGGGGTTTATTATGGATCCCCATGAGTTCCTGCCAAGGCAGCAGCTAGTCTTCCTGGGGGTGTTTATGAACAAATGTTTATAATATTTAATGGTGCTAAAACGCTGTTAGTTCCACTTTAAATGGATGTATTAGACTTTTAAAAACGTAGATGTTCCAACGGTCTGCATGTGTGGCTTGTAGGCATGGAAGCTGGAGATGCTGAACGTATTTATGCTAATTGTGGTCAAAAACCGTCAGACCGTCCGTTATTTGCATGGCAGCTGACCGCCACAGCCTTAATTACCATCGATATGTATTAACTACATCTCTCTCTCTGTTCTCTCTCTCTCTCTCTCTCTCTCTCTCTCTCTCTCTCTCTGTTCTCTCTCTCTCTCTCTCTCTCTCTGTTCTCTCCCTCCCTCTCTCATCCTCTCTCTTCCTCTCTCATCCTCTCTCTCTCTCTCTCTCTCTCTCTCTCTCTCTCTCTCTCTCTCTCTCTCTCCATCTCTCTCTCTGTTCTCTCCCTCCCTCTCTCATCCTCTCTCTCCCTCTCTCATCCTCTCTCTCTCTCTCTCTCTCTCTCTCTCTCTCTCTCTCTCTCTCTCTCTCTCTCTCTCTCTCTCTCTCTGTTCTCTCCCTCCCTTTCTCATCCTCTCTCTCCCTCTCTCTCTCTGTTCTCTCTCTCCCTCTCTCATCCTCTCTCTCTCTCCCTCCTCTCCCTCTCTCTCTCTGTTCTCTCTCTCTCCCTCCTCTCTCCCTCCTCTCCATCTCTCTCTCTGTTCTCTCTCCCTCTCTCATCCTCTCTCTCCCTCTCTCATCCTCTCTCTCCCTCCTCTCCCTCTCTCTCTCTGTTCTCTCTGTTCTCTCTGTTCTCTCTGTTCTCTCTGTTCTCTCTGTCTCTCTCTCTCTCTCTCTCTCTCTCTCTCTCTCTCTCTCTCTCTCTATCGCTCTATATTCTCTTTCACTCTGTCCCTCTCTCTGTCTCTGTTCTCTGTCCCTCTCTCTCCTCTCTCTCTGTCTGGTTTGTTTCCTCAGAACCCGCTGCACTTTGACTCTGACTGTGATTCCTCTGATGCAGAGTGTTCTGATGCCACCATTAAGAACAACCAGCCTGGTGCACGCACGTCCTGGTGATCAGCCTTCCCCCTGGAATATCCCGGGGGCCTCTCGGCCCTCCCGTCTGCCTGGAAGAACTCTGGGCCCCCTGGACCCTACAAGGCCATAGCAACGCCCCTGCAATAGCTCCTCCCCTACTTTCTCTCTGCATAGCAACCCCTCCCAGGCAACCTAAGCAGGGATCCCTTTTGAATGATATTATATATGTATACAGTAGATAGATGATTGTGTAACAGTTTGAGGGAAAAATCAGGAACTCTGTACAACTTAAGAAACAACAACAAAACTGTTAATTGTAAAGATACTGCGTGGTGAGGATGATGATGACGAAGAGGATGCAGTGCAGCTTGGACCAGCCAGAGACTATAAACTAACCAGTGGGTAACAGTGACTGTGTTACTGTGAGGGCTGGGCAGGATGTTGCTGCATCGTGTGTGTGTCAGGGGCTGGTCTCTCAGGCCGTTGTCAGTACTCCAGAATGGGACTGTCAGTACTCCAGCATGGGACTGTCAGTACTCCAGAATGGGACTGTCAGTATTCCAGAAGGGGACTGTCAGTATTCCAGAATGGGCCTGTCAGTATTTCAGAATGGGACTGTCAGTACTCCAGAATGGGACTGTCAGTACTCCAGAATGGGACTGTCAGTATTCCAGAATGGGACTGTCAGTACTCCAGAATGGGACTGTCAGTACTCCAGAATGGGACTGTCAGTATTCCAGAATGGGACTGTCAGTACTCCAGAATGGGACTGTCAGTACTCCAGAATGGGACCGTCAGTACTCCAGAATTGGACCGTCAGTACTCCAGAATGGGACTGTCAGTACTCCAGAATGGGACCGTCAGTACTCCAGAATGGGACTGTCAGTACTCCAGAATGGGACTGTCAGTACTCCAGAATGGGACCATCAGTACTCCAGAATGGGACTGTCAGTATTCCAGAATGGGACTGTCAGTACTCCAGAATGGGACTGTCAGTACTCCAGAATGGGACTGTCAGTACTCCAGAACAGTACAGTGAGTACGTTTACATGCACACTAATAATTCAATTTTAAACTGATTCAGTGCAGTAGGCAGATTATGCAATAGTCATGTAAACCCCTTACTCTGCTTATCTAAATCGGCGTAAGGTCAAAATTGAAGGAAGTATGCACTGATTAAAACACCTGGTTTTCTGAGTAATCTTTTGAATTATTAGGTAAACAACGGAATCATTCCTACAGTGTGTTTGATCTGACATGTGCTGGCACCAGCTGAGTGGGCCTCCCTCTTGAGGGAAGTGAGTTCGGGACAACGGAATCATTCCTACAGTGTGTTTGATCTGACATGTGCTGGCACCAGCTGAGTGGGCCTCCCTCTTGAGGGAAGTGAGTTCGGGACAACTGAATGTATGCGTCATAGATGTCGTTTTCACATACAGCCTTTATATGTCCCAACACAGAATCAAATATGCTTCCCAAAAATAACATGGAAATAACATGTGGTACAGCGTTTATTTTGAGTGTCGATTTTCTGCATTCATCATATTGCCATCAGGCAGCCTGATTTCAGATGTTTCATGTAAACAGGATTATTATGGAAATCGTTCTTCTTGCAAAGCATGTAAACATTTTAAACAAACTATTATATTAATCTGACTATCCACAATAATCACATTATTGTGTACATGTAACCGTACTCAGTGAGTATTCCAGAATGAGACTGTCAGTGTTCCAGAACAGTACTGTCAGTATTCCAGAACAGTACTGTCAGTATTCCAGAAGGGGACTGTCAGTATTCCAGAACAGTACTGTCAGTATTCCCGAATGGGACTGTCAGTATTCCAGAAGGGGACTGTCAGTATTCCAGAACAGTACTGTCAGTATTCCGGAATGGGACTGTTAGTATACCACAGACCCAGACATGATTCTAATTCTGTGAATAGAACATTAGAACACACAGCCTCCTGTCTTGTCCCACAGCCCAGCCCCCCACCAACCATCACTGTCTCTGTAACTGTCTGACTAGTCCAGCATGATATAACCTACCTGCTAAACATGACTTTCCAGATCAATCAGGACTGTAACCCGACCACCCGGCCCAGTGGGACGCAGACATGGGCAAATAACGTCTGAACACCAGCATGAAACTACAGCCCAACCATCAACCAACGTTGTCCCAAACATCAGGGATCCATTTCAACACAGATGCTTGGTTGGGAGATGGTTGATACAAGGTTGGTTGTGAACCAGTACCTGGGCTTGAGGAGACGAGATCTCCTGACGCTCAGGATCCTTCAATTCAAAGTCCCATTAACCAGCTCTGCAAACGTTATAATATCAAAATACGTTCGGTTCTCACCAAAATATGGAGTTTCTCAGAGCAACTCTGATCATTACTGCCGTTCCGGGAATGTACTTCCAAAACAGGTCGGAATCCTGTACTGCTGCTGGTACAGCCGACCTGCCCGTGGCAGTAACGAGGGATTATATTGGAGGTGCCGAAGGTCCATTTGGCATTTGCACACTTGGTCAAAAACAATAGCACATTTGGATTCAGACCTGTTGGGGAAGTACATTCCGTGCGGAACGGCAGTAATGATCAGAGTTGCTCTGAGAAACTCCAGATCTCGTCTCCTCAAGCCCAGGTACTGGTTCACAACCAACCATCTGTGTTGAAATGGATCCTTGCAGCAGAGCCGCACCACCTTAGCATGTCTGTTTGGCTTGTAATGACAGACTGCCAGAAGTCTGCATGACTCAAAAAGAGCAGAAAAGCACAAGAGCATTTAGTTCTCTCCCAACCCAGCCAGTTCAACCTGGCTCCAGAGAAGCCTCCATAACCAAGTATCCAATCTCAGTGTTGAACCTGTCCTGCATCAAGTCAAGTCATAGCACCTGTATGGCTCAGCACCCTCATGTACTGTGATGTTATGGTACTGTACTGTCTGTCTCCTGCTCAGGATGGTCTTTCTGGACCAATAACGTTACCATGTAGTATCTCTGTAGTGTGTTGTTCAGCGTGGGCCAATACCATGTTGTATGTTGTTGAATGGCACAATGGACCAGGTAGAAGTCTTGGAGTTAAGGTGGTGTGATAACTAGGTAGATATATAGATAGATAGGTGTAACAGAGTTTCCACTAAGGTGCAGTATCCCAGTTTTATCAGGCCCCTGAGTCGCCGTTTGTTCCATGTCTTTCAGCAGGGTTGTTCATCGGGCATTAGTGCTTGTTACGCTATGTTATTGTCTGGTGGTGTTACAGAGGGGACAGTAGACACCAGACTGAATGGTGTTACAGAGGGGACAGTAGACACCAGACTGAATGGTGTTACAGAGGGGACAGTAGACACCAGACTGAATGGTGTTACAGAGGGGACAGTAGACACCAGACTGAATGGTCTGACAGAGGGGACAGTAGACACCAGACTGAATGGTGTTACAGAGGGGACATTAGACACCAGACTGAATGGTGTTACAGAGGGGACAGTAGACACCAGACTGAATGGTGTTACAGAAGGGACAGTAGACACCAGACTGAATGGTCTGACAGAGGGGACAGTAGACACCAGACTGAATGGTGTTACAGAGGGGACAGTAGACACCAGACTGAATGATGTTACAGAGGGGACAGTAGACACCAGACTGAATGGTGTTACAGAGGGGACAGTAGACACCAGACTGAATGGTGTTACAGAGGGGACAGTAGACACCAGACTGAATGATGTTACAGAGGGGACAGTAGACACCAGACTGAATGATGTTACAGAGGGGACAGTAGACACCAGACTGAATGGTCTGACAGAGGGGACAGTAGACACCAGACTGAATGGTGTTACAGAGGGGACAGTAGACACCAGACTGAATGGTGTTACAGAGGGGACAGTAGACACCAGACTGAATGGAACCACTGTCTAGCTGGCTGGACATATAGTTATTGGTAGACAGACAGGATTTTTAAATAGCTATATTTTTAAACTGTGAGTAGTTTTCATAAATGACGCCAACTTGGTAAAGTACTTGTAGCCTTCGCTGGTTTGATGCTCAGGTTTTCAGTTGAAGATAGAGTGGTGTTTTAGTTTTCTGTACAGTAACATTATAATGTCTACTAGATGGCTCCAGATACACTGGGTTATGTTGCCTTGTATTACATAGTGTGGTTTCATAACCAGCTCCATTCCATATCTGCGTCCCAAATGGCACCCTATTCCCTATATAGTGCACTGGTCAACAGTATATAGGGAATAGGGTGCCATTTGGGACGCATTCCTTTTATAATTTAGAAGACCAGCGGTCAGATAGGATCATAATGTTTCTCATCTCATCGCAGTCTTCCTTAGTGCTAGTGACACTCCGTTTGTGTCGTCCTCTTTTAAAAAGGGATACTGCATCTTGTGTAACTAGTAACACTAAAATAATTTGTTCCCTTGTATGTGTTTCAGTGTCTGTGTAAAACATGTTTATATTTTGGGATTATGGCCAGTCAGAGTTAAAGATCAAGTCAAACATCTGTATGAAACATTGTCTTAAATGAAATGAATGGAGATCAGATGTCTCACATTTCCAATAAGGAATACAAGGCAGAGACACCAAGGCCACAGAGCACAGAACAGACTGCTGCTCTTGGTCGATTGCAACCTCATCTGAATGTTACTAGCAGAGCCATGTACAGAGAGAGTTGGGACAACTTTTAGAATGCCATGTTGCTGCCATTGAGCATTCTATTTATCCATTCATGACCATCATTTGGATTCTAATTTCAATTCTAGACGTTCAGACTCAGTCTCATTGACGTCATTTGTGATTATGAAATATCAAACTGTTGGGGCGACAAAACAAACCCACACAAGACATCATGTAAACAAACCCAGACAATACATCATGTAAACAAACCCAGACAATATATCATGTAAACAAACACAGACAATATATCATGTAAACAAACCCAGACAATACATCATGTAAACAAACCCAGACAATATATCATGTAAACAAACCCAGACAATATATCATGTAAACAAACCCAGACAATATATCATGTAAACAAACCCAGACAATATATCATGTAAACAAACCCAGACACTATATCATGTAAACAAACCCAGACAATACATCATGTAAACAAACCCAGACAATATATCATGTAAACAAACCCAGACAATATATCATGTAAACAAACCCAGACAAGACATCATGTAAACAAACCCAGACAATATATCATGTAAACAAACCCAGACAATATATCATGTAAACAAACCCAGACAAGACATCATGTAAACAAACCCAGACAATATATCATGTAAACAAACCCAGACAATATATCATGTAAACAAACCCAGACAATATATCATGTAAACAAACCCAGACACTATATCATGTAAACAAACCCAGACAATATATCATGTAAACAAACCCAGACAATATATCATGTAAACAAACCCAGACAATATATCATGTAAACAAACCCAGACAAGACATCATGTAAACAAACCCAGACAATATATCATGTAAACAAACCCAGACAATATATCATGTAAACAAACCCAGACAAGACATCATGTAAACAAACCCAGACAATATATCATGTAAACAAACCCAGACAATACATCATGTAAACAAACCCAGACAATATATCATGTAAACAAACCCAGACAATATATCATGTAAACAATACACAGGTATCAGACAGCTGGGCCAGCCACCCTTCACTAGTCAGAATCAGACAGCTGGGCCAGCCACCCTTCACTAGTCAGAATCAGACAGCTGGGCCAGTCACCCTTCACTAGTCAGAATCAGACAGCTGGGCCAGCCACCCTTCACTAGTCAGAATCAGACAGCTGGGCCAGTCACCCTTCACTAGTCAGAATCAGACAGCTGGGCCAGCCACCCTTCACTAGTCAGAATCAGACAGCTGGGCCAGCCACCCTTCACTAGTCAGAATCAGACAGCTGGGCCAGTCACCCTTCACTAGTC
Source organism: Brachymystax lenok tsinlingensis (assembly GCA_030435695.1). Taxonomy (NCBI): domain Eukaryota; kingdom Metazoa; phylum Chordata; class Actinopteri; order Salmoniformes; family Salmonidae; genus Brachymystax; species Brachymystax lenok. The sequence continues at coordinate 1,090,192 of CM059785.1, forward strand.
AGAATCAGACAGCTGGGCCAGCCACCCTTCACTAGTCAGAATCAGACAGCTGGGCCAGTCACCCTTCACTAGTCAGAATCAGACAGCTGGGCCAGTCACCCTTCACTAGTCAGAATCAGACAGCTGGGCCAGCCACCCTTCACTAGTCAGAATCAGACAGCTGGGCCAGTCACCCTTCACTAGTCAGAATCAGACAGCTGGGCCAGTCACCCTTCACTAGTCAGAATCAGACAGCTGGGCCAGCCACCCTTCACTAGTCAGAATCAGACAGCTGGGCCAGCCACCCTTCACTAGTCAGAATCAGACAGCTGGGCCAGTCACCCTTCACTAGTCAGAATCAGACAGCTGGGCCAGCCACCCTTCACTAGTCAGAATCAGACAGCTGGGCCAGTCACCCTTCACTAGTCAGAATCAGACAGCTGGGCCAGTCACCCTTCACTAGTCAGAATCAGACAGCTGGGCCAGCCACCCTTCACTAGTCAGAATCAGACAGCTGGGCCAGTCACCCTTCACTAGTCAGAATCAGACAGCTGGGCCAGTCACCCTTCACTAGTCAGAATCAGACAGTTTATTTGTCTCTAGGCTAATCACCCACTGGTATGCTATGCACATTTGCAAGCAATCGTGTGTTGATCTATCTGTTTGCTAGCCAGCTAAATTAGCTAGCTAGCAAGCTTGCTTCACTTACCAGTAGACAGAGCTGGCTTTTGTGATTATTAGCAGTGGTGGAAAAAGTAACCAATTATCATACTTGAGTAAAAGTAAAGATACCTTCATAGAAAATGACTCAAGTAAAAGTGAGTCACCCGGTAAAATACTACTTGAGTAAAAGTCTAAAAGTATTTCGTTTAAAATATACTGAAGAATCAAAAGTAAGAGTATACAGTAGCAGTCAACAGGTTGGACAGTCAACAGGTTTTCTTTATTTCTACTATTTTCTACACTGTAGAATAATAGTGAAGACATCAAAACTATGAAATAACACATATGGAATCATGTAGTAACCAACAAAGTTGTCATCAAGGCAAAAATATATTTTGATTTGTTTAACACTTTGTTGGTTACTACATGATTCCATATGTTATTTCATAGTTTTGATGTCTTCACTATTATTCTACAAGAAAAACCCTCGAATGAGTAGGTGTTCTAAAACTTTTGACTGGTACTGTAAATAATTTCAATTTCCTTATATTCAGCAAACCAGACGGCACGATTTTCTTGTTTTTTTTATTTACGAATAGCCAGCAGCACACTCCAACACTTGGACAATCATTTACAAACAAAGCATTTGTGTTTAGTGAGTCCGCCAGATCAGAGGCAGTAGGGATGAACAGGGATGTTCTCTGTTTAGGGAGTCCTCCAGATCAGAGGCAGTAGGGATGACCAGGGATGTTCTCTGTTTAGGGAGTCCTCCAGATCAGAGGCAGTAGGGATGACCAGGGATGTTCTCTGTTTAGGGAGTCCTCCAGATCAGAGGCAGTAGGGATGACCAGGGATGTTTTCTTTGTAAGTGCGTGAATTGGACCATTGTCCTGTCCTGCTAAGCATTCAAAATGTAACAAGTACTTTTGGGTGTCAGGGAAAATGTATGGAGTAAAAAGTACATTATTTTATTCAGGAATGTAGTGAAGTAAAAGTAAAAGTTTAAATATAAATAGTAAAGTAAAGAACAGACTACTTAAGTAGTACTTTAAAGTATTTTTACTGATTTACACCACTGATTATTATCCATAGTGTCCATCATTCTGCTGGCACTGGTTGTGCTGAGAAGTCTGAAATATGGTCCAACCTGCAAGTGTTGCACTAGGAAAATATTCTCAATCCCTTGGAGAATGAAAAAGGCCCACAATTCCAGTTTTCAAGCTCAAACTAGCAACATCAAAGAAACAACTGTGTAACGACATATCCACCAGCGGTTTCAAATCTGGGCTCCTGCGCATCGTCAGCTGTTGCACAGACAGCCAGGAGACGCTATTATTAACTGTTATGACATGCATTTGGCAGCTAAATTACACATTTATTCCGTATCACTCAACTCTCATTCATGAGTCAAGTTTGTATTGAGAGGGCTATAGCTAGATATGTTAATGTGTTTCTGTAATCGTTGGATGGAGAGGGACAGATAGAACCTGATGATCAATAAGCCTAATGCATCATAATTAGCTGGAGAAATATGACCTGATCAATAAGCCTGATGCATCATAATTAGATGGAGAAATATGACCTGATCAATAAGCCTGATGCATCATAATTAGCTGGAGAAATATGACCTGATCAATAAGCCTGATGCATCATAATTAGCTGGAGAAATATGACCTGATCAATAAGCCTGATGCATCATAATTAGATGGAGAAATATGACCTGATCAATAAGCCTGATGCATCATAATTAGATGGAGAAATATGACCTGATCAATAAGCCTGATGCATCATAATTAGCTGGAGAAATATGACCTGATCAATAAGCCTGATGCATCATAATTAGCTGGAGAAATATGACCTGATCAATAAGCCTGATGCATCATAATTAGATGGTGAAATATGACCTGATCAATAAGCCTGATGCATCATAATTAGCTGGATAAATATGACCTGATCAATAAGCCTGATGCATCATAATTATCTGGAGAAATATGACCTGATCAATAAGCCTGATGCATCATAATTATCTGGAGAAATATGACCTGATCAATAAGCCTGATGCATCATAATTAGCTGGAGAAATATGACCTGATCAATAAGCCTGATGCATCATAATTAGCTGGAGAAATATGACCTGATCAATAAGCCTGATGCATCATAATTATCTGGAGAAATATGACCTGATCAATAAGCCTGATGCATCATAATTAGCTGGAGAAATATGACCTGATCAATAAGCCTGATGCATCATAATTAGCTGGAGAAATATGACCTGCAATTTATAAACAAAATGTCATTTGTATCACTTTGAAGGGATGTCAAATTAGTCTATACATTTCTAGATATATTAAACCAGAAAAAAAGTTTCATTTTATTTAGGACTTACTTAGTCTGGCTTTAAAATAAAAAAAATGGCATCAACTGCTATTGGTCAATATTGCCCATGGGGAGCTACCATGGTTGCCATGTGGAATTATGTAAGGGATAATCAACGATGCATTCGATGGTACATTTTGAACGGCGTGGAAGGTGTGGCATAGTGGAACTGATCTTCGACGGAGTTGCATTATTTTCCAGAGAACGCATAGAGCCCTGAGTTGATTATCCCTTTAATACCATGGCTATAATTCAACACATTTTCCACTAAAAATGTGTTCATTCAGGGCTCCCGAGTGGCGCAGCGGTCTAAGGCACTGCATCTCAGTGCAAGAGGTGTCACTACAGTCCCCGGTTTGAATCCAGGCTGTATCCCATCTGGCCCGTGATTGGGAGTCCCATAGGATGGCGCACAATTGGCCCAGCGTCGTCCATGTTTGGCCATGGTAGGAACAAAACAGAACAGCCACTAGTCAGGACCCAGTGGTCGATGGCAAACTGGTACCCTAGTCCCTATATAGTCCCTACAAATAAGAATTTGTTCTTAACTGACTTGCCTAGTTAAATAAAGCTTTAATAAAAATAAGGTAGAAATGGGTTTAACAACAATTTACTAGATACTGTAGCTACAGTAGTTGCCGGGGAAACCAAACAGACATGTTTAGCTAAACAAATCATCAGTCCTAGTTGCTATTTTGAAAATCTACTTCAACAATACCGAAACTGTTTTCAATTTGACTTTTTCTTTCAACCGCAGCTCAAACAAAACATATAAAAAATGAACTATTGCCATTCAATTCTACCGTGCTGATATACCATGGGTTATTGGGAAATAATACACACTCTAGAATGCCCTTCAAGCCAACCAGAAACGAGCATTCAACAATGCCATGGTTTAATTGATTGTAGTGTAATGTAAATGCACCATAATGCAGAAACCTCAATGTCCCAACTATCTAAACACATGACTCTGGTAGCTAGTCCTCCTGTCCTGTCTGTCTGTGTATAAACCATCTACTAATGTATGAACTCTGACCTGTAGTATGTTCTGACTCCTGTCACATGACCAGGGTCAGAGCCTCAGCTATGGGCCACTGTCCCTGATCAGCTGACTGGGAGTGACGGTAATGATGTGAGAATTGAAGGATCGATCAGTCCTTCGGATGAAGATGTTGAAAGCAGTATAGACTGGATATAACTGCTTCCCAAATGGCACCCTATTCCCTTTATAGTGCACTACTTTTGACCAGGGTACCATTTAGTCATTGCCCACTGGGTCCTAGTGGCTGTTCAGATTTGTTCCACACCATCCTCCTTCACTGTGTATTGTAATCAGTGGAAACACGATGTTATGTTCTGTTAACAATGTCTTGCTGAGTCCTGTACAACTGTTGGAATGTTTTCATGTTATTTTCCTTTTTTTGTAGCTGGCCTACATGATTATCACATTCATTTATTATGGATGACCTCTCCTGGAGAGTTTAGTCTTTTCATTTCAGGAAGCTTTAGAATTTGACAGAAAACACAATTACACGGTGAGTGATGAAAGGTGTTATTATTGTCATACAACTTTGGATTTAAAAAAAATATATTTTGTTGATCAGTCTTGGGTATGTACGGTTGAAGAACCTAACTATCTCTCTAGTATTATCTGTCTATTGGCAGCTGCTGAACCTAACTATCTCTCTAGTATTATCCCTCTATTGGTAGCTGCTGAACCTAACTATCTCTCTAGTATTATCCCTCTATTGGCAGCTGCTGAACCTAACTATCTCTCTAGTATTATCCCTCTATTGGCAGCTGCTGAACCTAACTATCTCTCTAGTATAATACCTCTATTGGCAGCTGCTGAACCTAACTATCTCTCTAGTATAATACCTCTATTGGCAGCTGCTGAACCTAACTATCTCTCTAGTATAATCCCTCTATTGGCAGCTGCTGAACCTAACTATCTCTCTACTATTATCCCTCTATTGGCAGCTGCTGAACTTAACTATCTCTCTAGTATTATCTGTCTATTGGCAGCTGCTGAACCTAACTATCTCTCTAGTATTATCTGTCTATTGGCAGCTGCTGAACCTAACTATCTCTATAGTATAATACCTCTATTGGCAGCTGCTGAACCTAACTATCTCTCTAGTATAATACCTCTATTGGCAGCTGCTGAACCTAACTATCTCTCTAGTATTATCCCTCTATTGGCAGCTGCTGAACCTAACTATCTCTCTAGTATTATCCCTCTATTGGCAGCTGCTGAACCTAACTATCTCTCTAGTATAATACCTCTATTGGCAGCTGCTGAACCTAACTATCTCTCTAGTATTATCTGTCTATTGGCAGCTGCTGAACCTAACTATCTCTCTAGTATAATACCTCTATTGGCAGCTGCTGAACCTAACTATCTCTCTAGTATTATGTCTATTGGCAGCTGCTGAACCTAACTATCTCTCTAGTATAATACCTCTATTGGCAGCTGCTGAACCTAACTATCTCTCTAGTATTATGTCTATTGGCAGCTGCTGAACCTAACTATCTCTCTAGTAGTATGTCTATTGGCAGCTGCTGAACCTAACTATCTCTCTAGTATTATCTGTCTATTGGCAGCTGCTGAACCTAACTATCTCTCTAGTATTATCTGTCTATTGGCAGCTGCTGAACCTAACTATCTCTCTAGTATAATACCTCTATTGGCAGCTGCTGAACCTAACTATCTGGGGTTAGGGTTAGTCATGAGTAGTCTGGGGTTATGGTTAGTCATTAGTCTGGGGTTAGGGTTCGGGTTAGTCATGGCCAGAACTATGTGGGCACGCCTTCAAATTAGTGGATTCGGCTATTTCAGCCACACCGTTGCTGACAGGTGTATAAAATCGAGCACACAGCCATGCAATCTCCATAGACAAACATTGGCAGTAGAATGGCCTTGCTGAAGAGCTCAGTGACTTTCAATTTGGCACCGTCATAGGATGCCACCTTTCCAATAAGTCAATTCGTCTTTATTGGTATGTAGGCAACACAAGCTCACAGAACGGGACCGCCGAGTGATGAAGCGTGTAAAAATGGTCTGTCCTCGGTTGCAACACTCACTACCGAGTTCCAAACTGCCTCTGGAAGCAACGTCAGCACAATAATGGTTTGTCAGAAGCTTCATGAAATGGGTTTCCAAGATCACCATGCGCAATGCCAAGCTTCGGCTGGAGTGGTGTGAAGCTCGCTGCCATAAGACTCTGGAGCAGTGGAAACGTGTTCTCTGGAGTGATGAATCATGCTTCACCACAGTCCGGTGGACGAATCTGGGTTTGGCGAATGCCAAGAGAACGCTGCCTGCCCGAATGCATAGTGCCAACTGTAAAGTTTGGTGGAGGAGGAATAATGGTCAGGGGGCTGTTTTTCACTCTTCGAGCTACACCCCTTAGTTCCAGTGAAGGGAAATATTAATGCTACAACACACCAAACATACAATGACATTCTAGATGATTCTGTGCTTCCAACTTTGTGTCAACAGTTTTTATTTTATTTATTTGTATTTATTTAACCTATATTTAACTAGGCAAGTTTGGTGAAGGCCCTTCTCCTGTTTCAGCATGTTAATGCCCCTGTGCACAAAGCAAGGTCCATACAGAAATAATTTGTTGCGATCTGTCGCCTTCACAGAGCCCTGACCTCATCTCCATCGAACACCTTTTGGATGAATTGGAATGCCAACTGTGAGCCAGCCCTAATCGCCCAACATCAAGCAATGCTCCAACATCTAGTGGAGAGCCTTCCCAGAAGAGTGGAGGCTGTTATAGCAGCAATGCTCCAACATCTAGTGGAGAGCCTTCCCAGAAGACTGGAGGCTGTTATAGCAGCAATGCTCCAACATCTAGTGGAGAGCCTTCCCAGAAGAATGGAGGCTGTTATAGCAGCAATGCTCCAACATCTAGTGGAGAGCCTTCCCAGAAGACTGGAGGCTGTTATAGCAGCAATGTTCCAACATCTAGTGGAAAGCCTTCACAGAAGAGTGGAGGCTGTTATAGCAGCAATGTTCCAACATCTAGTGGAAAGCCTTCCCAGAAGAGTGGAGGCTGTTATAGCAGCAATGTTCCAACATCTAGTGGAAAGCCTTCCCAGAAGAGTGGAGGCTGTTATAGCAGCAATGTTCCAACATCTAGTGGAAAGCCTTCACAGAAGAGTGGAGGCTGTTATAGCAGTAATGTTCCAACATCTAGTGGAAAGCCTTCCCAGAAGAGTGGAGGCTGTTATAGCAGCAATGTTCCAACATCTAGTGGAGAGCCTTCCCAGAAGAGTGGAGGCTGTTATATCAGCAATGTTCCAACATCTAGTGGAGAGCCTTCCCAGAAGAGTGGAGGTTGTTATAGCAGCAATGTTCCAACATCTAGTGGAAAGCCTTCCCAGAAGAGTGGAGGCTGTTATAGCAGCAATGTTCCACCATCTAGTGGAAAGCCTTCCCAGAAGAGTGGAGGCTGTTGTAGCAGCAATGTTCCAACATCTAGTGGAAAGCCTTCCCAGAAGAGTGGAGGCTGTTATAGCAGCAATGTTCCAACATCTAGTGGAAAGCTTTCACAGAAGAGTGGAGGCTGTTATAGCAGCAAAGGGGGGACCAACTCCATATTAATGCCCATGATTTTGGAATGAGATGTTCGACGAGAAGGTGTCCACATACTTTTGGTCATGTAGTGTATCATGGTTGAATTTCACAGCCTTTATATCAAGGCTCAACACAATACATGTTTCTGATGGTGTTATTACCTGATGGTGTTATTACCCAATGGTGTTATTACCTGATGGTGTTATTACCTAATGGTGTTATTACCTGATGGTGTTATTACCTGATGGTGTTATTACCTAATGGTGTTATTACCTAATGGTGTTATTACCTGATGGTGTTATTACCTAATGGTGTTATTACCTGATGGTGTTATTACCTGATGGTGTTATTACCTAATGGTGTTATTACCTAATGGTGTTATTACCTAATGGTGTTATTACCTAATGGTGTTATTACCTGATGGTGTTATTACCTAATGGTGTTATTACCTGATGGTGTTATTACCTAATGGTGTTATTACCTAATGGTGTTATTACCTGATGGTGTTATTACCTGATGGTGTTATTACCTGATGGTGTTATTACCTAATGGTGTTATTACCTAATGGTGTTATTACCTAATGGTGTTATTACCTGATGGTGTTATTACCTGGTGGTGTTATTACCTAATGGTGTTATTACCTAATGGTGTTATTACCTGATGGTGTTATTACCTAATGGTGTTATTACCTGATGGTGTTATTACCAGAGTGTGCAGATATGCAGCTTGGATTGAACAATGACAGTTCTGTAATAGGTACAACAAATGGGCTTCAGAGCAGAGCAGATTTAAAGAGACTTTATCAGGTCTATTTATATATAGGTTAATCAGACTTCTCTCTTTTCTGTCTCTCTTTTACTGTGTCTTTCGCTTTCTTACACTCTCTTTCTTTCGCTGTTCTTCTGTCTCTCCGTCCCCAAGTTACAGGTGACTTACCCCTGAGTTTCTGTGTCAGTGTCTTTAGCTGTGATCATGCTTCTCAACTGAAAGTACCCAACACGTGTTTTTTTTGTCCCGCCTTCTTCCGTCTTCTCCTTTTGAATGGCATTATGATCAACCAAGCCTGTCAATTTCCTATATAATACAGTGTACAGTGCAATGGGAACCAGGAAGAAAAATCTAATCAAAGCAAATAGCTGCATGGAATAAACGCTGATGTACTGTACCAAACACGCTGTGACAAATGTCTTTTCTGATCACTCATTTCTTGTCCTCTTCAGTATTTCTGTGTGTGACTGTGAGTTTATTGTCTTTATTGTAAAGATATAATATATTCCAGGAACCAATAGAACTGTGTAGTTGATGTTTTGATGACATCATATAACATGGAGACGTTTAAACTGATTTAGGGCAGTAGGCAGATTATGCAATAGTCATGTAAACCCCTTACTCTGCTTATCTAAATCGGCGTAAGGTCAAAACCAAAGTGAACATGCACCGATTAAAACACTTGGTTTTCTGAACAATCTTTCAAGTTATTAGGACATGTAAACACCTTAATCTGTGTTCCAGCGGTGTATTTGATCTGACATGTGCTGGCACCAGCTGAGCGAAGCCTTGCTCTTTAGCACGAGTGGAGTGAGTGTTTTTAACATAGAAGTAGCTTTCACAAACAAACTATATGTCCGAACTTTATATGTCCGAACTTTATATGTCCGAACGTTATATGGTAGAACGTTATATGGTAGAACTTTATATGGTAGAGCTTTATATGGTAGAACTTTATATGGTAGAGCTTTATATGCTAGAGCTTTATATGGTAGAACTTTATATGGTAGAGCTTTATATGCTAGAGCTTTATATGGTAGAACTTTATATGGTAGAGCTTTATATGGTAGAACTTTATATGGTAGAACTTTATATGGTAGAACTTTATATGGTAGAGCTTTATATGGTAGAACTTTATATGGTAGAACTTTATATGGTAGAGCTTTATATGGCAGAACTTTATATGGTAGAACTTTATATGGTAGAACTTTATATGGTAGAGCTTTATATGGTAGAACTTTATATGGTAGAGCTTTATATGGTAGAACTTTATATGGTAGAACTTTATATGGTAGAACTTTATATGGTAGAGCTTTATATGGTAGAACTTTATATGGTAGAACTTTATATGGTAGAACTTTATATGGTAGAGCTTTATATGGTAGAGCTTTATATGGTAGAGCTTTATATGGTAGAGCTTTATATGGTAGAACTTTATATGGTAGAACTTTATATGTCCGAACTTTATATGGTAGAGCTTTATATGGTAGAGCTTTATATGGTAGAACTTTATATGGTAGAACTTTATATGGTAGAACTTTATATGGTAGAGCTTTATATGGTAGAGCTTTATATGGTAGAACTTTATATGGTAGGAGCTTTATATGGTAGAGACTTTATATGGTAGAGACTTTATATGGTAGAGCTTTATATGTCAGAACTTTATATGGTAGAGCTTTATATGGTAGAACTTTATATGTCCGAACTTTATATGGTAGAGCTTTATATGGTAGAGCTTTATGTGGTAGAACTTTATATGGTAGAGCTTTATATGGTAGAACTTTATATGGTAGAGCTTTATATGGTAGAGCTTTATATGGTAGAACTTTATATGGTAGAACTTTATATGTGAGACTTTATATGGTAGAGACTTTATATGGTAGAGACTTTATATGGTAGAGCTTTATATGGTAGAGACTTTATATGGTAGAGACTTTATATGTCCGAACTTTATATGGTAGAGCTTCATATGGTAGAACGTTATATGGTAGAACTTTATATGGTAGAGCTTTATATGGTAGAACTTTATATGGTAGAGCTTTATATGGTAGAACTTTATATGGTAGAACTTTATATGGTAGAGCTTTATATGGTAGAGCTTTATATGGTAGAGCTTTATATGGTAGAGCTTTATATGGTAGAACTTTATATGGTAGAACTTTATATGGTAGAGCTTTATATGGTAGAGCTTTATATGGTAGAGCTTTATATGGTAGAACTTTATATGGTAGAGCTTTATATGGTAGAACTTTATATGGTAGAGCTTTATATGGTAGAGCTTTATATGGTAGAACTTTATATGGTAGAACTTTATATGGTAGAGCTTTATATGGTAGAGCTTTATATGTCCGAACTTTATATGGTAGAGCTTTATATGGTAGAACTTTATATGGTAGAGCTTTATATGGTAGAGCTTTATATGTCCGAACTTTATATGGTAGAGCTTTATATGGTAGAGCTTTATATGGTAGAGCTTTATATGGTAGAACTTTATATGGTAGAGCTTTATATGTCCGAACTTTATATGGTAGAACTTTATATGTCCGAACTTTATATGTCCGAACTTTATATGGTAGAGCTTTATATGGTAGAGCTTTATATGTAGAGACTTTATATGGTAGAGACTTTATATGGTAGAGCTTTATATGGTAGAGACTTTATATGGTAGAGGCTTTATATGGTAGAGCTTTATATGTCCTAGACTTTATATGGTAGAGCTTTATATAGTAGAGCTTTATATGGTAGAGCTTTATATGGTAGAGCTTTATATGGTAGAACTTTATATGGTAGAGCTTTATATGTCCGAACTTTATATGGTAGAGCTTTATATGGTAGAACTTTATATGTCCGAACTTTATATGGTAGAGCTTTATATGGTAGAGCTTTATATGTCCGAACTTTATATGGTAGAGCTTTATATGGTAGAGCTTTATATGGTAGAACTTTATATGGTAGAGCTTTATATGGTAGAACTTTATATGGTAGAGCTTTATATGTCCGAACTTTATATGGTAGAGCTTTATATGGTAGAACTTTATATGGTAGAGCTTTATATGGTAGAGCTTTATATGGTAGAGCTTTATATGTCCGAACTTTATATGGTAGAGCTTTATATGGTAGAGCTTTATATGGTAGAGCTTTATATGGTAGAGCTTTATATGGTAGAGCTTTATATGGTAGAACTTTATATGGTAGAGCTTTATATGTAGACTTTATATGGTAGAGGCTTTATATGGTAGAGACTTTATATGTCCTAGACTTTATATGGTAGAGCTTTATATGGTAGAGCTTTATATGTCCTAACTTTATATGGTAGAACTTTATATGGTAGAGCTTTATATGTCCAGACTTTATATGGTAGAGCTTTATATGGTAGAGCTTTATATGTGAGACTTGATATGGTAGAGGCTTTATATGGTAGAGGCTTTATATGGTAGAGCTTTATATGGTAGAGCTTTATATGGTAGAACTTTATATGGTAGAGCTTTATATGTGGAGACTTTATATGGTAGAACTTTATATGGTAGAACTTTATATGGTAGAGCTTTATATGGTAGAGGCTTTATATGTCAGACTTTATATGGTAGAGCTTTATATGGTAGAGCTTTATATGGTAGAACTTTATATGGTAGAACTTTATATGTCCGAACTTTATATGGTAGAACTTTATATGGTAGAACTTTATATGGTAGAGCTTTATATGGTAGAACTTTATATGTCCGAACTTTATATGGTAGAGCTTTATATGGTAGAGCTTTATATGGTAGAGCTTTATATGTCCGAACTTTATATGGTAGAGCTCTATATGGTAGAGCTTTATATGGTAGAGCTTTATATGGTAGAGCTTTATATGTCCGAACTTTATATGGTAGAGCTTTATATGGTAGAGCTTTATATGGTAGAGCTTTATATGGTAGAGCTTTATATGGTGGAACTTTATATGGTAGAGCTTTATATGTCCGAACTTTATATGGTAGAGCTTTATATGGTAGAGCTTTATATGGTAGAGCTTTATATGTCCGAACTTTATATGGTAGAGCTTTATATGGTAGAGCTTTATATGGTAGAACTTTATATGGTAGAACTTTATATGTCCGAACTTTATATGGTAGAACTTTATATGGTAGAACTTTATATGGTAGAGCTTTATATGGTAGAACTTTATATGGTAGAGCTTTATATGGTAGAGCTTTATATGTCCGAACTTTATATGGTAGAGCTTTATATGGTAGAGCTTTATATGGTAGAGCTTTATATGGTAGAGCTTTATATGGTAGAACTTTATATGGTAGAGCTTTATATGTCCGAACTTTATATGGTAGAGCTTTATATGGTAGAACTTTATATGTCCGAACTTTATATGGTAGAGCTTTATATGGTAGAGCTTTATATGGTAGAGACTTTATATGGTAGAGCTTTATATGGTAGAGACTTTATATGGTAGAGCTTTATATGGTAGAGGCTTTATATGGTAGAACTTTATATGGTAGAACTTTATATGTCCGAACTTTATATGGTAGAACTTTATATGGTAGAACTTTATATGGTAGAGCTTTATATGGTAGAACTTTATATGGTAGAACTTTATATGTCCGAACTTTATATGGTAGAGCTTTATATGGTAGAACGTTATATGGTAGAACTTTATATGGTAGAGCTTTATATGGTAGAACTTTATATGGTAGAGCTTTATATGGTAGAACTTTATATGGTAGAACTTTATATGGTAGAGCTTTATATGGTAGAGCTTTATATGGTAGAACTTTATATGGTAGAGCTTTATATGGTAGAACTTTATATGGTAGAACTTTATATGGTAGAGCTTTATATGGTAGAGCTTTATATGGTAGAGCTTTATATGGTAGAACTTTATATGGTAGAGCTTTATATGGTAGAACTTTATATGGTAGAGCTTTATATGGTAGAGCTTTATATGGTAGAACTTTATATGGTAGAACTTTATATGGTAGAGGCTTTATATGGTAGAGCTTTATATGTCCTAGACTTTATATGGTAGAGCTTTATATGGTAGAGACTTTATATGGTAGAGGCTTTATATGGTAGAGCTTTATATGTCAGACTTTATATGGTAGAGCTTTATATGGTAGAGCTTTATATGGTAGAGCTTTATATGGTAGAACTTTATATGGTAGAGCTTTATATGTCCGAACTTTATATGGTAGAACTTTATATGTCCGAACTTTATATGTCCGAACTTTATATGGTAGAGCTTTATATGGTAGAGCTTTATATGTCCGAACTTTATATGGTAGAACTTTATATGGTAGAGCTTTATATGGTAGAACTTTATATGGTAGAGCTTTATATGGTAGAGCTTTATATGTCCGAACTTTATATGGTAGAGCTTTATATAGTAGAGCTTTATATGGTAGAGCTTTATATGGTAGAGCTTTATATGGTAGAACTTTATATGGTAGAGCTTTATATGTCCGAACTTTATATGGTAGAGCTTTATATGGTAGAGCTTTATATGTCCGAACTTTATATGGTAGAGCTTTATATGGTAGAGCTTTATATGTCCGAACTTTATATGGTAGAGCTTTATATGGTAGAGCTTTATATGGTAGAACTTTATATGGTAGAGCTTTATATGGTAGAACTTTATATGGTAGAGCTTTATATGTCCGAACTTTATATGGTAGAGCTTTATATGGTAGAACTTTATATGGTAGAGCTTTATATGGTAGAGCTTTATATGGTAGAGCTTTATATGTCCGAACTTTATATGGTAGAGCTTTATATGGTAGAGCTTTATATGGTAGAGCTTTATATGGTAGAGCTTTATATGGTAGAACTTTATATGGTAGAGCTTTATATGGTAGAGCTTTATATGGTAGAGCTTTATATGGTAGAGCTTTATATGGTAGAACTTTATATGGTAGAGGCTTTATATGGTAGAGACTTTATATGGTAGAGCTTTATATGGTAGAGCTTTATATGGTAGAACTTTATATGGTAGAACTTTATATGGTAGAGCTTTATATGGTAGAGCTTTATATGTCCGAACTTTATATGGTAGAGCTTTATATGGTAGAGACTTTATATGGTAGAGCTTTATATGGTAGAGCTTTATATGTCCGAACTTTATATGGTAGAGCTTTATATGGTAGAGGCTTTATATGGTAGAGCTTTATATGGTAGAGCTTTATATGGTAGAACTTTATATGGTAGAGCTTTATATGTCCGAACTTTATATGGTAGAGCTTTATATGGTAGAACTTTATATGTCCGAACTTTATATGGTAGAGCTTTATATGGTAGAGCTTTATATGTCCGAACTTTATATGGTAGAACTTTATATGGTAGAGCTTTATATGTCCGAACTTTATATGGTAGAGCTTTATATGGTAGAGCTTTATATGTCCGAACTTGATATGGTAGAGCTTTATATGGTAGAGCTTTATATGGTAGAGCTTTATATGGTAGAGCTTTATATGGTAGAACTTTATATGGTAGAGCTTTATATGTCCGAACTTTATATGGTAGAACTTTATATGTCCGAACTTTATATGGTAGAGCTTTATATGGTAGAGCTTTATATGTCCGAACTTTATATGGTAGAGCTTTATATGGTAGAGCTTTATATGGTAGAACTTTATATGGTAGAACTTTATATGTCCGAACTTTATATGGTAGAACTTTATATGGTAGAACTTTATATGGTAGAGCTTTATATGGTAGAACTTTATATGTCCGAACTTTATATGGTAGAGCTTTATATGGTAGAGCTTTATATGGTAGAGCTTTATATGTCCGAACTTTATATGGTAGAGCTCTATATGGTAGAGCTTTATATGGTAGAGCTTTATATGGTAGAGCTTTATATGTCCGAACTTTATATGGTAGAGCTTTATATGGTAGAGCTTTATATGGTAGAGCTTTATATGGTAGAGCTTTATATGGTGGAACTTTATATGGTAGAGCTTTATATGTCCGAACTTTATATGGTAGAGCTTTATATGGTAGAGCTTTATATGGTAGAGCTTATATGTCCGAGACTTTATATGGTAGAGCTTTATATGGTAGAGGCTTTATATGGTAGAACTTTATATGGTAGAACTTTATATGTCCGAACTTTATATGGTAGAGACTTTATATGGTAGAACTTTATATGGTAGAGGCTTTATATGGTAGAGACTTTATATGTTAGAACTTTATATGGTAGAACTTTATATGGTAGAGACTTTATATGGTAGAGCTTTATATGGTAGAGACTTTATATGGTAGAGACTTTATATGGTAGAGCTTTATATGGTAGAGACTTTATATGGTAGAGACTTTATATGGTAGAGACTTTATATGTCCTAGACTTTATATGGTAGAGCTTTATATGGTAGAGCTTTATATGGTAGAACTTTATATGGTACAACTTTATATGGTAGAGCTTTATATGGTAGAACTTTATATGGTAGAGCTTTATATGGTAGAACTTTATATGGTAGAGCTTTATATGGTAGAGCTTTATATGTCCTAACTTTATATGGTAGAGCTTTATATGGTAGAGGCTTTATATGGTAGAGACTTTATATGGTAGGAGCTTTATATGGTAGAGACTTTATATGGTAGAGGCTTTATATGGTAGAGACTTTATATGGTAGAGACTTTATATGGTAGAGCTTTATATGGTAGAACTTTATATGGTAGAGACTTTATATGGTAGAGACTTTATATGTCCTAACTTTATATGGTAGAGCTTTATATGGTAGAGACTTTATATGGTAGAACTTTATATGGTAGAGCTTTATATGGTAGAGACTTTATATGGTAGAGCTTTATATGGTAGAGACTTTATATGGTAGAGGCTTTATATGGTAGAGCTTTATATGTCCGAACTTTATATGGTAGAGCTTTATATGGTAGAGCTTTATATGGTAGAACTTTATATGGTAGAGCTTTATATGGTAGAACTTTATATGGTAGAGCTTTATATGGTAGAACTTTATATGGTAGAACTTTATATGGTAGAGCTTTATATGGTAGAGCTTTATATGGTAGAACTTTATATGCTAGAACTTTATATGGTAGAGCTTTATATGGTAGAACTTTATATGGTAGAACTTTATATGGTAGAACTTTATATGGTAGAACTTTATATGGTAGAGCTTTATAAGGTAAAACCTTTATTTTGATTGTTGATTTTCTGCATTCATCATATTGCCATCAGGCAGCCTGATTTCAGATGTTTCATGTAAACAGGATTATTATGGAAATCGTTCTTCTTGCAAAGCATGTAAACATTTTAAACAAACTATTATATTAATCTGACTATCCACAATAATCGCATGTAGCCATGCTCACGTATAAACTCATCTTGTTTACAAGTCTGGTAGGCTATATTATAAAATGTAATATTTGTTGGACATTTGCAATGCAAATGTTTCTAGTCACATGTTTTGTTGAAAAATAAAAATAACTATTAACATACTAGCTAATAGATACAGTTGAAGTCGGAAGTTTACATACACTTAGGTTGGAGTCATTAAAACTCATTTTTCAACCACTCCACAAATGTCTTGTTAACAAACTATAGTTTTGGCAAGTCGGTTAGGACATCTACTTTGTGCATGACACAAGTAATTTTTCCAACAATTGTTTACAGACAGATTATTTCACTAATTTACTGTATCACAATTCCAGTGGGTCAGAAGTTTACATACACTAAATTGACTGTGCCTTTAAACAGCTTGGAAAATTCCAGAAAATAATGTCATGGCTTTAGAAGGTTCTGATAGGCTAATTAACATCATTTGAGGTGTACCTGTGGATGTATTTCAAGGCCTACCTTCAAACTCAGTGCCTCTTTGCTTGACATCATGGGAAAATCAAAAGAAATCAGCCAAGACCTCCGGAAAAAAAATGTAGACCCCCAGACGTTCCATAAACGCCCTCCAAACCCTGGACATGAACTGGGGACCCCGATCAGAAGCTATGACCTCAGGCACCCCGTAGTGCCGAAAGACGTGGGTGAACAGGGCCTCCGCAGTCTGTAGGGCCGTAGGGAGACCGGGCAAAGGAAGATAGCAGCACAACGGCCAGGATCGTGAGGTGGTACTAAATGCTGTCTTCCACTCGTCCCCCTCCCGGATATGCACCAGATTGTACGCACTCCTGAGATCCAATTTGGTGAAGAAGCGCTCCCTGTGCATTGACTCAATCGCACTGGCTATGAGAGGCAGCGGGTAGCTGTACCTCACAGTGATCTGATTGATACCTCTATAGTCAATACACGGCCGCAGACCTCCATCCTTCTTCTTCACAAAAAAAGAAACCGAGGAGGCAGGTGGAGGGCCGAATGTACCCCAGAGATTCAGAGACATATGTTTCCATAGCCCCCGTCTCCTCCTGTGACAGAGGATACACGTGACTCCTGGCAAGTGCTGCGTCTACCAGGAGATTTATCGCACAATCCCCTCGTCAATGGGGTGGTAATTGAATATCGGCATAATCGGCATATTCAGAGGGGATGTGCACAGTGGAGACCTGGTCTGGACTCTCCACCGTAGTCACACCGATGGAAACACCTACACACCTCCCCGAGCACTTTCATGACCATCCCTTGAGAGCCCTCTGTTGCCACGAAATAGTGGGGTCATGATAGGCCAACCAGGGTAGACCCAGCACCACGGGAAACGCAGGAGAATCAATGAGGTAGAGACTAATCTCCTCATGACCCCCCTGCGTCACCATACTCAGTGGAGCTGTAACCTCCCCAATCAGCCCTGACCCTAATGGTCGACTATCTAAGGTGTGCACAGGGAAGGGCATATCAACAGAACGGTCAATAAAGTTCTTAGCGCCTATATCGACAACCTGAAAGGCCACTCAGCAAGGAAGAAGCCACTGCTCCAAAACCACCATAAAAAAAGCCAGACTACGGTTTGCAACTTCACATGGGGACAATGATCGTACTTTTTGGAGAAATGTCCTCTGGTCTGATGAAACAAAAATAGAACTGTTTGGCCATAATGACCATCGTTATGTTTGGAGGAAAAAGGGGGAGGCTTGCAAGCCGAAGAACCCCATCACAACCGTGAAGCACGGGGGTGGCAGCATCATGTTGTGGGGGCGCTTTGCTGCAGGAGGGACTGGTGCACTTCACAAAATAGATGGCATCATGAGGGAGGAAAATGATGTGGATATATTGAAGCAACATCTCAAGACATCAGTCAGGAAGTTAAAGCTTGGTCGCAAATGGGTCTCCTAAATGGACAATGACCCCAAGCATGCTTCCAAAGTTGTGGCAAAATGGCTTAAGGACAACAAAGTCAAGGTATTGGAGTGGCCATCACAAAGCTCTGACCTCAATCCCATAGAACATTTGTGGGTAGAACTGAAAAAGTGTGTGCGAGCAAGGAGGCCTGCAAACCTGACTCAGTTACACCAGCTCTGTCAGGAGGAATGGGTCAAAATTCACCCAACTTATTGTGGGAAGCTTGTGGAAGACTACCCAAAACGTTTGACCCAGGTTAAACAATTTAAAGGCAATGCTACCAAATACTAATTGAGTGTATGTAAACTCCTGACCCACTGGGAATGTGATGAAAGAAATAAAAGCTGAAAGAAATCATTATTTCTATCATTCTGACATTTCACATTCTTAAAATAAAGTGGTGATCCTAACTGACCTAAGACAGGGAATTTTTACTAGGATTAAATATCAGGAATTGTGAAAAACTGAGTTTAAATGTATTTGGCTAAGGTGTATGTAAACTTCCGACTTCAACTGTACATTAGTGTTATCAGGCCAGGGCCTGCCTGCCGGCCTACATCTGTACAACATGATAGTAAGCTTTTGGGAGGGCTTGGTTGGGGGAGGACTGTGTCGTAAAAGAAGCATGGAGAGGCCAGTGATTGCCAGAATGGTAGTTGGACTAAGGAACAGAAGTTGGGCTTTGGAGAAATGCCATCAGTGTGTGCACTGCAAGCAAAGCAGGGAATGAAGACGCCACGGCAAGAGCGTGGTGAACAGATAGACGTGTTTATGGACAGTGAGGAAGAAGGAGAAGAGTTCAGTGTAGTGGGAAGATGTGTGTTGAGGATGAATGGCACCAGACATGCTAAAGAACAATCTGGACCAGTAGGAGTGACCTTGTTGGAGAAAGTGGACTCTTTTAGTGGATCCATTTGTGGTTTCAGGGTGGGTGGGAAAGGAGTGGACTCTTGCCTTTTGACAGAATAATTAATGGAGTGGTGATTCAGAAGAATTAATGGGGTGGTGATTCAGAAGAATTAATGGGGTGGTGATTCAGAACAATTAATGGAGTGGTGATTCAGAAGAATGAATGGGGTGGTGATTCAGAAGAATTAATGGGGTGGTGATTCAGAAGAATTAATGGGGTGGTGATTCAGAATAATTAATGGAGTGGTGATTCAGAAGAATGAATGGAGTGGTGATTCAGAAGAATTAATGGGGTGGTGATTCAGAATAATTAATGGGGTGGTGATTCAGAATAATTAATGGAGTGGTGATTCAGAAGAATGAATGGAGTGGTGATTCAGAAGAATTAATCGAGTGGTGATTCAGAAGAATTAATGGGGTGGTGATTCAGAACAATTAATGGAGTGGTGATTCAGAAGAATGAATGGGGTGGTGATTCAGAAGAGTTAATGGGGTGGTGATTCAGAAGAATTAATGGGGTGGTGATTCAGAAGAATTAATCGAGTGGTGATTCAGAAGAATTAATGGGGTGGTGATTCAGAAGAATTAATCGAGTGGTGATTCAGAAGAATTAATGGAGTGGTGATTCAGAAGAATTAATGGGGTGGTGATTCAGAAGAGTTAATGGGGTGGTGATTCAGAAGAATTAATGGAGTGGTGATTCAGAAGAATTAATGGGGTGGTGATTCAGAAGAATTAATCGAGTGGTGATTCAGAAGAATTAATGGGGTGGTGATTCAGAAGAATTAATGGAGTGGTGATTCAGAAGAATTAATCGAGTGGTGATTCAGAAGAATTAATGGGGTGGTGATTCAGAACAATTAATGGAGTGGTGATTTGTATTTTTATGGTGGTATATACAGTGGCAAGAAAAACTATATGAACTCTTTGGAATTACCTGGATTTCTGCATAAATTGTACATAAAATTTGATTTGATCTTCATCTAAGTCACAACAATAGACAAACACAGTGTGCTTAAACTAATACCACACAATTGATTGTATTCTTCTTGTCTATATTGAATACAGCTAACCTGGTGTCCAATCAATGAGACGAGATTGGAGATTTTGGTTAGAGCTGCCCTGCCCCATAAAAAACACTCACAAAATTTGAGTTTGCTATTCACAAGAAGCATTGCCGGATGTGAACCATGCCTCGAAGAAAAGAGATCTCAGAAGACCTAAGATTAAGAATTGTTGCCTTGCATAAAGCTGGAAAGGGTTACAAAAGTATCTCTAAAAGTCAGTCCACGGTAAGACATATTGTCTATAAATGGATACATTTCAGCACTGTTGCTATTCTCCCTAGGAGTGGCCGTCCTGCAAAGATCACTGCAAGAGCACAGCGCAGAACGCTCAATAAAGTTAAGAAGAATCCTAGAGTGTCAGCAAAAAAACTTACAGAAATCTCTGGAACATGCTAACATCTCTGTTGACGAGTCTACGATACGTAAAACACTAAACAAGAATGGTGTTCATGGGAGGACACCACGGAAGAAGCCACTGCTGTCCAAAAAAACATTGCTGCACGTCTGAAGTTTGCAAAAGTGCACCTGGATGTTCCGCAGCGCTACTGGCAAAATATTCTGTGGACAGATGAAACTACAGTTGAGTTGTTTGGAAGGAACACACAACACGATGTGTGGAGAAAAAAAGGCACAGTACACCAACATCAAAACCTCATCCCAACTGTAAAGTATGGTGGAGGGAGCATCATGGTTTGGGGCTGCTTTGCTGCCTCAGGGCCTGGACAGCTTAGTATCATCGACGGAAAAATGAATTCTCAAGTATATCAAGACATTTTGCAGGAGAATGTAAGGCTATCTGTCCGCCTGTTGAAGCTCAACAAAACAGAAGAAAATACGCCTTCTGGAGTGGCCCAGTCAGTGCTGACCTCAACCCGATTGAGATGCTGTAGCATGACCTCAAGAGAGAGGTTCACACCAGACATCCCAAGAATATTGTGGAACTGAAACAGTTTTGTAAAGAGGAATGGTCCAAAATTCCTCATGACCGTTGTGCAGGTCTGATCCGCAACTACAGAAAACATTTTGGTTGCCAAAGGAGAGTAAGCCAGTTATTAAATCCAAGGGTTCACATACCTTTTCCACCCTGCACTGTGAATGTTTACACGGTGTGTTCAATAAAGACATGGAAACGTATAATTGTTTGTGTGTTATTAGTTTAAGCAGACTGTGTTTGTCTATTGTTCTGACTTAGATGAAGATCAGATACATTTTATGACCAATTCTTGCCGAAATCCAGGTAATTCTAAAGGTTTAACATACGTTTCCTTCCCACTGTAGGTGTAGGGTTAGATGGTGGGGTATTTAAATAGTGGAGTAGGGTGGTGGGTTTCTAGTGAGTGTAGGGTTAGATGGTAGGGTATTTAAATAGTGGAGTAGGGTGGTGGGTTTCTAGTGAGTAGGGTTAGATGGTGGGGTATTTAAATAGTGGAGTAGGGTGGTGGGTTTCTAGTGAGTAGGGTTAGATGGTGGGGTATTTAAATAGTGGAGTAGGGTGGTGGGTTTCTAGTGAGTAGGGTTAGATGGTGGGGTATTTAAATAGTGGAGTAGGGTGGTGGGTTTCTAGTGAGTGTAGGGTTAGATGGTAGGGTATTTAAATAGTGGAGTAGGGTGGTGGGTTTCTAGTGAGTGTAGGGTTAGATGGTGGGGTATTTAAATAGTGGAGTAGGGTGGTGGGTTTCTAGTGAGTGTAGGGTTAGATGGTGGGGTATTTAAATAGTGGAGTAGGGTGGTGGGTTTCTAGTGAGTGTAGGGTTAGATGGTAGGGTATTTAAATAGTGGAGTAGGGTGGTGGGTTTCTAGTGAGTAGGGTTAGATGGTAGGGTATTTAAATAGTGGAGTAGGGTGGTGGGTTTCTAGTGAGTGTAGGGTTAGATGGTGGGGTATTTAAATAGTGGAGTAGGGTGGTGGGTTTCTAGTGAGTAGGGTTAGATGGTAGGAGTATTTAAATAGTGGAGTAGGGTGGTGGGTTTCTAGTGAGTGTAGGGTTAGATGGTGGGGTATTTAAATAGTGGAGTAGGGTGGTGGGTTTCTAGTGAGTAGGGTTAGATGGTGGGAGTATTTAAATAGTGGAGTAGGGTGGTGGGTTTCTAGTGAGTAGGGTTAGATGGTAGGGTATTTAAATAGTGGAGTAGGGTGGTGGGTTTCTAGTGAGTGTAGGGTTAGATGGTGGGGTATTTAAATAGTGGAGTAGGGTGGTGGGTTTCTAGTGAGTGTAGGGTTAGATGGTAGGGTATTTAAATAGTGGAGTAGGGTGGTGGGTTTCTAGTGAGTGTAGGGTTAGATGGTAGGGTATTTAAATAGTGGAGTAGGGTGGTGGGTTTCTAGTGAGTAGGGTTAGATGGTAGGGTATTTAAATAGTGGAGTAGGGTGGTGGGTTTCTAGTGAGTAGGGTTAGATGGTGGGTATTTAAATAGTGGAGTAGGGTGGTGGGTTTCTAGTGAGTAGGGTTAGATGGTGGGGTATTTAAATAGTGGAGTAGGGTGGTGGGTTTCTAGTGAGTAGGGTTAGATGGTAGGGTATTTAAATAGTGGAGTAGGGTGGTGGGTTTCTAGTGAGTGTAGGGTTAGATGGTGGGGTATTTAAATAGTGGAGTAGGGTGGTGGGTTTCTAGTGAGTGTAGGGTTAGATGGTGGGGTATTTAAATAGTGGAGTAGGGTGGTGGGTTTCTAGTGAGTGTAGGGTTAGATGGTGGGGTATTTAAATAGTGGAGTAGGGTGGTGGGTTTCTAGTGAGAGGGTTAGATGGTGGGGTATTTAAATAGTGGAGTAGGGTGGTGGGTTTCTAGTGAGTAGGGTTAGATGGTGGGTATTTAAATAGTGGAGTAGGGTGGTGGGTTTCTAGTGAGTGTAGGGTTAGATGGTGGGGTATTTAAATAGTGGAGTAGGGTGGTGGGTTTCTAGTGAGTGTAGGGTTAGATGGTGGGGTATTTAAATAGTGGAGTAGGGTGGTGGGTTTCTAGTGAGTGTAGGGTTAGATGGTGGGGTATTTAAATAGTGGAGTAGGGTGGTGGGTTTCTAGTGAGTAGGGTTAGATGGTAGGGTATTTAAATAGTGGAGTAGGGTGGTGGGTTTCTAGTGAGTGTAGGGTTAGATGGTGGGGTATTTAAATAGTGGAGTAGGGTGGTGGGTTTCTAGTGAGTAGGGTTAGATGGTAGGGTATTTAAATAGTGGAGTAGGGTGGTGGGTTTCTAGTGAGTAGGGTTAGATGGTGGGGTATTTAAATAGTGGAGTAGGGTGGTGGGTTTCTAGTGAGTGTAGGGTTAGATGGTGGGGTATTTAAATAGTGGAGTAGGGTGGTGGGTTTCTAGTGAGTAGGGTTAGATGGTAGGGTATTTAAATAGTGGAGTAGGGTGGTGGGTTTCTAGTGAGTGTAGGGTTAGATGGTGGGTATTTAAATAGTGGAGTAGGGTGGTGGGTTTCTAGTGAGTGTAGGGTTAGATGGTGGGGTATTTAAATAGTGGAGTAGGGTGGTGGGTTTCTAGTGAGTAGGGTTAGATGGTGGGGTATTTAAATAGTGGAGTAGGGTGGTGGGTTTCTAGTGAGTAGGGTTAGATGGTGGGGTATTTAAATAGTGGAGTAGGGTGGTGGGTTTCTAGTGAGTGTAGGGTTAGATGGTGGGGGTATTTAAATAGTGGAGTAGGGTGGTGGGTTTCTAGTGAGTGTAGGGTTAGATGGTAGGGTATTTAAATAGTGGAGTAGGGTGGTGGGTTTCTAGTGAGTGTAGGGTTAGATGGTGGGGTATTTAAATAGTGGAGTAGGGTGGTGGGTTTCTAGTGAGTAGGGTTAGATGCATTTAAATAGTGGAGTAGGGTGGTGGGTTTCTAGTGAGTAGGGTTAGATGGTAGGGTATTTAAATAGTGGAGTAGGGTGGTGGGTTTCTAGTGAGTGTAGGGTTAGATGGTAGGGCATTTAAATAGTGGAGTAGGGTGGTGGGTTTCTAGTGAGTAGGGTTAGATGGTGGGGTATTTAAATAGTGGAGTAGGGTGGTGGGTTTCTAGTGAGTAGGGTTAGATGGTGGGGTATTTAAATAGTAGGGTATTTAAATAGTGGAGTAGGGTGGTGGGTTTCTAGTGAGTAGGGTTAGATGGTGGGGTATTTAAATAGTGGAGTAGGGTGGTGGGTTTCTAGTGAGTAGGGTTAGATGGTAGGGTATTTAAATAGTGGAGTAGGGTGGTGGGTTTCTAGTGAGTGTAGGGTTAGATGGTGGGTATTTAAATAGTGGAGTAGGGTGGTGGGTTTCTAGTGAGTGTAGGGTTAGATGGTGGGGTATTTAAATAGTGGAGTAGGGTGGTGGGTTTCTAGTGAGTGTAGGGTTAGATGGTAGGGTATTTAAATAGTGGAGTAGGGTGGTGGGTTTCTAGTGAGTAGGGTTAGATGGTAGGGTATTTAAATAGTGGAGTAGGGTGGTGGGTTTCTAGTGAGTGTAGGGTTAGATGGTGGGGTATTTAAATAGTGGAGTAGGGTGGTGGGTTTCTAGTGAGTAGGGTTAGATGGTAGGGTATTTAAATAGTGGAGTAGGGTGGTGGGTTTCTAGTGAGTAGGGTTAGATGGTGGGGTATTTAAATAGTGGAGTAGGGTGGTGGGTTTCTAGTGAGTGTAGGGTTAGATGGTGGGGTATTTAAATAGTGGAGTAGGGTGGTGGGTTTCTAGTGAGTAGGGTTAGATGGTAGGGTATTTAAATAGTGGAGTAGGGTGGTGGGTTTCTAGTGAGTGTAGGGTTAGATGGTGGGGTATTTAAATAGTGGAGTAGGGTGGTGGGTTTCTAGTGAGTAGGGTTAGATGGTGGGGTATTTAAATAGTGGAGTAGGGTGGTGGGTTTCTAGTGAGTAGGGTTAGATGGTGGGGTATTTAAATAGTGGAGTAGGGTGGTGGGTTTCTAGTGAGTGTAGGGTTAGATGGTGGGGTATTTAAATAGTGGAGTAGGGTGGTGGGTTTCTAGTGAGTGTAGGGTTAGATGGTGGGGTATTTAAATAGTGGAGTAGGGTGGTGGGTTTCTAGTGAGTGTAGGGTTAGATGGTAGGGCATTTAAATAGTGGAGTAGGGTGGTGGGTTTCTAGTGAGTGTAGGGTTAGATGGTAGGGTATTTAAATAGTGGAGTAGGGTGGTGGGTTTCTAGTGAGTAGGGTTAGATGGTGGGGTATTTAAATAGTGGAGTAGGGTGGTGGGTTTCTAGTGAGTAGGGTTAGATGGTAGGGTATTTAAATAGTGGAGTAGGGTGGTGGGTTTCTAGTGAGTAGGGTTAGATGGTGGGGTATTTAAATAGTGGAGTAGGGTGGTGGGTTTCTAGTGAGTAGGGTTAGATGGTAGGGTATTTAAATAGTGGAGTAGGGTGGTGGGTTTCTAGTGAGTGTAGGGTTAGATGGTGGGTATTTAAATAGTGGAGTAGGGTGGTGGGTTTCTAGTGAGTAGGGTTAGATGGTAGGGCATTTAAATAGTGGAGTAGGGTGGTGGGTTTCTAGTGAGTGTAGGGTTAGATGGTAGGGTATTTAAATAGTGGAGTAGGGTGGTGGGTTTCTAGTGAGTGTAGGGTTAGATGGTAGGGCATTTAAATAGTGGAGTAGGGTGGTGGGTTTCTAGTGAGTGTAGGGTTAGATGGTAGGGTATTTAAACAGTGGAGTAGGGTGGTGGCTCTAGTGAGTAGGGTTAGATGGTTTTAAACAGGAGTAGGGTGGTGGGCTCTAGTGAGTGTAGGGTTAGATGGCAGGGCATTTAAACAGTGGAGTAGGGTGGTGGGTTCTCTAGTGAGTAGGGTTAGATGGTGGGCATTTAAATAGTGGAGTAGGGTGGTGGGCTCTA
The DNA here is from genome assembly GCA_030435695.1 of Brachymystax lenok tsinlingensis. Classification (NCBI taxonomy): domain Eukaryota; kingdom Metazoa; phylum Chordata; class Actinopteri; order Salmoniformes; family Salmonidae; genus Brachymystax; species Brachymystax lenok. Next base: position 1,116,568 of record CM059785.1, read on the forward strand.
GTGAGTAGGGTTAGATGGTAGGGGTATTTAAATAGTGGAGTAGGGTGGTGGGTTTCTAGTGAGTAGGGTTAGATGGTGGGAGTATTTAAATAGTGGAGTAGGGTGGTGGGTTTCTAGTGAGTAGGGTTAGATGGTAGGGTATTTAAATAGTGGAGTAGGGTGGTGGGTTTCTAGTGAGTAGGGTTAGATGGTAGGGTATTTAAATAGTGGAGTAGGGTGGTGGGTTTCTAGTGAGTAGGGTTAGATGGTAGGGTATTTAAATAGTGGAGTAGGGTGGTGGGTTTCTAGTGAGTGTAGGGTTAGATGGTAGGGTATTTAAATAGTGGAGTAGGGTGGTGGGTTTCTAGTGAGTGTAGGGTTAGATGGTGGGGTATTTAAATAGTGGAGTAGGGTGGTGGGTTTCTAGTGAGTGTAGGGTTAGATGGTGGGGTATTTAAATAGTGGAGTAGGGTGGTGGGTTTCTAGTGAGTAGGGTTAGATGGTGGGTATTTAAATAGTGGAGTAGGGTGGTGGGTTTCTAGTGAGTAGGGTTAGATGGTGGGGTATTTAAATAGTGGAGTAGGGTGGTGGGTTTCTCTAGTGAGTAGGGTTAGATGGTGGGGTATTTAAATAGTGGAGTAGGGTGGTGGGTTTCTAGTGAGTGTAGGGTTAGATGGTGGGGTATTTAAATAGTGGAGTAGGGTGGTGGGTTTCTAGTGAGTGTAGGGTTAGATGGTGGGGTATTTAAATAGTGGAGTAGGGTGGTGGGTTTCTAGTGAGTAGGGTTAGATGGTAGGGCATTTAAATAGTGGAGTAGGGTGGTGGGTTTCTAGTGAGTGTAGGGTTAGATGGTAGGGTATTTAAATAGTGGAGTAGGGTGGTGGGTTTCTAGTGAGTGTAGGGTTAGGTGGTAGGGTATTTAAATAGTGGAGTAGGGTGGTGGGTTTCTAGTGAGTGTAGGGTTAGGTGGTAGGGTATTTAAATAGTGGAGTAGGGTGGTGGGTTTCTAGTGAGTGTAGGGTTAGATGGTAGGGTATTTAAATAGTGGAGTAGGGTGGTGGGTTTCTAGTGAGTAGGGTTAGATGGTGCAGTGTTTAAATAGTGGAGTAGGGTGGTGGGTTTCTAGTGAGTGTAGGGTTAGATGGTAGGGTATTTAAATAGTGGAGTAGGGTGGTGGGTTTCTAGTGAGTAGGGTTAGATGGTAGGGTATTTAAATAGTGGAGTAGGGTGGTGGGTTTCTAGTGAGTAGGGCTAGATGGTGGGGTATTTAAATAGTGGAGTAGGGTGGTGAGTTTCTAGTGAGTAGGGTTAGATGGTAAGGTATTTAAATAGTGGAGTAGGGTGGTGGGTTTCTAGTGAGTAGGGTTAGATGGTAGGGTATTTAAATAGTGGAGTAGGGTGGTGGGTTTCTAGTGAGTAGGGTTAGATGGTAGGGTATTTAAATAGTGGAGTAGGGTGGTGGGTTTCTAGTGAGTGTAGGGTTAGATGGTAGGGTATTTAAATAGTGGAGTAGGGTGGTGGGTTTCTAGTGAGTGTAGGGTTAGATGGTGGGGTATTTAAATAGTGGAGTAGGGTGGTGGGTTCGTTGTGAGTGTAGGGTTAGATGGTAGGTTATTTAAATAGTGGAGTAGGGTGGTGGGTTTCTAGTGAGTAGGGTTAGATGGTGGGGTATTTAAATAGTGGAGTAGGGTGGTGGGTTTCTAGTGAGTAGGGTTAGATGGTGGGAGTATTTAAATAGTGGAGTAGGGTGGTGGGTTTCTAGTGAGTGTAGGGTTAGATGGTGGGGTATTTAAATAGTGGAGTAGGGTGGTGGGTTTCTAGTGAGTAGGGTTAGATGGTAGGGCATTTAAACAGTGGAGTAGGGTGGTGGGTTTCTAGTGAGTAGGGTTAGATGGTGGGGCATTTAAATAGTGGAGTAGGGTGGTGGGTTTCTAGTGAGTGTAGGGTTAGATGGTGGGTATTTAAATAGTGGAGTAGGGTGGTGGGTTTCTAGTGAGTAGGGTTAGATGGTAGGGTATTTAAACAGTGGAGTAGGGTGGTGGGTTTCTAGTGAGTAGGGTTAGATGGTAGGGTATTTAAATAGTGGAGTAGGGTGGTGGGTTTCTAGTGAGTAGGGTTAGATGGTGGGGTATTTAAACAGTGGAGTAGGGTGGTGGGTTTCTAGTGAGTAGGGTTAGATGGTAGGGTATTTAAACAGTGGAGTAGGGTGGTGGGCTCTAGTGAGTGTAGGGTTAGATGGTAGGGTATTTAAATAGTGGAGTAGGGTGGTGGGTTTCTAGTGAGTGTAGGGTTAGATGGTAGGGTATTTAAATAGTGGAGTAGGGTGGTGGGTTTCTAGTGAGTGTAGGGTTAGATGGTAGGGTATTTAAATAGTGGAGTAGGGTGGTGGGTTTCTAGTGAGTAGGGTTAGATGGCAGGGTATTTAAATAGTGGAGTAGGGTGGTGGGTTTCTAGTGAGTAGGGTTAGATGGTAGGGTATTTAAATAGTGGAGTAGGGTGGTGGGTTTCTAGTGAGTAGGGTTAGATGGTAGGGTATTTAAATAGTGGAGTAGGGTGGTGGGTTTCTAGTGAGTGTAGGGTTAGATGGTGGGGTATTTAAATAGTGGAGTAGGGTGGTGGGTTTCTAGTGAGTAGGGTTAGATGGTAGGGTATTTAAATAGTGGAGTAGGGTGGTGGGTTTCTAGTGAGTAGGGTTAGATGGTAGGGTATTTAAATAGTGGAGTAGGGTGGTGGGTTTCTAGTGAGTGTAGGGTTAGATGGTGGGGTATTTAAATAGTGGAGTAGGGTGGTGGGTTTCTAGTGAGTAGGGTTAGATGGTAGGGTATTTAAATAGTGGAGTAGGGTGGTGGGTTTCTAGTGAGTGTAGGGTTAGATGGTAGGGCATTTAAATAGTGGAGAGGGTAGGTGCTAGTGAGTAGGGTTAGATGGCATTTAAATAGTGGAGTAGGGTGGTGGCTCTAGTGAGTAGGGTTAGATGGTGGGCATTTAAACAGTGGAGAGGGTGGTGGGCTCTAGTGAGTAGGGTTAGATGGTGCATTTAAACAGTGGAGAGGGTGGTGGGCTCTAGTGAGTAGGGTTAGATGGTAAGGGCATTTAAACAGTGGAGTAGGGTGGTGGGCTTTCTAGTGAGTAGGGTTAGATGGTAGGGCATTTAAATAGTGGAGTAGGGTGGTGGGTTTCTAGTGAGTAGGGTTAGATGGTAGGGCATTTAAATAGTGGAGTAGGGTGGTGGGTTTCTAGTGAGTGTAGGGTTAGATGGTAGGGCATTTAAATAGTGGAGTAGGGTGGTGGGTTTCTAGTGAGTGTAGGGTTAGATGGTGGGCATTTAAATAGTGGAGTAGGGTGGTGGCTCAGTGAGTGTAGGGTTAGATGGTAGGGTTATTTAAATAGTGGAGTAGGGTGGTGGGCTCTAGTGAGTGTAGGGTTAGATGGTGGGGTATTTAAATAGTGGAGTAGGGTGGTGGGTTTCTAGTGAGTAGGGTTAGATGGTGGGGCATTTAAATAGTGGAGTAGGGTGGTGGGTTCTAGTGAGTGTAGGGTTAGATGGTAGGGTATTTAAATAGTGGAGTAGGGTGGTGGGTTTCTAGTGAGTAGGGTTAGATGGTAGGGTATTTAAATAGTGGAGTAGGGTGGTGGGTTTCTAGTGAGTAGGGTTAGATGGTGGGGTATTTAAATAGTAGAGTAGTGTGGTGGGTTTGTAGTGAGTGTAGGGTTAGATGGTAGGGTATTTAAATAGTGGAGTAGGGTGGTGGGTTTCTAGTGAGTAGGGTTAGATGGTAGGGTATTTAAATAGTGGAGTAGGGTGGTGGGTTTCTAGTGAGATAGGGTTAGATGGTAGGGTATTTAAATAGTGGAGTAGGGTGGTGGGTTTCTAGTGAGTGTAGGGTTAGATGGTGGGAGTATTTAAATAGTGGAGTAGGGTGGTGGGTTTCTAGTGAGTAGGGTTAGATGGTAGGGTATTTAAATAGTGGAGTAGGGTGGTGGGTTTCTAGTGAGTAGGGTTAGATGGTAGGGTATTTAAATAGTGGAGTAGGGTGGTGGGTTTCTAGTGAGTGTAGGGTTAGATGGTAGGGGTATTTAAATAGTGGAGTAGGGTGGTGGGTTTCTAGTGAGTGTAGGGTTAGATGGTAGGGTATTTAAATAGTGGAGTAGGGTGGTGGGTTTCTAGTGAGTAGGGTTAGATGGTGGGGTATTTAAATAGTGGAGTAGGGTGGTGGGTTTCTAGTGAGTAGGGTTAGATGGTGGGGTATTTAAATAGTAGAGTAGTGTGGTGGGTTTGTAGTGAGTGTAGGGTTAGATGGTAGGGTATTTAAATAGTGGAGTAGGGTGGTGGGTTTCTAGTGAGTAGGGTTAGATGGTAGGGTATTTAAATGGTGGAGTAGGGTGGTGGGTTTCTAGGGAGTGTAGGGTTAGATGGTGGGGTATTTAAATAGTGGAGTAGGGTGGTGGGTTTCTAGTGAGTGTAGGGTTAGATGGTAGGGTATTTAAATAGTGGAGTAGGGTGGTGGGTTTCTAGTAAGTGTAGGGTTAGATAGTAGGGTATTTAAATTGTGGAGTAGGGTGGTGGGTTTCTAGTGAGTAGGGTTAGATGGTGGGGTATTTAAATAGTGGAGTAGGGTGGTGGGTTTCTAGTAAGTGTAGGGTTAGATAGTAGGGTATTTAAATTGTGGAGTAGGGTGGTGGGTTTCTAGTGAGTAGGGTTAGATGGTAGGGTATTTAAATAGTGGAGTAGGGTGGTGGGTTTCTAGTGAGTGTAGGGTTAGATGGTGGGGTATTTAAATAGTGGAGTAGGGTGGTGGGTTTCTAGTGAGTGTAGGGTTAGATGGTAGGGTATTTAAATAGTGGAGTAGGGTGGTGGGTTTCTAGTGAGTGTAGGGTTAGATAGTAGGGCATTTAAACTGTGGAGTAGGGTGGTGGGCTCTAGTAAGTGTAGGGTTAGATAGTAGGGCATTTAAATCAGTGGAGTAGGGTGGTGGGTTTCTAGTGAGTAGGGTTAGATGGTAGGGTATTTAAATAGTGGAGTAGGGTGGTGGGTTTCTAGTGAGTGTAGGGTTAGATGGTGGGGTATTTAAATAGTGGAGTAGGGTGGTGGGTTTCTAGTGGGTGTAGGGTTAGATGGTAGGGCATTTAAATAGTGGAGTAGGGTGGTGGGTTTCTAGTGAGTGTAGGGTTAGATGGTAAGGTATTTAAATAGTGGAGTAGGGTGGTGGGTTTCTAGTGAGTGTAGGGTTAGATGGTAGGGTATTTAAATAGTGGAGTAGGGTGGTGGGTTTCTAGTGAGTGTAGGGTTAGATGGTAGGGTATTTAAATAGTGGAGTAGGGTGGTGGGTTTCTAGTGAGTGTAGGGTTAGATGGTAGGGTATTTAAATAGTGGAGTAGGGTGGTGGGTTTCTAGTGAGTAGGGTTAGATGGTAGGGTATTTAAATAGTGGAGTAGGGTGCTGGGTTTCTAGTGAGTGTAGGGTTAGATGGTAAGGTATTTAAATAGTGGAGTAGGGTGGTGGGTTTCTAGTGAGTGTAGGGTTAGATGGTAGGGTATTTAAATAGTGGAGTAGGGTGGTGGGTTTCTAGTGAGTGTAGGGTTAGATGGTAGGGTATTTAAATAGTGGAGTAGGGTGGTGGGTTTCTAGTGAGTAGGGTTAGATGGTAGGGTATTTAAATGGTGGAGTAGGGTGGTGGGTTTCTAGTGAGTGTAGGGTTAGATGGTAGGGTATTTAAATAGTGGAGTAGGGTGGTGGGTTTCTAGTGAGGTAGGGTTAGATGGTAGGGCATTTAAATAGTGGAGTAGGGTGGTGGGTTTCTAGTGAGTAGGGTTAGATGGTAGGGTATTTAAATAGTGGAGTAGGGTGGTGGGTTTCTAGTGAGTAGGGTTAGATGGTAGGGTATTTAAATAGTGGAGTAGGGTGGTGGGTTTCTAGTGAGTGTAGGGTTAGATGGTGGGGTATTTAAATAGTGGAGTAGGGTGGTGGGTTTCTAGTGAGTAGGGTTAGATGGTAGGGTATTTAAATAGTGGAGTAGGGTGCTGGGTTTCTAGTTAGTGTAGGGTTAGATGGTAGGGTATTTAAATAGTGGAGTAGGGTGGTGGGTTTCTAGTGAGTGTAGGGTTAGATGGTTGGGTATTTAAATAGTGGAGTAGGGTGGTGGGTTTCTAGTAAGTGTAGGGTTAGATGGTAGGGTATTTAAATAGTGGAGTAGGGTGGTGGGTTTCTAGTGAGTAGGGTTAGATGGTAGGGTATTTAAATAGTGGAGTAGGGTGGTGGGTTTCTAGTGAGTAGGGTTAGATGGTGGGGTATTTAAATAGTGGAGTAGGGTGGTGGGTTTCTAGTGAGTGTAGGGTTAGATGGTGGGGTATTTAAATAGTGGAGTAGGGTGGTGGGTTTCTAGTGAGTGTAGGGTTAGATGGTAAGGTATTTGTTGATTTATTCATTCTAGTAAGTCTAGTAAGTGGCGGTAATGCAACATTTGTTGGATGCCAACCACCGTTTAACCTCATCGCAGAAGAAGAAGTTAAAGAAGGAGGAGGCTGACAGGGAAACGAGCACACCTTCCCATATCGTGCAACTTGTTGGGGCGGATCATTTCTACAGGCTGTCAGCCAACACAAGGGAAGTCACCCACAGCGCTGCCTGCATGAGTTCCACGGACTGCTCTTAACTTGTATTTTAACCAGAAGAAAACAAGTCTTTTCTCCAGTCGAGGTTGAACCGTATTCCACCGCGGCCAGGATGTCGGATTTAGAGAGACTGAAGATGACGGGCGCAGGGAAAGCTATCGCCTTGTTGACCAGTGGCGGAGATGCACAAGGTACGGGATCTTTAGGGAAACGACAAACATCTGTCTAGCTATGTATGACCTAGGGCTAGGTTGTGCTAGTTGCATAATCCCTACAGATCGTCGGTTAACTGCTAGCTATTTTACTTTGTTTAGGATTTTAAACTACTTTTATTTTACGCGAGTTGTTGACATGGGGTTTTGACAGCTTAAAGGAAAGAACGAGGGTTTGACAATATTATCCAATAAATGTGTTTTCGTGCATTTTGGCAGACATGACTCGTTCCACTTATAATGTTGTAAAAGTCGTAATATCCTGGTTTTGTGTCCTCATCCGTCGATCGTTTTAATAGAGTCAGTTTGCAAAGTGTTTGTTTGTGGAAGCGCTACGAAAACTGAAGGTGCGCTTGATATATATCGCGCTGTACGCCGGGTGGGCGGATGTCGTGTTTAGAACCAATTATAATGCTGCCAACATTTCGCTCCGGGCGAGCTAGACAAGCGCACCCCTATTAGCGCATCCACGTCAGTGGGTGTATATTGGACGATACGTGCAGGATCTCAGGTGGAGGAGGGGAGGAAGCATTATTGCATTCCCCTTGCAAGTTTGATCAGGGACCGTCAAGGTTACAGCCTACTACAGCCTCCGCCTACCTACTACAGCCTCCGCCTACTACAGCCTCAGCCTACTACAGAACTGAACAGCGGAGGACCATCCTACTCAGTGAATTTCATACAATTCAAATCAAAGTTTGTCAGTCACATGAATACAACAGGTGTAGACCTTACAGTGAAATGCTGAATACAACAGGTGTAGACCTTACAGTGAAATGCTGAATACAACAGGTGTAGACCTTACAGTGAAATGCTGAATACAACAGGTGTAGACCGCACAGTGAAATGCTGAATACAACAGGTGTAGACCTTACAGTGAAATGCTGAATACAACAGGTGTAGACCTTACAGTGAAATGCCGAATACAACCGGTGTAGACCTCACAGTGAAATGCTGAATACAACATTATTCAGTGAAATGCTGAATACAACAGGTGTAGACCTCACAGTGAAATGCTGAATACAACAGGTGTAGACCTTACAGTGAAATGCTGAATACAACAGGTGTAGACCTTACAGTGAAATGCCGAATACAACCGGTGTAGACCTCACAGTGAAATGCTGAATACAACATTATTCAGTGAAATGCTGAATACAACAGGTGTAGACCTCACAGTGAAATGCCGAATACAACCGGTGTAGACCTCACAGTGAAATGCTGAATACAACATTATTCAGTGAAATGCTGAATACAACAGGTGTAGACCTCACAGTGAAATGCTGAATACAACAGGTGTAGACCTTACAGTGAAATGCTGACTACAACAGGTGTAGACCTTACAGTGAAATGCTGAATACAACAGGTGTAGACCTTACAGTGAGATGCTGAATACAACAGGTGTAGACCTTACAGTGAAATGCTGAATACAACAGGTGTAGACCTCACAGTGAAATGCTGAATACAACAGGTGTCGTTGTCGGTGATCAGGCCTACCTCTGTCGTGCCTGGCCACGCAGTCGTGGGTGAACAAGCAGTACAGGAGGGGACTGAGCACGCACCTCTGGGGGGCTCCAGTGTTGAGGATCAGCGTGGCAGATGTGTTGCTACCTACCCTCACCACCTGGGGGCGGCCCGTCAGGAAGTCCAGGGTACAGTTGTAGAGGGAGGTGTTTATCCCAGGGTCATTAGCTTAGTGATGAGCTTTGAGGGTCCTATGGTGTTGACTACAGCTCATTGTTCAATGAACAGCATTCTCACATAGGTGTTCCTTTTGTCCAGGTGGGAAAGGGCAGTGTGGAGTGCAATAGAGATTGCGTCATCTGTGGATCTGATGGGGCGGTATGCAAATTGGAGTGGGTCCAGGGTTTCTGGCATAATGGTGTTGATGTGAGCCATTACCAGCCTCTCAAAGCACTTCATGGCTACGGACGTGAGTGCTACGGGTCGGTAGTCATTTAGGCAGGTTGCCTTAGTGAATTAGTGAAACCTTAAAGCCTTTTTAGATTAAACTATACTAAATATGTTAATGTCGCCAAATAACTGTTTTGCCGTGAAGGTCTACAGTAGCTTAAACAACCCTCTCTGTAGCTGGAGGACAGCTGTTTTCCGTCCTCCTCTGGGTACATTGACTTCAATACAAAACCTGGGAGGTTTTTAACAAGGAGAAGCAGCAGAGAGAGAGCTTTTCACTCTAGCTAGTCATTGATGTCACCAGACCCGGGCTTTCAGGGCTTTAGGCCCGAATGATTTTGTCTCAGCTCTGAGTATTTTGCCCTTCTGGGATGGTGTAAAACCAACTAGGCTATACTGCATTACGCACTGCAATACTCCAAACATGAGCCCCGGCCTGCCCTGCCTTTTTAATGCTGCCTACAACCAGCATTTCTGTATACGGTGGCACCTTGGGAGGCAGAGTCAAAATGGTTTTCCAAAGTCATTTTTGATTCGTACAAAGAAATTATATTTCGGCACGCGTGGGGAGACTGCTCATTCCCTGAGGGCGAGAGCGCAAAGATGAGAAGGACCGAGGTAAACTTTGTTGGCTTGCTATTACTATAGAACATTTTGTTAGCCCATGATGATGTAATTCAGAGTTATTGACCTCGCAGTAAGCCAGCTGTAATTCAGAGTTATTGACCTCACAGTAAGCCAGCTGTAATTGAGTTATTGACCTCGCAGTAAGCCAGCTGTAATTGAGTTATTGACCTCGCAGTAAGCCAGCTGTAATTCAGAGTTATTGACCTCACAGTAAACCAGCTGTAATTCAGAGTTATTGACCTCACAGTAAGCCAGCTGTAATTCAGAGTTATTGACCTCACAGTAAACCAGCTGTAATTCAGAGTTATTGACCTCACAGTAAACCAGCTGTAATTCAGAGTTATTGACCTCACAGTAAGCCAGCTGTAATTGAGTTATTGACCTCACAGTAAACCAGCTGTAATTCAGAGTTATTGACCTCACAGTAAACCAGCTGTAATTCAGAGTTATTGACCTCACAGTAAACCAGCTGTAATTCAGAGTTATTGACCTCACAGTAAACCAGCTGTAATTCAGAGTTATTGACCTCACAGTAAACCAGCTGTAATTCAGAGTTATTGACCTCACAGTAAGCCAGCTGTAATTCAGTTTGTAATCTGACCCTCTGATATCCAGGAATGAATGCAGCTGTCCGCGCTGTGACCCGGATGGGGATATTTGTTGGAGCCAAGATGTATCTGGTATATGAGGTACTATTCTCCATACACCATCTATTTTACCCCACACCAGTTTTAGAACATATCCTTCATTACCTTGTCTCTTACAGTTAATTACCCTATGCCGTACATGTCCGAGGCTTCTTTGTTTCCTTCAACTGACATTATCAGTAATATGACAATCGGATGTTCTGCTCCATCATCACCAGTATTGGTCTGATAGAACGATGTGATTGATGTTTTTCTCTCAGGGCTACCAGGGTCTGGTGGATGGAGGGGACAACATCAAGCTGGCCCACTGGCAGAGTGTCACCAACATCATACAGCAGGTAATAGTGACCTATAGTAGCTAATGCACTCTGAAAGAGAAGTATACACTACTGGAGTTACTGATCAGAGCCATTTACATGGATGTCGTGTTTAGAACCAATTATAATGCTGCCAACATTTCGCAACCTGCTGAGGAACTGCAGGAGAAGTCCTGCTCAAGGTCTTCTTAAAGCAGGTTTTACTCCAGCAGGAACCTGCTGAGGAACTGCAGGAGAAGTCCTGCTCAAGGTCTTCTTAAAGCAGGGTTTACTCCAGCAGGAACCTGCTGAGGAACTGCAGGAGAAGTCCTGCTCAAGGTCTTCTTAAAGCAGGGTTTACTCCAGCAGCAACCTGCTGAGGAACTGCAGGAGAAGTCCTGCTCAAGGTCTTCTTAAAGCAGGGTTTACTCCAGCAGCAACCTGCTGAGGAACTGCAGGAGAAGTCCTGCTCAAGGTCTTCTTAAAGCAGGTTTTACTCCAGCAGCAACCTGCTGAGGAACTGCAGGAGAAGTCCTGCTCAAGGTCTTCTTAAAGCAGGTTTTACTCCAGCAGGAACCTGCTGAGGAACTGCAGGAGAAGTCCTGCTCAAGGTCTTCTTAAAGCAGGGTTTACTCCAGCAGGAACCTGCTGAGGAACTGCAGGAGAAGTCCTGCTCAAGGTCTTCTTAAAGCAGGGTTTAATCCAGCAGGAACCTGCTGAGGAACTGCAGAAGAGGTCCTGCTCAAAATATGCTCTGTATGCTGTGAGCATAAATAACATACATGATGACCAATGGAAATACGCACAGGCCAATTTTAATTCCACTAAGTTATGCAAATTAACCTATCTACAGATTAGCATGATGGTCAAATGTGTTTACATTGTCTGCTGTTTCCATCAATTAATAATTATTTTGCAATGGGATTTTTGTCTTTTTCTTCTCCTGGTCATTTTGGCCGGCAACAGTTTTATTTATTGGCTTTTCATTTACTTTTTTGGCTGCAGCCAATCGGTTGTGCAGCCAGATTTATTTGCCATTCCTTTTGCCTCATCCCTCTCAACCATACCATTTTTATGGATTTAAGTTTTTACAGTCATTTTCTTAATGGGTGCTTATTAGTAACTGGAATAAGCAATTTCATAAATGTATCAAGTGCAGCGTCTGTTTGCTCCTCATTACACACTACAGATCAACATATATTCTTTACATCTTCAACATAGGAATCAATACAGAATGTGTTGTATGACCTCTTATACACTATATTAGGCCCAGCCTTTGGACCTTTGGTTTTCCTAGATATGGCTACGATATTATAATCATTACATCCTATGGATATGGATGATGCTTTAAAGCAAATATCTGCAGCATTAGTAAAGATGTGATCAATACATGTTGATGATTTCATTCCTGTGCTGTTTGTATCTACCCTGGTAGGTTGACTGATAACCTGAACCAGGTTGCAGACACTGGTTACATTTGAAGCATTTTCTTGAGTGGACACCTTAATGAAAGCCAGTCAATATAGGTCACCATAGGTCACCCAGAAAATGTAAATACCTCTGTAATGATATCACACACATTATCCATATTCACCTGGTGGTCTAACGCAACTTCCCACCAGAATGGGCTTTAGGTGAAGCAGGTGAACCTGTAGACATGTTGCTAAAACAGCGTTTGACATGAGATCCTCTAAGCTTTACAGGAATATGACTCTGAATATAAACAGCAACAACACCTCCACTATTGGCATTCCTGTCTTTTCTGTAGATGTTGTAACCATGTATTGCTATCGTGAAGGGTTTTAAGTGTGTTTCAGAGATAGTCACTATATGAATGTTATCTGTTACTAGCAAGTTATCGATTTCTTGAGCCTTCAGAAGGTATTTACTCCGCTTGACTTTTTCCACATTTTGTTGTTACAAAGTAAATTTTGATTTAAATTGATTTCATTGTCATTTTTTATCATTGATCTACACAAAATATTCTGTAATGTCAAAGTAGAAGAAAAATTTGAACATTTGTAAAGAATTTATTTAACCTGTGTGTGGTGTTTTATCTTGATTAGATAAGTATTCAACCCTCTGAGTCAATATATGTTAGAATCACCTTTGGCCTCAATTTACATCTGTGAGTCTTTATTGTCCTGCTGAAAGGTGAATTCATCTCCCAGTGTCTGGTGGAAAGCAGGGATTTTGCCTGTGCTTAGCTCCATTCAGTTTCTTTTTTTTTTTTTTATCCTGAAAAATTCCTCAGTCCTTAACGATTGCAAGCATACCCATAACATGATGCATCCACCACTATGCTTGAAAATATGGAGAGGAGTACTCAGTAATGTATTGGATTGGATTTGTCCAAAACAGAACACTTTGTATTCAGGACAAAAAGTGAATTGCTTAGCCATGTTTTTGCAGTATGACTTTAGTGCCTTGTTGCAAACAGGATGCATGTTTTGGGATATTTTTGTTCTGTACATGCTTCCCTTTCACTCTGTCAGTCAGATTAGTATTGTGGGACCCTACACCCCAACCCAAGCACTCCGTTCTGCCACCTTAGGTCTCCCACCCCTATGAGAGGGAAGCTCCTGCTCAGCCCAGTCCAAGGTCTTATTTTTCCTGGGACCCCAATGTTGAAACTAGCTTCCCCTTGAAGCTAGGACAGCAGAGTCCCTGTCCATCCCCCTGAAGCTAGGACAGCAGAGTCCCTGTCCATCTCCCCCCTGAAGCTAGGACAGCAGAGTCCCTGTCCATCTCCCCTGAAGCTAGGACAGCAGAGTCCCTGTCCATCTCCCCTGAAGCTAGGACAGCAGAGTCCCTGTCCATCTCCCCCCTGAAGCTAGGACAGCAGAGGCCCTGTCCATCTCCCCCTGAAGCTAGGACAGCAGAGTCCCTGTCCATCTTCCCCTGAAGCTAGGACAGCAGAGTCCCTGTCCATCTCCCCTGAAGCTAGGACAGCAGAGGCCCTGTCCATCTCCCCCCGGAAGCTAGGACAGCAGAGGCCCTGTCCATCTCCCCCCTGAAGCTAGGACAGCAGAGGCCCTGTCCATCTCCCCCTGAAGCTAGGACAGCAGAGGCCCTGTCCATCTCCCCCCTGAAGCTAGGACAGCAGAGGCCCTGTCCATCTCCCCCCTGAAGCTAGGACAGCAGAGTCCCTGCCCGTCTTCCCCCTAAAGCTGGGGAAGAGCGTCTGCTGAATGACTGACATGTAAATCTACTAAATGGAGTAACTGCAATGTTGTTCCATCCTCAGTTTTCTATCGCAGCCATTAAACACTGGAACTGTTTTAAAGTCACCATTGGCATTCAGTTGTACAACTGACTAATAATGGTGACTTTGACCTTTGACTTTATAATACTGTTGGAGCTCACTATCTGTTCTCTCCCTCCCTGCCTGTCTAGTTCTGCTTGTCAGATGGTAAGTTCTTTCTGCGTGTGGTGCTGTAGCCTATAGCGATCATCAGTAGATAAATAGAAATCTTAAGTTCTAGTGCGTTTTTATACTAATCTATATATATATATATGTGTGTGTGTGTGTGTGTGTGTGTGTGTGTGTTTTAAAGCAGTCTAATTTAGTGGTGTGTGTTGTTGAATGCTATACAACGGGTGGTTCTGATCCTGAATGCTGATTGGTTAAAACCGCATTCCAGTCGGTGTCTATTCCACGAGTTACCACCGGATAAATCTATGATGTTGAAATGCCTATTTACTCTGTTCCATCTGACTGCGCAATCCACTGTCTCATCAGCCCAGCCAGGCAATTTATAAACTTTATCTCCACAAAGAAAAGCGTCTTGACATTATCTCATTTCTTTTAGCCTAATATTTTGTTTTCAAAAGCGGAGATTTGCATAAACCTTGCTGTCTGTCCGACGTATCCCACTTCTGACACGTTTAAATGGGCCCCCGAGTGGTGCAGTGGTTTAAGGCACTACGTCTCAGTGAGTCACTACAGACCCTGGTTCGATTCCAGGCTGTATCACAACCCACTGTGATTGGGAGTCCCATAGGGTGCCGCGCAGTTGGCCCAGCGTCGTCCAGGTTTGGCCAGGGTGTAGGCCATCATTGTAAATAAGAATTTGTTCTTCACTGACTTGCCTAGTTAAATTAAAGGTTAAGTATTTTTTAATATATTTTTAATATAAGTTTAGAATGAGGCTGTAACGTTACAAATTGTGGAAAAAGTCAAGAGGTCTCATTACTTTCCGAAGGCACTGTATATACAGAGAAATGTCAATTGAAACAAGTAAAACTAAACGAAGCTAGTTTTCAGTCTTTCCAGCTTCAGTTTGAAGTGATTGTGTTAACTGTGTTGTTGGCTAGCTCCTCTGAACAGCAGTGTCCTGACGAGAGAGCAACAACATGCCAGGCGAAATCATGCCTAATCAGCTCATTGTTATGGATGTATCCAAATAAATGTCACTAGGAAGCAGGCAGGCAGGCAGTTGCCAGCGAGTAATGCAATGGAACATTTAGAACGAACGACTGGGTCGCGTCCATAGATACAGAACAGAAAGACTGAACGACTGGGTCGCGTCCATAGATACAGAACAGAAAGACTGAACGACTGGGTCAAAGGCCCATAGATACAGAACAGAAAGACTGAACGACTGGGTCGCGGCCCATAGATACAGAACAGAAAGACTGAACGACTGGGTCGGCCCATAGATACAGAACAGAAAGACTGAACGACTGGGTCGCGTCCATAGATACAGAACAGAAAGACTGAACGACTGGGTCGCGTCCATAGATACAGAACAGAAAGACTGAACGACTGGGTCGCGTCCATAGATACAGAACAGAAAGACTGAACGACTGGGTCGCGTCCATAGATACAGAACGAAAAGACTGAACGACTGGGTCGCGTCCATAGATACAGAACGAAAAGACTGAACGACTGGGTCGCTGGCCCATAGATACAGAACGAAAAGACTGAACGACTGGGTCGCGCCCATAGATACAGAACGAAAAAGACTGAACGACTGGGTCGCGTCCATAGATACAGAACGAAAAGACTGAACGACTGGGTCGCGTCCATAGATACAGAACGAAAAGACTGAACGACTGGGTCGCGTCCATAGATACAGAACGAAAAGACTGAACGACTGGGTCGCGTCCATAGATACAGAACGAAAAGACTGAACGACTGGGTCGCTGGCCCATAGATACAGAACTAAAAGACTGAACGACTGGGTCGCGTCCATAGATACAGAACGAAAAGACTGAACGACTGGGTCGCGTCCATAGATACAGAACGAAAAGACTGAACGACTGGGTCGCGTCCATAGATACAGAACGAAAAGACTGAACGACTGGGTCGCGTCCATAGATACAGAACGAAAAGACTGAACGACTGGGTCGCGCCCATAGATACAGAACGAAAAGACTGAACGACTGGGTCGGCGATCCATAGATACAGAACGAAAAGACTGAGCGACTGGGTCGCGTCCATAGATACAGAACGAAAAGACTGAACGACTGGGTCGGCGTCCCATAGATACAGAACGAAAAGACTGAACGACTGGGTCGCGTCCATAGATACAGAACTAAAAGACTGAACGACTGGGTCGCGCCCATAGATACAGAACGAAAAGACTGAGCGACTGGGTCGCGTCCATAGATACAGAACGAAAAGACTGAACGACTGGGTCGCGTCCCATAGATACAGAACGAAAAGACTGAACGACTGGGTCGCGCCCATAGATACAGAACGAAAAGACTGAACGACTGGGTCGCGTCCATAGATACAGAACGAAAAGACTGAACGACTGGGTCGCGTCCATAGATACAGAACGAAAAGACTGAACGACTGGGTCGCGTCCATAGATACAGAACGAAAAGACTGAACGACTGGGTCGCGTCCATAGATACAGAACGAAAAGACTGAACGACTGGGTCGCGTCCATAGATACAGAACGAAAAGACTGAACGACTGGGTCGCGTCCATAGATACAGAACGAAAAGACTGAACGACTGGGTCGCGCCCATAGATACAGAACGAAAAGACTGAACGACTGGGTCGCGCCCATAGATACAGAACGAAAAGACTGAACGACTGGGTCGCGTCCATAGATACAGAACGAAAAGACTGAACGACTGGGTCGCGTCCATAGATACAGAACGAAAAGACTGAACGACTGGGTCGCGTCCATAGATACAGAACGAAAAGACTGAACCGCAAATGATCAGCCGGCTTGGGCAGCAACCCAGTCGGGACTATATCTTGTGGAAGGATGAAATAATATGAATAAATTCATCAATATAACTTTTTATATTGAATATATGTAAATGATTGGAATATGTTGGTAACCCGTTGTATAAATGTGATAATGTCCTTGAAGCCGGTGTTTGGAGGACTTTGGGCCTAACAACACCCCGTGCCGATATATCCTCCAAACACCGGCTTCTGGGGCGTTATCACTTAACTGTTTGTTCCCTAATGCTGTGTGATGACGGGCTGAATGTCCCTCCCTGTCCAATGAATGCTGTGTTGTAAAATAGCCTATACGTGTTATGTGTGGGTCTACTGCTGTCCATTGCCAGGGTGCTGTCTATTGCGATGCAGTTGTTAACTATTAGTCTGGAATGCTATTTTTAATTTAAAGGGCGCTGCATGGTCAATCCGACGTCTGCAGTTGGCGTACAGCGTTTACGTTGATATGGCCTCTGCAGAAGTCAGGGCATTCGTACCTCCTGCGCTTCATGGAGCAGACCAGAGATGTTGTCAAGGAAGTGTGTTTCTGTTTATACCGGACCTTTCTCCCCCCACCTACGGTCAACAAATCATGTCAATGCGGAGCCATGCACAGTTCCTCATTGTTACAACATTTGGAAGGCGCACAGCAATGCGGCCCGGAGCTCGAGTTGGCCTCTGCATGCCTCCGGAGGCTCCGTAGTTGCGCCACACCCTCCGACCACGTTTTCCAATTAAGCATGAATTGTTTTTAAGAAATGCAACCTGTACAATTTAGCTAGCTAGACAAGAACAACGCATCAATTGGCTTTTAGTGTGACACTTAACTATTGCTACCTCAGCCCTGCTAAATATATTTTCTATGTTGAAAATGTGCTGTTTCTGTGTGCCATAGGTTGACTGCATCCCAGTCTTTTATGCTGTAGTGTAATCTGTAGTATAATGTTCCATCTCATCAATGTTGGCGGAGAGAGAGACCACTTCAGTTCACACAGGACACCGGATAATACAGGAGAATTACACCAGATAGGACAGACTGACCCTAGCTCCCTGGCGCATAGAATATTGCAGCATAGATACTAGAGACTGGCTGTGGCTGTGGCTGTGGCTGTGGCTGTGGCTGTGGCTGTGACTGTGACTGTGTCTGTGGTCTCCTTCTGTCTCTCCCTCAGGGTGGCACGGTGATCGGCAGTGCTCGCTGTAAGGTCTTCACCACGCGGGACGGTCGCCTGGCAGCAGCCTTTAACCTGGTGAAGAGAGGCATCACCAATCTGTGTGTGTGTGGAGGAGACGGCAGCCTCACCGGAGCTAACCTCTTCAGGAGCGAGTGGAGTGGACTGCTGGCTGAATTGGTGCAGAAAGGTAACACACACACACACTGTTAATAAAATACTTGTTCTGTAATAAACACATTGTGCTTTATAGGTCCTTATAGGTCATTTCACCATATTTTGGGTTTGGATATGGCATCCAGAATGTTTACACTGACTGCAGTGTGTTAGCTTTTGTTTATCTGTGTGTGTGTGCGCCCCCTGCAGGCCGGATCACAGACACCCTAGCGAAACAGCATAATCACCTGAACATCGTAGGGTTGGTTGGATCTATAGACAACGACTTCTGTGGGACAGACATGACCATAGGCGCTGACTCCGCCCTGCACCGCATCATGGAGATAGTGGACGCCATCACCACCACCGCACAGAGGTACAATACACAGGTTAATCAGTTGGTCATTTAACAGACGCTCTTATCCAGAGGTACAATACACAGGTTAATCAGTTGGTCATTTAACAGACGCTCTTATCCAGAGGTACAATACACAGGTTAATCAGTTGGTCATTTAACAGACGCTCTCATCCAGAGGTACAATACACAGGTTAATCAGTTGGTCATTTAACAGACGCTCTTATCCAGAGGTACAATACACAGGTTAATCAGTTGGTCATTTAACAGACGCTCTCATCCAGAGGTACAATACACAGGTTAATCAGTTAGTCATTTAACAGACGCTCTTATCCAGAGGTACAATACACAGGTTAATCAGTTAGTCATTTAACAGACGCTCTTATCCAGAGGTACAATACACAGGTTAATCAGTTAGTCATTTAACAGACGCTCTTATCCAGGGAGACTTGCATTCATCTTCAGATAGCTAGTTGGGACAACCACATGGGTCTTTCTAGAAACAATGGGGCCAATGTGTGACATTGGGATCAACATTTAAATGTCTATTTTTATGCATTTCCACATGTAAACTAGAACTATACATCCTATACGACAACACAGGTCTAGGACTATACATCCTATTGAGCAACACAGGTCTAGTACTATACATCCTATACTACAACAACAACACAGGTCTAGGACTATACATCCTATACGACAACACAGGTCTAGGACTATACATCCTATACGACAACACAGGTCTAGGACTATACATCCTATACGACAACACAGGTCTAGGACTATACATCCTATACGACAACACAGGTCTAGGACTATACATCCTATACGACAACACAGGTCTAGTACTATACATCCTATACGACAACACAGGTCTAGGACTATACATCCTATACAACAACAACACAGGTCTAGGACTATACATCCTATACGACAACACAGGTCTAGTACTATACATCCTATACTACAACAACAACACAGGTCTAGGACTATACATCCTATACGACAACACAGGTCTAGGACTATACATCCTATACGACAACACAGGTCTAGTACTATACATCCTATACGACAACACAGGTCTAGGACTATACATCCTATACAACAACACAGGTCTAGGACTATACATCCTATACAACAACACAGGTCTAGGACTATACATCCTATACAACAACAACACAGGTCTAGGACTATACATCCTATACAACAACAACACAGGTCTAGGACTATACATCCTATACAACAACAACACAGGTCTAGGACTATACATCCTATACAACAACAACACAGGTCTAGGACTATACATCCTATACAACAACAACACAGGTCTAGGACTATACATCCTATACAACAACAACACAGGTCTAGGACTATACATCCTATACAACAACAACACAGGTCTAGGACTATACATCCTATACAACAACAACAACACAGGTCTAGGACTATACATCCTATACAACAACAACACAGGTCTAGGACTATACATCCTATACAACAACAACACAGGTCTAGGACTATACATCCTATACAACAACAACACAGGTCTAGGACTATACATTCTATACAGCAACACAGGTCTGGGACTATACATCCTATTCAACAACAACACAGGTCTAGGACTATACATCCTATTCAACAACAACACAGGTCTAGGACTATACATCCTATACAACAACAACACAGGTCTAGGACTATACATCCTATACAGCAACAACACAGGTCTAGGACTATACATCCTATACAACAACAACACAGGTCTAGGACTATACATCCTATACAACAACAACACAGGTCTAGGACTATACATCCTATACAACAACAACACAGGTCTAGGACTATACATCCTATACAACAACAACACAGGTCTAGGACTATACATCCTATACGACAACACAGGTCTAGTACTATACATCCTATAATCTGGGTTCATACAGCCACTGACACGTCAAATTCAAGGACTAACAGGGACTTTTTCAAGCACTTCATTGTATTTTTCCTCAATGCTGTATAATTTATATAATTGTACAGGGCCTAATATAGAACCCCCCCCAAAAAATAAAAACATGCAAAAAGTGTCAAATAGAAAGCAGCCACTTTACGAATAATTATGTTTTCAGGCCTTTTACCACATCAGATCAGAGCAATACCCTTCAATCCCCTTCAATCCCCTTCAATACCCTTCAATACCCTTCAATACCTTTCAATACCCTTCAGTACCCTTCAATACCCTTCAATACCTTCAATACCCTCAATCCCCTTCAATACCCTTCAATACCCTTCAATCCCCTTCAACTGAAGCAGTGGGAAACAAACTCAGATCAAACATTAAATCAAAGATCATTCATTATAAGGGAGCAGGAGAACTTCAATAATTACAAGGATGTTTCAAGCACCACATTGAGGAAATGTCTAATTGGCCTATTCCTGTATTTACATTTCTGAGATTCAAGTTCCACAGGTTGGTGCTAAACTAAAGGACAGGGCTACTGCGCTCAGGACTGTCCCCAGACAACCCTGAGGCTACAGCTGAGGACAGGAACGAGTCCTGCTATGACCTCTTCAGAGTGTCTTTCTGTACAACCCACCTAGAAGTGCTTACTTCAGGCTGAGCATCAGATCGGCAGTTACTGAACTCATTTCCGGCTTCAATTTACAGTCTCTTGATAATAAGATGGATGCCCTCTGGTGGATTTGCAACCAACGGGACTATTTCTAACATAGAGGATGTAGGGGGGGTCCAGAAACTACCATGGCGATTTTGTTCATGAAATACAGTAGGACAAGGTAACTGTATTTCTTAAAGGGTACATTTCCCAGCTGTCAGGTTTACATCTGAATGTTGTATAAGATTTAATGAGTAGGAATACTTTTGAAAAGATAACAATGTGATTTAGTCTTCTAAATTAAAATTGGTTGTTTTGTGGTAACTTATGCACAGTCAGTAGCCACGCCCGGGGGGGCACAAACAGGATGAGACGGCCCCTTTTCTACCCAAGTATAAATGCCCCCGTGACGCAATTCACATCAAACCACTGTGTAAGCTAAGGTTGCAAATGGCTGAATTTCTAAGTCCAGAAAGAAAATTGCTGAATTTCTATTCATCTACAAGGCACATCTGTTAAATGAAATGCATTCCAGGTGACTACCTCATGACGCTGGTTGAGACCCCTTGACATTTTCCACATTTTGTTGCATTACACCCTTATTCTAAAATAGATACAATTGACATGTTTTCCTCATCAATCTACGCACAATACCCCATAATGACATCACAATACCCCATAATGACATCACAATACCCCATAATGACATCACAATACCCCATAATGACAAATCGAAAACAGGTTTTTAGAAATGTTAGCAAATTTATAAAACATTTAAAACAAATACATCCTTGATGTTTCTACAACTTGATTGGAGTCCACCTGTGGTGAATTCTGTAGATTGGACATGATTTGGAAAGGCGCATACCTGTCTATATAAGATCCCACAGTTGACAGTGCATGTCAGAGCAAAAACCAAGCCATGAGGTCAGAGGCATTGTCCGTAGAGTTCCGAAACAGGATTGTGTCGAGGCACAGATCTGGGAAAGCGTACCAAAACATTTCTGCAGCATTGAAAGTAAAGTGACAAGACAATCATGGTAGATAATAAACGGAGTAGCAGCAGCGTGTGTGAGAAGTTCAATTCTTAAATTCAATGACAACACTAATGTGGTTTGTACTAAATTGCTTTTTAAATCAGTTCTGAGTAAAGAGTTTATTTTACAGCCACCAGCGTGCATTTGTCCTGGAGGTCATGGGACGCCACTGTGGGTAAGTTAAGTTCCGCATGTTAATGTTATTTTTGGGTTATTCATTGTTATGAATGACTATATCCTTCTAATCCAACACTCTTGTAACCTCTCTAAAACAGGCTATTGCATTACGTTAACGTTGTCTCTCAACAGGTATCTAGCGTTGGTGTCCGCGCTGGCCTCTGGAGCAGACTGGCTCTTCATCCCAGAGGCTCCACCATTAGAGGGCTGGGAAGACCACATGTGTGCCCGCCTGGAGCATGTGAGACTGGGGCTACTTCTATATTCTGTTTTGTTCTATCCTGTTCTATTATATTCTATACTGTTCTATCCTGTTCTGTTCTATTTTATTCTATTCTATCCTGTTCTATTTTATTCTATCCTGTTCTATTTTATTCTATACTGTTCTGTTCTATCCTGTTCTATTTTATTCTATCCTGTTCTGTTCTATTTTATTCTATTCTGTTCTATTTTATTCTGTTCTATCGTGTTCTATTTTATTCAATACTGTTCTATTCTGTTGTATTTTATTCTATACTGTTCTATTCTGTTCTATTTTATTCTATACTGTTCTATTCTATCCTGTTCTATTTTATTCTATTCTACATGGAACAAAAATTTAAATGCAACATGCAACAATTTCAAAAATGTTACTGAGTTACAGTTCATATAAGGAAATCAGTCAATTTAAATAAATTCATAAGGCACTAATCTATGTATTTCACATGACTGAGCATGGGCACTGCCAAGGGTGGGCCTGGCTCCCCAGTGGGTGGGCCTTTGCCCTCCCAGGCCCACCCTTGGCCTGGCTCCCACTGGGGAGCCAGGCCCAGCCAATCAGAATACGTTTTTCCCCACAAAAGGGCTATATTACGAACAGAAATACTCCTCCTCTTTTTCAGATCATGAAACATGGGACCAACACTTTACGCCAATAAAATTTCAATCAAATGTATTTATACAGCCCTTTTAACATCATGTCACAGAGTGCTGTACAGAAACCCAGCCTAAAACCCCAAACAGCAAGCAATGCAGGTGTAAAAGCACGGTGGCTAGGAAAAACTCCATAGAAAGGCCAAAACCTAGGGAAGAAACCTAGAGAGGAACCAGGCTGTGAGGGGTGGCCAGTCCTCTTCTGGCTGTGCCGGTGGAGATTATAAGAGTACATCGCTATTAAGGCCAGATCGTTCATCAAGATGTTCAAATGTTAATAGATGACCAGCAGCGGCAAATAATAATCACAGTGGTTGTCGAGGGTGCAACAGGTCAGCACCTCAGGAATGAATGCTGAGCATTCAGAGGTTAAGAGAGGGGGGGAGAGAGGGAGGGAACACATTTAAGTTCACACAGGACACCAGATAAGACGGCATAATTACACCAGATATAACAGACTGACTAGCCCCCCGGCACATACACTATTGCAGCATAGTTACTGGAGGCTGAGACGGGGGGTCGGGGGACACTGTGGCCCTGTCCGACGATACCCCCAGACAGGGCCAACCAGGCAAGATATAACCTCACCCACTTTGCCAAAGCACAGGTCCCACACCACTAGAGGGATATCAACAGACCACCAACTTACTACCTTGAGACAAGGCCAAGTATAGCCCACAAAGATCTCCTCCACTGCACGAGCCCGAGAGGGCACAATTCCGGACAGGAAGATCATGTCAGTGACTCAACCCACTCAAGTCGAGTATAGTACAAAAAACCCTGGCACGACGTGACGCACCCCTCCTAGGGACGACATGGAAGAGTACTAGTAAGCCAGTGACTCAGCACCCGTAATAGGGTCAGAGGCAGAGAATCCCAGTGGAGAGAGGAGAGCCGGCCAGGCAGAGACCGCAAGGGCAGTTTGACGCTCCAGTGCCTTTCTGTTCACCTTCGCACCCCTGGGCCAGACTACACTCAATCATTTGACCTACTGAAGAGATGAGTCTTCAATAAAGACTTAAAGGTTGAGACCGAGTCTGCGTCTCTCACATGGATAGGCAGACCATTCCATAAAAATGGAGCTCTATAGAAGAAAGCCCTGCCTCCAACTGTTTGCTTAGAAATTCTAGGGACAATAAGGAGGCCTGCGTCTTGTGACCGTAGCGTATGTGTAGGTATGTACGGCAGGACCAAATCGGAGAGATGGGTAGGAGAAAGCCCATGAAATGCTTTGTAGGTTAGCAGTAAAACCTTGAAATCAGCCCTTGCCTTAACAGGAAGCCAGTGTAGAGAGGCTAGCACTGGAGTAATATGATACATTTTGTTTGGTTCTAGTCAAGATTCTAGCAGCCGTGTTTAGCACTAACTGAAGTTTATTTAGTGCTTTATCCGGGTAGCTGGAGAGTAGAGCATTGCAGTACTTTAATCTAGAAGTGACAAAAGCATGGATTCGCTTTTTAACAAAAAGGTTCTGGTTTTTGCAAAGTTACGAAGATGGAAAAAGCTGCCATTTAAATATTCTTGATATGTTCGTCAAAAGAGAGATCAGGGTCCAGAGTAACGCCGAGGTCCTTCAGTTTTATTTGAGACGACTGTACAACCATCAAGATTAATAGTCAGATTCAACAGCAGATCTCTTTGTTTCTTGGGATCTAGAACTAGCATCTCTGTTTGGTCTGAGTTTAAAAGTAAATGATTTGCCGCCATCCTCTGAAACAGGCTTCCGGAGTTTTGGGGCTTCACCATGTTTCCATGGTCACCACTTCGAAATGTACAGCTGTGTGTCGTCCGCATAGCAACGAATGACATCACAAAGAGGTAGAAAACAATAGTGGTCCTAAAATGGAAACTTGAGGAACTCTGAAACTTACAATTGATTTGTCAGTCTCTGTGGATGGTTTGTCTTCTAACTGATATCTTTCTGTCTGTTGCGATCTAAACCAGGCCAGAACTTGTCCGTGTAGACCAATTAGGTTTTCCACTCCCCAAAAAGAATGTGGTGATTGATGGTGTCAAAAGCAGCACTATTGGGCCTCCCGAGTGGCGCAGCGGTCTAAGTCACTGCATTTCAGTGCTTGAGACGTCACTACAGACCTGGGTTCGATCCCAGGCTGTGTCACAGCCGGCCGCCACTGGGAGACCCACAAGGCAGCACACAATGGGGCCAGCGTCATGAGGGTTTGGCTCATTGCGCTCTAGCGACTCCTCGGTCGCCAGCTGTACGGCGTTTCCTCCGACACATTGGTGCGGCTGGCTTTCGGTTTCAGCGAGCAGTGTGTCAAGAAGCAGTGTGGCTTGGCAGGGTCGTGTTTTCGGAGGATGCATGGGTCTTTTTCTTTCGCCTCCCGAGTCCGTATGGGAGTTGCAGCGATGGGACAAGACTGTAACTACCAATTTTGATATCATGAAAAAGGGGTAAAAAGGTAACAAAAAGCAGCAAGGGAGGATAGATACAAAGCCTTGGTCTGATGCCATTAAAAGGTAATTTACCACCTTCACGAGTGCAGTCTCAGTGCTACATGTTGCATTTATATTTCTGTTCAGATTCTATCCTCTTCTGATATACAGGGCATTCGGAAATAATTCAGACCCCTTGACTTTTTTCACGTTTTGTAACGTTACAATTTTAGAATAAATTGATAGGACATGATTTTGAAAGGCACACACTTGTCTGTATTAGGTCCCACAGTTGACAGTGCATGTCAGAGCAAAAACCAAGCCATGAGGTCGATGGAATTGACCGTAGAGCTCCGAGACAGGATTGTGTCGAGGCACAGATCTGGGGAAGGGTACCAAAACATTTCCATTTCTGCAGCATTGAAGGTCCCCAAGAACACAGTGCCTCCGTCATTCTTAAATGGAAAAAGTTTGTAACCACCAAGACTCTTACTAGAGCTGGCCGCCCGGCAAAACTGAGCAATCCAGGGAGAAGGGCCTTTGTCAGGGAGTTGACCAAGAAGCTGATGGTCACTCTGACAGAGCTTCAGAGTTCCTCTGTGGAGATGGGAGAACCTTCCAGAAGGACAACTGTATCTGCAGCACTTTACCAATCAGGTGAAGTAAAATGCACATGACAGCCTGCTTGGAGTTTGTTAAAAGGCACGTAAAGGACTCTGACCATGAGGAACAAGATTCTCTGGTCTGATGAAACCAAGATTGAACTCTTTGGCCTGAATGCCAAGCGTCACGTCTGAAAGAAACCTGGCACCATCCCTACGGTGAAGCATGGTGGTGGCAGCAGCATGTTGTGGGGATGTTTTTCAGCGTCAGGACCTCAGACTGGGATGAAGGTTCACCTTCCAACAGGACAACGACCCTAAGCACACAGCCAAGACAATCCAGGAGTGGCTTCGGGACAAGTCTCTGAATGTCCTTGAGTGGCCCAGCCAGAGCCCGGACTTGAACCCGATCGAACATCTCTGGAGAGACCATCCAACCTGACAGAGCTTGAGAGGATCTGCAGAGAAGAATGGGAGAAACTCCCCAAATACAGGTGTCATACCCAAGAAGAGTTGAGGCTGTAATCACTGCCAAAGGTGCTTTAACAAAATTAAGAACAAATTCTTATTTACAATGACGGCCTACCCCCCTGGCCAAACCCTCCCCTAACTCGGACAACGCTGGGGCAATTGTGCGCCGCCCTATGGGACTCCCAATCATGGCCGGTTGTGACACAGCCTGGGAACGAACCAGGGTCTGTAGTGACGCCTGTAGCAGTGCCTTAGATAGATGCGCCACTCTGGAAAAAAGTTCTGAGTAAAAGGTCTAGGTAGTTATGGAAATGTAATATTTCCAGATTTAGTTTAAAATAAATTTACAAGAATAAAAAATTAAATGTAGCTTTGTCATTATGGGGTATTGTGTGTAGATTGATTGAGAGGGAAAAAAATGATATAATACATTTTTGAATAAGGCTGTAACGTAACAAAATGTGGTCTGAATGCTTTCCGAAAGCACTGTACATGCAGTATATACTCTGTTCTATACTCTGTTCTGTTCTATGTTCTGTTCTCTGTTCTATTCTATATTATATTCTGTTCTATGTTATGTTCTATTATATTCTGTTCTATATTATGTTATGTTCTATTATATTCTGTTATGTTCTATTATATTATGTTCTATTTTATTATGTTCTATTATATATTCTGTTTCATTCTATATTATGTTCTATTATATATTCTGTTATATACTATATTATTTTATGTTCTATTATATTCTGTTATATTCTATATAATATTCTGTTATATTATATATTCTGTTATATACTATATTATTTTATGTTCTGTTATATTCTATATAATGTTCTATTCTGTTATATTCTATATTCTGTTATATTCTATATAATGTTCTGTTCTCTATTCTGTTCTATTCTATGTTCTGTTCTTTCCCATTCTGTTCTAAAGAGCCGAATACACTGAAAGACACTGGTGTAGTGTGTGTGCAGAGTGTCAGTAATACAGTAGTATGATGTGTGTTTGTGTGCAGAGTCGCAGTAAGGGCTCAAGACTGAACATAGTAATCATCGCTGAAGGGGCCATCAACAGAGCTGGTGAACCCATCTCTTCAAGCTACGTCAAGGATGTACGTCTTTAAGCAGCTCATTCCATGTGCCTCCCTGATAAACTGCATCAATATTAATCACAGTGACTTCTTATAGTTTGTGGGACCATGACAATGAGTGCGTCCCAAATTTTACCCTGTTCCCTTTGTAGTGCACTATAAAGAGAACAGGATGCATCCCATGACTGTATAAACATCTGTTCCCTTTGTAGTGCACTATAAAGAGAACAGGATGCATCCCATGATTGTATAAACATCTCCATGTCTCCATGTCTGTTCCCTGGCTGACTGCTCCTCTCTCCATGTCTCCATGTCTATTCCCTGGCTGGCTGACTGCTCCTCTCTCCATGTCTCCATGTCTATTCCCTGACTGACTGGCTGGCTGACTGCTCCTCTCCATGTCTCCATGTCTATTCCCTGACTGACTGGCTGGCTGACTGCTCCTCTCTCCATGTCTCCATGTCTAATCCCTGGCTGACTGACTGGCTGGCTGACTGCTCCTCTCTCCATGTCTCCATGTCTAATCCCTGGCTGACTGACTGGCTGACTGCTCCTCTCTCCATGTTTCCATGTCTGTTCCCTGGCTGACTGACTGGCTGGCTGACTGCTCCTCTCCATGTCTCCATGTCTATTCCCTGACTGACTGGCTGGCTGACTGCTCCTCTCTCCATGTCTCCATGTCTAATCCCTGGCTGACTGACTGGCTGGCTGACTGCTCCTCTCTCCATGTCTCCATGTCTAATCCCTGGCTGACTGACTGGCTGGCTGACTGCTCCTCTCTCCATGTCTCCATGTCTATTCCCTGGCTGGCTGACTGCTGTCTCTGTCTCATGTCTCCATGTGTCTCTTTGTAGCTGGTAGAGAAGAGGCTGGGCTATGACACCCGGGTCACTGTCCTTGGTCATGTACAGAGAGGCGGAACACCCTCAGCCTTCGACCGGGTACTGGTGAGTTCAGCTCCTTAACACTTCATGCACTTGTTAGACACTCCCTGGACGCCCCTACTCCCTGGACCCCCCTACTCCCTGGACCCCCCTACTCCCTGGACGCCCCTACTGCCTGGACGCCCCTACTCCCTGGACCCCCCCTACTCCCTGGACCCCCTACTCCCTGGACCCCCTACTCCTGGACCCCCTACTCCCTGGACGCCTACTCCCTGGACCCCCCCTACTCCCTGGACCCCCCTACTCCCTGGACGCCCCTGCTGTATTGGACCCCCCTGCTGTATTGGACCGGATATGATGTCTGGCACCCCCCTGCTGTATTGGAGGCAGTTTTCTGGAGTGGGGTGGTGGTCAGTTTATATTGGAGTAGTGTGGTGGTCAGTTTATATTGGAGTAGTGAGGTGGTCAGTTTATATTGGAGTAGTGAGGTGGTCAGTTTATATTGGAGTAGTGTGGTGGTCAGTTTATATTGGAGTAGTGTGGTGGTCAGTTTATATTGGAGTAGTGTGGTGGTCAGTTTATATTGAAGTGGCTTATTTCGTATATTATTTATCATTTAAGGCTCTAGATTCCAGGAAATTGGAGTTATAAAAATCTCTTAGTCCAAAGGCCTACGGACCTCCCATGTGCCTCGTACTCAGCAGCACCACCTTGTTAACCCGTCTTGTTGTTATCCCACAGAGCAGTAAGGTAGGAGTGGAGGCAGTAGTCGCTCTGTTAGAGGCCACTCCAGAGACCCCAGCCTGTGTCATCGGCCTGTCAGGAAACCAGGCTATCCGCCTGCCTCTTGTGGAGTGTGTACAGATGGTGAGGTAACTTCCAGTTTCAGATCTGACAAACCACTAACAAATTCTCCTAACAATAAACAGTCCTGAATGTTTTCTGGTCCATGTCTGTAAATCGAATCCCTTTTCACAGTTCCTCTCTCAAACTCTGAAACAGAGCAATACAGTCTTACTGTTTGAGGGAGGGTAGTGAGAGGGATTCGCACAAATCGGATTATGACGATGGTGTGATTATATGATGTGTGTCTTGCCTGTAGACTAAAGAGGTTCAGAAGGCCATGAATGAAAAGAGGTTTGATGAAGCCATCCAACTGAGAGGAAGGTGAGAGATGTCAAATATCTTATGAATATGATCCATAAAATGAATTGATCTATATGAATATAATACACCACATGACCAAAAGTATGTGGACACCTGAACATCTCATTCCAAAATGCTGCTATAACAGCCTCCACTCTTCTGGGAAGGCTCTCCACTAGATGTTGGAACATTACTGCTATAACAGCCTCCACTCTTCTGGGAAGGCTCTCCACTAGATGTTGGAACATTACTGCTATAACAGCCTCCACTCTTCTGGGAAGGCTTTCCACTAGATGTTGGAACATTACTGCTATAACAGCCTCCACTCTTCTGGGAAGGCTCTCCACTAGATGTTGGAACATTACTGCTATAACAGCCTCCACTCTTCTGGGAAGGCTCTCCACTAGATGTTGGAACATTACTGCTATAACAGCCTCCACTCTTCTGGGAAGGCTTTCCACTAGATGTTGGAACATTACTGCTATAACAGCCTCCACTGTTCTGGGAAGGCTTTCCACTAGATGTTGGAACATTGCTGCTATAACAGCCTCCACTCTTCTGGGAAGGCTTTCCACTAGATGTTGGAACATTACTGCTATAACAGCCTCCACTGTTCTGGGAAGGCTTTCCACTAGATGTTGGAACATTGCTGCTATAACAGCCTCCACTCTTCTGGGAAGGCTTTCCACTAGATGTTGGAACATTGCTGCTATAACAGCCTCCACTCTTCTGGGAAGGCTCTCCACTAGATGTTGGAACATTGCTGCTATAACAGCCTCCACTCTTCTGGGAAGGCCTTCCACTAGATGTTGGAACATTACTGCTATAACAGCCTCCACTCTTCTGGGAAGGCTTTCCACTAGATGTTGGAACATTGCTGCAGGGACTTGCTTCCATTCAGCCACAAGAGCATTAGTGAGGTCGGACACTGATGTTGGGCGATTAGGCTCATAGTCAGTTCCAATTCCTCCCAAAGGTATTCAATGGGGTTGAGGTCAGGGCTCTGTGCAGGTCAGTCAAGTTCTTCCACACCGATCTCGACAAACCATTTCTATATGGCCCTCGCTTTGTGCATGGGGGCATTGTCATGCTGAAACAGAAAAGGGCTTTCCCCAAACTGATACCTCAAAGTTGGAAGCACAGAATCATCTAGAATGTCATTGAATGCTGTGGTGTTAAGATTTCCCTTCACTGGAACTAAGGGGCCTAGCCTGAACCATGAAAAACAGCCCCAGACCATTATTCTTCCTCCACCAAACTTTACAGTTGGCACAATGAATTTGGGCAGGTAGCTTTCTCCTGGCATCTGCCAAACCCAGATTTGTCCATCGGACACTTACAGTTGACCCGGGCAGCTCTAGCAGGGCAGATATTTGACCATCTGACATGTTGGAAAGGTGGCATCCTATGATTGTGCCATGTTGAAAATCACTGAGCTCTTCAGTAAGGCCATTCTACTGCCATTGTTTGTCTATGGAGATTGCATGGCTGTGTTCTCAGTTTTATATGCTGCCCCCACCATGCTTCACTGTAGGGATGGTGCCAGGTTTCCTCCGGACGTGAAGCTTGGCATTCAGGCCATAGACTTCAATCAAGGTTACATCAGACCAGAGAGTCTTGTTTCTCATGGTCTGAGAGTCTTTAGGTGCCTTTTACTGAGGCGTGGCTTCCGTCTGGCCATTCTACCATAAAGGCCTGGTTGGTGGAGTGCTGCAGAGATGGTTGTCCTTCTGTAAGGTTCTCCCATCTCCACATAGGAACTCTGGAGCTCTGTCAGAGTGACCATTGGGTTCTTGGGCACCTCCCCTACCAAGGCCCTTCTTCCCCGATTGTTCAATTTGGCTGGGCTGCCAGCTGTAGGAAGAGTCTTGGTGGTTCCAAACTTCTTCCATTTGAAAATGATGGGGGCAACTTTGTTCTTGGGTACCTTCAATGCTGCAGACATTTTTTTGGTACCCTTCCCCAGATCTGTGCCTCAACACAATCCTGTCTCGGAGCTCTATGGACAATTCCTTTGACCTCATGGCTTGGTTTTTGCAGCTGTGGGACCTTATATAGACAGGTGTGTGCCTTTCCAAATCATGTCCAATTAATTAACTTAGCAACAGGTGGACTCCCAAGTTGTAGAAACATTTCAAGGATGATCAATGGAAACAGGATGCACCTGAGCTCAATTTTGAGTCTCATAGCAAAGGGTCTGAATACTAATGTACATGTGATATTTCTGTTTTTATTTTTAATAAATTAGCAAAAATTTCAACTGTTTTTTCTTTGTAATTATGGGGTATTGTGTGTAGATTGCTGAGATACAAAAGTTGATGTTTATATATTTTTTTAACATAACAAGATGTGGAAAAAGTCAGGGTCTGAATACTTTTGTTTTTTCACTGTATATAAAGTACCAGTCAAAAGTTTGGACACCTATTCATTCAAGATTCTTTATTTTTACTATTTCCTACATTGTAGAATAATAGTGAAGACATCAAAGCTATGAAATAACACATGGAATCATGTAGTAACCAAAATAGTGTTAAACAAATAGATATATTTTAGGTTCTTCAAAGTTGCCACCCTTTTCCTTGATGACAGCTTTGCTCACTCTTGGCGTTCTCTCAACCAGCTTCACTTGGAATCCTTTTCTAGCTGTCTTGAATGAGTTCCCACAAATGCTGAGCACTTGTTGGCTGCCTTTCCTTCACTCTGTGGTCCAACTAATCCCCAACCATCTCAATTGGGTTGAGGTCGGGTGATTGTTGGGGCCAGGTCATCTGATGCAGCTCTCCATCACTCTCCTTTTTGGTCAAATAGCCCTTACACAGCCTGGAGGTGTGTTGGTTCATTGTCCTGTTGAAGAACAAATGATAGTCCCGCTAAGTGCGTCTCATAAAGACAAGGCGGTTGGAAGCAAAAATCTGAAATTTGGACTCATCAGACCAAAGGACAGATTTCCACCGGTCTAATGTCCATTGCTCGTGTTTCTTGGCCCAAGCAAGTCTCTTTCCCTCATTGGTGTCCTTTAGTAGTGGTTTCTTTGCAGCAATTCGACCATAAAGGCCTGATTCACGCAGTCTCTCTTTGCTTATTTGAGATGTTTTTGCCATAATATGGACTTGGTCTGTTACCAAATAGGGCTGTCTTCTGTAAACCACTTCCTTGTCACAACACAACTGATTGGCTCAAACGCATTAAGAAATTCCAGGTGACTCATGAAGCCAAGAGTTTGCAAAGCTGTCATCAAGGCAAAGGGTGGCTACTTTTGAAGAATCTCAAATATAAAATATATTTTGATTTGTTGAACACGTTTTTGGTTACTACATGATTCCATATGTGTTATTTCATAGTTTTGATGTCTTTACTATTATTCTACAATGTAGAAAATAGTAAAAGTAAAGAAAAACACTGGAATGAGTAGGTGTGTCCAAATGTTTGACTGGTCCTGTATAAATATATTAGACTAACATAGTTACAGCCCATACACACACCAGCCTCAACGTCAACAGTGAAGAGGCGACTCCGGGATGCTGGCCTTCTAGGCAGAGTTCCTCTGTCCAGTGTCTGTTCTTTTGCCCATCTTAATCTTTTTATTGTCCAGTCTGAGATATGGGTTTTTCTTTGCAACTCTGCCTAGAAGGCCAGTATCCCGGAGTTGCCTCTTCACTGTTGACGTTGAAACTGGTGTTTTGCTATTTAATGAAGCTGCCAGTTGAGGACTTGTGAGGCGTCTGTTTCTCAAACTAGACACTAATGTACTTGTCCT
This sequence comes from Brachymystax lenok tsinlingensis, assembly GCA_030435695.1. Taxonomy (NCBI): domain Eukaryota; kingdom Metazoa; phylum Chordata; class Actinopteri; order Salmoniformes; family Salmonidae; genus Brachymystax; species Brachymystax lenok. The sequence goes on from CM059785.1 coordinate 1,149,801, forward strand.
CTTGCTCAGTTGTGCACCGGGGCCTCCCACTCCTCTTTCTGTTCTGGTTAGAGCCGGTTTGCACTGTTCTGTGAAGGGAGTAGTACACAGCGTTGTACGAGATCTTCAGTTTCTTGGCAATTTCTCACATGGAATAGCCTTCATTTCTCAGAACAAGAATAGACTGACGAGTTTCAGAAGAAAGTACTTTGTTTCTGGACATTTTGAGCCTGTAATCGAACCCACAAATGCTGATGCTCCAGATACTCAACTAGTCTAAAGAAGGCCAGTTTTATTGCGTCTTTAATCAGAACAACAGTTTTCAGCTGTGCTAACATAATTGCAAAAGGGGTTTCTAATGATCAATTAGCCTTTTAAAATGATAAACTTGAATTAGCTAACTCAACGTGCCATTGGAACACAGGAGTGATGGTTGCTGATAATGGGCCTCTGTACGCCTATGTAGATATTCCATAAAATATCAGCCCTTTCTAGCTACAATAGTCATTTACAACATTAACAATGTCTACACTGTATTTCTGATCAATTTGATGATATTTTAATGGACAAAAAAATAGCTTTTCTTTAAAAAAACAAGGACATTTCTAAGTGACCCCAAACCTTTGAACGGTAGTATATAATGAAGTATGTAAATATGATATAATGAACATTTTATGTTTTCTGAATAATATATCTTCTTTGTCAGGAGCTTTGAGAACAACTGGAACATGTACAAGCTGCTTGCCTTTCAGAAGCCTGCTGTTACCAAGGTAATTTATTTTACCTTTATTTAACTGGGTAAATCCGTTAAGCACAAATTCTTATTTACAATGATGGCCAAACCTGGACGATGCTGGGCCAATTGTGCGCCGCCCTATGTGAGACATTACTCCCATGACATGGCTGTAGACTCCTCTGTCCCATCTTTCTTCAGAGCGACCATACGCTGGCGGTTCTGAATGTGGGCGCTCCAGCAGCAGGGATGAATGCAGCGGTCCGGTCAGCTGTCAGAGTGGCGCTGGCCTACGGTCACAAGGTCTACTCTGTCAACGACGGCTTCGAGGGGCTGGCCAACGGAGCGGTGAGGATCCCTTTAGGATACAACACTAAACATGCTATGGATGGATGGATAAAGAGAGAGACAGACAGACAGAATTCTGCAGTATTATACAGTATTAAGATGGATGGATAAAGAGAGACATTAGATTGATTAATTAGTATATCTAGACTTATGATGGATGAAGAGAGTCAGTAGATTGTTTCAGCATTATTGTCTATTATTAAGATGGATGGATGAAGAGAGAGACAGTAGATTGATTCAGCAGTATTAAGATGTTAAATTGTCTTATCTTTCAAGGTGTCCCAATATGTTCTATTAATCTGACCCTATTTTTCAATTTCTGCCTAAAATGACAAAAGGAAAGATGCCTTTTCTTTAATCATGTTTGAAATGCAAAAGTAAGGCCATACAATCAGAAAGGAGTTTAGGTGTCATTTAGATTTGACCACCAGATGGAAGCAGTGTGTGTGAAAAGTTTGACTGATCCAGTGAAGCATTACATTACTACACAATATTTTGTATCCAGTCTGCCAGGAGTTTGCCCAAATGTGCCGAATTGGTAGGCCTCCCTTTCCACCACAGACGGCAGGCCTACAGACGCAGAAAAATGCCAGCTTTAACTGCTGGCTCCTCTTCTTCCATGGCTTTACCCAACAATAGAAGGTCACAAGTGTTTCCCTAAAAGCTGTCTGGGTTTAAACAACCTCTTAATGATCGGGTCCTTTGTTTCAATTTTCACCTAAAATGACACCCAAATCTAACTGCCTGTAGCTCAGGACCTGAAGCAAGGATATGCATATTCTTGATACCATTTGAAAGGAAACACTTTGAAGTTTGAAAATGTAAAATTAATGTAGGAGAATATAACACACTAGATCTGGTAAATGATAATAAAAAAATAAAAATGCCTTATTTTATGCCTTATCTTTGAAATGCAATAGAAAGGCCAATATATGGCTTAGGAATCTAGGCGCAATTTATATTTTGGCCACTAGATGGCATCAGTGTATGTGCAACGTTTTTTTACTGATCCAATGAACCATTGCGTTTCTGTTCAAAAGTTTGTATCAAGACTGACTTCCCAAATTGGTTTAATACATTTTCAAGTTCATAACTGTGCACTCTCCTCAAACAATAGCATGGTATTCTTTCACTGTAATAGCTACTGTAAATTGGACAGTGCAGTTAGATTAACAAGAATTTAAGCTTTCTGCCCATATAAGATATGTCCATGTCCTGGGAAATGTTCTTGTTACTTACAACCTCTTGCTAATCACATTAGCCTACGTTAGCTCAACCGTCTGCTGGGGCACCGATCCTGTAGAGGTTTTTAAACATATATATATATATATAGTACAGAAAGTGAACAGCTTAATTGATAGTGACAGAATTGGATTACTTTCCATGCAAAGTGAATGTTTTGCCTCCTTGGCTATAGGAGGTTTTAGCTCAGCCTCTGAATGTCTAAGAAAGTAAACAAGGATATCCCCATATGCAACGGAGTCACGTCTTTCCCGGGTATTTTACAGCTCGTTTCTAGCATAACGCAAATCTATGGATATAGCAGCCTATATATACCAGCCTAAAGCCTAATGTCATCTGTCAAACAAGTAGGACTTCCTCCTCATTTCTTAAATAGGAAGAAATAGGCTCTAACTACAGCTCTTTGTTAAGTGTTGCAGTCATTTCACTTGCTGTAGTAGCTGACGTGTATAATGTTGAGTCATCTGCATACATAGACACACTGGCTTTACTCAAAGTTAGTGGCATGTTGTTAGTAAAGATTGAGGCCTAGACAGCTTGGGGAATTCCTGATTCTACCTGGATTATGTTGGAGAGGCTTCCATCCCTCTGTGTTCTGTTAGACAGGTAACTCTTTATCCACATTATAGCAGTGGGGTTTAAAGTCTTAACACAAGTTTTTCCAGCAGCAGACTATGATCGATAATGTCAAAAGCCGCACTGAAGTCTAACAAAACATCCCCCACTATCTTTTTATCATGAATTTCTCTCAGCCAATCAAAAGTCATTTGTGTAAGTGCTGTGCTTGTTGAATGTCCGTCCCTACAAGCGTCCTGAAAGTCTGTTGTCAATTTGTTTACTGTAAAAATAGCATTGTATCTGGTCAAATACCATTTTTTCCAAAACTTTACTAAGGGTTGGTAACAGGCTGATTGGTTGGCTATTTGAGCCAGTAAAGGGGGATTTACTATTCTTGGGTAGCGGAATTACTTTTTCTTCCCTCCAGGCCTGAGGGCACACGCTCTCTAGTAGGCTTAAATTTAAGATGTGGCAAATATCATCCGCTATTGTCCTCTAATTTTCCATACAACAATCATTTTTTCACCTCTTCCACACTCACTTTACGGAATTCAAAATTACAATGTGATAATCTTGTGGGGATAATTGTGACAGAGAGAACTGACTGATTAAAATCCTGACTGCACATTTTCAAATCGGGACAATGATGATATTGATTGACTGAAGTGTGTTCTTCCTCTACCAGGTGACAGAGATCGAGTGGCACGATGTGGCTGGATGGACTGGCCAGGGTGGATCTCTTCTGGGGACCAAACGGTCTGTTTACAATGATGATTAGGGGGAAAGCAGTTGATAGTTTGTACTCAATGTGGTTACTGGTGTGCCCTTTTTTAAATTAGGAAGATGTCCTCTTGAATTGTGTTTTGTGTGTATTCTGTCTGTCTTCTGGGGGGTTCTTTGTGTTCTACAGAACCCTTCCCAGTACTTGCATGCAGAAGATAGTGGACACCATCAACAAGCATAGAATCCAGGCTCTGCTGATCGTTGGTGGATTTGAGGTACCATTTACAGACAAATAGTATTCCTTAATGGCGTACTTGGCGGGCGTGCTGCATCAGATAATTGTAACGGGCCTCCCTCCTCAAAATGTTGTTTTAGTCACATATGTTCTGTTATTTGATCTTTCTACAATGTAATTATTAACTAGTAACTATTTCATGTTAAAGTTCATGTCATTAGCTGTTAGAAAGACTAAACAATGTGACTGTGTTGATGGGAATTGGATCATTTATGAAATAATACTGTGTTAGATAGTCACTGCTAATGGCCTCCATCTGTTGGTGTGTGTATTGTCTACAGGCATACGAGGGCGTGCTGGAGTTATGTGATGCTCGTGGTAGTTTTGATGAGTTGTGTATCCCCATGGTGGTGATCCCTGCCACCATCAGTAACAACGTACCCGGGACAGACTTCAGTCTGGGGGCAGACACGGCTGTCAATGCTGCCATGGAGGTCAGTCTGATTGATGAAAGATAAAACACAATAAAACCCAAAGGGTCATTTCCAGTGTGGTCGTCTCCGGCAACAAGAAGGCAGGTGAATCTAGATTGACACTATAAACTCAATTTAAAAAACATGAGGCCAACCAGATGTCAAGACCCCTTCATCTCCAACTCTGCTCCCTTAGAAGGGCCTATAGTTATATAGTTATAGTTAGGTACAGGTGTAGCCGCGCGTGTACAGGTGTAACCGCGTTTTAACCAGGTTTAACCATACATGGTTAGCAGATGTTAATGCGAGTGTAGTGAAATGCTTGTACTTCTAGTTCCGACCATGCAGTAGTATCTAACAAGTAATCTAACAAATTCACAACAACTACCTTATACACACACGAGTAAAGGAATGAATACGAGTATGTACATATAAATATATGGATGAGCGATGGCTGACCGGCGTAGGCAAGATGCAGTAGATGGTATGGAGTACAGTATGTATGTGTGTGTGTGTGTGTATATATATATATATATATATGAGATGAGTAATGTAGGATATGTAAACATGTTATAAAGTGGCATTGTTTAAAGTGACTAGAGATTTGAGTCAGTATGTTGGCAGCAGCCACTCAATGTTAGTGGCAGTTGCACTAAACCCGTGTCCAAAAATGGATGTAGGAACTGCAGATTGACCCTTTAATCTGTTGTAGTTGTGTCTTTAACCTGCCCCTCTCTGTCTGTCATCGGTCTGTCTGTCCGTCCCCTCCTCTCTCAGAGTTGTGATAAGATCAAGCAGTCAGCTACAGGGACCAAGAGAAGGGTGTTCGTAGTGGAGACTATGGGAGGCTACTGTGGTTACCTGGCAACCTACGCCGGTATCGCTGTGGGAGCGGACGCTGCTTACATCTTCGAGGACCCCTTCAACCTTCAGGACCTAAAGGTGATAACCAGGCTGGGGATGATCCATGTTCTGTAGGTTAGGCATCCTGAACAGAGTGATTAATGATCCATATTCTGTAGGTTAGGCATCCTGAACAGAGTGATTAATGATCCATGTTCTGTAGGTTAGGCTTCCTGAACAGAGTGATTAATGATCCATGTTCTGTAGGTTAGGCATCCTGAACAGAGTGATTAATGATCCATGTTCTGTAGGTTAGGCATCCTGAACAGAGTGATTAATGATCCATGTTCTGTAGGTTAGGCTTCCTGAACAGAGCGATAAATGATCCATGTAGTCCTCATGAATACTACCCTGCCCTTTCAGACTAACGTGGAGCATCTCGCAGAGAAGATGAAGGAAGACATCCAGAGGGGTCTGGTGCTGAGGTAAGACATGGTTATAGAGGTTATCCTCTAGACATGGTTATAGAGGTTATCCTCTAGACATGGTTATAGAGGTTATCCTCTAGACATGGTTATAGAGGTTATCCTCTAGACATGGTTATAGAGGTTATCCTCTAGACATGGTTATAGAGGTTATCCTCTAGACATGGTTATAGAGGTTATCCTCTAGACATGGTTATAGAGGTTATCCTCTAGACATGGTTATAGAGGTTATCCTCTAGACATGGTTATAGAGGTTATCCACTAGACATGGTTATAGAGGTTATCCTCTAGACATGGTTATAGAGGTTATCCTCTAGACATGGTTATAGAGGTTATCCTCTAGACATGGTTATAGAGGTTATCCATAGAGTTAATATAGTGAATGATAGGATCTCGATGGTTCTGTCTCTGTAGGACAGTTAATATAGTGAATGATAGGATCTGGATGGTTCTGTCTCTGTAGGACAGTTAATATAGTGAATGATAGGATCTCGATGGTTCTGTCTCTATAGGACAGTTAATGATAGGATCTGGATGGTTCTGTCTCTGTAGGACAGTTAATATAGTGAATGATAGGATCTCGATGGTTCTGTCTCTATAGGACAGTTAATGATAGGATCTGGATGGTTCTGTCTCTGTAGGACAGTTAATATAGTGAATGATAGGATCTGGATGGTTCTGTCTCTATAGGACAGTTAATATAGTGAATGATAGGATCTCGATGGTTCTGTCTCTATAGGACCAAAGTTAATATAGTGAATGATAGGATCTCGATGGTTCTGTTTCTATAGGACAGTTAATGATAGGATCTGGATGGTTCTGTCTCTGTAGGACAGTTAATATAGTGAATGATAGGATCTCGATGGTTCTGTCTCTATAGGACAGTTAATGATAGGATCTGGATGGTTCTGTCTCTATAGGACAGTTAATATAGTGAATGATAGGATCTCGATGGTTCTGTTTCTATAGGACAGTTAATGATAGGATCTGGATGGTTCTGTCTCTATAGGACAGTTAATATAGTGAATGATAGGATCTCGATGGTTCTGTCTCTATAGGACAGTTAATATAGTGAATGATAGGATCTCGATGGTTCTGTCTCTATAGGACAGTTAATATAGTGAATGATAGGATCTCGATGGTTCTGTTTCTATAGGACAGTTAATGATAGGATCTGGATGGTTCTGTCTCTGTAGGACAGTTAATATAGTGAATGATAGGATCTCGATGGTTCTGTCTCTATAGGACAGTTAATGATAGGATCTGGATGGTTCTGTCTCTATAGGACAGTTAATATAGTGAATGATAGGATCTCGATGGTTCTGTCTCTATAGGACAGTTAATGATAGGATCTGGATGGTTCTGTCTCTGTAGGACAGTTAATATAGTGAATGATAGGATCTGGATGGTTCTGTCTCTATAGGACAGTTAATATAGTGAATGATAGGATCTCGATGGTTCTGTCTCTATAGGACAGTTAATATAGTGAATGATAGGATCTGGATGGTTCTGTCTCTATAGGACAGTTAATATAGTGAATGATAGGATCTCGATGGTTCTGTCTCTATAGGACAGTTAATATAGTGAATGATAGGATCTGGATGGTTCTGTCTCTATAGGACAGTTAATATAGTGAATGATAGGATCTGGATGGTTCTGTCTCTATAGGACAGTTAATATAGTGAATGATAGGATCTCGATGGTTCTGTCTCTATAGGACAGTTAATGATAGGATCTGGATGGTTCTGTCTCTATAGGACAGTTAATATAGTGAATGATAGGATCTGGATGGTTCTGTCTCTATAGGACAGTTAATATAGTGAATGATAGGATCTCGATGGTTCTGTCTCTATAGGACAGTTAATGATAGGATCTGGATGGTTCTGTCTCTATAGGACAGTTAATATAGTGAATGATAGGATCTCGATGGTTCTGTCTCTATAGGACAGTTAATATAGTGAATGATAGGATCTGGATGGTTCTGTCTCTATAGGACAGTTAATATAGTGAATGATAGGATCTCGATGGTTCTGTCTCTATAGGACAGTTAATATAGTGAATGATAGGATCTCGATGGTTCTGTCTCTATAGGACAGTTAATGATAGGATCTGGATGGTTCTGTCTCTATAGGACAAAGTTAATATAGTGAATGATAGGATCTGGATGGTTCTGTCTCTATAGGACAGTTAATATAGTGAATGATAGGATCTCGATGGTTCTGTCTCTATAGGACAGTTAATGATAGGATCTGGATGGTTCTGTCTCTATAGGACAGTTAATATAGTGAATGATAGGATCTGGATGGTTCTGTCTCTATAGGACAGTTAATATAGTGAATGATAGGATCTCGATGGTTCTGTTTCTATAGGACTAAAGTTAATATAGTGAATGATAGGATCTGGATGGTTCTGTCTCTATAGGACAGTTAATATAGTGAATGATAGGATCTCGATGGTTCTGTCTCTATAGGACAGTTAATATAGTGAATGATAGGATCTGGATGGTTCTGTTTCTATAGGACAGTTAATATAGTGAATGATAGGATCTCGATGGTTCTGTCTCTATAGGACAGTTAATGATAGGATCTGGATGGTTCTGTCTCTGTAGGACAGTTAATATAGTGAATGATAGGATCTCGATGGTTCTGTCTCTATAGGACAGTTAATATAGTGAATGATAGGATCTGGATGGTTCTGTCTCTATAGGACAGTTAATATAGTGAATGATAGGATCTCGATGGTTCTGTCTCTATAGGACAGTTAATATAGTGAATGATAGGATCTCGATGGTTCTGTCTCTATAGGACAGTTAATATAGTGAATGATAGGATCTGGATGGTTCTGTCTCTATAGGACAGTTAATATAGTGAATGATAGGATCTGGATGGTTCTGTCTCTATAGGACAGTTAATATAGTGAATGATAGGATCTCGATGGTTCTGTCTCTATAGGACAGTTAATATAGTGAATGATAGGATCTCGATGGTTCTGTCTCTATAGGACAGTTAATATAGTGAATGATAGGATCTGGATGGTTCTGTTTCTATAGGACAGTTAATATAGTGAATGATAGGATCTGGATGGTTCTGTTTCTATAGGACAGTTAATATAGTGAATGATAGGATCTCGATGGTTCTGTTTCTATAGGAATGAGAAGTGTCACCTTCACTACACCACTGATTTCATCCACAAGCTGTACTCTGCCGAGGGGAAGGGCATCTTCGACTGTAGGGTCAATGTGCTGGGGCACCTCCAGCAGGTACGGAACGAACACAACCACACTGCTAAAGCTTACATGTTAAAATGCAACCTTCTATTAAAAGGATGATGGGTTTGTTGGTAAGAAGGGGATAGAGGTAGATGATGTGGAATTTTTTATTTTTTATTTTACTAGGCAAGTCAGTTAAGAACAAATTCTTATTTTCAATGACGGCCTAGAAACAGTGGGTTAACTGCCTTGTTCAGGGGCAGAACGACAGATTTTACCTTGTCAGCTCGGGGATACGAACTTGCAACCTTTGGGTTACTAGTCCAACGCTCTAACCACTAGGCTACCTGCTGGTTACTAGTCCAACGCTCTAACCACTAGGCTACCTGCTGGTTACTGGTCCAACGCTCTAACCACTAGGCTACCTGCTGGTTACTGGTCCAACGCTCTAACCACTAGGCTACCTGCTGGTTACTAGTCCAACGCTCTAACCACTAGGCTACCTGCTGGTTACTAGTCCAACGCTCTAACCACTAGGCTACCTGCTGGTTACTGGCCCAACGCTCTAACCACTAGGCTACCTGCTGGTTACTAGTCCAACGCTCTGACCACTAGGCTACCTGCTGGTTACTGGTCCAACGCTCTAACCACTAAGCTACCTGCTGGTTACTGGCCCAACGCTCTAACCACTAGGCTACCTGCTGGTTACTAGTCCAATGCTCTAACCACTAGGCTACCTGCTGGTTACTGGCCCAACGCTCTAACCACTAGGCTACCTGCTGGTTACTGGCCCAACGCTCTAACCACTAGGCTACCTGTTACTGGCCCAACGCTCTAACCACTAGGCTACCTGCTGGTTACTAGTCCAACGCTCTAACCACTAGGCTACCTGCTGGTTACTGGCCCAACGCTCTAACCACTAGGCTACCTGCTGGTTACTGGCCCAACACTCTAACCACTAGGCTACCTGCTGGTTACTGGCCCAACACTCTAACCACTAGGCTACCTGCTGGTTACTGGCCCAACGCTCTAACCACTAGGCTACCTGCTGGTTACTGGCCCAATGCTCTAACCACTAGGCTACCTGCTGGTTACTGGTCCAACGCTCTAACCACTAGGCTACCTGCTGGTTACTGGCCCAACGCTCTAACCACTAGGCTACCTGCTGGTTACTGGCCCAATGCTCTCACCACTAGGCTACCTGCTGGTTACTGGTCCAACGCTCTAACCACTAGGCTACCTGCTGGTTACTAGTCCAACGCTCTAACCACTAGGCTACCTGCTGGTTACTGGCCCAACGCTCTAACCACTAGGCTACCTGCTGGTTACTGGTCCAACGCTCTAACCACTAGGCTACCTGCTGGTTACTAGTCCAACGCTCTAACCACTAGGCTACCTGCTGGTTACTGGCCCAACGCTCTAACCACTAGGCTACCTGCTGGTTACTGGTCCAACGCTCTAACCACTAGGCTACCTGCTGGTTACTAGTCCAACGCTCTAACCACTAGGCTACCTGCCGCCCCAATGTGAAGTGCATGAATGATCAAACATGGTTCCTATACGTTGTTTTCTTTATTTTTGGAGATGAACAGTTTTATCTCTGTCATTCTAGGGAGGCACTCCAACACCCTTCGACAGAAACTTTGGCACCAAGCTGGGTGTGAAGGCTGTGCAGTGGCTCACAGAGAAGATGATCAACAACTTTAAACAAGGTACTGGATATTTCCCGAATGGCACCCTATTCCCTACATAGTGCACTACTGTTGACTAGGGCCCATAGGACTCTGGTTAAAAGTAGTGAACTATGAAGGGAATAGGGTGCCATGGCTCTGGTTAAAAGTAGTGAACTATGAAGGGAATAGGGTGCCATGGCTCTGGTTAAAAGTAGTGAACTATGAAGGGAATAGGGTGCCAAGGCTCTGGTTAAAAGCAGTGAACTATGAAGGGAATAGGGTGCCAAGGCTCTGGTTAAAGGCAGTGAACTATGAAGGGAATAGGGTGCCATGGCTCTGGTTAAAAGTAGTGAGTTATGAAGGGAATAGGGTGCCAAGGCTCTGGTTAAAAGTAGTGAACTATGAAGGGAATAGGGTGCCATGGCTCTGGTAAAAAGTAGTGAACTATGAAGGGAATAGGGTGCCAAGGCTCTGGTTAAACGTAGTGAACTATGAAGGGAATAGGGTGCCAAGGCTCTGGTTAAAAGCATTGAACTATGAAGGGAATAGGGTGCCATGGCTGTGGTTAAAAGTAGTGAACTATGAAGGGAATAGGGTGCCAAGGCTCTGGTTAAAAGCATTGAACTATGAAGGGAATAGGGTGTCAAGGCTCTGGTTAAAAGCATTGAACTATGAAGGGAATATGGTGCCAAGGCTCTGGTTAAACGTAGTGAACTATGAAGGGAATAGGGTGCCAAGGCTCTGGTTAAACGTAGTGAACTATGAAGGGAATAGGGTGCCAAGGCTCTGGTTAACGTAGTGAACTATGAAGGGAATAGGGTGCCAAGGCTCTGGTTAAAAGCATTGAACTATGAAGGGAATAGGGTGCCATGGCTGTGGTTAAAAGCAGTGAACTATGAAGGGAATAGGGTGCCAAGGCTCTGGTTAAACGTAGTGAACTATGAAGGGAATAGGGTGCCAAGGCTCTGGTTAAAAGCATTGAACTATGAAGGGAATAGGGTGCCATGGCTGTGGTTAAAAGCAGTGAACTATGAAGGGAATAGGGTGCCATGGCTGTGGTTAAAAGCAGTGAACTATGAAGGGAATAGGGTGCCAAGGCTCTGGTTAAAGGCAGTGAACTATGAAGACACTATAAGAGGAGTAGCTGTAGCTCTGATTCAACAACATGAAGTCGTGGAAACAGGGTGGTAGATGTATAATGTTTATATCCTCGTCTTCTTCTACCATTCCAGGTCGTGTGTTCGTCAACACCCCAGACACAGCGTCTGTCATCGGCTTCAGTAAGAAGGTCCTGTCCTTCATCCCTGTAACTGACCTTAAGGCACAGACTGACTTTGAGTGAGTAGAGTACCACAGCTGTTGTCCGTCCATCCATCCAAACCTGTTGTCACGAAGTGCTTTTCAATGTGGTTTTTACAGTGTGTGTCATTTCAGTCCCTAAGCAGGCAGTAAAGTTTCTCTTCCACCCCCTCCCCCCGTAGGCACCGTATGCCCAAGGTCCAGTGGTGGCAGAACCTGCATCAGATTCTGAAGATGTTGGCCAAGCACCAGACCAGCTTCAGCGAGTACGTCCCTGGAGAGATAGAACATGTGACCCGACGGTCTCTCAGCATCGACACCGGCTTCTAGAACACACACTAACCCTGGACTGTAGACACCGGCTTCTAGAACACACACTAACCCTGGACTGTAGACACCGGCTTCTAGAACACACACTAACCTTGGACTGTAGACACCGGCTTCTAGAACACACACTAACCCTGGACTGTAGACACTGGCTTCTAGAACACACACTAACCCTGGACTGTAGACACCGGCTTCTAGAACACACACTAACCCTGGACTCTAGACACCGGCTTCTAGAACACACACTAACCCTGGACTGTAGACACCGGCTTCTAGAACACACACTAACCCTGGACTGTAGACACCGGCTTCTACAACACACACTAACCCTGGACTGTAGACACCGGCTTCTACAACACACACTAACCCTGGACTGTAGACACCGGCTTCTACAACACACACTAACCCTGGACTGTAGACACCGGCTTCTAGAACACACACTAACCCTGGACTGTAGACACCGGCTTCTACAACACACACTAACCCTGGACTGTAGACACCGGCTTCTAGAACACACACTAACCCTGGACTGTAGACACCGGCTTCTAGAACACACACTAACCTTGGACTGTAGACACCGGCTTCTAAGCATTGGGCTCCAACCCTGGAATGTCACTCCCAACTTCCCTGTTTATCTAATGAGGGGTCTTTATATCTGGACTGTGTCTGAGACTACCTAGACATCAGGCCCTTGTTATATCTGGACGGTGTCTGAGACTACCTAGACATCAGGCCCTTGTTATATCTGGACGGTGTCTGAGACTACCTAGACATCAGGCCCTTGTTATATCTGGACTGTGTCTGAGACTACCTAGACATCAGGCCCTTGTTATATCTGGACGGTGTCTGAGACTACCTAGACATCAGGCCCTTGTTATATCTGGACTGTGTCTGAGACTACCTAGACATCAGGCCCTTGTTATATCTGGACGGTGTCTGAGACTACCTAGACATCAGGCCCTTGTTATATCTGGACGGTGTCTGAGACTACCTAGACATCAGGCCCTTGTTACATCTGGACAGTGTCTGAGACTACCTAGACATCAGGATCTTGTTATATCTGGACTGTTTCTGTCGTCTAGTACACCAGATGAAACCACTATTTGGTTCTATACTGGTTTGAAAGGCTATACTGGTCACTGTTTGGTCTATACTGGTTTAAAGGCTATACTGGTCACTATTTGGTCTATACTGGTTTAAAGGCTATACTGGTCACTATTTGGTCTATACTGGTTTAAAGGCTATACTGGTCACTATTTGGTCTATACTGGTTTAAAGGCTATACTGGTCACTATTTGGTCTATACTGGTTTAAAGGCTATACTGGTCACTATTTGGTCTATACTGGTTTGAAAGGCTATACTGGTCACTATTTGGTCTATACTGGTTTAAAGGCTATACTGGTCACTATTTGGTCTATACTGGTTTAAAGGCTATACTGGTCACTATTTGGTCTATACTGGTTTAAAGGCTATACTGGTCACTATTTGGTCTATACTGGTTTAAAGGCTATACTGGTCACTATTTGGTCTATACTGGTTTAAAGGCTATACTGGTCACTATTTGGTCTATACTGGTTTAAAGGCTATACTGGTCACTATTTGGTCTATACTGGTTTAAAGGCTATACTGGTCACTATTTGGTCTATACTGGTTTAAAGGCTATACTGGTCACTATTTGGTCTATACTGGTTTAAAGGCTATACTGGTCACTATTTGGTCTATACTGGTTTGAAAGGCACCGTATTATTTGCCATTGTAATGAAAATGTTGTGATTGTGTTGTGCGACAATCAAGTTGATTTGTGATCTTGTGGGACCAACACATTTATTCAGTTATTTGACCTGTTATTCAATTATTTCATCTGGTATTGTCATGTTTGTGCCTACATGTAAACCTGAACATATCACTGACACCTATACAGTCAATGTAGAACACTGGACATCAGCTATTACTATCCTGGGATGTGTCTGACTGTACAAGATGTTAAGAATAGCAATAGTTGCCAAAATAGAAATGGGAATTAATGTCATTGTGATTAAAGATGCAATATAAGTAATGTCATAAATAAAAATATTTGAAAGTTTTACTCAGATCAGATTTTTATTTTAAGTATAAATACAACTGAGTTTTGAATAATGAATGTTAATAATTGTTTATAAATAAGTATGAATATATATATATATATATATATAATGAAAGATGGAACACTGAAGTCGGCGTTTAACTGGTACTGTATCATTATTGATCACTAAAAGATCACGCCCCCCTCAGAGAGAGGGACACAGCTGCATGTGAGCTCTCACAATATTCAATGTTTTTTTACAAAAGGATAGATTTGGAGTTAGATAAACTTGGATTTTTCGGCAGGTACATATGCAGGATGCTACCCTCCACAGCATGGCCTTCGCTCCAGATCAAAACTCGAAACCAACCAATTTTTTTTAAATTAACCAGAGAGATTACTGCTTTTAAGGTTCTTTTTCCAAGCTATACGAAGGGTGCTCTAGCAAACAAACAGCAGAGACCTGAGGACACCATCCAACCTGGAACTGAGTGAGTAGTGTTTGGTCTGATGATATTTTGAAAGCCAAGAAGAAAAGGAAAAAAATGAAAATTAAGTACATTACAATGATATATTTTCCTTTATGGGGACTGAATGCTGAGTTAAGGCTCCCAGGCTTGCAAGGACAGACCAGATACAAATTCAATTAGCACTAAGGTGTGAAGTAAAATGTGTTGAGGCCTTTGGGCCCAGCAAGTGGCAGGGGTCTTTGAAGCGTCCTCTGAAGCCCCCTCCTGCTGTTCAAAGACCACTGGCATTTTCTACAAGAAATCTGCCTCCAGAAATAAAAGCTTCTCCCATTGCCTGCTGTACTGCTGCTTGGATTCCACCTGGCGATCTGTTCACCGTCTCCCCTGGCCTGTCTCCCCCTGTCTGGTACAGGTACCTCTCTGTTCATTGTTTACCCTGGCCTGTCTCCCCCTGTCAGGTACCTCCACCACACTCCCCCCTCTCTGTTCATTGTTTACCCTGGCCTGTCTCCCCCTGTCTGGTACCTCTACCACACTCCCCCCTCTCTGTTCACCGTCTACCCTGGCCTGTCTCCCTCTGTCAGGGACCTCCACCACACTCACCCCTCTCTGTTCACCGTCTGCCCTGGCCTGTCTCCCCCTGTCAGGTACCTCTACCACACTCCCCCCTCTCTGTTCACCGTCTACCCTGGCCTGTCTCCCCCTGTCAGGGACCTCTACCACACTCACCCCTCTCTGTTCACCGTCTGCCCTGGCCTGTCTCCCCCTGTCTGGTACCTCTACCACACTCACCCCTCTCTGTTCACCGTCTGCCCTGGCCTGTCTCCCCCTGTCTGGTACCTCTACCACACTCACCCCTCTCTGTTCACCGTCTGCCCTGGCCTGTCTCCCCTGTCTGGTACCTCTACCACACTCACCCCTCTCTGTTCACCGTCTACCCTGGCCTGTCTCCCCCTGTCAGGGACCTCTACCACACTCACCCCTCTCTGTTCACCGTCTGCCCTGGCCTGTCTCCCCCTGTCAGGGACCTCTACCACACTCACCCCTCTCTGTTCACCGTCTGCCCTGGCCTGTCTCCCCCTGTCTGGTACAGGTACCTCCACCACACTCCCCCCTCTCTGTTCATTGTTTACCCTGGCCTGTCTCCCCCTGTCTGGTACCGGTACCTCCACCAGACTCACCCCTCTCTCCCGAGCTTTCGCTCACCTCCAGTCATTATATATTCAATTTTTTTCTTGTGCATTTTGCTATTTGCCTCATGACTCCTGCATACTTTGTTGACTACAAACGTTCTTTACCCAACCGTGGGACAGACTTTGTTTGTTCCCACACCCAGGACTCTGACTCTCTATTGGTTACACAGACACTTGGCCTCCCATCCTATTCTAACCACCTCTCGTCGGCTTTGTATTCATGTTACCTGATGAAATTGCTGTACAATCTGATCTTGTTGCCATCTGATGCACATTCAGATGTTATAAATCAGCACTGCAGATCTCTCCCTGTCCTCTGCCGTGCCTTGATTGTATTACTGTTGATGATATCTGGAAATGTGCATGTACACCCTGGCCCATCTACTGTTGCTAGCCCCAATTCTGACTTGTGCTCTGATATCTGCTTCACTGATTTCTGCTCTCGTAAAAGCCTGGGTTTTCTGCACACTAGAAGCTTATTACCTAAAATGGATCAATTGAATGTGTGGGTTCACAGCTCCAATCCAGATGTGTTGGTCATTACTGAGACGTGGTTAAGGAAGAGTGTTTTGAATACTGATGTTAACCTTTCTGGTTATAACCTTTTTCGGCAAGACCGATCTTCCAAAGGGGGAGGGGCAATCTTTACCAAGGAACACCTTCAGTGCTCTGTTGTCTCCAACAAGTCTGTCCCCAAACAATTTGATTTGCTGGTTTTAAGTATTAAACTTTCAAATAGCTCTTTGTTGACTGTTGCTGGGTGCTATCGTCCTCCATCAGCACCGGCCTGTACCCTACCTGCCCTAAGCTTACACCAAGTCTGAATTTGTCCTGCTAGGTGACCTAAACTGGGACATGCTTAAACCGCCTGACTAAATCCTAAACCAATGGGACTCCCTAAATCTTTCTCAGATTATTACCAATCCCACAAGGTATGACTCCAAACACCCAGAAAAGGCTACTCTCCTCGATTTTATCCTCACAAATACAGTTGATGTTGGAAGTTTACATACACCTTAGCCAAATACGTTTAAACTCAGTTTTTCACAATTCCTAACATTAAATCCTAGTAAAAATTCCATGTCTTAGGTCAGTTAGGATCACCACTTTATTTTAAGAATGTGAAATGTCAGAATAATAGTAGAGAGAATGATTTATTTCAGCTTTTATTTCTTTCATCACATTCCCAGTGGGTCAGAAGTTTACATACACTCAATTAGTATTTGGTAGCATTGCCATTTAAACTGTTTAACTTGGGTCAAACGTTTCGGGAAGCCTTCCACAAGTTTCCCACAATAAGTTGGGTGAATTTTGGCCCATTCCTCCTGACAGAGCTGGTGTAACTGAGTCAGGTTTGTAGGCCTCCTTGCTCGCACATGCTTTTTCAGTTCTGCCCACAAATTTTCTATAGGATTGAGGTCAGGGCTTTGTGATGGTCACTCCAATACCTTGACTTTGTTGTCCTTAAAAACTACTTAGGGAGCAGTGGGGCGCTAGTGTTTCCTATCCAATTTTCTGAGCCTGAGTGGCAGGCATTTTACTTTGGGCAGGCCAGACTTTTTGAAATCTGACAACGCTGTGATATTGCCAAGAATCATAGCTTTTGATGACTATGCAACACTTGTATATTGATGAATGTTTAAAGGTCCTCAATGATATCACCATTGCCCTTGATTTTAAGCAATATTGTGCTGCTATTTTTATTGACTTGGCCAAAGCTTTTGTTACGGTAGACCATTCCATTCTTGTGGCCTTGCTTGCTAACTACCTGTCTCAAAGAGTGCAGTGTATAAAGTCAGAAAATCTGCTGTCTCAGCCACTGCCTGTCACCAAGGGAGTACCCCAAGGCTCAATCTTAGGTCCCAAGTGCTTCTCAATTTACATCAACAACATAGCTCAGGCAGTAGGAAGCTCTCTCATCCATTTATATGCAGATGATACAGTCCTATACTCAGCTGGCCCCTCCCTGGATTTTGTGTTAAATGCTCAACAACAAAGATTTCTTAGTGTCCAACAAGTTTTCTCTACCCTTAACCTTGTTTTGAGCACCTCCAAAACAAAGGCCATGTGGTTTGGTAAGAAGAATGCCCCTCTCCCCACAGGTGTGATTACTACCTCTGAGGGTTTAGAGCTTGAGGTAGTCACCTCATACAAGTACTTGGGAGGATGGCTAGACAGTACACTGTCCTTCTCTCAGCACATATCAAAGCTGCAGGCTAAAGTTAAATCTAAACTTGGTTTCCTCTATAGTAATCGCTCCTCTTTCACCCCAGCTGCCAAACTAATCCTGATTCAGATGACCATCCTACCCATGCTAGATTACGGAGACGTAATTTATAGATCGGCAGGTAAGGGTGCTCTCGAGCGTCAAGATGGTCTTTACCATTCGGCCATCAGATTTGCGACCAATGCTCCTTATAGGACACATCACTGCACTCCATACTCCTCTGTAAACTGGTCATCTCTGTATAGCCGTCGCAAGACCCACTGGTTGTTGCTTATTTATAAACCCTCTTAGGCCTCACTCCCCCCTATCTGAGATATCTACTGTAGCCCTCATCCTCCACATACAACACCCGTTCTGCCAGTCACATTCTGTTAAAGGTCCCCAAAGCACACACATCCATGGGTCGCTCCTCTTTTCAGTTCGCTGCAGCTATCGACTGGAAAGAGCTGCAACAAACTATTCATTCAGCGACTCAGTCATGGACACTCTTACTGACAGTTGTGGCTGCTTTGAGTGATGTATTGTTGTCTCTACCTTCTTGCCCTTTGTGCTGTTGTCTGTGCCCAATAATGTTTGTACCATGTTTGGTGCTGCTGTACCAGTAAGCCAGTGACTCAGCACCCGTAATAGGGTCAGAGAGCAGAGAATCCCAGTGGAGAGAGGGGAGCCGGCCAGGGCAGTTTGTGTGCCTTTCTGTTCACCTTCACACCCCTGGGCCAGACTACACTCAATCATACGACCTACTGAAGAGATGAGTCTTCAGTAAAGAGACCGAATCTGCGTCTCTGGCATGGATAGGCAGACTATTCCATAGAAATTGAGCTCTATAGGAGAAAGCCCTGCCTCCAGCTGTTTGCTTAGAAATTCTAGGGACAGTAAGGAGGCCTGCGTCTTGTGACCGTAGCGTACGTGTAGGTATGTACGGCAGGACCAAATCGGAGAGATAGGTAGGAGCAAGCCCATGTAATGCTTTGTAGGTCAGCAGTAAAACCTTGAAATCAGCCCTAGCCTTAACAGGAAGCCAATGTAGAGAGACTGGTATTTGGAGTAATATGATCAAAGTTTTTGGTTCTAGTCAGGATTCTAGCAGCTGTAATTAGCACTAATAGAAGTGGCAAAAGCATGGATGAGCTTTTCTGCATAATCTTTGGACAAAAAGTTTCCGATTTTTGAAATGTCACGAAGATGGAAAAAAGCTGTCCTTGTCTGCTTATATGCCCCCTTTCTTTATCCTACGGTTCTGACTTGGTATACAGGAAGAATACTGTAAGAACGGCCCATGTTCTGAATTCTGTCGCTGTACATTTCAAAAGTGCTACACAAATAATTATACTGACTACGTCCATCTAAGGTCTTTATCAAAATTATGGATTGCCTCTTATCTACTTGTCGTCCCCTTATGTCATAGTTTGTACATCTCAATTGTCATTAGAAATATTTGTTTAAACAAGTCTGCCATATCAGCAGTTTTTTATTAAAGGCAGTAAATTAGTCTGAATTAACTGTTTCACTGCCAGACAACTCCGCTGATAGCCAGGTGTAGCGATGGTAAAATGTTGGGACTGCTATTGGGCGAGCTTTATACAGGCCCTAACAGTTTGTGGGCACCGTTTGTCACCGTTATAGTGCAATTAATGTAACGTTTAGTGTTGTGTCGTGGTTTTGCTGGCATCGCATCCCACTTATTTAATTGTTTGTCCCACCAAGATCGATATGCTAAAATGTCCACTGCCCGCTTGATATTTATTCCTAATGTGTTACAGTTTCTTCCTTTTTCCCTTGCCAGCCATCTACCTTCCATCCGCAGTCCTCCCCTCTCCCAGGCAAACCTGGCTGTGGATTCGTGTTTTGATCGCAGGTCCATATCTACACGGGATTGGCCCGGACAGCGGTGGAGGGGCGGTTTAGTGCTATTCTGGAATACACTTTACGACGCCCATCTGGAATCCCACATCCAGGGTTGCCATATTCGCAGTTTTCTGCCAAATTGGGGCTTCTTTGAAAACGACGTTGCGGTTGAAAATGTATTGTTAACGGGTTGCCGGTGCACCGCGGCCGCCATGGCGTTTCTCAGGCAGGAGCAGGCTGTTTCTGGGTGAGGGGGGGTGCTGAGAGAGCACAACAGCATGCAGGTTAGTCAGAGGAGACCGAGCAGCACACCCGCACGACATGACAACGTTTTAGGCTATGGAACTTGTCATAAGGCGCAAGTGGAAATGGAGGTTATGGAACTCCCTCGCGTGCTTCTGTTATGAGGAGATGCACTTAATGAAATTGACATTAAATGTGGAGAATGATACATGTGCATCTGTTGGCCATCAAGTAGCCCATTTATTTATATTCCATAGTAGGCTACCACTTGATTCATGTGTTGATGTTGAAATGACTATATCACGGGAGTCATTGCAAATCAATTTGTGCCACTTGTGTAGCCTACCTGGAGCTGGCAAATGCATTTAATAAATAGCCTACAACTTCAGTGTATTGTTGTTGTATACCTTGTGTTATTATTATTGAATTCCGTGATTGAAATTATGACCACATCCTCAGTAGTCTATTCCAGCAGGCTATTGGGAAACACAAGTACTTCTTACCAAATCGCCAAACTATTCATGTTGAATAAATGACTCTGTTTCATTTGAGCTGTCAAATCATTCAGTTGACATCTTGTCTACATCTTGTCTAGGCTACTGTAGACTATCAGGGGCTATAGTCTGTCTACATCTTGTCTAGGCTACTGTAGACTATCAGGGGCTATAGTCTGCCTACATCAGGGGCCATTTATAACTGTTTGTAGTCTTCACATCTGGCACATATTAATGGCACAATTGCCAGAAAATAGCCAAACATTTGTTTTTAAATTCGTCAAAATGTTTCTTTTTCAGAGATTTCGAGATCCTCTGTCCAACTTTCATCATTCAAACTCTCCTGTCAGATTTATCTATAGTTATGCACATGCGTAAAATGGATTTATTTACAATTATGAACTTGGTTTGGTCCATGAATGCTGATTGGCCTACAACCGTTGTATATCAGACCGTATACCATGGGTATGTCAAAAGAAATACTTTTACAATGGTAAAAAGTTTATAATAGCAATAAGGCACCCTGGGGGTTTGTGGTACATGGCCAATATGCGGCTGTATCCAGGCACTCCACGTTGTCATGTTAAGAACATACCCCCGCAAATCAAATTGTATTAGTCACATGCGCCAAATACAACAGGTGTAGACCTCACAGTGAAATGCTGAATACAACAGGTGTAGACCTTACAGTGAAATGCTGAATACAACAGGTGTAGACCTCACAGTGAAATGCTGAATACAACAGGTGTAGACCTTACAGTGAAATGCTGAATACAACAGGTGTAGACCTCACAGTGAAATACTGAATACGACAGGTGTAGACCTTACAGTGAAATGCTGAATACGACAGGTGTAGACCTTACAGTGAAATGCTGAATACGACAGGTGTAGACCTTACAGTGAAATGCTGAATATGACAGGTGTAGACCTCACAGTGAAATGCTGAATACAACAGGTGTAGACCTAACAGTGAAATGCTGAATACGACAGGTGTAGATCTCACAGTGAAATGCTGAATACAACAGGTGTAGACCTCACAGTGAAATGCTGAATACAACAGGTGTAGACCTCACAGTGAAATGCTGAATACAACAGGTGTAGACCTTACAGTGACATGCTGAATACAACAGGTGTAGACCTTACAGTGAAATGCTGAATACAACAGGTGTAGACCTTACAGTGAAATGCTGAATACGACAGGTGTAGACCTTACAGTGAAATGCCAAATTTGTTTGTTTGTTGTATAAATGTGGCACCTCGTTTCCTCCAAGCCCCCAGGTGGTAAGGGTTCAGTCCTTTTGAGCTGGTTTTGGGGGGGATCTTTGGGGTGCGCATTGTGCCTGTCCTGGCAACCCTGCCTCCATCGGTGAACAGCGTAGCGGCGTGCAGCGTCCGTCTATCGAAGGGTAAAATAACGACACGAAAATAACACAGCTACTATACCTCCGTTTCGGTGCTAAATCATTTTAAGGTAAGACATATTGTCTTTTAGTGTGAATGCAAACGTTTTCCACGCCGCCGGTATTTATTTAGACAAAAGAACAGCTATGTGGGTGTGATGTGATTTAAAGGGAAAACGTTGCGACCATTTAATGCTGCTCCAATCTACTGTAAACCTTTTGTCTGCTGCATTGGTGCATCATGTGTGCTCCATGTTGGAAAGATAGGGATGTTTTCACGGCTCCATCGTGGTCAAAGCCGTGGTGAGGGTACATTGGTAGGGTAGACGGGATCCACCGCAGGAAATGGTGCCGACGCTTTTATACAGCATTGGCCGTCTATCGGACAACCATTTCCTTCATTACGTTATATGAAATGTCGTTTTCTAGGCCTATATACATTTGCAATGGTATCGTCAATGTGCATATAAATCGAGACGAAAAATAAATGTATTCGAGTACATAATGCCGTAACATGAAGTGTAACCTAACCCCAGTGTTATTACTGTATGCATTACAGTGGCAGAAATATATCCACAGCACTCTTAATATTCTCTGGCTGTTTCTTTCCTTCTGTACACTTATGTCAGTGCTTTCCTTCTGAGAATACCTTCTCTCACACAGAATGGACACATGTAGTCTGGACTGTTTCCCAAGTGATCATTAGTCCCAGCCCCAGTCAGGAGGTAAGGCCTAGAGAGGTGTCCCAGCCCCAGTCAGGAGGTAAGGCCTAGAGAGGTGTCCCAGCCCCAGTCAGGAGGTAAGGCCTAGAGTGTCCCAGCCCCAGTCAGGAGGTAAGGCCTAGAGAGGTGTCCCAGCCCCAGTCAGGAGGTAAGGCCTAGAGAGGTGTCCCAGCCCCAGTCAGGAGGTAAGGCCTAGAGAGGTGTCCCAGCCCCAGTCAGGAGGTAAGGCCTAGAGAGGTGTCCCAGCCCCAGTCAGGAGGTAAGGCCTAGAGAGGTGTCCCAGCCCCAGTCAGGAGGTAAGGCCTAGAGAGGTGTCCCAACCCCAGTCAGGAGGTAAGGCCTAGAGAGGTGTCCCAGCCCCAGTCAGGAGGTAAGGCCTAGAGAGGTGTCCCAGCCCCAGTCAGGAGGTAAGGCCTAGAGAGGTGTCCCAGCCCCCAGTCAGGAGGTAAGGCCTAGAGAGGTGTCCCAGCCCCAGTCAGGAGATAAGGCCTAGAGAGGTGTCCCAGCCCCCAGTCAGGAGGTAAGGCCTAGAGAGGTGTCCCAGCCCCCAGTCAGGTGTGAGTCAGTATGTTTTATTGACTTCCATTGTCCTCCAAGAGTTGCTGAATCTCCTCTCTACTTCAGTTTTCTCCTCAATTCATGCACCTTGGTTGGACTGTGAGGCAGCGGCAGTGATCCTCTCCCTTAGTCAGTCAGTATGGCCCAGGCAGAGCCCCAGCCCAGTGGGGATAACAGCCCCCAGCTCATCTCCCTGCAGTCGGAGAGCTCCGAGGCGTCAGGGAACCATGTAGAGGTGGGCCCCGCCAACCGGAGGAAGAAGAGGAGGAAGGAGCCCAGACCGGAGTCCATCATTGTGTATCGCTCAGACAATGAGAGAGGGCCCGGGGAGGAGCAGGGGGGAGAGGAGGGAGGTGCCGAGAGGAGCACAGAGGAGGGGGCCAAGTTCCTCACCACACCCACCGGTGAAGGTGAGACACCAGTGCCAATGGGAAAGACATGTCAGATATCTGGTATGTTATGGAAACGTTAAACGATGCCATTTATATAATGTTTACATATCCTACATTACTCATCTCATATGTATATACTGTACTCTATACCATCTACTGCATCTTGCCTATGCCGGTCAGCCATCGCTCATCCATATATTTATATGTACATACTCGTATTCATTCCTTTACTCTTGTGTGTATAAGGTAGTTGTTGTGAATTTGTTAGATTACTTGTTAGATACTACTGCATGGTCGGAACTAGAAGCACAAGCATTTCGCTACACTCGCATTAACATCTGCTAACCATGTGTATGTGACAAATACGATTAGATTTGACTTGAAACAGGTGTAACAGGTGTAACGTAACACAGCGGATATCTGACATGTCTTTCCCATTACAGCATGAAGAAGAAGAATCATTCTGAAATGTGTTTGGTGGAACTGTGCTGTGTATGTTTTGGTCTTCTGTCTTACTAGTGTCATCAGGTTGTTGTTGTTGTTTATCTCCAGGAGGCTGGAGCTTACTAGTGTCATAATGTTGTTGTTGTTGTGTATCTCCAGGAGGCTGAAGCTTACTAGTGTCATAATGTTGTTGTTGTTGTTTATCTTCAGGAGGCTGGAGCTTACTAGTGTCATCATGTTGTTGTTGTTGTTTATCTCCAGGAGGCTGGAGCTTACTAGTGTCATAATGTTGTTGTGTATCTCCAGGAGGCTGGAGCTTACTAGTGTCATCATGTTGTTGTTGTTGTTGTGTATCTCCAGGAGGCTGGAGCTTACTAGTGACATAATGTTGTTGTTGTTGTTTATCTCCAGGAGGCTGGAGCTTACTAGTGTCATCATGTTGTTGTTGTTTATCTCCAGGAGGCTGGAGCTTACTAGTGTCATAATGTTGTTGTGTGTCTCCAGGAGGCTGGAGCTTACTAGTGTCATCATGTTGTTGTTGTTGTTTATCTACAGGAGGCTGGAGCTTACTAGTGTCATCATGTTGTTGTTGTTTATCTTCAGGAGGCTGGAGCTTACTAGTGTCATAATGTTGTTGTTGTTTATCTCCAGGAGGCTGGAGCTTACTAGTGTCATCATGTTGTTGTTGTTGTTGTTTATCTCCAGGAGGCTGGAGCTTACTAGTGTCATCATGTTGTTGTTTATCTACAGGAGGCTGGAGCTTACTAGTGTCATCATGTTGTTGTTGTTGTTTATCTCCAGGAGGCTGAAGCTTACTAGTGTCATCATGGTGTTGTTGTTGTTGTTTATCTCCAGGAGGCTGGAGCTTACTAGTGTCATCATGTTGTTGTTTATCTACAGGAGGCTGGAGCTTACTAGTGTCATCATGTTGTTGTTGTTGTTTATCTCCAGGAGGCTGGAGCTTTCTAGTGTCATAATGTTGTTGTTGTTGTTGTTGTTTATCTTCAGGAGGCTGGAGCTTACTAGTGTCATCATGTTGTTGTTGTTGTCTCCAGGAGGCTGGAAGCTTTAGTGTCATAATGTTGCTGTGTATGTTTATCTCCAGGAGGCTGGAGCTTACTAGTGTCATCAGGTTGTTGTTGTTGTTTATCTCCAGGAGGCTGGAGCTTACTAGTGTCATAATGTTGTTGTTGTTGTGTATCTCCAGGAGGCTGAAGCTTACTAGTGTCATAATGTTGTTGTTGTTGTTGTTGTTTATCTTCAGGAGGCTGGAGCTTACTAGTGTCATCATGTTGTTGTTGTTGTTTATCTCCAGGAGGCTGGAGCTTACTAGTGTCATAATGTTGTTGTGTATCTCCAGGAGGCTGGAGCTTACTAGTGTCATCATGTTGTTGTTGTTGTTGTGTATCTCCAGGAGGCTGGAGCTTACTAGTGTCATAATGTTGTTGTTGTTGTTTATCTCCAGGAGGCTGGAGCTTACTAGTGTCATCATGTTGTTGTTGTTTATCTCCAGGAGGCTGGAGCTTACTAGTGTCATAATGTTGTTGTGTGTCTCCAGGAGGCTGGAGCTTACTAGTGTCATCATGTTGTTGTTGTTGTTTATCTACAGGAGGCTGGAGCTTACTAGTGTCATCATGTTGTTGTTGTTTATCTTCAGGAGGCTGGAGCTTACTAGTGTCATAATGTTGTTGTTGTTGTTTATCTCCAGGAGGCTGGAGCTTACTAGTGTCATCATGTTGTTGTTGTTGTTTTTATCTCCAGGAGGCTGGAGCTTACTAGTGTCATCATGTTGTTGTTTATCTACAGGAGGCTGGAGCTTACTAGTGTCATCATGTTGTTGTTGTTGTTTATCTCCAGGAGGCTGAAGCTTACTAGTGTCATCATGTTGTTGTTGTTGTTGTTTATCTCCAGGAGGCTGGAGCTTACTAGTGTCATCATGTTGTTGTTTATCTACAGGAGGCTGGAGCTTACTAGTGTCATCATGTTGTTGTTGTTGTTTATCTCCAGGAGGCTGGAGCTTACTAGTGTCATAATGTTGTTGTGTATCTCCAGGAGGCTGGAGCTTACTAGTGTCATCATGTTGTTGTTGTTGTTTATCTCCAGGAGGCTGAAGCTTACTAGTGTCATAATGTTGTTGTGTGTCTCCAGGAGGCTGAAGCTTACTAGTGTCATAATGTTGTTGTTGTTGTTGTTTATCTCCAGGAGGCTGGAGCTTACTAGTGTCATCATGTTGTTGTTGTTGTTTATCTCCAGGAGGCTGGAGCTTACTAGTGTCATAATGTTGTTGTTGTGTATCTCCAGGAGGCTGGAGCTTACTAGTGTCATAATGTTGTTGTTGTTGTTGTTTATCTCCAGGAGGCTGGAGCTTACTAGTGTCATCATGTTGTTGTGTGTCTCCAGGAGGCTGGAGCTTACTAGTGTCATCATGTTGTTGTTGTTGTTGTGTATCTCCAGGAGGCTGGAGCTTACTAGTGTCATAATGTTGTTGTTTATCTCCAGGAGGCTGGAGCTTACTAGTGTCATAATGTTGTTGTGTATCTCCAGGAGGCTGGAGCTTACTAGTGTCATCATGTTGTTGTTGTTTATCTCCAGGAGGCTGAAGCTTACTAGTGTCATCATGTTGTTGTTGTTGTTTATCTCCAGGAGGCTGGAGCTTACTAGTGTCATCATGTTGTTTATCTACAGGAGGCTGGAGCTTACTAGTGTCATCATGTTGTTGTTGTTGTTGTTTATCTCCAGGAGGCTGGAGCTTACTAGTGTCATAATGTTGTTGTGTATCTCCAGGAGGCTGGAGCTTACTAGTGTCATCATGTTGTTGTTGTTGTTTATCTCCAGGAGGCTGAAGATTACTAGTGTCATAATGTTGTTGTGTATCTCCAGGAGGCTGGAGCTTACTAGTGTCATCATGTTGTTGTTGTTTATCTCCAGGAGGCTGAAGCTTACTAGTGTCATAATGTTGTTGTGTATCTCCAGGAGGCTGGAGCTTACTAGTGTCATCATGTTGTTGTGTGTCTCCAGGAGGCTGAAGCTTACTAGTGTCATAATGTTGTTGTTGTTGTTGTTTATCTCCAGGAGGCTGGAGCTTACTAGTGTCATCATGTTGTTGTTTATCTCCAGGAGGCTGGAGCTTACTAGTGTCATAATGTTGTTGTGTATCTCCAGGAGGCTGGAGCTTACTAGTGTCATCAGGTTGTTGTTGTTGTTTATCTCCAGGAGGCTGAAGCTTACTAGTGTCATCATGTTGTTGTTGTTGTTGTGTATCTCCAGGAGGCTGGAGCTTACTAGTATCATCATGTTGTTGTTGTTTATCTCCAGGAGGCTGGAGCTTACTAGTGTCATCATGTTGTTGTTGTTGTTTATCTCCAGGAGGCTGAAGCTTACTAGTGTCATAATGTTGTTGTGTATCTCCAGGAGGCTGGAGCTTACTAGTGTCATAATGTTGTTGTTGTTGTTTATCTCCAGGAGGCTGGAGCTTACTAGTGTCATCATGTTGTTGTGTGTCTCCAGGAGGCTGAAGCTTACTAGTGTCATAATGTTGTTGTTGTTGTTGTTTATCTCCAGGAGGCTGGAGCTTACTAGTGTCATCATGTTGTTGTTGCTTATCTCCAGGAGGCTGGAGCTTACTAGTGTCATAATGTTGTTGTGTATCTCCAGGAGGCTGGAGCTTACTAGTGTCATCAGGTTGTTGTTGTTGTTTATCTCCAGGAGGCTGAAGCTTACTAGTGTCATCATGTTGTTGTTGTTGTTGTTGTGTATCTCCAGGAGGCTGGAGCTTACTAGTGTCATCATGTTGTTGTTGTTGTTGTTTATCTCCAGGAGGCTGGAGCTTACTAGTGTCATAATGTTGTTGTGTATCTCCAGGAGGCTGGAGCTTACTAGTGTCATCATGTTGTTGTGTGTCTCCAGGAGGCTGAAGCTTACTAGTGTCATAATGTTGTTGTTGTTGTTTATCTCCAGGAGGCTGGAGCTTACTAGTGTCATCAGGTTGTTGTTTTTGTTGTTGTTGTTTATCTCCAGGAGGCTGGAGCTTACTAGTGTCTTCATGTTGTTGTGTGTCTCCAGGAGGCTGAAGCTTACTAGTGTCATAATGTTGTTGTTGTTGTTGTTTATCTCCAGGAGGCTGGAGCTTACTAGTGTCATCATGTTGTTGTTGCTTATCTCCAGGAGGCTGGAGCTTACTAGTGTCATAATGTTGTTGTGTATCTCCAGGAGGCTGGAGCTTACTAGTGTCATCAGGTTGTTGTTGTTGTTGTGTATCTCCAGGAGGCTGGAGCTTACTAGTGTCATCATGTTGTTGTTGTTTATCTCCAGGAGGCTGGAGCTTACTAGTGTCATCATGTTGTTGTTGTTGTTTATCTCCAGGAGGCTGGAGCTTACTAGTGTCATAATGTTGTTGTGTATCTCCAGGAGGCTGGAGCTTACTAGTGTCATAATGTTGTTGTTGTTGTTTATCTCCAGGAGGCTGGAGCTTACTAGTGTCATAATGTTGTTGTGTGTCTCCAGGAGGCTGGAGCTTACTAGTGTCATCATGTTGTTGTTGTTGTTTATCTCCAGGAGGCTGGAGCTTACTAGTGTCATAATGTTGTTGTGTATCTCCAGGAGGCTGGAGCTTACTAGTGTCATCATGTTGTTGTTGTTTATCTCCAGGAGGCTGAAGCTTACTAGTGTCATCATGTTGTTGTTGTTGTTGTTTATCTCCAGGAGGCTGGAGCTTACTAGTGTCATCATGTTGTTGTTTATCTACAGGAGGCTGGAGCTTACTAGTGTCATCATGTTGTTGTTGTTGTTGTTTATCTCCAGGAGGCTGGAGCTTACTAGTGTCATAATGTTGTTGTGTATCTCCAGGAGGCTGGAGCTTACTAGTGTCATCATGTTGTTGTTGTTGTTTATCTCCAGGAGGCTGAAGCTTACTAGTGTCATAATGTTGTTGTGTATCTCCAGGAGGCTGGAGCTTACTAGTGTCATCATGTTGTTGTGTGTCTCCAGGAGGCTGAAGCTTACTAGTGTCATAATGTTGTTGTTGTTGTTTATCTCCAGGAGGCTGGAGCTTACTAGTGTCATCATGTTGTTGATTTTGTTGTTGTTGTTTATCTCCAGGAGGCTGGAGCTTACTAGTGTCATCATGTTGTTGTGTGTCTCCAGGAGGCTGAAGCTTACTAGTGTCATAATGTTGTTGTTGTTGTTGTTTATCTCCAGGAGGCTGGAGCTTACTAGTGTCATCATGTTGTTGTTGCTTATCTCCAGGAGGCTGGAGCTTACTAGTGTCATAATGTTGTTGTGTATCTCCAGGAGGCTGGAGCTTACTAGTGTCATCAGGTTGTTGTTGTTGTTTATCTCCAGGAGGCTGAAGCTTACTAGTGTCATCATGTTGTTGTTGTGTATCTCCAGGAGGCTGGAGCTTACTAGTATCATCATGTTGTTGTTGTTTATCTCCAGGAGGCTGGAGCTTACTAGTGTCATCATGTTGTTGTTGTTGTTTATCTCCAGGAGGCTGGAGCTTACTAGTGTCATCATGTTGTTGTTGTTGTTTATCTCCAGGAGGCTGGAGCTTACTAGTGTCATAATGTTGTTGTTTATCTCCAGGAGGCTGAAGCTTACTAGTGTCATCATGTTGTTGTTGTTGTTTATCTCCAGGAGGCTGGAGCTTACTAGTGTCATCATGTTGTTGTTGTTGTTTATCTCCAGGAGGCTGGAGCTTACTAGTGTCATCATGTTGTTGTTGTTGTTTATCTCCAGGAGGCTGGAGCTTACTAGTGTCATAATGTTGTTGTGTATCTCCAGGAGGCTGGAGCTTACTAGTGTCATAATGTTGTTGTTGTTGTTTATCTCCAGGAGGCTGGAGCTTACTAGTGTCATCATGTTGTTGTGTGTCTCCAGGAGGCTGAAGCTTACTAGTGTCATAACGTTGTTGTTGTTTATCTCCAGGAGGCTGGAGCTTACTAGTGTCATCATGTTGTTGTTGTTGTTGTTTATCTCCAGGAGGCTGGAGCTTACTAGTGTCATAATGTTGTTGCGTATCTCCAGGAGGCTGGAGCTTACTAGTGTCATCATGTTGTTGTTGTTGTGTATCTCCAGGAGGCTGGAGCTTACTAGTTTCATCATGTTGTTGTTGTTTATCTCCAGGAGGCTGGAGCTTACTAGTGTCATCATGTTGTTGTTGTGTATCTCCAGGAGGCTGGAGCTTACTAGTGTCATAATGTTGTTGTGTATCTCCAGGAGGCTGGAGCTTACTAGTGTCATCATGTTGTTGTTGTTGTTTATCTCCAGGAGGCTGGAGCTTACTAGTGTCATCATGTTGTTGTTGTGTATCTCCAGGAGGCTGGAGCTTACTAGTGTCATAATGTTGTTGTGTATCTCCAGGAGGCTGGAGCTTACTAGTGTCATCATGTTGTTGTTGTTGTTTATCTCCAGGAGGCTGGAGCTTACTAGTGTCATAATGTTGTTGTTGTTGTTGTTGTTTATCTCCAGGAGGCTGGAGCTTACTAGTGTCATAATGTTGTTGTTGTTGTTTATCTCCAGGAGGCTGGAGCTTACTAGTGTCATAATGTTGTTGTTGTTTATCTCCAGGAGGCTGGAGCTTACTAGTGTCATCATGTTGTTGTTGTGTATCTCCAGGAGGCTGGAGCTTACTAGTGTCATAATGTTGTTGTGTTATCTCCAGGAGGCTGGAGCTTACTAGTGTCATCATGTTGTTGTATTCCAGGAGGCTGGAGCTGTTGTTGTTGTTTATCTCCAGGAGGCTGGAGCTTACTAGTGTCATCATGTTGTTGTTTATCTCCAGGAGGCTGGAGCTTACTAGTGTCATCATGTTGTTGTTGTTTATCTCCAGGAGGCTGGAGCTTACTAGTGTCATAATGTTGTTGTGTGTATCTCCAGGAGGCTGGAGCTTACTAGTGTCATCATGTTGTTGTTGTTGTTTATCTCCAGGAGGCTGGAAGCTTACTAGTGTCATCATGTTGTTGTTGTTGTTGTTTATCTCCAGGAGGCTGGAGCTTACTAGTGTCATAATGTTGTTGTGTATCTCCAGGAGGCTGGAGCTTACTAGTGTCATAATGTTGTTGTTGTTGTTTATCTCCAGGAGGCTGAAGCTTACTAGTGTCATAATGTTGTTGTGTATCTCCAGGAGGCTGGAGCTTACTAGTGTCATAATGTTGTTGTGTGTCTCCAGGAGGCTGAAGCTTACTAGTGTCATAATGTTGTTGTTGTTGTTTATCTCCAGGAGGCTGGAGCTTACTAGTGTCATCATGTTGTTGTTGTTGTTGTTTATCTCCAGGAGGCTGGAGCTTACTAGTGTCATAATGTTGTTGTGTATCTCCAGGAGGCTGGAGCTTACTAGTGTCATCATGTTGTTGTTGTTGTTTATCTCCAGGAGGCTGGAGCTTACTAGTGTCATAATGTTGTTGTTGTGTATCTCCAGGAGGCTGGAGCTTACTAGTGTCATCATGTTGTTGTTGTTTATCTCCAGGAGGCTGGAGCTTACTAGTGTCATCATGTTGTTGTTGTTGTTTATCTCCAGGAGGCTGGAGCTTACTAGTGTCATCATGTTGTTGTGTGTCTCCAGGAGGCTGAAGCTTACTAGTGTCATCATGTTGTTGTTGTTGTTTATCTCCAGGAGGCTGGAGCTTACTAGTGTCATCATGTTGTTGTTGTTGTTTATCTCCAGGAGGCTGGAGCTTACTAGTGTCATAATGTTGTTGTGTATCTCCAGGAGGCTGGAGCTTACTAGTGTCATCATGTTGTTGTTGTTGTTTATCTCCAGGAGGCTGGAAGCTTACTAGTGTCATCATGTTGTTGTTGTGTATCTCAGGAGGCTGGAGCTTACTAGTGTCATCATGTTGTTGTTGTTGTTTATCTCCAGGAGGCTGGAGCTTACTAGTGTCATCATGTTGTTGTTGTTTATCTCCAGGAGGCTGGAGCTTACTAGTGTCATCATGTTGTTGTTGTTGTTTATCTCCAGGAGGCTGGAGCTTACTAGTGTCATCATGTTGTTGTTGTTGTTTATCTCCAGGAGGCTGGAGCTTACTAGTGTCATCATGTTGTTGTTGTTGCATCTCCAGGAGGCTGGAGCTTACTAGTGTCATCATGTTGTTGTTGTTGTTGTTTATCTCCAGGAGGCTGGAGCTTACTAGTGTCATAAATGTTGTTGTTGTTTATCTCCAGGAGGCTGGAGCTTACTAGTGTCATAATGTTGTTGTGTATCTCCAGGAGGCTGGAGCTTACTAGTGTCATCATGTTGTTGTTGTTGTTTATCTCCAGGAGGCTGGAGCTTACTAGTGTCATAATGTTGTTGTTGTTGTTTATCTCCAGGAGGCTGGAGCTTACTAGTGTCATCATGTTGTTGTTGTTGTTTATCTCCAGGAGGCTGGAGCTTACTAGTGTCATCATGTTGTTGTTGTTTATCTCCAGGAGGCTGGAGCTTACTAGTGTCATCATGTTGTTGTTGTTGTTTATCTCCAGGAGGCTGGAGCTTACTAGTGTCATAATGTTGTTGTTTATCTCCAGGAGGCTGGAGCTTACTAGTGTCATCATGTTGTTGTTGTTGTTGTTTATCTCCAGGAGGCTGGAGCTTACTAGTGTCATAATGTTGTTGTGTATCTCCAGGAGGCTGGAGCTTACTAGTGTCATCATGTTGTTGTTGTTGTTGTGTATCTCCAGGAGGCTGGAGCTTACTAGTTTCATCATGTTGTTGTTGTTTATCTCCAGGAGGCTGGAGCTTACTAGTGTCATCATGTTGTTGTTGTTGTTTATCTCCAGGAGGCTGGAGCTTACTAGTGTCATCATGTTGTTGTTGTTGTTTATCTCCAGGAGGCTGGAGCTTACTAGTGTCATCATGTTGTTGTGTATCTCCAGGAGGCTGGAGCTTACTAGTGTCATCATGTTGTTGTTGTTGTTTATCTCCAGGAGGCTGGAGCTTACTAGTGTCATAATGTTGTTGTTGTTGTATCTCCAGGAGGCTGGAGCTTACTAGTGTCATAATGTTGTTGTTGTTGTTTATCTCCAGGAGGCTGGAGCTTACTAGTGTCATAATGTTGTTGTTGTTGTTTATCTCCAGGAGGCTGGAGCTTACTAGTGTCATCATGTTGTTGTTGTTTATCTCCAGGAGGCTGGAGCTTACTAGTGTCATCATGTTGTTGTTGTATCTCCAGGAGGCTGGAGCTTACTAGTGTCATCATGTTGTTGTTGTTTATCTCCAGGAGGCTGGAGCTTACTAGTGTCATCATGTTGTTGTTGTTTATCTCCAGGAGGCTGGAGCTTACTAGTGTCATCATGTTGTTGTTGTTGTTTATCTCCAGGAGGCTGGAGCTTACTAGTGTCATAATGTTGTTGTTGTTGTGTATCTCCAGGAGGCTGGAGCTTACTAGTGTCATCATGTTGTTGTTGTTGTTTATCTCCAGGAGGCTGGAGCTTACTAGTGTCATAATGTTGTTGTTGTTGTTTATCTCCAGGAGGCTGGAGCTTACTAGTGTCATCATGTTGTTGTTGTGTATCTCCAGGAGGCTGGAGCTTACTAGTGTCATAATGTTGTTGTTGTTGTTTATCTCCAGGAGGCTGGAGCTTACTAGTGTCATCATGTTGTTGTTGTTGTATCTCCAGGAGGCTGGAGCTTACTAGTGTCATCATGTTGTTGTTGTTGTATCTCCAGGAGGCTGGAGCTTACTAGTGTCATCATGTTGTTGTTGTATCTCCAGGAGGCTGGAGCTTACTAGTGTCATCATGTTGTTGTTGTTGTTGTTTATCTCCAGGAGGCTGGAGCTTACTAGTGTCATCATGTTGTTGTGTGTCTCCAGGAGGCTGGAGCTTACTAGTGTCATCATGTTGTTGTTGTTTATCTCCAGGAGGCTGGAGCTTACTAGTGTCATCATGTTGTTGTTGTTGTTTATCTCCAGGAGGCTGGAGCTTACTAGTGTCATCATGTTGTTGTTGTTGTTTATCTCCAGGAGGCTGGAGCTTACTAGTGTCATAATGTTGTTGTTGTTGTTTATCTCCAGGAGGCTGGAGCTTACTAGTGTCATCATGTTGTTGTTGTTTATCTCCAGGAGGCTGGAGCTTACTAGTGTCATAATGTTGTTGTGTATCTCCAGGAGGCTGGAGCTTACTAGTGTCATCATGTTGTTGTTGTTGTTTATCTCCAGGAGGCTGGAGCTTACTAGTGTCATAATGTTGTTGTTGTTGTTTATCTCCAGGAGGCTGGAGCTTACTAGTGTCATCATGTTGTTGTTGTTTATCTCCAGGAGGCTGGAGCTTACTAGTGTCATCATGTTGTTGTTGTTGTTTATCTCCAGGAGGCTGGAGCTTACTAGTGTCATAATGTTGTTGTGTATCTCCAGGAGGCTGGAGCTTACTAGTGTCATCATGTTGTTGTTGTGTATCTCCAGGAGGCTGGAGCTTACTAGTGTCATAATGTTGTTGTTGTTTATCTCCAGGAGGCTGGAGCTTACTAGTGTCATCATGTTGTTGTTGTTGTTTATCTCCAGGAGGCTGGAGCTTACTAGTGTCATCATGTTGTTGTTGTTGTTTATCTCCAGGAGGCTGGAGCTTACTAGTGTCATCATGTTGTTGTTGCTTATCTCCAGGAGGCTGGAGCTTACTAGTGTCATCATGTTGTTGTTGTTGTTTATCTCCAGGAGGCTGGAGCTTACTAGTGTCATCATGTTGTTGTTGTGTATCTCCAGGAGGCTGGAGCTTACTAGTATCATCATGTTGTTGTTGTTGTTTATCTCCAGGAGGCTGGAGCTTACTAGTGTCATCATGTTGTTGTTGTTGTTTATCTCCAGGAGGCTGGAGCTTACTAGTGTCATCATGTTGTTGTTGTATCTCCAGGAGGCTGGAGCTTACTAGTGTCATCATGTTGTTGTTGTTGTTTATCTCCAGGAGGCTGGAGCTTACTAGTGTCATAATGTTGTTGTTGTTGTGTATCTCCAGGAGGCTGGAGCTTACTAGTGTCATCATGTTGTTGTTGTTGTTTATCTCCAGGAGGCTGGAGCTTACTAGTGTCATCAATGTTGTTGTTGTTGTTTATCTCCAGGAGGCTGGAGCTTACTAGTGTCATCATGTTGTTGTTGTTTATCTCCAGGAGGCTGGAGCTTACTAGTGTCATCATGTTGTTGTTGTTGTTGTTTATCTCCAGGAGGCTGGAGCTTACTAGTGTCATAATGTTGTTGTTGTTTATCTCCAGGAGGCTGGAGCTTACTAGTGTCATCATGTTGTTGTTGTTGTTTATCTCCAGGAGGCTGGAGCTTACTAGTGTCATAATGTTGTTGTTGTATCTCCAGGAGGCTGGAGCTTACTAGTGTCATCAATGTTGTTGTTGTTGTTTATCTCCAGGAGGCTGGAGCTTACTAGTGTCATCATGTTGTTGTTGTTGTTTATCTCCAGGAGGCTGGAGCTTACTAGTGTCATAATGTTGTTGTTGTTTATCTCCAGGAGGCTGGAGCTTACTAGTGTCATAATGTTGTTGTTGTTGTTTATCTCCAGGAGGCTGGAGCTTACTAGTGTCATCATGTTGTTGATTTTGTTGTTGTTGTTTATCTCCAGGAGGCTGGAGCTTACTAGTGTCATCATGTTGTTGTTGTTGTTTATCTCCAGGAGGCTGGAGCTTACTAGTGTCATCAATGTTGTTGTTGTTGTTTATCTCCAGGAGGCTGGAGCTTACTAGTGTCATCATGTTGTTGTTGTTTATCTCCAGGAGGCTGGAGCTTACTAGTGTCATCATGTTGTTGTTGTTGTTTATCTCCAGGAGGCTGGAGCTTACTAGTGTCATCATGTTGTTGTTGTTGTTTATCTCCAGGAGGCTGGAGCTTACTAGTGTCATCATGTTGTTGTTGTTTATCTCCAGGAGGCTGGAGCTTACTAGTGTCATAATGTTGTTGTTGTTGTTTATCTCCAGGAGGCTGGAGCTTACTAGTGTCATAATGTTGTTGTTGTTGTTTATCTCCAGGAGGCTGGAGCTTACTAGTGTCATCATGTTGTTGTGTATCTCCAGGAGGCTGGAGCTTACTAGTGTCATAATGTTGTTGTTGTTGTTTATCTCCAGGAGGCTGGAGCTTACTAGTGTCATAATGTTGTTGTTGTTGTTTATCTCCAGGAGGCTGGAGCTTACTAGTGTCATCATGTTGTTGTTGTTGTTGTTTATCTCCAGGAGGCTGGAGCTTACTAGTGTCATAATGTTGTTGTGTATCTCCAGGAGGCTGGAGCTTACTAGTGTCATCATGTTGTTGTTGTTGTTGTTTATCTCCAGGAGGCTGGAGCTTACTAGTGTCATCATGTTGTTGTTGTTGTTTATCTCCAGGAGGCTGGAGCTTACTAGTGTCATCATGTTGTTGTTGTTGTTGTTTATCTCCAGGAGGCTGGAGCTTACTAGTGTCATAATGTTGTTGTGTATCTCCAGGAGGCTGGAGCTTACTAGTGTCATCATGTTGTTGTTGTTGTTTATCTCCAGGAGGCTGGAGCTTACTAGTGTCATCATGTTGTTGTTGTGTATCTCCAGGAGGCTGGAGCTTACTAGTGTCATAATGTTGTTGTTGTTGTTGTTTATCTCCAGGAGGCTGGAGCTTACTAGTGTCATAATGTTGTTGTTGTTGTTTATCTCCAGGAGGCTGGAGCTTACTAGTGTCATCATGTTGTTGTTGTTGTGTATCTCCAGGAGGCTGGAGCTTACTAGTGTCATCATGTTGTTGTGTATCTCCAGGAGGCTGGAGCTTACTAGTGTCATCATGTTGTTGTTGTTTATCTCCAGGAGGCTGGAGCTTACTAGTGTCATAATGTTGTTGTGTATCTCCAGGAGGCTGGAGCTTACTAGTGTCATCATGTTGTTGTTGTTGTTTATCTCCAGGAGGCTGGAGCTTACTAGTGTCATCATGTTGTTGTTGTATCTCCAGGAGGCTGGAGCTTACTAGTGTCATAATGTTGTTGTTGTTGTTTATCTCCAGGAGGCTGAAGCTTACTAGTGTCATAATGTTGTTGTGTATCTCCAGGAGGCTGGAGCTTACTAGTGTCATAATGTTGTTGTTGTTTATCTCCAGGAGGCTGGAGCTTACTAGTGTCATCATGTTGTTGTTGTTGTTTATCTCCAGGAGGCTGGAGCTTACTAGTGTCATCATGTTGTTGTTGTTGTTTATCTCCAGGAGGCTGGAGCTTACTAGTGTCATAATGTTGTTGTTGTTGTTTATCTCCAGGAGGCTGGAGCTTACTAGTGTCATCATGTTGTTGTTGTTGTTGTTTATCTCCAGGAGGCTGGAGCTTACTAGTGTCATAATGTTGTTGTGTATCTCCAGGAGGCTGGAGCTTACTAGTGTCATCATGTTGTTGTTGTTGTTTATCTCAGGAGGCTGGAAGCTTACTAGTGTCATAATGTTGTTGTTGTTGTTTATCTCCAGGAGGCTGGAGCTTACTAGTGTCATCATGTTGTTGTGTGTCTCCAGGAGGCTGAAGCTTACTAGTGTCATAATGTTGTTGTTGTTGTTGTTTATCTCCAGGAGGCTGGAGCTTACTAGTGTCATCATGTTGTTGTTGTTTATCTCCAGGAGGCTGGAGCTTACTAGTGTCATAATGTTGTTGTGTATCTCCAGGAGGCTGGAGCTTACTAGTGTCATCATGTTGTTGTTGTTGTTGTGTATCTCCAGGAGGCTGGAGCTTACTAGTGTCATCATGTTGTTGTTGTTTATCTCCAGGAGGCTGGAGCTTACTAGTGTCATAATGTTGTTGTTGTTGTTGTTTATCTCCAGGAGGCTGGAGCTTAATAGTGTCATCATGTTGTTGTTGTTGTATCTCCAGGAGGCTGGAGCTTACTAGTTTCATCATGTTGTTGTTGTTTATCTCCAGGAGGCTGGAGCTTACTAGTGTCATAATGTTGTTGTTGTTTATCTCCAGGAGGCTGGAGCTTACTAGTGTCATCATGTTGTTGTTGTTGTTTATCTCCAGGAGGCTGGAGCTTACTAGTATCATCATGTTGTTGTTGTTTATCTCCAGGAGGCTGGAGCTTACTAGTGTCATAATGTTGTTGTTTATCTCCAGGAGGCTGGAGCTTACTAGTGTCATCATGTTGTTGTTGTTGTTGTTTATCTCCAGGAGGCTGAAGCTTACTAGTGTCATAATGTTGTTGTGTATCTCCAGGAGGCTGGAGCTTACTAGTGTCATAATGTTGTTGTTGTTGTTTATCTCCAGGAGGCTGGAGCTTACTAGTGTCATAATGTTGTTGTGTGTCTCCAGGAGGCTGAAGCTTACTAGTGTCATCATGTTGTTGTTGTTGTTTATCTCCAGGAGGCTGGAGCTTACTAGTGTCATCATGTTGTTGTTGTTTATCTCCAGGAGGCTGGAGCTTACTAGTGTCATAATGTTGTTGTTGTTGTGTATCTCCAGGAGGCTGGAGCTTACTAGTGTCATCATGTTGTTGTTGTTGTTTATCTCCAGGAGGCTGAAGCTTACTAGTGTCATAATGTTGTTGTGTATCTCCAGGAGGCTGGAGCTTACTAGTGTCATCATGTTGTTGTGTGTCTCCAGGAGGCTGAAGCTTACTAGTGTCATAATGTTGTTGTTGTTGTTTATCTCCAGGAGGCTGGAGCTTACTAGTGTCATCATGTTGTTGTGTATCTCCAGGAGGCTGGAGCTTACTAGTGTCATAATGTTGTTGTTGTTGTTGTTTATCTCCAGGAGGCTGGAGCTTACTAGTGTCATCATGTTGTTGTTGTTGTTTATCTCCAGGAGGCTGGAGCTTACTAGTGTCATAACGTTGTTGTTGTTTATCTCCAGGAGGCTGGAGCTTACTAGTGTCATCATGTTGTTGTTGTTGTTGTGTATCTCCAGGAGGCTGGAGCTTACTAGTTTCATCATGTTGTTGTTGTTTATCTCCAGGAGGCTGGAGCTTACTAGTGTCATCATGTTGTTGTTGTTGTTGTTTATCTCCAGGAGGCTGGAGCTTACTAGTGTCATCATGTTGTTGTTGTTGTGTATCTCCAGGAGGCTGGAGCTTACTAGTTTCATCATGTTGTTGTTGTTTATCTCCAGGAGGCTGGAGCTTACTAGTGTCATAATGTTGTTGTTGTTGTTTATCTCCAGGAGGCTGGAGCTTACTAGTGTCATAATGTTGTTGTTGTTGTTTATCTCCAGGAGGCTGGAGCTTACTAGTGTCATAATGTTGTTGTGTATCTCCAGGAGGCTGGAGTTTACTAGTGTAATAATGTTGTTGTTGTTGTGTATCTCCAGGAGGCTGGAGCTTACTAGTGTCATCATGTTGTTGTTGTTGTTTATCTCCAGGAGGCTGGAGCTTACTAGTGTCATTCATGTTGTTGTTGTTTATCTCCAGGAGGCTGGAGCTTACTAGTGTCATAATGTTGTTGTGTATCTCCAGGAGGCTGGAGCTTACTAGTGTCATCATGTTGTTGTGTATCTCCAGGAGGCTGGAGCTTACTAGTGTCATCATGTTGTTGTTGTTTATCTCCAGGAGGCTGGAGCTTACTAGTGTCATAATGTTGTTGTTGTTGTTTATCTCCAGGAGGCTGGAGCTTACTAGTGTCATCATGTTGTTGTGTGTCTCCAGGAGGCTGAAGCTTACTAGTGTCATAATGTTGTTGTTGTTGTTTATCTCCAGGAGGCTGGAGCTTACTAGTGTCATCATGTTGTTGTGTGTCTCCAGGAGGCTGAAGCTTACTAGTGTCATAATGTTGTTGTTGTTGTTTATCTCCAGGAGGCTGGAGCTTACTAGTGTCATAATGTTGTTGTTGTTGTATCTCCAGGAGGCTGGAGCTTACTAGTGTCATAATGTTGTTGTTGTTGTGTATCTCCAGGAGGCTGGAGCTTACTAGTGTCATAATGTTGTTGTTGTGTATCTCCAGGAGGCTGGAGCTTACTAGTGTCATCATGTTGTTGTTGTATCTCCAGGAGGCTGGAGCTTACTAGTGTCATAATGTTGTTGTGTATCTCCAGGAGGCTGGAGCTTACTAGTGTCATCATGTTGTTGTTGTTGTTTATCTCCAGGAGGCTGGAGCTTACTAGTGCCATCATGTTGTTGTGTATCTCCAGGAGGCTGAAGCTTACTAGTGTCATCATGTTGTTGTTGTTGTTTATCTCCAGGAGGCTGGAGCTTACTAGTGTCATCATGTTGTTGTTGTTGTTTATCTCCAGGAGGCTGGAGCTTACTAGTGTCATAATGTTGTTGTTGTTTATCTCCAGGAGGCTGGAGCTTACTAGTGTCATCATGTTGTTGTTTATCTACAGGAGGCTGGAGCTTACTAGTGTCATCATGTTGTTGTTGTTGTTTATCTCCAGGAGGCTGGAGCTTACTAGTGTCATAATGTTGTTGTTGTTTATCTCCAGGAGGCTGGAGCTTACTAGTGTCATCATGTTGTTGTTGTTGTTTATCTCCAGGAGGCTGGAGCTTACTAGTGTCATAATGTTGTTGTGTATCTCCAGGAGGCTGGAGCTTACTAGTGTCATCATGTTGTTGTTGTTGTTTATCTCCAGGAGGCTGAAGCTTACTAGTGTCATAATGTTGTTGTTGTTGTTTATCTCCAGGAGGCTGGAGCTTACTAGTGTCATCATGTTGTTGTGTGTCTCCAGGAGGCTGGAGCTTACTAGTGTCATAATGTTGTTGTTGTTGTTGTTGTTTATCTCCAGGAGGCTGGAGCTTACTAGTGTCATCATGTTGTTGTTGTTTATCTCCAGGAGGCTGGAGCTTACTAGTGTCATAATGTTGTTGTGTATCTCCAGGAGGCTGGAGCTTACTAGTGTCATCATGTTGTTGTTGTTGTTGTGTATCTCCAGGAGGCTGGAGCTTACTAGTTTCATCATGTTGTTGTTGTTTATCTCCAGGAGGCTGGAGCTTACTAGTGTCATAATGTTGTTGTTGTTGTTTATCTCCAGGAGGCTGGAGCTTACTAGTGTCATCATGTTGTTGTTGTGTATCTCCAGGAGGCTGGAGCTTACTAGTGTCATCATGTTGTTGTTGTTGTTTATCTCCAGGAGGCTGGAGCTTACTAGTGTCATAATGTTGTTGTTGTTTATCTCCAGGAGGCTGGAGCTTACTAGTGTCATAATGTTGTTGTTGTTGTTTATCTCCAGGAGGCTGGAGCTTACTAGTGTCATAATGTTGTTGTGTATCTCCAGGAGGCTGGAGCTTACTAGTGTCAATAATGTTGTTGTTGTTGTATCTCCAGGAGGCTGGAGCTTACTAGTGTCATCATGTTGTTGTTGTTGTTTATCTCCAGGAGGCTGGAGCTTACTAGTGTCATCATGTTGTTGTTGTTTATCTCCAGGAGGCTGGAGCTTACTAGTGTCATAATGTTGTTGTGTATCTCCAGGAGGCTGGAGCTTACTAGTGTCATCATGTTGTTGTTGTTGTTGTTGTGTATCTCCAGGAGGCTGGAGCTTACTAGTTTCATCATGTTGTTGTTGTTTATCTCCAGGAGGCTGGAGCTTACTAGTGTCATCATGTTGTTGTTGTTGTTTATCTCCAGGAGGCTGGAGCTTACTAGTGTCATAATGTTGTTGTGTATCTCCAGGAGGCTGGAGCTTACTAGTGTCATCATGTTGTTGTTGTTGTTTATCTCCAGGAGGCTGGAGCTTACTAGTGTCATCATGTTGTTGTGTGTATCTCCAGGAGGCTGGAGCTTACTAGTGTCATAATGTTGTTGTTGTTGTTGTTTGTCTCCAGGAGGCTGGAGCTTACTAGTGTCATAATGTTGTTGTTGTTGTATCTCCAGGAGGCTGGAGCTTACTAGTGTCATAATGTTGTTGTTGTTGTTGTTTATCTCCAGGAGGCTGGAGCTTACTAGTGTCATAATGTTGTTGTTGTGTATCTCCAGGAGGCTGGAGCTTACTAGTGTCATCATGTTGTTGTGTATCTCCAGGAGGCTGGAGCTTACTAGTGTCATAATGTTGTTGTGTATCTCCAGGAGGCTGGAGCTTACTAGTGTCATAATGTTGTTGTTGTTGTTTATCTCCAGGAGGCTGGAGCTTACTAGTGTCATCATGTTGTTGTGTATCTCCAGGAGGCTGGAGCTTACTAGTGTCATCATGTTGTTGTTGTTGTTTATCTCCAGGAGGCTGGAGCTTACTAGTGTCATCATGTTGTTGTTGTTTATCTCCAGGAGGCTGGAGCTTACTAGTGTCATAATGTTGTTGTTGTTGTTTATCTCCAGGAGGCTGGAGCTTACTAGTGTCATCATGTTGTTGTTTATCTACAGGAGGCTGGAGCTTACTAGTGTCATCATGTTGTTGTTGTTGTTTATCTCCAGGAGGCTGGAGCTTACTAGTGTCATAATGTTGTTGTTGTTTATCTCCAGGAGGCTGGAGCTTACTAGTGTCATCATGTTGTTGTTGTTGTTTATCTCCAGGAGGCTGGAGCTTACTAGTGTCATAATGTTGTTGTGTATCTCCAGGAGGCTGGAGCTTACTAGTGTCATCATGTTGTTGTGTGTCTCCAGGAGGCTGAAGCTTACTAGTGTCATAATGTTGTTGTTGTTGTTTATCTCCAGGAGGCTGGAGCTTACTAGTGTCATCATGTTGTTGTGTGTCTCCAGGAGGCTGAAGCTTACTAGTGTCATAACGTTGTTGTTGTTTATCTCCAGGAGGCTGGAGCTTACTAGTGTCATCATGTTGTTGTTGTTTATCTCCAGGAGGCTGGAGCTTACTAGTGTCATAATGTTGTTATCTCCAGGAGGCTGGAGCTTACTAGTGTCATCATGTTGTTGTTGTTGTTGTGTATCTCCAGGAGGCTGGAGCTTACTAGTTTCATCATGTTGTTGTTGTTTATCTCCAGGAGGCTGGAGCTTACTAGTGTCATAATGTTGTTGTTGTTGTTGTTTATCTCCAGGAGGCTGGAGCTTACTAGTGTCATCATGTTGTTGTTGTTGTGTATCTCCAGGAGGCTGGAGCT
Organism: Brachymystax lenok tsinlingensis; assembly: GCA_030435695.1. Classification (NCBI taxonomy): domain Eukaryota; kingdom Metazoa; phylum Chordata; class Actinopteri; order Salmoniformes; family Salmonidae; genus Brachymystax; species Brachymystax lenok. The sequence continues at coordinate 1,192,852 of CM059785.1, forward strand.
TACTAGTTTCATCATGTTGTTGTTGTTTATCTCCAGGAGGCTGGAGCTTACTAGTGTCATAATGTTGTTGTTGTTTATCTCCAGGAGGCTGGAGCTTACTAGTGTCATAATGTTGTTGTTGTTGTTTATCTTCAGGAGGCTGGAGCTTACTAGTGTCATAATGTTGTTGTGTATCTCCAGGAGGCTGGAGCTTACTAGTGTCATAATGTTGTTGTTGTTGTGTATCTCCAGGAGGCTGGAGCTTACTAGTGTCATCATGTTGTTGTTGTTGTTTATCTCCAGGAGGCTGGAGCTTACTAGTGTCATCATGTTGTTGTTGTTTATCTCCAGGAGGCTGGAGCTTACTAGTGTCATAATGTTGTTGTGTATCTCCAGGAGGCTGGAGCTTACTAGTGTCATCATGTTGTTGTTGTTGTTGTGTATCTCCAGGAGGCTGGAGCTTACTAGTGTCATCATGTTGTTGTTGTTTATCTCCAGGAGGCTGGAGCTTACTAGTGTCATAATGTTGTTGTTGTTGTTTATCTCCAGGAGGCTGAAGCTTACTAGTGTCATAATGTTGTTGTGTATCTCCAGGAGGCTGGAGCTTACTAGTGTCATAATGTTGTTGTTGTTGTTTATCTCCAGGAGGCTGGAGCTTACTAGTGTCATCATGTTGTTGTGTGTCTCCAGGAGGCTGAAGCTTACTAGTGTCATAATGTTGTTGTTGTTGTTGTATCTCCAGGAGGCTGGAGCTTACTAGTGTCATAATGTTGTTGTTGTTGTGTATCTCCAGGAGGCTGGAGCTTACTAGTGTCATAATGTTGTTGTTGTTTATCTCCAGGAGGCTGGAGCTTACTAGTGTCATCATGTTGTTGTGTATCTCCAGGAGGCTGGAGCTTACTAGTGTCATAATGTTGTTGTGTATCTCCAGGAGGCTGGAGCTTACTAGTGTCATAATGTTGTTGTTGTTGTTTTTTCTCCAGAAGGCTGGAGCTTACTAGTGTCATCATGTTGTTGTTGCTTATCTCCAGGAGGCTGGAGCTTACTAGTGTCATCATGTTGTTGTTGTTGTTTATCTCCAGGAGGCTGGAGCTTACTAGTGTCATCATGTTGTTGTGTGTCTCCAGGAGGCTGAAGCTTACTAGTGTCATAACGTTGTTGTTGTTTATCTCCAGGAGGCTGGAGCTTACTAGTGTCATCATGTTGTTGTTGTTTATCTCCAGGAGGCTGGAGCTTACTAGTGTCATCATGTTGTTGTTGTTTATCTCCAGGAGGCTGGAGCTTACTAGTGTCATAATGTTGTTGTGTATCTCCAGGAGGCTGGAGCTTACTAGTGTCATCATGTTGTTGTTGTTGTTTATCTCCAGGAGGCTGGAGCTTACTAGTGTCATAATGTTGTTGTGTATCTCCAGGAGGCTGGAGCTTACTAGTGTCATCATGTTGTTGTTGTTGTTTATCTCCAGGAGGCTGGAGCTTACTAGTGTCATAATGTTGTTGTTGTTGTTTATCTCCAGGAGGCTGGAGCTTACTAGTGTCATCATGTTGTTGTGTGTCTCCAGGAGGCTGGAGCTTACTAGTGTCATAATGTTGTTGTTGTTGTTTATCTCCAGGAGGCTGGAGCTTACTAGTGTCATCATGTTGTTGTTGTTTATCTCCAGGAGGCTGGAGCTTACTAGTGTCATAATGTTGTTGTGTATCTCCAGGAGGCTGGAGCTTACTAGTGTCATCATGTTGTTGTTGTTGTTGTGTATCTCCAGGAGGCTGGAGCTTACTAGTTTCATCATGTTGTTGTTGTTTATCTCCAGGAGGCTGGAGCTTACTAGTGTCATCATGGTGTTGTTGTTGTTGTTTATCTCCAGGAGGCTGGAGCTTACTAGTGTCATCATGTTGTTGTTGTTGTGTATCTCCAGGAGGCTGGAGCTTACTAGTGTCATAATGTTGTTGTTGTTGTTTATCTTCAGGAGGCTGGAGCTTACTAGTGTCATAATGTTGTTGTTGTTTATCTCCAGGAGGCTGGAGCTTACTAGTGTCATAATGTTGTTGTTGTTGTTTATCTTCAGGAGGCTGGAGCTTACTAGTGTCATAATGTTGTTGTGTATCTCCAGGAGGCTGGAGTTTACTAGTGTAATAATGTTGTTGTTGTTGTGTATCTCCAGGAGGCTGGAGCTTACTAGTGTCATCATGTTGTTGTTGTTGTTTATCTTCAGGAGGCTGGAGCTTACTAGTGTCATCATGTTGTTGTTGTTTATCTCCAGGAGGCTGGAGCTTACTAGTGTCATAATGTTGTTGCGTATCTCCAGGAGGCTGGAGCTTACTAGTGTCATCATGTTGTTGTTGTTGTTGTTGTGTATCTCCAGGAGGCTGGAGCTTACTAGTGTCATCATGTTGTTGTTGTTTATCTCCAGGAGGCTGGAGCTTACTAGTGTCATAATGTTGTTGTTGTTGTTTATCTTCAGGAGGCTGGAGCTTACTAGTGTCATAATGTTGTTGTGTATCTCCAGGAGGCTGGAGTTTACTAGTGTAATAATGTTGTTGTTGTTGTTTATCTCCAGGAGGCTGGAGCTTACTAGTGTCATCATGTTGTTGTGTGTCTCCAGGAGGCTGAAGCTTACTAGTGTCATAATGTTGTTGTTGTTGTTGTATCTCCAGGAGGCTGAAGCTTACTAGTGTCATAATGTTGTTGTTGTTGTTGTTGTGTATCTCCAGGAGGCTGGCGCTTACTAGTGTCATAATGGTGTTGTTGTTGTTGTGTATCTCCAGGAGGCTGGAGCTTACTAGTGTCATAATGTTGTTGTTGTGTATCTCCAGGAGGCTGGAGCTTACTAGTGTCATCATGTTGTTGTGTATCTCCAGGAGGCTGGAGCTTACTAGTGTCATAATGTTGTTGTGTATCTCCAGGAGGCTGGAAGCTTACTAGTGTCATAATGTTGTTGTTGTTGTTTATCTCCAGGAGGCTGGAGCTTACTAGTGCCATAATGTTGTTGTGTGTCTCCAGGAGGCTGAAGCTTACTAGTGTCATCATGTTGTTGTTGTTGTTTATCTCCAGGAGGCTGGAGCTTACTAGTGTCATCATGTTGTTGTTGTTGTTTATCTCCAGGAGGCTGGAGCTTACTAGTGTCATAATGTTGTTGTTGTTGTTTATCTCCAGGAGGCTGGAGCTTACTAGTGTCATCATGTTGTTGTTTATCTCCAGGAGGCTGGAGCTTACTAGTGTCATCATGTTGTTGTTGTTGTTTATCTCCAGGAGGCTGGAGCTTACTAGTGTCATAATGTTGTTGTGTATCTCCAGGAGGCTGGAGCTTACTAGTGTCATCATGTTGTTGTTGTTGTTTATCTCCAGGAGGCTGAAGCTTACTAGTGTCATAATGTTGTTGTGTATCTCCAGGAGGCTGGAGCTTACTAGTGTCATCATGTTGTTGTGTGTCTCCAGGAGGCTGAAGCTTACTAGTGTCATAATGTTGTTGTTGTTGTTTATCTCCAGGAGGCTGGAGCTTACTAGTGTCATCATGTTGTTGTGTGTCTCCAAGAGGCTGGAGCTTACTAGTGTCATAATGTTGTTGTTGTTGTTGTTGTTTATCTCCAGGAGGCTGGAGCTTACTAGTGTCATCATGTTGTTGTTGTTTATCTCCAGGAGGCTGGAGCTTACTAGTGTCATAATGTTGTTGCGTATCTCCAGGAGGCTGGAGCTTACTAGTGTCATCATGTTGTTGTTGTTGTTGTGTATCTCCAGGAGGCTGGAGCTTACTAGTGTCATCATGTTGTTGTTGTTGTTTATCTCCAGGAGGCTGGAGCTTACTAGTGTCATAATGTTGTTGTTGTTGTTTATCTCCAGGAGGCTGGAGCTTACTAGTGTCATCATGTTGTTGTTGTTGTGTATCTCCAGGAGGCTGGAGCTTACTAGTGTCATCATGTTGTTGTTGTTTATCTCCAGGAGGCTGGAGCTTACTAGTGTCATAATGTTGTTGTTGTTGTTATTTATCTCCAGGAGGCTGGAGCTTACTAGTGTCATAATGTTGTTGTTGTTGTTTATCTTCAGGAGGCTGGAGCTTACTAGTGTCATAATGTTGTTGTGTATCTCCAGGAGGCTGGAGCTTACTAGTGTAATAATGTTGTTGTTGTTGTGTATCTCCAGGAGGCTGGAGCTTACTAGTGTCATCATGTTGTTGTTGTTGTTTATCTTCAGGAGGCTGGAGCTTACTAGTGTCATCATGTTGTTGTTGTTGTTTATCTCCAGGAGGCTGGAGCTTACTAGTGTCATAATGTTGTTGCGTATCTCCAGGAGGCTGGAGCTTACTAGTGTCATCATGTTGTTGTTGTTGTTGTGTATCTCCAGGAGGCTGGAGCTTACTAGTTTCATCATGTTGTTGTTGTTTATCTCCAGGAGGCTGGAGCTTACTAGTGTCATAATGTTGTTGTTGTTGTTTATCTTCAGGAGGCTGGAGCTTACTAGTGTCATAATGTTGTTGTGTATCTCCAGGAGGCTGGAGTTTACTAGTGTAATAATGTTGTTGTTGTTGTTTATCTCCAGGAGGCTGGAGCTTACTAGTGTCATCATGTTGTTGTGTGTCTCCAGGAGGCTGAAGCTTACTAGTGTCATAATGTTGTTGTTGTTGTTGTTTGTCTCCAGGAGGCTGAAGCTTACTAGTGTCATAATGTTGTTGTTGTTGTTGTGTATCTCCAGGAGGCTGGCGCTTACTAGTGTCATAATGGTGTTGTTGTTGTTGTGTATCTCCAGGAGGCTGGAGCTTACTAGTGTCATAATGTTGTTGTTGTGTATCTCCAGGAGGCTGGAGCTTACTAGTGTCATCATGTTGTTGTTGTGTATCTCCAGGAGGCTGGAGCTTACTAGTGTCATAATGTTGTTGTGTATCTCCAGGAGGCTGGAGCTTACTAGTGTCATAATGTTGTTGTTGTTTATCTCCAGGAGGCTGGAGCTTACTAGTGCCTCATGTTGTTGTGTATCTCCAGGAGGCTGGAGCTTACTAGTGTCATCATGTTGTTGTTGTTGTTTATCTCCAGGAGGCTGGAGCTTACTAGTGTCATCATGTTGTTGTGTTTCTCCAGGAGGCTGAAGCTTACTAGTGTCATAATGTTGTTGTTGTTTATCTCCAGGAGGCTGGAGCTTACTAGCGTCATCATGTTGTTGTTTATCTACAGGAGGCTGGAGCTTACTAGTGTCATCATGTTGTTGTTGTTGTTTATCTCCAGGAGGCTGGAGCTTACTAGTGTCATAATGTTGTTGTGTATCTCCAGGAGGCTGGAGCTTACTAGTGTCATCATGTTGTTGTTGTTGTTTATCTCCAGGAGGCTGGAGCTTACTAGTGTCATAATGTTGTTGTGTGTCTCCAGGAGGCTGAAGCTTACTAGTGTCATAATGTTGTTGTTGTTTATCTCCAGGAGGCTGGAGCTTACTAGTGTCATCAGGTTGTTGTTGTTGTTGTGTATCTCCAGGAGGCTGGAGCTTACTAGTTTCATCATGTTGTTGTTGTTTATCTCCAGGAGGCTGGAGCTTACTAGTGTCATAATGTTGTTGTTGTTGTTGTTTATCTCCAGGAGGCTGGAGCTTACTAGTGTCATCATGTTGTTGTTGTTGTGTATCTCCAGGAGGCTGGAGCTTACTAGTGTCATCATGTTGTTGTTGTTGTTTATCTCCAGGAGGCTGGAGCTTACTAGTGTCATAATGTTGTTGTTGTTGTTGTTTATCTCCAGGAGGCTGGAGCTTACTAGTGTCATAATGTTGTTGTTGTTGTTTATCTTCAGGAGGCTGGAGCTTACTAGTGTCATAATGTTGTTGTGTATCTCCAGGAGGCTGGAGCTTACTAGTGTCAATAATGTTGTTGTTGTTGTGTATCTCCAGGAGGCTGAAGCTTACTAGTGTCATAACGTTGTTGTTGTTTATCTCCAGGAGGCTGGAGCTTACTAGTGTCATCATGTTGTTGTTGTTTATCTCCAGGAGGCTGGAGCTTACTAGTGTCATAATGTTGTTGTTGTATCTCCAGGAGGCTGGAGCTTACTAGTGTCATCATGTTGTTGTTGTTGTTGTGTATCTCCAGGAGGCTGGAGCTTACTAGTTTCATCATGTTGTTGTTGTTTATCTCCAGGAGGCTGGAGCTTACTAGTGTCATCATGTTGTTGTTGTTGTTTATCTTCAGGAGGCTGGAGCTTACTAGTGTCATAATGTTGTTGTGTATCTCCAGGAGGCTGGAGCTTACTAGTGTAATAATGTTGTTGTTGTTGTTTATCTCCAGGAGGCTGGAGCTTACTAGTGTCATCATGTTGTTGTGTGTCTCCAGGAGGCTGAAGCTTACTAGTGTCATAATGTTGTTGTTGTTGTTGTTTGTCTCCAGGAGGCTGAAGCTTACTAGTGTCATAATGTTGTTGTTGTTGTTGTGTATCTCCAGGAGGCTGGCGCTTACTAGTGTCATAATGGTGTTGTTGTTGTTGTGTATCTCCAGGAGGCTGGAGCTTACTAGTGTCATAATGTTGTTGTTGTGTTTCTCCAGGAGGCTGGAGCTTACTAGTGTCATCATGTTGTTGTGTATCTCCAGGAGGCTGGAGCTTACTAGTGTCATAATGTTGTTGTGTATCTCCAGGAGGCTGGAGCTTACTAGTGTCATAATGTTGTTGTTGTTGTTTATCTACAGGAGGCTGGAGCTTACTAGTGTCTCATGTTGTTGTGTATCTCCAGGAGGCTGGAGCTTACTAGTGTCATCATGTTGTTGTTGTTGTTTATCTCCAGGAGGCTGGAGCTTACTAGTGTCATCATGTTGTTGTGTTTCTCCAGGAGGCTGAAGCTTACTAGTGTCATCATGTTGTTGTTGTTTATCTCCAGGAGGCTGGAGCTTACTAGTGTCATCATGTTGTTGTTTATCTACAGGAGGCTGGAGCTTACTAGTGTCATCATGTTGTTGTTGTTGTTTATCTCCAGGAGGCTGGAGCTTACTAGTGTCATAATGTTGTTGTGTATCTCCAGGAGGCTGGAGCTTACTAGTGTCATCATGTTGTTGTTGTTGTTTATCTCCAGGAGGCTGAAGCTTACTAGTGTCATAATGTTGTTGTGTATCTCCAGGAGGCTGGAGCTTACTAGTGTCATCATGTTGTTGTTGTGTATCTCCAGGAGGCTGGAAGCTTACTAGTGTCATAATGTTGTTGTTGTTGTTTATCTCCAGGAGGCTGGAGCTTACTAGTGTCATCATGTTGTTGTGTGTCTCCAGGAGGCTGGAGCTTACTAGTGTCATAATGTTGTTGTTGTTGTTTATCTCCAGGAGGCTGGAGCTTACTAGTGTCATCATGTTGTTGTTGTTGTTTATCTCCAGGAGGCTGGAGCTTACTAGTGTCATAATGTTGTTGTTGTTGTTTATCTCCAGGAGGCTGGAGCTTACTAGTGTCATCATGTTGTTGTTGTTGTTGTGTATCTCCAGGAGGCTGGAGCTTACTAGTATCATCATGTTGTTGTTGTTTATCTCCAGGAGGCTGGAGCTTACTAGTGTCATAATGTTGTTGTTGTTGTTGTTTATCTCCAGGAGGCTGGAGCTTACTAGTGTCATCATGTTGTTGTTGTTGTGTATCTCCAGGAGGCTGGAGCTTACTAGTTTCATCATGTTGTTGTTGTTGTTTATCTCCAGGAGGCTGAAGCTTACTAGTGTCATAATGTTGTTGTTGTTGTTTATCTCCAGGAGGCTGGAGCTTACTAGTGTCATAATGTTGTTGTGTGTCTCCAAGAGGCTGGAGCTTACTAGTGTCATAATGGTGTTGTTGTTGTTGTGTATCTCCAGGAGGCTGGAGCTTACTAGTGTCATAATGTTGTTGTTGTTTATCTCCAGGAGGCTGGAGCTTACTAGTGTCATCATGTTGTTGTTGTTGTTGTGTATCTCCAGGAGGCTGGAGCTTACTAGTGTCATCATGTTGTTGTTGTATCTCCAGGAGGCTGGAGCTTACTAGTGTCATAATGTTGTTGTTGTTGTTTATCTCAGGAGGCTGGAGCTTACTAGTGTCATCATGTTGTTGTTGTTGTGTATCTCCAGGAGGCTGGAGCTTACTAGTGTCATCATTTGTTGTTGTTTATCTCCAGGAGGCTGGAGCTTACTAGTGTCATAATGTTGTTGTTGTTGTTGTTTATCTCCAGGAGGCTGGAGCTTACTAGTGTCATAATGTTGTTGTTGTTGTTTATCTTCAGGAGGCTGGAGCTTACTAGTGTCATAATGTTGTTGTGTATCTCCAGGAGGCTGGAGTTTACTAGTGTAATAATGTTGTTGTTGTTGTGTATCTCCAGGAGGCTGGAGCTTACTAGTGTCATCATGTTGTTGTTGTTGTTTATCTTCAGGAGGCTGGAGCTTACTAGTGTCTTCATGTTGTTGTTGTTTATCTCCAGGAGGCTGGAGCTTACTAGTGTCATAATGTTGTTGCGTATCTCCAGGAGGCTGGAGCTTACTAGTGTCATCATGTTGTTGTTGTTGTTGTTGTGTATCTCCAGGAGGCTGGAGCTTACTAGTTTCATCATGTTGTTGTTGTTTATCTCCAGGAGGCTGGAGCTTACTAGTATCATAATGTTGTTGTGTATCTCCAGGAGGCTGGAGTTTACTAGTGTAATAATGTTGTTGTTGTTGTTTATCTTCAGGAGGCTGGAGCTTACTAGTATCATAATGTTGTTGTGTATCTCCAGGAGGCTGGAGTTTACTAGTGTAATAATGTTGTTGTTGTTGTTTATCTCCAGGAGGCTGGAGCTTACTAGTGTCATCATGTTGTTGTGTGTCTCCAGGAGGCTGAAGCTTACTAGTGTCATAATGTTGTTGTTGTTGTTGTTTGTCTCCAGGAGGCTGAAGCTTACTAGTGTCATAATGTTGTTGTTGTTGTTGTTGTGTATCTCCAGGAGGCTGGCGCTTACTAGTGTCATAATGGTGTTGTTGTTGTTGTGTATCTCCAGGAGGCTGGAGCTTACTAGTGTCATAATGTTGTTGTTGTGTATCTCCAGGAGGCTGGAGCTTACTAGTGTCATCATGTTGTTGTTGTATCTCCAGGAGGCTGGAGCTTACTAGTGTCATAATGTTGTTGTGTATCTCCAGGAGGCTGGAGCTTACTAGTGTCATAATGTTGTTGTTGTTGTTTATCTACAGGAGGCTGGAGCTTACTAGTGCCTCATGTTGTTGTGTATCTCCAGGAGGCTGGGGCTTACTAGTGTCATCATGTTGTTGTTGTTGTTTATCTCCAGGAGGCTGGAGCTTACTAGTGTCATCATGTTGTTGTGTTTCTCCAGGAGGCTGGAGCTTACTAGTGTCATAATGTTGTTGTTGTTGTTTATCTCCAGGAGGCTGGAGCTTACTAGTGTCATCATGTTGTTGTTTATCTACCAGGAGGCTGGAGCTTACTAGTGTCATCATGTTGTTGTTGTTGTTTATCTCCAGGAGGCTGGAGCTTACTAGTGTCATAATGTTGTTGTGTATCTCCAGGAGGCTGGAGCTTACTAGTGTCATCATGTTGTTGTTGTTGTTTATCTCCAGGAGGCTGAAGCTTACTAGTGTCATAATGTTGTTGTGTATCTCCAGGAGGCTGGAGCTTACTAGTGTCATCATGTTGTTGTGTGTCTCCAGGAGGCTGGAGCTTACTAGTGTCATAATGTTGTTGTTGTTGTTTATCTCCAGGAGGCTGGAGCTTACTAGTGTCATCATGTTGTTGTGTGTCTCCAAGAGGCTGGAGCTTACTAGTGTCATAATGTTGTTGTTGTTGTTTATCTCCAGGAGGCTGGAGCTTACTAGTGTCATCATGTTGTTGTTGTTTATCTCCAGGAGGCTGGAGCTTACTAGTGTCATAATGTTGTTGCGTATCTCCAGGAGGCTGGAGCTTACTAGTGTCATCATGTTGTTGTTGTTGTTGTGTATCTCCAGGAGGCTGGAGCTTACTAGTTTCATCATGTTGTTGTTGTTTATCTCCAGGAGGCTGGAGCTTACTAGTGTCATAATGTTGTTGTTGTTGTTGTTTATCTCCAGGAGGCTGGAGCTTACTAGTGTCATCATGTTGTTGTTGTTGTGTATCTCCAGGAGGCTGGAGCTTACTAGTGTCATCATGTTGTTGTTGTTTATCTCCAGGAGGCTGGAGCTTACTAGTGTCATAATGTTGTTGTTGTTGTTATTTATCTCCAGGAGGCTGGAGCTTACTAGTGTCATAATGTTGTTGTTGTTGTTTATCTTCAGGAGGCTGGAGCTTACTAGTGTCATAATGTTGTTGTGTATCTCCAGGAGGCTGGAGTTTACTAGTGTAATAATGTTGTTGTTGTTGTGTATCTCCAGGAGGCTGGAGCTTACTAGTGTCATCATGTTGTTGTTGTTGTTTATCTTCAGGAGGCTGGAGCTTACTAGTGTCTTCATGTTGTTGTTGTTGTTTATCTCCAGGAGGCTGGAGCTTACTAGTGTCATAATGTTGTTGCGTATCTCCAGGAGGCTGGAGCTTACTAGTGTCATCATGTTGTTGTTGTTGCTTATCTCCAGGAGGCTGGAGCTTACTAGTTTCATCATGTTGTTGTTGTTTATCTCCAGGAGGCTGGAGCTTACTAGTGTCATAATGTTGTTGTTGTTGTTTATCTTCAGGAGGCTGGAGCTTACTAGTGTCATAATGTTGTTGTGTATCTCCAGGAGGCTGGAGCTTTACTAGTGTAATAATGTTGTTGTTGTTGTTTATCTCCAGGAGGCTGGAGCTTACTAGTGTCATCATGTTGTTGTGTGTCTCCAGGAGGCTGAAGCTTACTAGTGTCATAATGTTGTTGTTGTTGTTGTTTATCTCCAGGAGGCTGGAGCTTACTAGTGTCATAATGTTGTTGTTGTTGTTGTGTATCTCAGGAGGCTGGAGCTTACTAGTGTCATAATGTTGTTGTTGTTGTTGTGTTTCTCCAGGAGGCTGGAGCTTACTAGTGTCATCATGTTGTTGTTGTGTATCTCCAGGAGGCTGGAGCTTACTAGTGTCATCATGTTGTTGTGTATCTCCAGGAGGCTGGAGCTTACTAGTGTCATAATGTTGTTGTTGTATCTCCAGGAGGCTGAAGCTTACTAGTGTCATAATGTTGTTTTTGTTGTTTATCTACAGGAGGCTGGAGCTTACTAGTGCCTCATGTTGTTGTGTATCTCCAGGAGGCTGGGGCTTACTAGTGTCATCATGTTGTTGTTGTTGTTTATCTCCAGGAGGCTGGAGCTTACTAGTGTCATCATGTTGTTGTGTTTCTCCAGGAGGCTGAAGCTTACTAGTGTCATAATGTTGTTGTTGTTTATCTCCAGGAGGCTGGAGCTTACTAGTGTCATCATGTTGTTGTTGTTGTTTATCTCCAGGAGGCTGGAGCTTACTAGTGTCATCATGTTGTTGTTGTTGTTTATCTCCAGGAGGCTGGAGCTTACTAGTGTCATAATGTTGTTGTTGTATCTCCAGGAGGCTGGAGCTTACTAGTGTCATCATGTTGTTGTTGTTGTTTATCTCCAGGAGGCTGAAGCTTACTAGTGTCATAATGTTGTTGTGTGTCTCCAGGAGGCTGAAGCTTACTAGTGTCATAATGTTGTTGTTGTTTATCTCCAGGAGGCTGGAGCTTACTAGTGTCATCAGGTTGTTGTTGTTGTTGTGTATCTCCAGGAGGCTGGAGCTTACTAGTTTCATCATGTTGTTGTTGTTTATCTCCAGGAGGCTGGAGCTTACTAGTGTCATAATGTTGTTGTTGTTGTTGTTTATCTCCAGGAGGCTGGAGCTTACTAGTGTCATCATGTTGTTGTTGTTGTGTATCTCCAGGAGGCTGGAGCTTACTAGTTTCATCATTTTGTTGTTGTTTATCTCCAGGAGGCTGGAGCTTACTAGTGTCATAATGTTGTTGTTGTTGTTGTTTATCTCCAGGAGGCTGGAGCTTACTAGTGTCATAATGTTGTTGTTGTTGTTTATCTTCAGGAGGCTGGAGCTTACTAGTGTCATAATGTTGTTGTGTATCTTCAGGAGGCTGGAGTTTACTAGTGTAATAATGTTGTTGTTGTTGTGTATCTCCAGGAGGCTGGAGCTTACTAGTGTCATCATGTTGTTGTTGTTTATCTTCAGGAGGCTGGAGCTTACTAGTGTCTTCATGTTGTTGTTGTTTATCTCCAGGAGGCTGGAGCTTACTAGTGTCATAATGTTGTTGCGTATCTCCAGGAGGCTGGAGCTTACTAGTGTCATCATGTTGTTGTTGTTGTTGTTGTGTATCTCCAGGAGGCTGGAGCTTACTAGTTTCATCATGTTGTTGTTGTTTATCTCCAGGAGGCTGGAGCTTACTAGTGTCATAATGTTGTTGTTGTTGTTTATCTTCAGGAGGCTGGAGCTTACTAGTGTCATAATGTTGTTGTGTATCTCCAGGAGGCTGGAGTTTACTAGTGTAATAATGTTGTTGTTGTTGTTTATCTCCAGGAGGCTGGAGCTTACTAGTGTCATCATGTTGTTGTGTGTCTCCAGGAGGCTGAAGCTTACTAGTGTCATAATGTTGTTGTTGTTGTTGTTTGTCTCCAGGAGGCTGAAGCTTACTAGTGTCATAATGTTGTTGTTGTTGTTGTGTATCTCCAGGAGGCTGGCGCTTACTAGTGTCATAATGGTGTTGTTGTTGTTGTGTATCTCCAGGAGGCTGGAGCTTACTAGTGTCATAATGTTGTTGTTGTGTATCTCCAGGAGGCTGGAGCTTACTAGTGCCATCATGTTGTTGTGTATCTCCAGGAGGCTGGAGCTTACTAGTGTCATAATGTTGTTGTGTATCTCCAGGAGGCTGGAGCTTACTAGTGTCATAATGTTGTTGTTGTTGTTTATCTACAGGAGGCTGGAGCTTACTAGTGCCTCATGTTGTTGTGTATCTCCAGGAGGCTGGGGCTTACTAGTGTCATCATGTTGTTGTTGTTGTTTATCTCCAGGAGGCTGGAGCTTACTAGTGTCATCATGTTGTTGTGTTTCTCCAGGAGGCTGAAGCTTACTAGTGTCATCATGTTGTTGTTGTTTATCTCCAGGAGGCTGGAGCTTACTAGCGTCATCATGTTGTTGTTTATCTACAGGAGGCTGGAGCTTACTAGTGTCATCATGTTGTTGTTGTTGTTTATCTCCAGGAGGCTGGAGCTTACTAGTGTCATAATGTTGTTGTTGTGTATCTCCAGGAGGCTGGAGCTTACTAGTGTCATCATGTTGTTGTTGTTGTTTATCTCCAGGAGGCTGAAGCTTACTAGTGTCATAATGTTGTTGTGTATCTCCAGGAGGCTGGAGCTTACTAGTGTCATCATGTTGTTGTGTGTCTCCAGGAGGCTGAAGCTTACTAGTGTCATAATGTTGTTGTTGTTGTTTATCTCCAGGAGGCTGGAGCTTACTAGTGTCATCATGTTGTTGTGTGTCTCCAAGAGGCTGGAGCTTACTAGTGTCATAATGTTGTTGTTGTTGTTGTTTATCTCCAGGAGGCTGGAGCTTACTAGTGTCATCATGTTGTTGTTGTTTATCTCCAGGAGGCTGGAGCTTACTAGTGTCATAATGTTGTTGCGTATCTCCAGGAGGCTGGAGCTTACTAGTGTCATCATGTTGTTGTTGTTGTTGTGTATCTCCAGGAGGCTGGAGCTTACTAGTTTCATCATGTTGTTGTTGTTTATCTCCAGGAGGCTGGAGCTTACTAGTGTCATAATGTTGTTGTTGTTGTTGTTTATCTCCAGGAGGCTGGAGCTTACTAGTGTCATCATGTTGTTGTTGTTGTGTATCTCCAGGAGGCTGGAGCTTACTAGTTTCATCATGTTGTTGTTGTTTATCTCCAGGAGGCTGGAGCTTACTAGTGTCATAATGTTGTTGTTGTTGTTTATCTCCAGGAGGCTGGAGCTTACTAGTGTCATAATGTTGTTGTTGTTTATCTTCAGGAGGCTGGAGCTTACTAGTGTCATAATGTTGTTGTGTATCTCCAGGAGGCTGGAGTTTACTAGTGTAATAATGTTGTTGTTGTTGTGTATCTCCAGGAGGCTGGAGCTTACTAGTGTCATCATGTTGTTGTTGTTGTTTATCTTCAGGAGGCTGGAGCTTACTAGTGTCTTCATGTTGTTGTTGTTTATCTCCAGGAGGCTGGAGCTTACTAGTGTCATAATGTTGTTGTGTATCTCCAGGAGGCTGGAGCTTACTAGTGTCATCATGTTGTTGTTGTTGTTGTTGTGTATCTCCAGGAGGCTGGAGCTTACTAGTTTCATCATGTTGTTGTTGTTTATCTCCAGGAGGCTGGAGCTTACTAGTGTCATAATGTTGTTGTTGTTGTTTATCTTCAGGAGGCTGGAGCTTACTAGTGTCATAATGTTGTTGTGTATCTCCAGGAGGCTGGAGTTTACTAGTGTAATAATGTTGTTGTTGTTGTTTATCTCCAGGAGGCTGGAGCTTACTAGTGTCATCATGTTGTTGTGTGTCTCCAGGAGGCTGAAGCTTACTAGTGTCATAATGTTGTTGTTGTTGTTGTTTGTCTCCAGGAGGCTGGAGCTTACTAGTGTCATAATGTTGTTGTTGTTGTTGTGTATCTCCAGGAGGCTGGAGCTTACTAGTGTCATAATGGTGTTGTTGTTGTTGTGTATCTCCAGGAGGCTGGAGCTTACTAGTGTCATAATGTTGTTGTTGTGTATCTCCAGGAGGCTGGAGCTTACTAGTGCCATCATGTTGTTGTGTATCTCCAGGAGGCTGGAGCTTACTAGTGTCATAATGTTGTTGTGTATCTCCAGGAGGCTGGAGCTTACTAGTGTCATAATGTTGTTGTTGTTGTTTATCTACAGGAGGCTGGAGCTTACTAGTGCCTCATGTTGTTGTGTATCTCCAGGAGGCTGGAGCTTACTAGTGTCATCATGTTGTTGTTGTTGTTTATCTCCAGGAGGCTGGAGCTTACTAGTGTCATCATGTTGTTGTGTTTCTCCAGGAGGCTGAAGCTTACTAGTGTCATAATGTTGTTGTTGTTTATCTCCAGGAGGCTGGAGCTTACTAGTGTCATCATGTTGTTGTTTATCTACAGGAGGCTGGAGCTTACTAGTGTCATCATGTTGTTGTTGTTGTTTATCTCCAGGAGGCTGGAGCTTACTAGTGTCATAATGTTGTTGTGTATCTCCAGGAGGCTGGAGCTTACTAGTGTCATCATGTTGTTGTTGTTGTTTATCTCCAGGAGGCTGAAGCTTACTAGTGTCATAATGTTGTTGTGTGTCTCCAGGAGGCTGAAGCTTACTAGTGTCATAATGTTGTTGTTGTTGTTTATCTACAGGAGGCTGGAGCTTACTAGTGTCATCATGTTGTTGTGTATCTCCAGGAGGCTGGAGCTTACTAGTGTCATCATGTTGTTGTTGTTGTTTATCTCCAGGAGGCTGGAGCTTACTAGTGTCATCATGTTGTTGTGTTTCTCCAGGAGGCTGAAGCTTACTAGTGTCATCATGTTGTTGTTGTTGTTTATCTCCAGGAGGCTGGAGCTTACTAGTGTCATCATGTTGTTGTTTATCTACAGGAGGCTGGAGCTTACTAGTGTCATCATGTTGTTGTTGTTGTTTATCTCCAGGAGGCTGGAGCTTACTAGTGTCATAATGTTGTTGTGTATCTCCAGGAGGCTGGAGCTTACTAGTGTCATCATGTTGTTGTTGTTGTTTATCTCCAGGAGGCTGGAGCTTACTAGTGTCATAATGTTGTTGTGTATCTCCAGGAGGCTGGAGCTTACTAGTGTCATCATGTTGTTGTGTGTCTCCAGGAGGCTGAAGCTTACTAGTGTCATAATGTTGTTGTTGTTGTTTATCTCCAGGAGGCTGGAGCTTACTAGTGTCATCATGTTGTTGTGTGTCTCCAAGAGGCTGGAGCTTACTAGTGTCATAATGTTGTTGTTGTTGTTGTTTATCTCCAGGAGGCTGGAGCTTACTAGTGTCATCATGTTGTTGTTGTTTATCTCCAGGAGGCTGGAGCTTACTAGTGTCATAACGTTGTTGTTGTTTATCTCCAGGAGGCTGGAGCTTACTAGTGTCATCATGTTGTTGTTGTTGTTGTGTATCTCCAGGAGGCTGGAGCTTACTAGTGTCATCATGTTGTTGTTGTTGTTTATCTCCAGGAGGCTGGAGCTTACTAGTGTCATAATGTTGTTGTTGTTGTTGTTTATCTCCAGGAGGCTGGAGCTTACTAGTGTCATCATGTTGTTGTTGTTGTGTATCTCCAGGAGGCTGGAGCTTACTAGTTTCATCATGTTGTTGTTGTTTATCTCCAGGAGGCTGGAGCTTACTAGTGTCATAATGTTGTTGTTGTTGTTGTTTATCTCCAGGAGGCTGGAGCTTACTAGTGTCATAATGTTGTTGTTGTTGTTTTATCTTCAGGAGGCTGGAGCTTACTAGTGTCATAATGTTGTTGTGTATCTCCAGGAGGCTGGAGTTTACTAGTGTAATAATGTTGTTGTTGTTGTGTATCTCCAGGAGGCTGGAGCTTACTAGTGTCATCATGTTGTTGTTGTTGTTTATCTCCAGGAGGCTGGAGCTTACTAGTGTCATAATGTTGTTGCGTATCTCCAGGAGGCTGGAGCTTACTAGTGTCATCATGTTGTTGTGTATCTCCAGGAGGCTGGAGCTTACTAGTTTCATCATGTTGTTGTTGTTTATCTCCAGGAGGCTGGAGCTTACTAGTGTCATAATGTTGTTGTTGTTGTTTATCTTCAGGAGGCTGGAGCTTACTAGTGTCATAATGTTGTTGTGTATCTCCAGGAGGCTGGAGTTTACTAGTGTAATAATGTTGTTGTTGTTGTTTATCTCCAGGAGGCTGGAGCTTACTAGTGTCATCATGTTGTTGTGTGTCTCCAGGAGGCTGAAGCTTACTAGTGTCATAATGTTGTTGTTGTTGTTGTTTATCTCCAGGAGGCTGGAAGCTTACTAGTGTCATAATGTTGTTGTTGTTGTTGTGTATCTCCAGGAGGCTGGCGCTTACTAGTGTCATAATGGTGTTGTTGTTGTTGTGTATCTCCAGGAGGCTGGAGCTTACTAGTGTCATAATGTTGTTGTTGTGTATCTCCAGGAGGCTGGAGCTTACTAGTGCCATCATGTTGTTGTGTATCTCCAGGAGGCTGGAGCTTACTAGTGTCATAATGTTGTTGTGTATCTCCAGGAGGCTGAAGCTTACTAGTGTCATAATGTTGTTGTTGTTGTTTATCTACAGGAGGCTGGAGCTTACTAGTGCCTCATGTTGTTGTGTATCTCCAGGAGGCTGGGGCTTACTAGTGTCATCATGTTGTTGTTGTTGTTTATCTCCAGGAGGCTGGAGCTTACTAGTGTCATCATGTTGTTGTGTTTCTCCAGGAGGCTGAAGCTTACTAGTGTCATAATGTTGTTGTTGTTTATCTCCAGGAGGCTGGAGCTTACTAGCGTCATCATGTTGTTGTTTATCTACAGGAGGCTGGAGCTTACTAGTGTCATCATGTTGTTGTTGTTGTTTATCTCCAGGAGGCTGGAGCTTACTAGTGTCATAATGTTGTTGTGTATCTCCAGGAGGCTGGAGCTTACTAGTGTCATCATGTTGTTGTTGTTGTTTATCTCCAGGAGGCTGAAGCTTACTAGTGTCATAATGTTGTTGTGTGTCTCCAGGAGGCTGAAGCTTACTAGTGTCATAATGTTGTTGTTGTTGTTGTTGTTTATCTCCAGGAGGCTGGAGCTTACTAGTGTCATCATGTTGTTGTTGTTGTTTATCTCCAGGAGGCTGGAGCTTACTAGTGTCATCATGTTGTTGTTGTTTGTCTCCAGGAGGCTGGAGCGACAGGAGCATGCCCCCAGACAGCCGCTATGTGACCCTGACCGGCACCATCACCAGGGGGAAGAAGAAGGGACAGGTGGTGGACATCCACGTTACTCTAACAGACAGAGAACTCCGGGACATGGCCCTCTCTAAGGAACGTCTGGACGCGGAGTGTGAGAGGGGGCAGGGCTCCAAGTGTTCCTGTGGCTTGGGGTTCTTTCAGGGACCCCATGTGATCCTCTGGAGCCTATTGTGTGCTCCCCTAGTATTCCTTCTCGCATTCATCACGTCGTTTTACTATGGAACGCTCACCTGGTACAACGTGTTCCTGGTCTACAACGAGGAGAGAACATTCTGGCACAAGATCACCATCTGCCCCTTCCTCATCATCTTCTACCCCATGCTGATCATGCCCATGGCCCTGTCTCTGGCTCTGTACTCCGCCCTGGCACAGGTCTCCTGGGCCTTTAGTGAGTGGTGGCTGTCTGTCCGAGACCTGGAGAAGGGGTTCTGTGGCTGGGCCTGTGGGAAGCTGGGGCTGGAGGACTGTTCTCCGTATAGTATCGTGGAACTGCTGGACTCTGACAACTTCTCAGGGAGCGTGCAGGGGAATAACAAGGCCCCCAGCGAGGATACACAGACCTCTGTGTGAGACTGGGGTTGTATTCACTAGGAAGGAGACGGGCCGGAACAGGGATGGAAGAAAGACTTTTTTTGCACTGGTGTACCCACTAATGGATATGACCCTGGACTGGCATCATGGACACAAACACACAAACTGGCACGGTTGCCATACTTTTACATTTACATTTTTGATACCATCAAAAGCTGGTTATTGGTTTAACTTACACTTCTTACTAATTTATCTAACCTCGCATTCTTACTGGTTGTTACTGAAGTGAACTCTTGTGTTTACTGTTCCAATCACCATGTTGTTATGTTTTTAAATGTTCTTATTTATTTGAATATTTCAACCACTACCTAGTTTAGTTGTAAGTGTTGTAAATTGATGTTTTGTATCAAAGGACGGGCTATAAATATACTGTAACATGAGGCTCGCTACAATACTGCCTGAAGTTTACTGTGTACGGCACAGAGGATCAAACACAAGAGCTTATCTATCAAACATATTGATAGATTTCTGTTGAACGACTGTTTCACTGAAATCCTCGATAGGACAGGCAGGAAGTTACCTTTATATCTAATGTACTGTACCTGCATGAAGTAATACTTTACCGTTCT
This sequence comes from Brachymystax lenok tsinlingensis, assembly GCA_030435695.1. Taxonomy (NCBI): domain Eukaryota; kingdom Metazoa; phylum Chordata; class Actinopteri; order Salmoniformes; family Salmonidae; genus Brachymystax; species Brachymystax lenok. Next base: position 1,211,791 of record CM059785.1, read on the forward strand.
CTCTTTCGGGTTGAAGAGATTTTAAACTGTGGAAGGAACTCTGGGGCATTCATTCAGCAGACTGTGGAAGGAACTCTGGGGCATTCATTCAGCAGACAAGAATGTAGAATTAAGATTTGAAGGATCTGAAAGGATTTTGGCCAGTACCTCTGTTCTCTCTATAAAGGTTAATCTGTGTGTGTTGTTCACTCACTCTTCACATCATGTTTGTTGTTGCTCACCGTGAGATAAGGTGTATTGAAATAAAACCTGAATCATTTTCACAGTTCAACAGTGGGGTCATCTTCATGATTATTAGGTACACTGCATGACCAAAAGTATATGGACCCCTGCTCGTTTAACATCTCATTCCAAAATAAAGGGTGTTAATATGGAGCTGGTCCCCCCTTTGCTGCTATAACAGCCTCCACTCTTCTGGGAAGGCTTTCCACTAGATGTTGAAACATTGCTGCTATAACAGCCTCCACTCTTCTGGGAAGGCTTTCCACTAGATGTTGGAACATTGCTGCTATAACAGCCTCCACTCTTCTGGGAAGGCTTTCCACTAGATGTTGGAACATTGCTGCTATAACAGCCTCCACTGTTCTGGGAAGGCTTTCCACTAGATGTTGGGACATTGCTGCAATAACAGCCTCCACTCTTCTGGGAAGGCTTTCCACTAGATGTTGGAACATTGCTGCTATAACAGCCTCCACTCTTCTGGGAAGGCTTTCCACTAGATGTTGGAACATTGCTGCTATAACAGCCTCCACTGTTCTGGGAAGGCTTTCCACTAGATGTTGGAACATTGCTGCTATAACAGCCTCCACTCTTCTGGGAAGGCTTTCCACTAGATGTTGGAACGTTGCTGCAGGGACTTGCTTACATTCAGCCACAAGAGCATTAGTGAGGTCGGACACTGATGTTGGGCGATTAGGCTCGCAGTCGGCGTTCCAATTCATCCCAAAGGTGTTCTATGGGGTTGAGGTCAGGGCTCTGTGCAGGCCAGTCAAGTTCTTCCACACCGATCTCAACATACCATTTCTGTATGGACCTCACGTTGTGCACTGGGGCATTGTCATGCTGAAACAGGAAAGGGCCTTCCCCAAACTGTTGCTACAAAGTTGGAAGGCCAGAATCGTCTAGAATGTCATTGTATGCTGTAGCGTTAATATTTCCCTTCACTGGAACTAAGGGGCCCGAACCATGAAAAACCAGACCATTATTCCTCTTCCACTAAACTTTACATTTGGCATTATGCATTTGGGCAGGTAGCATTCTCTGGCATCTGCCAAGCCCTGATTCGTCCGTCGGACTGCCAGATGGTGAAGCGTGATTCAACACTTTTCCACTTCTCCAGAGTCAAATGGCAATGAGCTTTACGCCACTCCAGCCGACGCTTGGCATTGCGAATTGTGATCTTAGGCTTGTGTGCGGCTGCTCTGCCATGGAAACCCATTTGGTTAACTCTTGATGTTCCTCGGGTCTACACCGAACTAGGTAAATCCGCTTTTAGTTTTAAAGCAACTCATTGCTGGAACCAACTACAATAAATACATTACAATTGGATGTTCTGGTGCTGCTCGGGCAATTTAGATATTGATTGGGGACCTTTTAATTGAGGAATGTAACAGTTTTTCTTGAGTATTTGTGTTGTGCTGTATTTGACTGGTTTTATATTGGATTAGGTTATGTCTTATCTACAGTATATGCAGGGCTCTCTTGTGAAGACCCTGGTCTATGGGGGCGGCAGGTAGCCTAGTGGTTAGAGTTTTGGGCCAGTAACCAGTAGGTAGCCTAGTGGTTAGAGCGTTGGGCCAGTAACCAGCAGGTAGCCTAGTGGTTAGAGCGTTGGGCCAGTGACCAGCAGATAGCCTAGAGGTTAGAGTGTTGGGCCAGTGACCAGCAGGTAGCCTAGAGGTTAGAGCGTTGGGCCAGTAACCAGCAGATAGCCTAGTGGTTAGAGCGTTGGGCCAGTGACCAGCAGATAGCCTAGTGGTTAGAGCGTTGGGCCAGTGACCAGCAGATAGCCTAGTGGTTAGAGCGTTGGGCCAGTGACCAGCAGATAGCCTAGTGGTTAGAGCGTTGGGCCAGTAACCAGCAGGTAGCCTAGAGGTTAGAGCGTTGGGCCAGTAACCAGCAGGTAGCCTAGAGGTTAGACCGTTGGGCCAGTGACCAGCAGGTAACCTAGTGGTTAGAGCGTTGGGCCAGTAACCAGCAGGTAGCCTAGTGGTTAGAGCGTTGGGCCAGTAACCAGCAGGTAGCCTAGTGGTTAGAGCGTTGGACCAGTAACCAGCAGGTAACCTAGTGGTTAGAGCGTTGGACCAGCCGGAGGACAGCTAGCTTCCATCCTCCTCTGGGTACATTGACTTCAATACAACACCTAGGAGGTTCATGGTTCTCACCCCCTTCCATAGACTTACACAGTAATTATGACAACTTCCAGAGGACGTCCTCCAACCTATCAGAGCTCTTGCAGCATGAACTGACATGCTGTCCACCCAATCAAAGGTTCAGAGAATGAATCTAGTACTGAAAGCATAAGCTACAGCTAGCTGGCACTGCAGTGCATAAAATGTGGTGAGTAGTTGACTCAGAGAGAGAAAAACAACAGTTTTGAACAAATTAATTTCTTCACAAATGAAGGAGGAGCAAGAGAGAGAGAGAGCTAGCTATAGTTCATATTTTTTCCACTTAGCTTCATTTGCTAGCTAAGTATCTAGTTTATCCTTCTCAAACACCCAGTTCAAACGGAGAGATGCTATGTTAGCTAGCTGGCTATGACTATCCAACACTGGTACTCTTCCAAGTCAAGGTAAGCGTTTGGTTTTACTAATTTATTGCCAGGGTCAGTGGCAATTTTTAGCATGTAAATCTTGATGGGACAAACTCATTTTTGTTGTTGTTGATGCATGCCAGCAAAGCCACTACACAACGTAAAACATCACTAAACAATACATTAATTTCACTGTAACTGGTACCCTGTGTATATAGCCAAGTTATTACCTCGTGCCCCTGCACATTGACTCAGTACTGGTACCCTGTGTATATAGCCAAGTTATTACCTCGTGCCCCTGCCCCTGCACATTGACTCAGTACTGGTACCCAGTGTATATAGCCAAGTTACTACCTCGTGCCCCTGCACATTGACTCAGTACTGGTACCCTGTGTATATAGCCAAGTTATTACCTCGTGCCCCTGCACATTGACTCAGTACTGGTACCCAGTGTATATAGCCAAGTTATTACCTCGTACCCCTGCACATTGACTCAGTACTGGTACCCTGTGTATATAGCCAAGTTACTACCTCGTACCCCTGCACATTGACTCAGTACTGGTACCCAGTGTATATAGCCAAGTTACTACCTCGTACCCCTGCACATTGACTCAGTACTGGTACCCAGTATATATAGCCATGTTATTACCTCGTACCCCTGCACATTGACTCAGTACTGGTACCCTGTGTATATAGCCAAGTTACTACCTGCACTCCCTGCACATTGACTCAGTACTGGTACCCAGTGTATATAGCCATGTTATTACCTCGCACCCTGCACATTCACTCAGTACTGGTACCCTGTGTATATAGCCAAGTTACTACCTCGTACCCCCTGCACATTGACTCAGTACTGGTACCCAGTGTATATAGCCATGTTATTACCTCGTACCCCTCTGCACATTGACTCAGTACTGGTACCCAGTGTATATAGCCAAGTTACTACCTCGCACCCTGCACATTGACTCAGTACTGGTACCCTGTGTATATAGCCATGTTATTACCTCGTACCCCTGCACATTGACTCAGTACTGGTACCCTGTGTATATAGCCAAGTTATTACCTCGCACCCTACACATTAACTCAGTACTGGTACCCTGTGTATATAGCCACGTTACTACCTCGTGCTCCCTGCACATTGACTCAGTACTGGTACCCTGTGTATATAGCCAAGTTATTACCTCGTGCCCCTGCCCCTGCACATTGACTCAGTACTGGTACCCAGTGTATATAGCCAAGTTACTACCTCGTGCCCCTGCACATTGACTCAGTACTGGTACCCAGTATATATAGCCATGTTACTACCTCGTGCCCCTGCACATTGACTCAGTACTGGTACCCTGTGTATATAGCCAAGTTATTACCTCGTGCCCCTGCACATTGACTCAGTACTGGTACCCAGTGTATATAGCCAAGTTATTACCTCGCACTTCTGCACATTGACTCAGTACTGGTACCCAGTGTATATAGCCAAGTTACTACCTCGTGCCCCTGCACATTGACTCAGTACTGGTACCCTGTGTATATAGCCAAGTTATTACCTCGTGCCCCTGCACATTGACTCAGTACTGGTACCCAGTGTATATAGCCAAGTTATTACCTCGTACCCCTGCACATTGACTCAGTACTGGTACCCTGTGTATATAGCCAAGTTACTACCTCGTACCCCTGCACATTGACTCAGTACTGGTACCCAGTGTATATAGCCAAGTTACTACCTCGTACCCCTGCACATTGACTCAGTACTGGTACCCAGTGTATATAGCCAAGTTATTACCTCTGCACCCTGCACATTGACTCAGTACTGGTACCCTGTGTATATAGCCAAGTTACTACCTCGTACCCCTGCACATTGACTCAGTACTGGTACCCAGTGTATATAGCCATGTTATTACCTCGTACCCCTGCACATTCACTCAGTACTGGTACCCTGTGTATATAGCCAAGTTACTACCTCGCACTCTGCACATTGACTCAGTACTGGTACCCAGTGTATATAGCCATGTTATTACCTCGTACCCCTGCACATTGACTCAGTACTGGTACCCAGTGTATATAGCCAAGTTACTACCTCGTACCCCTGCACATTGACTCAGTACTGGTACCCTGTGTATATAGCCATGTTATTACCTCGTACTTCTGCACATTGACTCAGTACTGGTACCCTGTGTATATAGCCAAGTTATTACCTCGTACCCCTACACATTAACTCAGTACTCGTACCCTGTGTATATAGCCACGTTACTACCTCGTGCCCCTGCACATTGACTCAGTACTGGTACCCTGTGTATATAGCCAAGTTATTACCTCGTGCCCCTGCCCCTGCACATTGACTCAGTACTGGTACCCAGTGTATATAGCCAAGTTACTACCTCGTGCCCCTGCACATTGACTCAGTACTGGTACCCAGTATATATAGCCATGTTACTACCTCGTGCCCCTGCACATTGACTCAGTACTGGTACCCTGTGTATATAGCCAAGTTATTACCTCGTGCCCCTGCACATTGACTCAGTACTGGTACCCAGTGTCTATAGCCAAGTTATTACCTCGTACCCCTGCACATTGACTCAGTACTGGTACCCAGTGTATATAGCCAAGTTACTACCTCGTGCCCCTGCACATTGACTCAGTACTGGTACCCTGTGTATATAGCCAAGTTATTACCTCGTGCCCCTGCACATTGACTCAGTACTGGTACCCAGTGTATATAGCCAAGTTATTACCTCGTACCCCTGCACATTGACTCAGTACTGGTACCCTGTGTATATAGCCAAGTTACTACCTCGTACCCCTGCACATTGACTCAGTACTGGTACCCAGTGTATATAGCCAAGTTACTACCTCGTACCCCTGCACATTGACTCAGTACTGGTACCCAGTATATATAGCCATGTTATTACCTCGTACCCCTGCACATTGACTCAGTACTGGTACCCTGTGTATATAGCCAAGTTACTACCTCGTACCCCTGCACATTGACTCAGTACTGGTACCCAGTATATATAGCCATGTTATTACCTCGTACCCCTGCACATTGACTCAGTACTGGTACCCTGTGTATATAGCCAAGTTACTACCTCGTACCCCTGCACATTGACTCAGTACTGGTACCCAGTGTATATAGCCATGTTATTACCTCGTACCCCTGCACATTGACTCAGTACTGGTACCCAGTGTATATAGCCAAGTTATTACCTCGTACCCCTGCACATTGACTCAGTACTGGTACCCTGTGTATATAGCCAAGTTACTACCTCGTACCCCTGCACATTGACTCAGTACTGGTACCCAGTGTATATAGCCAAGTTACTACCTCGTACCCCTGCACATTGACTCAGTACTGGTACCCAGTATATATAGCCATGTTATTACCTCGCACCTGCACATTGACTCAGTACTGGTACCCTGTGTATATAGCCAAGTTACTACCTCGTACCCTGCACATTGACTCAGTACTGGTACCCAGTGTATATAGCCATGTTATTACCTCGTACCCCTGCACATTCACTCAGTACTGGTACCCTGTGTATATAGCCAAGTTACTACCTCGTACCCCTGCACATTGACTCAGTACTGGTACCCAGTGTATATAGCCATGTTATTACCTCGTACCCCTGCACATTGACTCAGTACTGGTACCCAGTGTATATAGCCAAGTTACTACCTCGTACCCCTGCACATTGACTCAGTACTGGTACCCTGTGTATATAGCCATGTTATTACCTCGTACCCCTGCACATTGACTCAGTACTGGTACCCTGTGTATATAGCCAAGTTATTACCTCGTACCCCTACACATTAACTCAGTACTGTACCCTGTGTATATAGCCACGTTACTACCTCGTGCCCCTGCACATTGACTCAGTACTGGTACCCTGTGTATATAGCCAAGTTATTACCTCGTGCCCCTGCCCCTGCACATTGACTCAGTACTGGTACCCAGTGTATATAGCCAAGTTACTACCTCGTGCCCCTGCACATTGACTCAGTACTGGTACCCAGTATATATAGCCATGTTACTACCTCGTGCCCCTGCACATTGACTCAGTACTGGTACCCAGTGTATATAGCCAAGTTATTACCTCGTACCCCTGCACATTGACTCAGTACTGGTACCCTGTGTATATAGCCAAGTTACTACCTGCACCCTGCACATTGACTCAGTACTGGTACCCAGTGTATATAGCCATGTTATTACCTCGCACTCTGCACATTCACTCAGTACTGGTACCCTGTGTATATAGCCAAGTTACTACCTCGCACCCCTGCACATTGACTCAGTACTGTACTCCAGTGTATATAGCCATGTTACTACCTCGTGCCCTGCACATTGACTCAGTACTGGTACCCTGTGTATATAGCCAAGTTATTACCTCGTGCCCCTGCACATTGACTCAGTACTGGTACCCAGTGTATATAGCCAAGTTATTACCTCGCACCCCTGCACATTGACTCAGTACTGGTACCCAGTGTATATAGCCAAGTTACTACCTCGTGCCCTGCACATTGACTCAGTACTGGTACCCTGTGTATATAGCCAAGTTATTACCTCGTGCCCCTGCACATTGACTCAGTACTGGTACCCAGTGTATATAGCCAAGTTATTACCTGCACCCTGCACATTGACTCAGTACTGGTACCCTGTGTATATAGCCAAGTTACTACCTCGCACCCTGCACATTGACTCAGTACTGGTACCCAGTGTATATAGCCAAGTTACTACCTCGCACCCTGCACATTGACTCAGTACTGGTACCCAGTATATATAGCCATGTTATTACCTCGCACCCCTGCACATTGACTCAGTACTGGTACCCTGTGTATATAGCCAAGTTACTACCTCGCACCCCTGCACATTGACTCAGTACTGGTACCCAGTATATATAGCCATGTTATTACCTGCACCCCTGCACATTGACTCAGTACTGGTACCCTGTGTATATAGCCAAGTTACTACCTCGCACCCCTGCACATTGACTCAGTACTGGTACCCAGTGTATATAGCCATGTTATTACCTCGCACTCCCTGCACATTGACTCAGTACTGGTACCCAGTGTATATAGCCAAGTTATTACCTCGCACCCTGCACATTGACTCAGTACTGGTACCCTGTGTATATAGCCAAGTTACTACCTCGTACCCCTGCACATTGACTCAGTACTGGTACCCAGTGTATATAGCCAAGTTACTACCTCGTACCCCTGCACATTGACTCAGTACTGGTACCCAGTATATATAGCCATGTTATTACCTCGTACCCCTGCACATTGACTCAGTACTGGTACCCTGTGTATATAGCCAAGTTACTACCTCGTACCCCTGCACATTGACTCAGTACTGGTACCCAGTGTATATAGCCATGTTATTACCTCGCACCCTGCACATTCACTCAGTACTGGTACCCTGTGTATATAGCCAAGTTACTACCTCGTACCCCTGCACATTGACTCAGTACTGGTACCCAGTGTATATAGCCATGTTATTACCTGCACTCCTGCACATTGACTCAGTACTGGTACCCAGTGTATATAGCCAAGTTACTACCTCGTACCCCTGCACATTGACTCAGTACTGGTACCCTGTGTATATAGCCATGTTATTACCTCGTACCCCTGCACATTGACTCAGTACTGGTACCCTGTGTATATAGCCAAGTTATTACCTCGTACCCCTACACATTAACTCAGTACTCGTACCCTGTGTATATAGCCACGTTACTACCTCGTGCCCCTGCACATTGACTCAGTACTGGTACCCTGTGTATATAGCCAAGTTATTACCTCATGCCCCTGCCCCTGCACATTGACTCAGTACTGGTACCCAGTGTATATAGCCAAGTTACTACCTCGTGCCCCTGCACATTGACTCAGTACTGGTACCCAGTATATATAGCCATGTTACTACCTCGTGCCCCTGCACATTGACTCAGTACTGGTACCCTGTGTATATAGCCAAGTTATTACCTCGTGCCCCTGCACATTGACTCAGTACTGGTACCCAGTGTATATAGCCAAGTTATTACCTCGTACCCCTGCACATTGACTCAGTACTGGTACCCTGTGTATATAGCCAAGTTACTACCTCGTACCCCTGCACATTGACTCAGTACTGGTACCCAGTGTATATAGCCATGTTATTACCTCGTACCCCTGCACATTCACTCAGTACTGGTACCCTGTGTATATAGCCAAGTTACTACCTCGTACCCCTGCACATTGACTCAGTACTGGTACCCAGTGTATATAGCCATGTTATTACCTCGCACCCTGCACATTGACTCAGTACTGGTACCCAGTGTATATAGCCAAGTTACTACCTCGTACTCTGCACATTGACTCAGTACTGGTACCCTGTGTATATAGCCAAGTTATTACCTCGTACCCCTACACATTAACTCAGTACTGGTACCCTGTGTATATAGCCACGTTACTACCTCGTGCCCCTGCACATTGACTCAGTACTGGTACCCTGTGTATATAGCCAAGTTATTACCTCGTGCCCCTGCCCCTGCACATTGACTCAGTACTGGTACCCAGTGTATATAGCCAAGTTACTACCTCGTGCCCCTGCACATTGACTCAGTACTGGTACCCTGTGTATATAGCCAAGTTATTACCTCGTGCCCTGCACATTGACTCAGTACTGGTACCCAGTGTATATAGCCAAGTTATTACCTGCCCTCTGCACATTGACTCAGTACTGGTACCCTGTGTATATAGCCAAGTTACTACCTCGCACCCCTGCACATTGACTCAGTACTGGTACCCAGTGTATATAGCCAAGTTACTACCTCGTACCCCTGCACATTGACTCAGTACTGGTACCCTGTGTATATAGCCAAGTTATTACCTCGTACCCCTGCACATTGACTCAGTACTGGTACCCTGTGTATATAGCCAAGTTATTACCTCGTACCCCTACACATTAACTCAGTACTGGTACCCTGTGTATATAGCCACGTTACTACCTCGTACCCCTGCACATTGACTCAGTACTGGTACCCTGTGTATATATAGCCACGTTATCGTTACTCATTGTGGATTTATTCCCCTTGTTATTATTTTTCTCTTTGCATTGTTGGGAAGGGCCCATGAGTAAGCATTTCACTGTTAGTCTACACCTTCACTGCACCTTCACGATCAAATTTGATGATTTGATCCAGGCTACTGAACCATCTGATTGGCTGAAGAAGCCACAGAAGACTGGGAGTGTGAATGAGTATTTAGCTAGTAATGTGGTGCTGACTCTCTGGTTGGGAACTTACTGGCTGTGTGTCTGACCCCTGAACCCTGCAGGTATGTGAGGAGAGGCCCAGGAAGTTGTGGTCGGTGGTAGATGCTCAGACACGCCAGAAAGATGACGTGGAGAGAGATGTAGTGTACTGAACCATGATACAAGGTGAGAGGGACAGAAGGATGGACAGAAGGATGACACCAGGTAGTTACCACATCCCCGACCCCCACTACCAGAGACTGTTCCAGGTAGTTACCACATCCCCGACCCCCAGTACCAATGACTGTTCCAGGCAGTTACCACATCCCCGACCCCCAGTACCAGAGACTGTTCCAGGTAGTTACCACATCCCCGACCCCCACTACCGATGACTGTTCCAGGTAGTTACCACATCCCCGACCCCCAGTACCAATGACTGTTCCAGGTAGTTACCACATCCCCGACCCTCACTACCAATGACTGTTCCAGGTAGTTACCACATCCCGACCCTCAGTACCAGAGACTGTTCCAGGTAGTTACCACATCCCCGACCCCCAGTACCAGAGACTGTTCCAGGTAGTTACCACATCCCTGACCCCCAGTACCAGAGACTGTTCCAGGTAGTTACCACATCCCGACCCCAGTACCAGAGACTGTTCCAGGTAGTTACCACATCCCGACCCCAGTACCAGAGACTGTTCCAGGTAGTTACCACATCCCGACCCTCAGTACCAGAGACTGTTCCAGGTAGTTACCACATCCCGACCCCCAGTACCAGAGACTGTTCCAGGTAGTTACCACATCCCCGACCCCCACTACCAGAGACTGTTCCAGGTAGTTACCACATCCCCGACCCCCAGTACCAGAGACTGTTCCAGGTAGTTACCACATCCCGACCCCCACTACCAGAGACTGTTCCAGGTAGTTACCACATCCTCGACCCCCAGTACCAGAGACTGTTCCAGGTAGTTACCACATCCCCAACCCTCACTACCAGAGACTGTTCCAGGTAGTTACCACATCCCGACCCCAGTACCAGAGACTGTTCCAGGTAGTTACCACATCCCCGACCCTCAGTACCAGAGACTGTTCCAGGTAGTTACCACATCCCGACCCCCAGTACCAGAGACTGTTCCAGGTAGTTACCACATCCCCACCCCCACTACCAGAGACTGTTCCAGGTAGTTACCACATCCCGACCCCCAGTACCAGAGACTGTTCCAGGTAGTTACCACATCCCGACCCCCACTACCAGAGACTGTTCCAGGTAGTTACCACATCCTCGACCCCCAGTACCAGAGACTGTTCCAGGTAGTTACCACATCCCCAACCCTCACTACCAGAGACTGTTCCAGGTAGTTACCACATCCCCGACCCTCAGTACCAGAGACTGTTCCAGGTAGTTACCACATCCCCGACCCCAGTACCAATGACTGATCCAGGTAGTTACCACATCCCGACCCCCAGTACCAATGACTGTTCCAGGTAGTTACCACATCCCGACCCTCACTACCAATGACTGTTCCAGGTAGTTACCACATCCCGACCCTCACTACCAATGACTGTTCCAGGTAGTTACCACATCCCGACCCCACTACCAATGACTGTTCCAGGTAGTTACCACATCCCCCGACCCCACTACCAATGACTGTTCCAGGTAGTTACCACATCCCCAACCCCCACTACCAATGACTGTTCCAGGTAGTTACCACATCCCGACCCCCAGTACCAATGACTGTTCCAGGTAGTTACCACATCCCCAACCCTCACTACCAATGACTGTTCCAGGTAGTTACCACATCCCCGACCCTCAGTACCAGAGACTGTTCCAGGTAGTTAACACATCCCCGACCCCCAGTACCAATGACTGTTCCAGGCAGTTACCACATCCCGACCCCCAGTACCAGAGACTGTTCCAGGTAGTTACCACATCCCGACCCCACTACCAATGACTGTTCCAGGCAGTTACCACATCCCGACCCCAGTACCAATGACTGTTCCAGGTAGTTACCACATCCCGACCCCCAGTACCAATGACTGTTCCAGGCAGTTACCACATCCCGACCCCAGTACCAATGACTGTTCCAGGTTGTTACCACATCCCGACCCTCACTACCAATGACTGTTCCAGGCAGTTACCACATCCCCGACCCTCAGTACCAATGACTGTTCCAGGTTGTTACCACATCCCCGACCCTCACTACCAATGACTGTTCCAGGTAGTTACCACATCCCCGACCCCCAGTACCAGAGACTGTTCCAGGTAGTTACCACATCCCTGACCCCCAGTACCAGAGACTGTTCCAGGTAGTTACCACATCCCTGACCCCCAGTACCAGAGACTGTTCCAGGTAGTTACCACATCCCCGACCCCCAGTACCAATGACTGATCCAGGTAGTTACCACATCCCCGACCCCCAGTACCAATGACTGTTCCAGGTAGTTACCACATCCCGACCCTCACTACCAATGACTGTTCCAGGTAGTTACCACATCCCGACCCTCACTACCAATGACTGTTCCAGGTAGTTACCACATCCCGACCCCCACTACCAATGACTGTTCCAGGTAGTTACCACATCCCCGACCCCCAGTACCAATGACTGTTCCAGGTAGTTACCACATCCCCGACCCTCACTACCAATGACTGTTCCAGGTAGTTACCACATCCCGACCCTCAGTACCAGAGACTGTTCCAGGTAGTTAACACATCCCGACCCCAGTACCAATGACTGTTCCAGGCAGTTACCACATCCCGACCCCAGTACCAGAGACTGTTCCAGGTAGTTACCACATCCTGACCCCACTACCAATGACTGTTCCAGGCAGTTACCACATCCCGACCCCAGTACCAATGACTGTTCCAGGTAGTTACCACATCCCGACCCCAGTACCAATGACTGTTCCAGGCAGTTACCACATCCCGACCCCAGTACCAATGACTGTTCCAGGTTGTTACCACATCCCGACCCTCACTACCAATGACTGTTCCAGGCAGTTACCACATCCCGACTCCACAGTACCAATGACTGTTCCAGGTTGTTACCACATCCCGACCCTCACTACCAATGACTGTTCCAGGTAGTTACCACATCCCGACCCCCAGTACCAGAGACTGTTCCAGGTAGTTACCACATCCCTGACCCCCAGTACCAGAGACTGTTCCAGGTAGTTACCACATCCCTGACCCCCAGTACCAGAGACTGTTCCAGGTAGTTACCACGTCCCGACCCCAGTACCAGAGACTGTTCCAGGTAGTTACCACATCCCGACTCCTCAGTACCAGAGACTGTTCCAGGTAGTTACCACATCCCCGACCCCCAGTACCAGAGACTGTTCCAGGTAGTTACCACATCCCCGACCCCCAGTACCAGAGACTGTTCCAGGTAGTTACCACATCCCCGACCCCCAGTACCAAAGACTGTTCCAGGTAGTTACCACATCCCGACCCCAGTACCAATGACTGTTCCAGGTAGTTACCACATCCCCGACCCCAGTACCAATGACTGATCCAGGTAGTTACCACATCCCCGACCCCCAGTACCAATGACTGTTCCAGGTAGTTACCACATCCCCGACCCTCACTACCAATGACTGTTCCAGGTAGTTACCACATCCTCGACCCCCAGTACCAGAGACTGTTCCAGGTAGTTACCACATCCCCGACCCTCACTACCAGAGACTGTTCCAGGTAGTTACCACATCCCGACCCCCAGTACCAATGACTGTTCCAGGTAGTTACCACATCCCCGACCCCAGTACCAATGACCAATGACTGATCCAGGTAGTTACCACATCCCCACCCCCAGTACCAATGACTGTTCCAGGTAGTTACCACATCCCCGACCCTCACTACCAATGACTGTTCCAGGTAGTTACCACATCCCCGACCCTCACTACCAATGACTGTTCCAGGTAGTTACCACATCCCCGACCCCCACTACCAATGACTGTTCCAGGTAGTTACCACATCCCCGACCCCCAGTACCAATGACTGTTCCAGGTAGTTACCACATCCCCGACCCTCAGTACCAGAGACTGTTCCAGGTAGTTACCACATCCCGACCCTCAGTACCAATGACTGTTCCAGGCAGTTACCACATCCCGACCCCAGTACCAGAGACTGTTCCAGGTAGTTACCACATCCCGACCCCACTACCAATGACTGTTCCAGGTATTTTCCACATCCCGACCCTCACTACCAATGACTGTTCCAGGTAGTTACCACATCCCGACCCTCAGTACCAGAGACTGTTCCAGGCAGTTACCACATCCCGACCCCAGTACCAATGACTGTTCCCGGTTGTTACCACATCCCCGACCCTCACTACCAATGACTGTTCCAGGTAGTTACCACATCCCCGACTCTCAGTACCAGAGACTGTTCCAGGCAGTTACCACATCCCCGACCCTCACTACCAATTACTGTTCCAGGTAGTTACCACATCCCCAACCCCCACTACCAATGACTGTTCCAGGTAGTTACCACATCCCCTACCCCAGTACCAATGACTGTTCCAGGTAGTTACCACATCCCCGACCCTCACTACCAATGACTGTTCCAGGTAGTTACCACATCCCCAACCCCCACTACCAATGACTGTTCCAGGTAGTTACCACATCCCCGACCCTCACTACCAATGACTCTTCCAGGTAGTTACCACATCCCCGACCCCCAGTACCAATGACTGTTCCAGGTAGTTACCACATCCCCAACCCTCACTACCAATGACTGTTCCAGGTAGTTACCACACCCCGACCCTCACTACCAATGACTCTTCCAGGTAGTTACCACATCCTCGACCCCCAGTACCAGAGACTGTTCCAGGTAGTTACCACATCCCCAACCCTCACTACCAGAGACTGTTCCAGGTAGTTACCACATCCCCGACCTTCAGTACCAGAGACTGTTCCAGGTAGTTACCACATCCCCGACCCCCAGTACCAATGACTGATCCAGGTAGTTACCACATCCCCGACCCCAGTACCAATGACTGTTCCAGGTAGTTACCACATCCCCGACCCTCACTACCAATGACTGTTCCAGGTAGTTACCACATCCCGACCCTCACTACCAATGACTGTTCCAGGTAGTTACCACATCCCGACCCCCACTACCAATGACTGTTCCAGGTAGTTACCACATCCCGACCCCCACTACCAATGACTGTTCCAGGTAGTTACCACATCCCCAACCCCCACTACCAATGACTGTTCCAGGTAGTTACCACATCCCGACCCCAGTACCAATGACTGTTCCAGGTAGTTACCACATCCCCGACCCTCACTACCAATGACTGTTCCAGGTAGTTACCACATCCCCGACCCTCAGTACCAGAGACTGTTCCAGGTAGTTAACACATCCCCGACCCCCAGTACCAATGACTGTTCCAGGCAGTTACCACATCCCGACCCCCAGTACCAGAGACTGTTCCAGGTAGTTACCACATCCCGACCCCCACTACCGATGACTGTTCCAGGTAGTTACCACATCCCTACCCCAGTACCAATGACTGTTCCAGGTAGTTACCACATCCCCGACCCTCACTACCAATGACTGTTCCAGGTAGTTACCACATCCCGACCCTCAGTACCAGAGACTGTTCCAGGTAGTTACCACATCCCCGACCCCCAGTACCAGAGACTGTTCCAGGTAGTTACCACATCCTGACCCCCAGTACCAGAGACTGTTCCAGGTAGTTACCACATCCCCACCCCCAGTACCTGTTCCAGGTACCAGTACCAGATGACTGTTCCAGGTAGTTACCACATGTCCAGCTACCATACCACATCCCGTACCAGAGACTGTTCCAGGTAGTTACCACATCCGGTACCAGAGACTGTTCCAGGTAGTTACCACATGTACCAGAGACTGTTCCAGGTAGTTACCACATCCCCACCCCCAGTACCAGAGACTGTTCCAGGTAGTTACCACATCCCCACCCTCAGTACCAGAGACTGTTCCAGGTAGTTACCACATCCCCACCCTCAGTACCAGAGACTGTTCCAGGTAGTTACCACATCCCGACCCCCAGTACCAGAGACTGTTCCAGGTAGTTACCACATCCCCACCCCCACTACCAGAGACTGTTCCAGGTAGTTACCACATCCCCACCCTCAGTACCAGAGACTGTTCCAGGTAGTTACCACATCCTCACCCCCACTACCAGAGACTGTTCCAGGTAGTTACCACATCCCCCCACCCCAGTACCAGAGACTGTTCCAGGTAGTTAACACATCCCCGACCCCCAGTACCAATGACTGTTCCAGGCAGTTACCACATCCCCGACCCCCAGTACCAGAGACTGTTCCAGGTAGTTACCACATCCCCGACCCCCACTACCAATGACTGTTCCAGGCAGTTACCACATCCCCGACCCCCAGTACCAATGACTGTTCCAGGTAGTTACCACATCCCGACCCCCAGTACCAATGACTGTTCCAGGCAGTTACCACATCCCCGACCCCCAGTACCAATGACTGTTCCAGGTTGTTACCACATCCCCGACCCTCACTACCAATGACTGTTCCAGGCAGTTACCACATCCCCGACCCACAGTACCAATGACTGTTCCAGGTTGTTACCACATCCCCGACCCTCACTACCAATGACTGTTCCAGGTAGTTACCACATCCCCGACCCCCAGTACCAGAGACTGTTCCAGGTAGTTACCACATCCCTGACCCCCAGTACCAGAGACTGTTCCAGGTAGTTACCACATCCCTGACCCCCAGTACCAGAGACTGTTCCAGGTAGTTACCACGTCCCCGACCCCCAGTACCAGAGACTGTTCCAGGTAGTTACCACATCCCCGACCCTCAGTACCAGAGACTGTTCCAGGTAGTTACCACATCCCCACCCCAGTACCAGAGACTGTTCCAGGTAGTTACCACATCCCCACCCCCACTCAGTACCAGAGACTGTTCCAGGTAGTTACCACATCCCGACCCTCAGTACCAGAGACTGTTCCAGGTAGTTACCACATCCCCACCCCCAGTACCAATGACTGTTCCAGGTAGTTACCACATCCCGACCCTCACTACCAATGACTGTTCCAGGTAGTTACCACATCCTCGACCCCCAGTACCAGAGACTGTTCCAGGTAGTTACCACATCCCCGACCCTCACTACCAGAGACTGTTCCAGGTAGTTACCACATCCCGACCCCCAGTACCAATGACTGTTCCAGGTAGTTACCACATCCCCGACCCCCAGTACCAATGACTGATCCAGGTAGTTACCACATCCCCGACCCCCAGTACCAATGACTGTTCCAGGTAGTTACCACATCCCCGACCCTCACTACCAATGACTGTTCCAGGTAGTTACCACATCCCCGACCCTCACTACCAATGACTGTTCCAGGTAGTTACCACATCCCCGACCCCCACTACCAATGACTGTTCCAGGTAGTTACCACATCCCCACCCCAGTACCAATGACTGTTCCAGGTAGTTACCACATCCCCGACCCTCAGTACCAGAGACTGTTCCAGGTAGTTACCACATCCCCGACCCCCAGTACCAATGACTGTTCCAGGCAGTTACCACATCCCCGACCCCCAGTACCAGAGACTGTTCCAGGTAGTTACCACATCCCCGACCCCCACTACCAATGACTGTTCCAGGTATTTTCCACATCCCCGACCCTCACTACCAATGACTGTTCCAGGTAGTTACCACATCCCCGACCCTCAGTACCAGAGACTGTTCCAGGCAGTTACCACATCCCCGACCCCCAGTACCAATGACTGTTCCCGGTTGTTACCACATCCCCGACCCTCACTACCAATGACTGTTCCAGGTAGTTACCACATCCCGACTCTCAGTACCAGAGACTGTTCCAGGCAGTTACCACATCCCCGACCCTCACTACCAATTACTGTTCCAGGTAGTTACCACATCCCCAACCCCCACTACCAATGACTGTTCCAGGTAGTTACCACATCCCCTACCCCCAGTACCAATGACTGTTCCAGGTAGTTACCACATCCCCGACCCTCACTACCAATGACTGTTCCAGGTAGTTACCACATCCCCAACCCCCACTACCAATGACTGTTCCAGGTAGTTACCACATCCCCGACCCTCACTACCAATGACTCTTCCAGGTAGTTACCACATCCCCGACCCCCAGTACCAATGACTGTTCCAGGTAGTTACCACATCCCCAACCCTCACTACCAATGACTGTTCCAGGTAGTTACCACACCCCGACCCTCACTACCAATGACTCTTCCAGGTAGTTACCACATCCTCGACCCCCAGTACCAGAGACTGTTCCAGGTAGTTACCACATCCCCAACCCTCACTACCAGAGACTGTTCCAGGTAGTTACCACATCCCGACCTTCAGTACCAGAGACTGTTCCAGGTAGTTACCACATCCCCTGACCCCCAGTACCAATGACTGATCCAGGTAGTTACCACATCCCGACCCCAGTACCAATGACTGATCCAGGTAGTTACCACATCCCCGACCCCAGTACCAATGACTGTTCCAGGTAGTTACCACATCCCCGACCCTCACTACCAATGACTGTTCCAGGTAGTTACCACATCCCCGACCCTCACTACCAATGACTGTTCCAGGTAGTTACCACATCCCCGACCCCCACTACCAATGACTGTTCCAGGTAGTTACCACATCCCCGACCCCCAGTACCAATGACTGTTCCAGGTAGTTACCACATCCCCGACCCTCAGTACCAGAGACTGTTCCAGGTAGTTACCACATCCCCGACCCCCAGTACCAATGACTGTTCCAGGCAGTTACCACATCCCCGACCCCCAGTACCAGAGACTGTTCCAGGTAGTTACCACATCCCCGACCCCCACTACCAATGACTGTTCCAGGTATTTTCCACATCCCCGACCCTCACTACCAATGACTGTTCCAGGTAGTTACCACATCCCCGACCCTCAGTACCAGAGACTGTTCCAGGCAGTTACCACATCCCCGACCCCCAGTACCAATGACTGTTCCCGGTTGTTACCACATCCCCGACCCTCACTACCAATGACTGTTCCAGGTAGTTACCACATCCCCGACTCTCAGTACCAGAGACTGTTCCAGGCAGTTACCACATCCCCGACCCTCACTACCAATTACTGTTCCAGGTAGTTACCACATCCCCAACCCCCACTACCAATGACTGTTCCAGGTAGTTACCACATCCCCTACCCCCAGTACCAATGACTGTTCCAGGTAGTTACCACATCCCCGACCCTCACTACCAATGACTGTTCCAGGTAGTTACCACATCCCCAACCCCCACTACCAATGACTGTTCCAGGTAGTTACCACATCCCCGACCCTCACTACCAATGACTCTTCCAGGTAGTTACCACATCCCCACCCCCAGTACCAATGACTGTTCCAGGTAGTTACCACATCCCCAACCCTCACTACCAATGACTGTTCCAGGTAGTTACCACACCCCGACCCTCACTACCAATGACTCTTCCAGGTAGTTACCACATCCTCGACCCCCAGTACCAGAGACTGTTCCAGGTAGTTACCACATCCCCAACCCTCACTACCAGAGACTGTTCCAGGTAGTTACCACATCCCCGACCTTCAGTACCAGAGACTGTTCCAGGTAGTTACCACATCCCCGACCCCCAGTACCAATGACTGATCCAGGTAGTTACCACATCCCCGACCCCCAGTACCAATGACTGTTCCAGGTAGTTACCACATCCCCGACCCTCACTACCAATGACTGTTCCAGGTAGTTACCACATCCCGACCCTCACTACCAATGACTGTTCCAGGTAGTTACCACATCCCCGACCCCCACTACCAATGACTGTTCCAGGTAGTTACCACATCCCGACCCCCACTACCAATGACTGTTCCAGGTAGTTACCACATCCCCAACCCCCACTACCAATGACTGTTCCAGGTAGTTACCACATCCCGACCCCCAGTACCAATGACTGTTCCAGGTAGTTACCACATCCCCGACCCTCACTACCAATGACTGTTCCAGGTAGTTACCACATCCCCGACCTCAGTACCAGAGAGACTGTTCCAGGTAGTTAACACATCCCGACCCCCAGTACCAATGACTGTTCCAGGCAGTTACCACATCCCCACCCCCAGTACCAGAGACTGTTCCAGGTAGTTACCACATCCCCACCCCCACTACCGATGACTGTTCCAGGTAGTTACCACATCCCCTACCCCAGTACCAATGACTGTTCCAGGTAGTTACCACATCCCCGACCCTCACTACCAATGACTGTTCCAGGTAGTTACCACATCCCGACCCTCACTACCAATGACTGTTCCAGGTAGTTACCACATCCCGACCCCACTACCAATGACTGTTCCAGGTAGTTACCACATCCCGACCCCAGTACCAATGACTGTTCCAGGTAGTTACCACATCCCGACCCTCAGTACCAGAGACTGTTCCAGGTAGTTACCACATCCCCGACCCCAGTACCAATGACTGTTCCAGGCAGTTACCACATCCCGACCCCCAGTACCAGAGACTGTTCCAGGTAGTTACCACATCCCGACCCCCACTACCAATGACTGTTCCAGGTATTTTCCACATCCCTAATTCCCTCACTACCAATGACTGTTCCAGGTAGTTACCACATCCCCCGACCCTCAGTACCAGAGACTGTTCCAGGCAGTTACCACATCCCGACCCCAGTACCAATGACTGTTCCCGGTTGTTACCACATCCCCGACCCTCACTACCAATGACTGTTCCAGGTAGTTACCACATCCCGACTCTCAGTACCAGAGACTGTTCCAGGCAGTTACCACATCCCGACCCTCACTACCAATTACTGTTCCAGGTAGTTACCACATCCCCAACCCCCACTACCAATGACTGTTCCAGGTAGTTACCACATCCCCTACCCCAGTACCAATGACTGTTCCAGGTAGTTACCACATCCCGACCCTCACTACCAATGACTGTTCCAGGTAGTTACCACATCCCCCAACCCCCACTACCAATGACTGTTCCAGGTAGTTACCACATCCCCGACCCTCACTACCAATGACTCTTCCAGGTAGTTACCACATCCCGACCCCCAGTACCAATGACTGTTCCAGGTAGTTACCACATCCCCAACCCTCACTACCAATGACTGTTCCAGGTAGTTACCACACCCCGACCCTCACTACCAATGACTCTTCCAGGTAGTTACCACATCCTCGACCCCCAGTACCAGAGACTGTTCCAGGTAGTTACCACATCCCCAACCCTCACTACCAGAGACTGTTCCAGGTAGTTACCACATCCCCGACCTTCAGTACCAGAGACTGTTCCAGGTAGTTACCACATCCCCGACCCCCAGTACCAATGACTGATCCAGGTAGTTACCACATCCCCGACCCCCAGTACCAATGACTGTTCCAGGTAGTTACCACATCCCCGACCCTCACTACCAATGACTGTTCCAGGTAGTTACCACATCCCGACCCTCACTACCAATGACTGTTCCAGGTAGTTACCACATCCCCGACCCCCACTACCAATGACTGTTCCAGGTAGTTACCACATCCCCGACCCCCACTACCAATGACTGTTCCAGGTAGTTACCACATCCCCAACCCCCACTACCAATGACTGTTCCAGGTAGTTACCACATCCCCGACCCCCAGTACCAATGACTGTTCCAGGTAGTTACCACATCCCCGACCCTCACTACCAATGACTGTTCCAGGTAGTTACCACATCCCCGACCCTCAGTACCAGAGACTGTTCCAGGTAGTTAACACATCCCCGACCCCCAGTACCAATGACTGTTCCAGGCAGTTACCAGATCCCCGACCCCCAGTACCAGAGACTGTTCCAGGTAGTTACCACATCCCCGACCCCCACTACCGATGACTGTTCCAGGTAGTTACCACATCCCCTACCCCCAGTACCAATGACTGTTCCAGGTAGTTACCACATCCCCGACCCTCACTACCAATGACTGTTCCAGGTAGTTACCACATCCCGACCCTCAGTACCAGAGACTGTTCCAGGTAGTTACCACATCCCCGACCCCCAGTACCAGAGACTGTTCCAGGTAGTTACCACATCCCTGACCCCCAGTACCAGAGACTGTTCCAGGTAGTTACCACATCCCCGACCCCCAGTACCAGAGACTGTTCCAGGTAGTTACCACATCCCCGACCCCCAGTACCAGAGACTGTTCCAGGTAGTTACCACATCCCCGACCCTCAGTACCAGAGACTGTTCCAGGTAGTTACCACATCACCGACCCCCAGTACCAGAGACTGTTCCAGGTAGTTACCACATCCCGACCCCCACTACCAGAGACTGTTCCAGGTAGTTACCACATCCCCACCCCCAGTACCAGAGACTGTTCCAGGTAGTTACCACATCCCCGACCCCCACTACCAGAGACTGTTCCAGGTAGTTACCACATCCTCGACCCCCAGTACCAGAGACTGTTCCAGGTAGTTACCACATCCCCAACCCTCACTACCAGAGACTGTTCCAGGTAGTTACCACATCCCCGACCCCCAGTACCAGAGACTGTTCCAGGTAGTTACCACATCCCCGACCCTCAGTACCAGAGACTGTTCCAGGTAGTTACCACATCCCCAACCCCCAGTACCAGAGACTGTTCCAGGTAGTTACCACATCCCCGACCCTCACTACCAGAGACTGTTCCAGGTAGTTACCACATCCCCGACCCCCAGTACCAGAGACTGTTCCAGGTAGTTACCACATCCCCGACCCCCACTACCAGAGACTGTTCCAGGTAGTTACCACATCCTCGACCCCCAGTACCAGAGACTGTTCCAGGTAGTTACCACATCCCCAACCCTCACTACCAGAGACTGTTCCAGGTAGTTACCACATCCCCGACCCTCAGTACCAGAGACTGTTCCAGGTAGTTACCACATCCCCGACCCCCACTACCAATGACTGTTCCAGGTAGTTACCACATCCCCGACCCCCAGTACCAATGACTGTTCCAGGTAGTTACCACATCCCCGACCCTCACTACCAATGACTGTTCCAGGTAGTTACCACATCCCCGACCCTCACTACCAATGACTGTTCCAGGTAGTTACCACATCCCCGACCCCCACTACCAATGACTGTTCCAGGTAGTTACCACACCCCGACCCCCACTACCAATGACTGTTCCAGGTAGTTACCACATCCCCGACCCTCACTACCAGAGACTATTCCTTCTAGCTGTTCCTTTATCTTCAACCTAGCTGTTCCTTAACTTCATCCTAGCAGTTTCAGTCTCATTTGACTGATCATCCAGACTGAATTTTGATTCTGTCCTCAGTTCCTGACTGATCAATCCAGACTGAAGCTTGATCCTGTCCTCAGTTCCTGACTGATCAATCCAGACTGAATTTTGATTCTGTCCTCAGTTCCTGACTGATCATCCAGACTGAAGCTTGATTCTGTCCTCAGTTCCTGACTGATCAATCCAGACTGAAGCTTGATTCTGTCCTCAGTTCCTGACTGATCAATCCAGACTGAAGCTTGATTCTGTCCTTAGTTCCTGACTGATCATCCAGACTGAAGCTTCGTTCTGTCCTCAGTTCCTGACTGATCATCCAGACTGAAGCTTCATTCTGTGTATGATGTGAGGTAGAAGACAAGGAGGTGGAGGAGGAGGAAGGAGAAGAATGTAAACGTGCCCAAACAGTACAGATTCAGCCGTTCATCACTCTAAATGGGTTTGCTGATCAGTACTTACATTTCTTTAATGATTTCTTATAAAACATATCCAGTTTGTACGTAATTAATACAATATTCTGCAAAATCTATTGAAACACAAACAAACAGCCCTGTGACTGATCTTGTATTGACTTTTGCTTATGCTTGAGGTTTCCCTTGATGGTAAATCAATGCAGACATGGATGATCTCAATGTGGTAAATGTACACCCTTACACTAACTCTTTTAAACAACCTTTACACCCTAACCCTCAAACTAACCCTAATCCATTAATTATCAACATTAACTTGACCTCAATCCTTTTAAAACAGTGAAATCCATAAACGTGACAGTACAAATCAAAATTTCCCCTCTAACAGACCCACTGAAGAAACCGATCTAGAAAGCTGTGCTTGTTGAGCTCAGAGAAGTCTGTTCCTTTAAAGATGGCGTACTGGTCCTTTAAGGCCAGCTTCTCCAACACTTCCTGTTCCACGTCGGTCCCCATGGTGATCACCGTGGAGACTGCCTGGTTGTTTAGCATGGCTTGGACCCCCTCCTCCAGCCCCTTCCTCCCGGTGACGCCGTCAGTGATGAAGACGAAGTTGAGCTCGGCGTAATGTCTGGTCTGGCGGACGTTGTGCCGCTTCAGGACGTGGTCTACGGTGTGTGAGATGGCCGCGCCCACCATAGAAGAAGACATGTCATGATAGTCCATGCTGGCCAGGCCCTCTAGGATGGACGGAAGGTCATGGGTCAGATGAAAGGCAAGGTGATGCTCATCTTCTCCTCCGTACTGCAGCAGAGCCATGCGGGCTCCCTGGCCATCGTTCTTGTTGTGCGCCAGCGTCAGGTGGTTCGCCAAGTGCTGGACGAAGTCACGGACTTGGTCGAAGTTCTCATGACCGAGACGCTCAGAACCGTCCAGAAGGAACACCAGATCTACAGGTCTGTTAATGCACTGTGCCACCTCTGGTTCTGATGAAGGCAAAGTCAATGAACACTCAGTCATATATTTGAATTTGAAACCTTATCATTACTGTATAATGTAGTACAAATTGACCAATTTGTATATTGTCAAACGTATAACTCGGATGAAAGAGTAATCTTGTGCAATGACAATAGAGTATACAGTAGCAAGTAAAAGCTTACCTGTTAAGCAGGGCACGTCAGGGCAAACAATAATGGGCACTAGAAGAGAAAGGAACAAGTTTAGGTTCTAACCACAATTGGTGGTGGCACTACAAGCTCTTGACTGAGTCAGAGACACCCTTCATGTCCTGTCTGAGACACCCTTCATGCCCTGTCTGAGACACCCTTCATGCCCTGTCTGAGACACCCTTCATGCCCTGTCTGAGACACCCTTCATGTCCTGTCTGAGACACCCAGCATGTCCTGCTCTAGTCTAGTAGCACCAGTCTGAGGCCCAGCATGTCCTGCTCTAGTCTAGTAGCACCAGTCTGACACCCAGCATGTCCTGCTCTAGTCTAGTAGCACCAGTCTGACACCCAGCATGTCCTGCTCTAGTCTAGTAGCACCAGTCAGACACCCAGCATGTCCTGCTCTAGTCTAGTAGCACCAGTCAGACACCCATCATGCCCTGCTCTAGTCTAGTAGCACCAGTCTGAGGCTCACTACTTACCAATGCTCAGTACAACACAAGGATGTTGACGTGTCTTATTTGTAATTTTATTATAATTTTCCCCAATTTCGTGATATCCAATTGGTAGTTACTGTCTTGTCAAATCGCTGCTACTCCCGTATGTAATCGGAAGAGTCGAAGGTCGAGAGCCTTGCATCCTCCAAAACCTGACCCTGCCAAGCTGCACTGCTTCTTGACACACTGCTCGCTTAATCCGGAAGCCAGTCTAATACACCGTAGAACTGCAAACGTTTCAGCGTGTATGCGCCACAGGCGTCGCTAGAGCGCGATGGGACAAGAACATCCGCCCAAACCCTCCAAAAACCCGGACGACACCGCTTCATGGGTCTCCCGGTCGCGGTCACGCTGTGACACGTCTGTAGAAACCGGGTCTGTAGTGACGCCTCTAGCATTGCAATGCAGTGCCGTAGACCGCTGCGCCACTTGGGAGGCCAATGTTGTCTTAAGACACAATCTCTTGCTTTAGGAGATACACTTATATTAATAACAGACTCACCGGGGCAGAGCACGGACTCCATCCTGTCTATGAAGTTATCTGCCACCAGGTCAGCGAAGCGCGTCATCCCCGTCACGCGATCATGCCTCTGGCATGCGATAGACTCGAGGCTCTCGTGCTGTCCCTCCCGGCCGAACATGTCCCCGACCCCGATGGCGTTCACGTCCACGCTGGGGTCGTTGCAGAGGTAGGTCAGCAGAGAGTCGTCGTCCCGCGGGTCGAAGCGTCCATCCGTGATGACCACGACCGACACCTGTTAAGAATGGAACCACGGCAAGACAGAGTTCACTTTCTCTTCCACATGGGAGGGCATCGGCAACCGTTGGGATCGGTTACAGATTATTTAGGCAGGCCTCAGACACCTAGATGCTGTATAGCAGGAGCAGACATAATCATAGGCTGGCTAAGTGGTTCACAGCACACCTTGGCTCTGGGCCGCCGGCTGTCCCTGATCAGGTGGTCGTAGGCAAACTTCAGAGCGGAGGGAGTCCAGGTGCCCCCGGCTATCCACTGGAGGTTCTTCACAGCCAGCTGCAAGTCAGAGATGGAGACTGTTTAGCCTGCTGAGCTAAAGGCATTAGCTTGCGGGGTAACGCCAGTCACTGAACCAGCTACACGGACCTTGAAGGCAGCGATGGAGTCTATGTTGGAGTCATTAAGTCGGATGGCCTCGAAGGTCCCGTTGTGACTGTATTGCACAACGCCAACCCTGGTTCCTGAGGAGAGAAGAGGGATCTATCAGAATGTCTGTACATGTGAACCAGAAGTGGTTTGGTGAACCATGCTGATGTGATGAGTCATCATCCATGAGACTTTATTGCTTAGGCTTTAGCTCGGCAGACTAACAGTTTTGTGTCAGTCAGGAGACCCATGCAGGTTTGAAGCCAGTCTGTCACACAGGTAGTTAGAAAGGGCTGTACCTCAAGAGGTAATCTTTTACCTGTCTCTGAATGTGGGTGTGTTGCCATGGATCCCAGCCTGTTGATGGTGTTGATGACAAAGTTCTTCTCCAGGGTGAAGTTGGTCAGACCCACTGACTCTGAGCTGTCAATCACAAACACAATGTCCAGCGCCCCGCATCGCTTCTCACAGTCTGCAGGGGCAACACAGAAACAGGATGGATTAGGAACAGCATCGGGAAACTTGCACGGTTTTATACATATCATATATCAACCAAAATGTCTGTCAATTCAATACAACGTCATTGTCCCTCGAGGGGAAATTTAATTTGGCATATCTACACATAGAAGACAACATACCCGGATATCATCCTCACTTACCACAACAACCACATGACATCACAGTCCTAAATCATCATCACTGACCACAACAACCACATGACATCACAGTCCTAAATCATCATCACTGACCACAACAACCACATGACATCACAGTCCTAAATCATCCTCACTTACCACAACAACCACATGACATCACAGTCCTAAATCATCATCACTGACCACAACAACCACATGACATCACAGTCCTAAATCATCATCACTGACCACAACAACCACATGACATCACAGTCCTAAATCATCATCACTGACCACAACAACCACATGACATCACAGTCCTAAATCATCATCACTGACCACAACAACCACATGACATCACAGTCCTAAATCATCATCACTGACCACAACAACCACATGACATCACAGTCCTAAATCATCCTCACTGACCACAACAACCACATGACATCACAGTCCTAAATCATCATCACTGACCACAACAACCACATGACATCACAGTCCTAAATCATAATCACTGACCACAACAACCACATGACATCACAGTCCTAAATCATAATCACTGACCACAACAACCACATGACATCACAGTCCTAAATCATCATCACTTACCACAACAACAGATGACATCACAGTCCTAAATCATCCTCACTGACCACAACAACCACATGACATCACAGTCCTAAATCATCCTCACTTACAACAACAACCACATGACATCACAGTCCTAAATCATCATCACTGACCACAACAACCACATGACATCACAGTCCTAAATCATCATCACTGACCACAACAACCACATGACATCACAGTCCTAAATCATCATCACTGACCACAACAACCACATGACATCACAGTCCTAAATCATCCTCACTGACCACAACAACCACATGACATCACAGTCCTAAATCATCCTCACTGACCACAACAACCACATGACATCACAGTCCTAAATCATCATCACTGACCACAACAACCACATGACATCACAGTCCTAAATCATCCTCACTGACCACAACAACCACATGACATCACAGTCCTAAATCATCCTCACTTACCACAACAACCACATGACATCACAGTCCTAAATCATCATCACTGACCACAACAACCACATGACATCACAGTCCTAAATCATCATCACTGACCACAACAACCACATGACATCACAGTCCTAAATCATCCTCACTTACCACAACAACAGATGACATCACAGTCCTAAATCATCATCACTGACCACAACAACCACATGACATCACAGTCCTAAATCATCCTCACTTACCACAACAACAGATGACATCACAGTCCTAAATCATCATCACTGACCACAACAACCACATGACATCACAGTCCTAAATCATCATCACTTACCACAACAACCACATGACATCACAGTCCTAAATCATCCTCACTTACCACAACAACAGATGACATCACAGTCCTAAATCATCATCACTGACCACAACAACCACATGACATCACAGTCCTAAATCATCATCACTGACCACAACAACCACATGACATCACAGTCCTAAATCATCATCACTGACCACAACAACCACATGACATCACAGTCCTAAATCATCATCACTGACCACAACAACCACATGACATCACAGTCCTAAATCATCATCACTGACCACAACAACCACATGACATCACAGTCCTAAATCATCATCACTGACCACAACAACCACATGACATCACAGTCCTAAATCATCCTCACTGACCACAACAACCACATGACATCACAGTCCTAAATCATCATCACTGACCACAACAACCACATGACATCACAGTCCTAAATCATCATCACTTACCACAACAACCACATGTCTCTCTGATGTAACTCATGACATCACAGTCCTAAATCAAAGCAGATTAGATCAGTATTATAAACAAATACAAACAGACACTCCAGGAACAGGTCAGTAGTATTATTATGCATGAGAGCATCAGCTGTTCCGGATGACTGTGTGATCATGTGATCATTTCTCAGAACAAGAATAGACTGTCGAATTTCAGAAGAAAGTTTTTGTTTCTGGTCCTTTTGAGCCCGTAATCGAACCCACAAATGCTGATGCTCCAGATACTCAACTAGTCTAAAGAAGGCCAGTTTTATTGCTTCTTTAATCAGGACAACAGTTTTCAGCTGTGCTAACATAATTGCAAAAGGGTTTACTAATGATCAATTAGCCTTTTAAAATTATAAACTTGGATTAGCTAACACAACGTGCCATTGGAACACAGGAGTGATGGTTGCTGATAATGGGCCTCTGTACGCCGATGTAGATATTCCATAACGAATCTGCCTTTTCCAGCTACAATAGTCATTTACAACATTAACAATGTCTACACTGTATTTCTGATCAATTTGATGTTATTTTAATGGACAAAACAAGGACAATTCTAAGTGACCCCAAACTTTTGAACAGTAGTGTATGTGAGAATGCTATTCATTGACTTCAGCTCAGCGTTCAACACCATAGTGCCCTCAAAGCTCATCACTAAGCTGAGGACCCTGGGACTAAACACCTCCCTCTGCAACTGGATCCTGGACTTCCTGACGGGCCGCCCCCAGGTGGTGAGGGTAGGTAATGTTGTGGAAAAAATTATCTTCACATTATGACACTCATACAAGACACGTGTGAATTCAATAAGACCTTTAATTCAGAGTAATTAAAGGTGAGCTGACTCTGTATCTCAGAGCACAGCCTTTATAGTATTCTCCTTACATTCCATACATAGACCCCTCCCCAAGCTTTACAGCTTCCCATATGTCCTGTTTCAATAGGGGTCTTTGTTATATTGTCTTCTGGCATCCTGCTTTTCCCCAAATCTATTCATCAGTTCCAAATGACCCTCTGCTGACCTGTTTATCCTCAGGTCTGTTATTCAGTTCCAAATGGCCTTCCTGCTGGCCTCCTCAGATACTCCACTTTAACAAATCCTATACATTATATATGTCTTTCTGTCATACTACTTCAAAGTGATCAATCAGAATACTGGAAATGTAATAATTGTAGTGAGTTAATCTCCCACAACAACTGTCTAAGTTATCTTGCATGCTTGTTTTAGCACTTAAGCCTCAGCCAATATTATCATGTTGTCTGCTATCACATAGTACATTAATAACATTAATCAATGTGTCTTAGCCATGTTTTTACTACCAAAGTAGCAACACATCCGCCACGCTGATCCTCGACACGGGGGCCCCTCAGGGGTGCGTGCTCAGTCCCCTCCTGTACTCCCTGTTCACTCATGACTGCACGGCCAGGCACGACTCCAACACCATCATTAAGTTTGCTGTTGACACAACCGTGGTAGGCCTGATCACCGACAACCATGAGACAGCCTATAGGGAGGAGGTCAGAGACCTGACAACAACCTCTCCCGCAACGTAACCAAGACTAAGGAGATGATTGTGGACTACAGGAAAAGGAGGACTGAGCACGCCCCCATTCTCATTGACGGGGCTGTAGTGGAGCAGGTTGAGAGCTTCAAGTTCTTTGGTGTCCACATCACCAACAAACTATCGTGTTCCAAACACACCAAGACAGTCGTGAAGAGGACACGACAAAACCTATTCCCCCTCAGGAGACTGAAAAGATTTGGCATGGGTCCTCAGATCCTCAAAAGGTTCTACAGCTGCACCATTGAGAGCATCCTGACTGGTTGCATCACTGCCTGGAATGGCAACTGACTCATTGACTCTGTACCAGTACACCCTGTATATAGCCTCCACATTGACTCTGTACCGGTACCCCCTGTATATAGCCTCCACATTGAATCTGTACCGGTACCCCCTGTATATAGCCTCCACATTGACTCTGTACCGGTACACCCTGTATATAGCCTCCACATTGACTCTGTACCAGTACCCCCTGTATATAGCCTCCACATTGACTCAGTACCGGTACCCCCTGTATATAGCCTCCACATTGACTCTGCACCGGTACCCCCTGTATATAGCCTCCACATTGACTCTGTACCGGTACCCCCTGTATATAGCCTCCACATTGACTCTGTACCGGTACCCCCTGTATATAGCCTCCACATTGACTCTGTACCGGTACCCCCTGTATATAGCCTCCACATTGACTCTGTACCGGTACCCCCTGCATATAGCCTCCACATTGACTCTGTACCGGTACACCCTGTATATAGTCTCCACATTGACTCTGTACCGGAACCCCCTGTATATAGCCTCCACATTGACTCTGTACCGGTACCCCCTGTATATAGCCTCCACATTAACTCTGTACCGGTACCCCCTGTATATACAGTGGGGAAAAAAAGTATTTAGTCAGCCACCAATTGTGCAAGTTCTCTCACTTAAAAAGATGAGAGAGGCCTGTAATTTTCATCATAGGTACACTTCAACTATGACAGACAAAATGAGGAAAAAAAATCCAGAAAATCACATTGTAGGATTTTTATGAATTTATTTGCAAATTATGGTGGAAAATAAGTATTTGGTCACATACAAACAAGCAAGATTTCTGGCTCTCACAGACCTGTAACTTCTTCTTTAAGAGGCTCCTCTGTCCTCCACTCATTACCTGTATTAATGGCACCTGTTTGAACTTGTTATCAGTATAAAAGACACCTGTCCACAACCTCAAACAGTCACACTCCAAACTCCACTATGGCCAAGACCAAAGAGCTGTCAAAGGACACCAGAAACAAAATTGTAGACCTGCACCAGGTTGGGAAGACTGAATCTGCAATAGGTAAGCAGCTTGGTTTGAAGAAATCAACTGTGGGAGCAATTATTAGGAAATGGAAGACATACAAGACCACTGATAATCTTCCTCGATCTGGGGCTCCACGGAAGATCTCACCCGTGGGGTCAAAATGATCACAAGAACGGTGAGCAAAATTCCCAGAACCACACGGGGGGACCTAGTGAATGACCTGCAGAGAGCTGGGACCAAAGTAACAAAGCCTACCATCAGTAACACACTACGCCGCCAGGGACTCAAATCCTGCAGTGCCAGACGTGTCCCCCTGCTTAAGCCAGTACATGTTCAGGCAAGTCTAAAGTTTGCTAGAGAGCATTTGGATGATCCAGATGAGGATTGGGAGAATGTCAGATGAAACCAAAATAGAACTTTTTGGTAAAAACTCAACTCGTCATGTATGGAGGACAAAGAATGCTGAGTTGCATCCAAAGAACACCATACCTACTGTGAAGCATGGGGGTGGAAACATCATGCTTTGGGGCTGTTTTTCTGCAAAGGGACCAGGACGACTGATCTGTGTAAAGGAAAGAATGAATGGGGCCATGTATCGTGAGATTTTGAGTGAAAACCTCCTTCCATCAGCAAGGGCATTGAAGATGAAACGTGGCTGGGTCTTTCAGCATGACAATGATCCCAAACACACCGCCCGGCAACGAAGGAGTGGCTTCAGAAGAAGCATTTCAAGGTCCTGGAGTGGCCTAGCCAGTCTCCAGATCTCAACCCCATAGAAAATCTTTGGAGGGAGTTGAAAGTCCGTGTTGCCCAGCGACAGCCCCAAAACATCACTGCTCTAGAGGAGATCTGCATGGAGGAATGGGCCAAAATACCAGCAACAGTGTGTGAAAACCTTGTGAAGACTTACAGAAAACGTTTGACCTCTGTCATTGCCAACAAAGGGTATATAACAAAGTATTGAGATAAACTTTTGTTATTGACCAAATACTTATTTTCCACCATAATTTGCAAATAAATTCATAAAAAATCCTACAATGTGATTTTCTGGATTTTTTTTTCCTCATTTTGTCTGTCATAGTTGAAGTGTACCTATGATGAAAATTACAGGCCTCTCATCTTTTTAAGTGAGAGAACTTGCACAATTGGTGGCTGACTAAATACTTTTTTTCCCCACTGTAGCCTCCACATTGACTCTGTACCGGTACCCCCTGTATATAGCCTCCACATTGACTCTGTACCGGTACCCCCTGTATATAGCCTCCACATTGACTCTGTGCAGTACCCTGTATATAGCCTCCACATTGACTCTGTACCGGTACCCCCTGTATATAGCCTCCACATTGACTCTGTACCGGTACCCCCTGTATATAGTCTCCACATTGACTCTGTACCGGTACCCCCTGTATATAGTCTCCACATTGACTCTGTACCGGTACCCCCTGTATATAGCCTCCACATTGACTCTGTACTTTTTGGGGGGGATTTTCTATAAGGTCTACACCTGTTGTATTCAGCATTTCACTGTAAGGTCTACACCTGTTGTATTCAGCATTTCACTGTAAGGTCTACACCTGTTGTATTCAGTATTTCACTGTAAGGTCTACACCTGTTGTATTCAGCATTTCACTGTAAGGTACACCTGTTGTATTCAGCATTTCACTGTAAGGTCTACACGTGTTGTATTCGACGCATTTGACAAATAACATTTGATTTGATTAAACAGATATGACACTATAGGAACAGATTGAACCTCTTCATATTAGGATGTTTTAATATAAAGTTTATACAGTTGACTTACAGAAAGGCCAGGGTCTCCCTCTGGTCCAGGATCACCCTGTAAAAAGTGTACAGATCGGTAAACAGACATTGGGACGGCAGGTAGCCTAGTGGTTAGAGCGTTGGGCCAGTAACCGAAAGGTTGCTAGATCGAATCCCCGAGCTGAAAAAGTAAAAACCTGTCGTTCTGCCCCTGAACAAGGCAGTTAACCCACTGTTCCTAGGCCGTCATTGTAAATAAGAATTTGTTCTTAACTGACTTGCCTCGTTAAGTAAAGGTTAAAGAAAGAAAACAAATGAAGGGAAGCTTGAACAGTAAGTATAATGTGCTTCTGCTGTTGGACTGTCCGATCAGAGTCTGAGTATTGTAGCCAGCCGGTGATGAGTGTCCTGTGGTAGTATACTTACAGGAGCCCCAGGTCCTCCCCTGGGTCCTCTCATCCCATTCACTCCCTGTTGACCTGGATGCCCCTGGACAACAGTAACACAAACACAGTGACTTTCAGTGAGCCCAAACAAAGTGTCACTCAGATCGCCGCTTCTCAAGAATAGAACACAAACATGTTATTTAGAGCACTGACTCCTCCCTTCCAGAATGCTCTAAGGTTAGCAGCTGCCATGGTAACCCTGGACTTCACCTCTTCAA
The DNA here is from genome assembly GCA_030435695.1 of Brachymystax lenok tsinlingensis. Taxonomy (NCBI): domain Eukaryota; kingdom Metazoa; phylum Chordata; class Actinopteri; order Salmoniformes; family Salmonidae; genus Brachymystax; species Brachymystax lenok. The sequence goes on from CM059785.1 coordinate 1,245,967, forward strand.
GATGCAGTCTGGGATCTTAACTAATAATGCACAACATTCCTAACATATTGCACAAATTGGATGACGTGGTACACAAATTGGATGACTTTGTACACAAATTGGATGACGTGGTATTTATTAAGGATCCTCATTATCTCTTCTTCCAAACAAATGAATCGAATCAAATCAAACAGTTCATGTGAACATTACATCAGTACATATCTTAAAATACAACATTTATAATACCACCATCTGTCTGTGTAGAGGTTTATAATACCACCATCTGTCTGTAGAGGTTTATAATACCACCATCTGTCTGTGTAGAGGTTTATAATACCACCATCTGTCTGTGTAGAGGTTTATAATACCACCATCTGTCTGTGTAGAGGTTTATAATACCACCATCTGTCTGTGTAGAGGTTTATAATACCACCATCTGTCTGTGTAGAGGTTTATAATACCACCATCTGTCTGTGTAGAGGTTTATAATACCACCATCTGTCTGTGTAGAGGTTTATAATACCACCATCTGTCTGAGTAGAGGTTTATAATACCACCATCTGTCTGTGTAGAGGTTTATAATACCACCATCTGTCTGTGTAGAGGTTTATAATACCACCATCTGTCTGTGTAGAGGTTTATAATACCACCATCTGTCTGTGTAGAGGTTTATAATACCACCATCTGTCTGTGTAGAGGTTTATAATACCACCATCTGTCTGTGTAGAGGTTTATAATACCACCATCTGTCTGTGTAGAGGTTTATAATACCACCATCTGTCTGTGTAGAGGTTTATAATACCACCATCTGTCTGTGTAGTGTGTGTGTGCTAGCGTGTGTGTCTGTGTAGTGTGTGTGTGCTAGCGTGTGTGTCTGTGTAGAGTGTGTGTGTTAGCGTGTGTGTCTGTGTAGAGTGTGTGTGCTAGCGTGTGTGTTTGTATGCATGTGTCTGTACCATTGTGTGTCTCTTCACAGTCCCCGCTGTTCCAAAAGGTGTATTTTTATCTGTTTTTCAATCTGATTCTACTGCTGCATCAGTTACCTGATGTGGAATAGAGTTCCATGTAGTCATGGCTCTATGTAGTACTGTTCACCTCCCATAGTCTGTTCTGGACTTGGGGACTGTGAAGAGACCTCTGGTGGCATGTCTTGTAGGGTATGCATGGGTGTCCGAGCTGTGTTCCAGTAGTTTAGACAGACAGCTCGGTGCATTCACCTCTCATAAATACAAGTAGTGATGAAGTCAATCTCTCCTCCACCTTCAGCCAGGAGAGATTGACATGCATGTGATTGATGTTATCTCTCCATGTATATTTAAGGCCAGCCGTGCTGCCCTGTTTCGAGCCAACTGGAATTTCCCAATGTCCCTCGTTGTGGTACCTGACCACACGACTGAACAGTAGTCCTGGTGCAACAGAACTAGGGTCTGTGGGACCTGCCTTGTTGATAGTGCTGTTAAGAAGGTAGAGCAGCGCTTTATTATGGACAGACTTCTCCCCATCTTAGCTACTGTTGTATCAATATGTTTTGACCATGACAGTTTACAATCCAGGGTTACTCCAAGCAGTTTAGTCACCTCAACTTGCTCAATTTCCACATTATTTATGATTTCACTAAATTAGGACTATCTAATTTCTTGCCAACCCCTCTGAAACTAACTGCAGCTCTTTGTTAAGTGTTTCAGTCATTTCAGTCACTGTAGTAGCTGATGTGTATAGTGTTGAGTCAGCAGCATACATAGACATCTTCAGAACACTGACTGAGTTCTCAAGAATATTTATCTCAGGCTTGGCTACCAAAGCAAATCCTAGGCTAACCATCCACATTAGTGGATATAAACTCATCCAAGTGTATTTTCAGCTGTTCACAACAGCAGCTGGAGCTTACCGGTTCACCATTTGGTCCTTTCTTCCCAGCTTCTCCTTTGTTGCCACAGTTCCCTCTGCTTCCCCAAGGGCCCGGACGTCCATTGTCCCCTCTGACTCCCTAACAGACAGACAGACAGACAGACAGCATCACAATGCAACCATATTGTGAACTCTTGAGCTGACGACTTTCATCTTGTCAAATGTCAAACTGTACCGTTTCTCCTCTTAGTCCCGGATAGTTGAACCCATCTCTTCCTTTGTCACCCTAAAACACAGAAGAAGATTAACTACATTACACTGTGGGAAGTGTCTACTAACTACATTACACTGTAAGAAGTTTCTACTAACTACATTAAACTGTACTACATTACACTGTGGGAAGTGTCTACTAACTACATTACACTGTAAGAAGTTTCTACTAACTACATTACACTGTGGGAAGTGTCCACTAACTACATTACACTGTAAGAAGTGTCTACTAACTACATTACACTGTAGGAAGTGTCTACTAACTACATTACACTGTAAGAAGTGTCTACTAACTGCATTACACTGTAGGAAGTGTCTACTAACTACATTAAACTGTAGGAAGTGTCTACTAACTACATTACACTGTAGGAAGTGTCTACTAACTACATTACACTGTAGGAAGTGTCTACTAACTACATTACACTGTAGGAAGTGTCTACTAACTACATTACACTGTAGGAAGTGTCTACTAACTACATTACACTGTAGGAAGTGTCTACTAACTACATTACACTGTAGGACGTGTCTACTAACTACATTACACTGTAAGAAGTGTCTACTAACTACATTACACTGTAGGAAGTGTCTACTAACTACATTAAACTGTACTACATTACACTGTAAGAAGTGTCTACTAACTACATTACACTGTAAGAAGTGTCCACTAACTACATTACACTGTGGGAAGTGTCTACTAACTACATTACACTGTAAGAAGTGTTTACTAACTACATTACACTGTAAGAAGTGTCTACTAACTACATTACACTGTAGGAAGTGTCTACTAACTACATTACACTGTAGGAAGTGTCTACTAACTACATTACACTGTAGGAAGTGTCTACTAACTACATTACACTGTAGGACGTGTCTACTAACTACATTACACTGTGGGAAGTGTCTACTAACTACATTACACTGTGGGAAGTGTCTACTAACTATATTACACTGTAGGAAGTGTCTACTAACTACATTACACTGTGGGAAGTGTCTACTAACTACATTACACTGTAGGAAGTGTCTACTAACTACATTACACTGTAGGAAGTGTCTACTAACTACATTAAACTGTACTACATTACACTGTAAGAAGTGTCTACTAACTACATTACACTGTGGGAAGTGTCTACTAACTACATTACACTGTGGGAAGTGTCTACTAACTACATTAAACTGTAGGAAGTGTCTACTAACTACATTCAACTGTACTACATTACACTGTAGGAAGTGTCTACTAACTACATTACACTGTAGGAAGTGTCTACTAACTACCTTACACTGTGGGGAAGTGTCTACTAACTACATTACACTGTAGGAAGTGTCAACTAACTACATTACACTGTAAGAAGTGTCTACTAACTACATTACACTGTAGGAAGTGTCTACTAACTACATTAAACTGTACTACATTACACTGTAAGAAGTGTCTACTAACTACATTACACTTTAGGAATTGTCTACTAACTGCATTACACTGTGGGAAGTGTCCACTAACTGCATTACACTGTAGGAAGTGTCTACTAACTACATTACACTGTGGGAAGTGTCTACTAACTACATTACACTGTAGGAAGTGTCTACTAACTACATTACACTGTGGGAAGTGTCTACTAACTGCATTACACTGTGGGAAGTGTCCACTAACTGCATTACACTGTAGGAAGTGTCCACTAACTGCATTACACTGTAGGAAGTGTCCACTAACTGCATTACACTGTAGGAAGTGTCCACTAACTGCATTACACTGTAGGAAGTGTCCACTAACTACATTACACCGTAAGAAGTGTCTACTAACTACATTACACCGTAGGAAGTGTCTACTAACTACATTACACCGTAAGAAGTGTCCACTAACTGCATTACACTGTAGGAAGTGTCCACTAACTGCATTACACTGTAGGAAGTGTCCACTAACTGCATTACACTGTAGGAAGTGTCCACTAACTACATTACACCGTAAGAAGTGTCTACTAACTACATTACACCGTAGGAAGTGTCTACTAACTACATTACACCGTAAGAAGTGTCCACTAACTGCATTACACTGTAGGAAGTGTCTACTAACTATATTACACTGTATGAAGTGTATACTAACTATATTACACTGTGGGAAGTGTCTACTAACTACATTACACTGTACTACATTACACCGTAGGAAGTGTCTACTAACTACATTACACCGTAAGAAGTGTCCACTAACTGCATTACACTGTAGGAAGTGTCTACTAACTATATTACACTGTATGAAGTGTATACTAACTATATTACACTGTGGGAAGTGTCTACTAACTACATTACACTGTACTACATTACACTGTAGGAAGTGTCTACTAACTACATTACACTGTACTACATTACACTGTAGGAAGTGTCTACTAACTACATTACACTGTAGGAAGTGTCTACTAACTATTTTACACTGTATGAAGTGTCTACTAACTACATTACACTGTAGGAAGTGTCTACTAACTACATTACACTGTACTACATTACACTGTAGGAAGTGTCTACTAACTACATTACACTGTGGGAAGTGTCTACTAACTACATTACATTGTGGGAAGTGGCCACTAGCTACATTACACTGTGGGAAGTGTCTACTAACTACAATACACTGTGGGAAGTGTCTACTAACTACATTACACTGTAGGAAGTGTGTGCTCTTTAGTGACTAATAGTCTTTCACTCTGATTCAGATACGTTATGATCTTTGCCTTCAAGATTTTTATAAGGAATATCCCAACCCCAACTTTGGTCCAGGATATACACTACTTGACCAAAAGTCTGTGCACCCCTGCTCATTTAACATCTCATTCCAAAATCATGGGCATTAATATGGAGTTGGTCCTCCCTTTGCTGCTATAACAGCCTCCACTCTTCTGGGAAGGCTTTCCACTAGATTGCTGCAGGGGTCTTGCTTCCATTCAGCCACGAGCATTAGTGAGGTCGGACACTGATGTTGGGATATAGGCCTGGCTCTCAGTCGGCTTTCCAATTCATCTCAAAGGTTCTATGGGGTTGAGGTCAGGGCTCTGTGCAGGCCAGTGAAGTTCTACCACACCGATCTTGACAAACCATTTCTGTATGGACCTCGCTTTGTGCATGGGGGCAGTGTCATGCTGAAACAAGCAAGGGCCTTCCCCAAACTGTTGCCACAAAGTTGGAAGCACAGAATCGTCAAGAATGTAATTGTATGCTGTAGCGTTAGTATTTCCCTTCACTGGAACTAAGGGGCCTGAACCATGAAAAACCAGACCATTATTCCTCTTCCACCAAACTTTACAGTTGGCACTATGCATTGGGCAGGTAGCGTTCTCCTTACATCCGCCAAATCCAGATTAGTCCGTCGGACTGCCAGATGGTGAAGCGTGATTCATCACTCCAGAGAAGGCGTTTCCACTGCGCCAGACTTCAATGGTGGTGAGCTTTACACCACTCCAGCCAACGCTTGGCATTGCGCATGGTGAGATGTTATGCTTGTGTGCGGCTGCTCGGCCATGGAAACCCATTTCATGAAGCTCCCGTCTAACAGTTATTGTGCTGACGTTGCCTCCAGAGGCAGTTTGGAACTCGGTAGTGAGAGTTGCAACCGAGGACAGACGACGCCCTTCAGAACTCACCGGTGCTGTTCTGTGATCTTGTGTGGTCTACCATTTCATGGCTGAGCCGTTGTTGCTCTTAGACGTTGCCACTTCCCAATAACAGCACTTACAGTTGACCCGACAGATTTTTACCTTGTCAGCTCATGGATTCGATCCTTTCGGTTGCAACTCTCCAACCACTAGGCTACCTGCCACCCCGATTCTTCAAAGTAGCCACCCTTTACCTTGATGACAGCTTTGCACACTCTTTGGATTCTCTCAACCAGCTTCACGAGGTAGTCACCTGGAATGCATTTCAATTAACAGGGGTGCCTTGTTAAAAGTGAATTTGTGGAATTTCTTTCCTTCTTAATGCATATGAGCCAATCAGTTGTGTTGTGACAAGGTAGGGGTGGTATACAGAAGAGTTTCTTCAAGTGCAGTTGCAAAAAACATCAAGCGCTATGATGAAACTAGCTCTCATGAGGACCGCCACAGGAAAAGAAGACCCAGAGTTACTTCTGCTGCAGTTCATTAGAGTTAACTGCACCTCAGATTACAGCCCAAATAAATGCTTCACAGAATTCAAGTAACAGACACATCTCAACATCAACTGTTCAGAGGAGACTGTGTGAATCAGGCCTTCATGGTCGAATTGCTGCAAAGAAACCACTACTAAAGGACACCAATAATAAGAAAAGTCTTGCTTGGGCCAAGAAACACAAGCAATTAGACCGGAGGAAATCTGTTATTTTGATTCCAACCGCTGTGTCTTTGTGAGACGCGGAGTAGGTCATCGGATGATCTCCGCATGTGTGGTTCCCACCGTGAAGCATGGAGGAGGTGGTGTGATGGTGTGGAGGTGCTTCGCTGGTGACACTGTGAATGATTTATTTAGAATTCAGGGCACATTTAACCAGCATGGTTACCACAGCATTCTGCAGCAATACGACATCCCATCTGGTTTGGGCTTAGTGGGACTATCATTTGTTTTTCAACAGGACAATGACCCAAAACACACCTCCAGGCTGTGTAAGGGCTATTTGACCAAGGAGAGTGATGGAGTGCTGCATCAGATAACCTGGCCTCCAAAATCACCCGACCTCAACCCAATTGAGATGGTTTGGGATGAGTTGGACCGCAGAGTGAAGGAAAAGCAACCATCAAGTGCTCAGCATAGATGGGAACTCCTTCAAGACTGCTGGAAAAACATTTGCCATGAAGCTGGTTGAGAGAATGCCAAGAGTTTGCAAAGCTGTCATCACGGCAAAGGGTAGCTACTTTGAAGAATCTAAATTCTATGTTTTGGTTACTACATGATTCCATATGTCTTATTTCATAGTTCTGACGTCTTCACTATTATTCTACAATGTAGAAAATAGTAGAAATAAAGAAAAACCCTTGAATGTGTAGGCGTGTCCAAACTTTTGCATGGTACTGTATATTATAACCCAACCCCACCTTTGGTCCAGGATCTATATAATAACCCAACACTACATTTGGTCCAGGATCTATATTATAACCCAACACTACCTTTGGTCCAGGATCTATATAATAACCCAACACTACCTTTGGTCCAGGATCTATATTATAACCCAACACTACCTTTGGTCCAGGATCTATATTATAACCCAACCCTACATTTGGTCGAGGATCTATATTATAACCCAACACTACATTTGGTCCAGGATCTATATTATAACCCAGCACAACCTTTGGTCCAGGATCTATATTATGACCCAACACTACCTTTGGTCCAGGATCTATATTGTAACCCAACACTACATTTGGTCCAGGATCTATATTATAACCCAACACTACCTTTGGTCCAGGATCTATATTATAACCCAACACTACCTTTGGTCCAGGATCTATATTATAACCCAACACTACCTTTGGTCCAGGATCTATATTATAACCCAACACTACCTTTGGTCCAGGATCTATATTATAACCCAACCCTACATTTGGTCCAGGATCTATATTATAACCCAACCCTACATTTGGTCCAGGATCTATATTATAACCCAACACTACCTTTGGTCCAGGATCTATATTATAACCCAACCCCACCTTTGGCCCAGGATCTATATTATAACCCAACTCTACATTTGGTCCAGGATCTATATTATAACCCAACACTACCTTTGGTCCAGGATCTATATTATAACCCAACACTACCTTTGGTCCAGGATCTATATTATAACCCAACCCTACCTTTGGTCCAGGATCTATATTATAACCCAACACTACCTTTGGTCCAGGATCTATATAATAACCCAACACTACCTTTGGTCCAGGATCTATATTATAACCCAACACTACCTTTGGTCCAGGATCTATATTATAACCCAACACTACCTTTGGTCCAGGATCTATATTATAACCCAACACTACCTTTGGTCCAGGATCTATATTATAACCCAACACTACCTTTGGTCCAGGATCTATATAATAACCCAACACTACCTTTGGTCCAGGATCTATATTATAACCCAACACTACCTTTGGTCCACGATCTCCATTGGGTCCAGTCTGTCCAGGATCACCAGGCTCTCCAGCAGCTCCCTGTAACACAGAGATGACATACTGAGTACTATCTGCATAAAAAACGTGTAGTAGTAGATTAGTAGACGTAGTAGTAGAATAGTAGTAGTAAAATTAGTAGACTACTAGTAGTAGAAGCAGTAGACTAGTAGTAGTAGACTAGTAGAAGCAGTAGACGAGTAGTAGTAGAAGTAGACTAGTAGTAGTAGAAGTAGACTACTAGTAGTAGTAGTAGTAGTAGTAGTAGACTAGTAGTAGTAGTAGTAGACTAGTAGTAGTAGACTAGTAGCAGTACTAGTAGTAGTAGACTAGTAGTAGTAGTAGACTAGTAGTAGCAGTAGTAGTAGACTAGTAGCAGTAGTAGTAGACTAGTAGTAGACTAGTAGTAGTAGTAGTAGTAGACTAGTAGTGGTAGACGTATGCTAGTAGTAGTAAGAGTAGACCAATAGTAGTAGAAGTACACTAGTAGTAGTAGACGAGTAGTGTAGTAGTAGTTATAGACTAGCAGTAGACTAGTAGTAGAAGAAGTAGTAGACTAATAGTAGTAGAGGTAGTAGACTAGAAGTAGTAGTAGTTGTAGTAGAAGTAGACTAGTATTACTATAAGTAGTAGTAGTAGTAGAAGTAGTAGTAGACTACTAGTAGTAGTAGACTAGTAGTAGTAGTAGTAGTAGAAGTAGACTAGTAGTCGTAGTAGTAGTAGTAGTAGACTAGTAGTAGAAGAAGTAAAAGTAGTAGACTAGTAGCAGTAAAAGTAGTAAACTATTACTTTTACTGTTACTAGTCTACTACTACTACTAGTCTACAACTTTTACTGTTACTAGTCTACTACTACTACTACTACTACTACTAGTCTACAACTTTTACTTCTACTACTACTACTACCAGTAGTAAACTAGTAGAAGCAGTAGACTAGTAGTAGTAGAAGTTGTAGAAGTATACTAGTAGTGGTAGTAGTAGTAGTAGTAGTAGAAGTAGACTGGTAGTAGTAGTATAAGTAGTAGTAGTAGACTAGTAGTAGTAGTGGTAGTAGACTGGTAGTAGAAGTACAAGTATTAGAATAGTAGTAGCAGTAGTAGTGGTAGTAGACTAATAGCAGTAAAAATAGTAGTCTACTACTAGTAGTAGTAGTAAACCAGAAGCAGTAGACTAGTAGTAGTAGAAGTTGTAGAAGTACACTAGTAGTAGAAGTTGTAGAAGTACACTAGTAGTAGTAGTAGTAGTAAAAGTAGACCAGTAGTAGTAGAAGTACACTAGTAGTAGTAGTACACGAGTAGTAGTGGTATAAATAGACTAGCAGTAGTAGTAGAAGTGGTAGTAGTAATAGTAGTAGAAGTAGACTAGTAGTAGAGGTAGTAGACTAGTAGTAGTAGAGGTAGTAGACTTGTAGAAGTAGTAGTGATAGACTACTAGTAGTAGTAGTAGTAGTAGAATTGGTAGTAGTAATAGTAGTAGAAGTAGACAAGTAGCAGTAGTAGTAGTAGTAGTGGACTAGTAGTAGTAGTAGTAGTAGACTAGTTGAAGTAGTAGTAGCGGTAGTAGACTAGTAGTAGTAGTCGTAGTAGTAGTAGTGGTAGTAGACTAGTAGTAGTAGTTGTTGTAGTAGACAAGTAGTAGTAGTAGTAGACTAGTAGTAGTAGAAGTAGCTGTAGTAGTATTGGTAGTAGACTAGTAGTAGTAAACTAGTAGAAGCAGTAGACTCGTAGTAGTATAAATTGTAGAAGTATACTAGTTGTGGTAGAAGTAGACTAGTAGTAGAAGTATAAGTAGTAGACGTAGAGTAATAGTAATAGTAGTAGAAGTAGACTTGTAGACTAGTAGTAGTAGTAGTAGTAGTAGTAGTAGAAGCAGACCAGTAGTAGAAGAAGTGGACTACTAGTAGTAGTAGTAAAAGTACACTAGTAGTATAAGTACAGTACTAGTAGAAGTAGACTAGTAGTAGTAGAAGTAGTGGACTACTAGTAGTAGCAGCAATAGTAGACGTAGACTAGCAGTTGTAGATGTAGAAGTAGTAGATGTAGACTAGTAGTAGTAGTTGCATATGTAGACTAGTTGTATTAGTAGAAATATTAGAAGTAGACTAGTAGTAGTTGTAGATGTAGACTAGTAGTAGTAGTTGATGTAGATTAGTATTAGTGGTAGTAGTAGTAAACTCGTAGTTGTAGTGGTATCAGTGGTAGAGGACAAGTAGTAGTAGTAGTAGTAGTAGTAGTAGTAGTAGTAGTAGTAGACTAGTAGTAGTAGTAGTAGACTAGTAGTAGTAGTAGTAGTAGACGAGTAGTAGTAGTAGTAGTAGTAGTAGTATTAGTAATAGTATACTAGTAGTAGTAGACTAGTAGTTGTAGTGGTATCAGATGTAGAGGACTAGTAGTAGTAGACTAGTAGTAGTAGTAGTAGACTAGTAGTTGTAGTGGTATCAGTGGTAGAGGACAAGTAGTAGTAGTAGTAGTAGACTAGTAGTAGTAGTAGTAGTAGTAGTAGTAGGAGTACCAGTAGTAGAAGTAGACTAGTTGTAATAGGTGTCATAGTAGTAGTAGTAGTTGTACCAGTGGTAGTAGTAGTACCAGTTGTAAACAATTAGATCAGTACAGGAGGATATCTTAGAAGAGTGGGGTAGTAGTAGTAGTTGTAGTAATAGGAGCAGCAGTAGTAACATTAGTAGTAGTAACAGTAGTATAGCTGGAGTAGAGTAGTAACAGTTTAAGTAGTAGTAGTAGTTGTAGAGTATTAGTAGTAGAAGAGTAGCAGCAGTAGTAGTCAAGTAGTATTAGAAGTAGCAGTAGTAGTAGCATGGTAGTGTCCGAAGTAGGATTGTAGTTGAATTGTAGAGTAACAGTAGTAGTAGTAGAGTAGTGGTAGAAGTAGTATTGTAGCAGTAGCAATAGTAGTAGTAGTAGAGTAGTAAAAGCAGTAGCAGATTAGTAGTGACAATACAATAGTAGAGTAGCAATAGTAGTAGCAGTAGGGTAGTATAAACAGTAGCAGATTAGTAGATTAGTTGTGACAATACAATAACAACAGTAGTAGCAGTAGAGTAGTATAAACAGTAGCAGATTAGCAGATTAGTAGATTAGCAGATCAGTAGTGACAATACAATGACACTAGTAGTAGCAGTAGAGTAGTATAAGCAGTAGAAGATTAGTAGATTATCAGATCAGTGGTGACAATACATTAACAATAGTAGAGTAGTAGTCATAGAGTAGTATTTAGAAGCATTAGTAATAGTAGCAACATACGATCTGTCCATCTGGCCCATTATCTCCTTGATGTCCTCTTGGCCCTGGCAGCCCTGGACCTCCCTAAACAAACAGACAAACACGGACACACGGACACACACACGATAACATACGCACAATGTTCTATGAAAGAAGGAGTGTACTGTATTTTAGTGGAGAATCTCCCAATGTTGTCTATGTTTCCATGAGAGTTACTGCTGAATCATGTACCCAGAATGCAAAACAATTCTCCTCTGCTCCCCAACCGTAAGAGAGGAAGCTTCTCTTACCTTAGATCCTTTGGGGCCGATGTCCCCATGAGGACCTGGCTTCCCCTGTAGACCAGGTTCGCCCTGGGAATGACACATTACATGTTAGGCTTTGTTTAGACCTCAAATGTTCATGGTCAAATATTTACACAAACAGACATATTTTCAGTCAGACATTGTTCTTCTTCTGGGCAGTTTGCCTGGAAATGTGTCTGAATGCAGCAGGAACTGAAACAGACTGTATTTTATCAATTGGTATTACAACATGCCAACTCTTAGAAATAAACCCTCTTAAGAACCCATTTGGGTTCCATGTAGGACATCTGCGGAAAGAGTTCTACATCTTCAAAGGCTTCTCCCACAGAAACAGCCAATGAACTCTGTTAGGATCTAGGTGGAAGAAACATTTCCTATGTAGTATCTACTGTATCACACAACCACCCGCTGTATGCATAGTAGAAGCTTGGAGGTGTGAGCGGTGACAGACCTTGCCTCCTTCAGGTCCGTCTGGTCCATTACGTCCCTTAAGTCCAGGGTCTCCTGGTCGCCCCTAACGACAGACATATAAACAATATTTATTGTTTAACGAAAGCCATCCCTTTGCATTTAATATTTAACTTATCATTTCAGAATGAATCACTTAGCCAAGGCAACGTACAGGTTGGCTTTTTGGTCCCGGTCCACCCTTGTGTCCCTGAAAGACATAGGAATAGGAATTAAGAATCAGTTAGTTTAGAATGAAGAAATACACCACTACTGAACTACAGCATTACTGAACTACAGCACTACTGAACTACAGCACTACTGAACTACAGCATTACTGAACTACAGCACTACTGAACTACAGCACAACTGAACTACAGCACTACTGAACTACTGAACTACAGCACTACTGAACTACAGCACTACTGAACTACAGCACAACTGAACTACAGCACTACTGCACTACTGAACTACAGCACTACTGAACTACAGCACAACTGAACTACAGCACTACTGAACTACAGCACTACTGCACTACTGAACTACAGCACTACTGAACTACAGCACTACTGAACTACAGCACTACTGAACTACAGCACTACTGAACTACTGAACGACAGCACTACTGAACTACAGCACTACTGAACTACAGCACTACTGAACTACAGCACTACTGAACTACAGAACTACTGAACTACTGAAGTACAGCACTACAGAACTACAGCACTACAGAACTACTGAACTACAGCACTACTGAAGTACAGCACTACTGAAGTACAGCACTACTGAAGTACAGCACTACTGAACTACAGCACTACTGAACTACAGAAGTACAGCACTACAGAACTACAGCACTACTGAACTACAGCACTACAGCACTACTGAACTACAGCACTTCTGAACTACAGCACTTCTGAACTACAGCACTACAGCACTACAGCACTTCTGAACTACAGCACTACTGAACTACAGCACTACTGAACTACAGCACTACTGAACTACAGCACTACTGAACTACTGAACTACAGCACTACTGAACTACAGCACTACTGAACTACAGCACTACTGAACTACTGAACTACAGCACTTCTGAACTACAGCACTTCTGAACTACAGCACTTCTGAACTACAGCACTTCTGAACTACAGCACTACTGAACTACAGCACTACTGAACTACAGCACTACAGCACTACAGCACTACTGAACTACAGCACTACTGAACTACTGAACTACAGCACTACTGAACTACAGCACTTCTGAACTACAGCACTACTGAACTACTGAACTACAGCACTACTGAACTACAGCACTACAGCACTACTGAACTACAGCACTTCTGAACTACAGCACTACTGAACTACAGCACTACTGAACTACAGCACTACAGCACTACAGCACTACTGAACTACAGCACTACTGAACTACTGAACTACAGCACTACTGAACTACAGCACTTCTGAACTACAGCACTACTGAACTACAGCACTACTGAACTACAGCACTACTGAACTACAGCACTTCTGAACTACAGCACTACTGAACTACTGAACTACAGCACTACTGAACTACAGCACTACTGAACTACAGCACTTCTGAACTACAGCACTACTGAACTACAGCACTACTGAACTACAGCACTTCTGAACTACTGAACTACAGCACTACTGAACTACAGCACTACTGAACTACAGCACTACTGAACTGTTAATGATAAGGATAGCCAGGTCTATGTAAGTCTCTTCTAATGATAAGGATAGCCAGGTCTATGTAAGTCTCTTCTAATGATAAGGATAGCCAGGTCTATGTAAGTCACTCACTGGTTTTCCCTTTATTCCTGGTGAGCCTGGAATCCCAGGACTTCCTGGATAACTCTGAAAGGAAGAAGAAAGATTAGAGGATTTATCAATGGGATAACAAGTGGCTCTTTGTGTCTTCTTCAGAGAGAGAATCCTTCTTGAGTTGTGTTGTGATGTCATTAGGTAGTGCACCTTAAGTCTGTGTGACTGTGTTGTTGTTGTGTCCAGGTAAGAGTGTGTTGTGATGTCATTACTGTACCGGTGGTCCAGCTTCTCCAATAGGGCCAGTGGGACCTGGTTTTCCGTTATGACCAGGGTCTCCCTAGGAATGTCAACATTCATCATTAAGCAAAACATAAAATGAACACAACATAAACTACGTCTGGATTTTCTGCAGTACAGGAGGTATTGTAGTAGCCTTGACAGACTGAAGGCTCTCTCGGGTACCTTCTCTCCGTGGTCACCGGGCAGTCCTATATCACCAGCACTTCCTGCATAACCGTCTGGGCCCTTTTCAAAAAAACATCAGAGACAATTCCTTTTCGCCGCAACCTTTTACTGCATTCATTATTGTGTGTGTACTGTGTACGTAACATACTGTAGGATAACGTTTTACTGCATTCATTATTGTGTGTGTACTGTGTACGTAACATACTGTAGGATAACGTTTTACTGCATTCATTATTGTGTGTGTACTGTGTACGTAACATACTGTAGGATAACGTTTTACTGCATTCATTATTGTGTGTGTACTGTATGCGTAACATGCATACTGTAGGATAACGTTTTACTGCATTCATTATTGTGTGTGTACTGTGTACGTAACATACTGTAGGATAACGTTTTACTGCATTCATTATTGTGTGTGTGTGTACTGTGTAATGTAACATACTGTAGGATAACGTTTACTGCATTCATTATTGTGTGTGTACTGTGTACGTAACATACTGTAGGATAACGTTTTACTGCATTCATTATTGTGTGTGTACTGTGTACGTAACATACTGTAGGATAACGTTTTACTGCATTCATTATTGTGTGTGTACTGTGTACGTAACATACTGTAGGATAACGTTTTACTGCATTCATTATTGTGTGTGTGTGTACTGTGTACGTAACATACTGTAGGATAACGTTTTACTGCATTCATTATTGTGTGTGTACTGTGTACGTAACATACTGTAGGATAACGTTTTACTGCATTCATTATTGTGTGTGTGTGTACTGTGTACGTAACATACTGTAGGATAACGTTTTACTTACCCTTTCTCCTGGATCTCCTTTACAACCATAAGCTCCGATTCGACCAATTTTACCCTGAGAGTTGAAACAGAAAAGATTCCTATTAGAATCAACATGATTCAACACTCCCACACAGACCCAATGGACCTGTACCAGTGTAGCAGGTTGGTGGTCATCTTCATTGAGTTGAAAGCGTGTGTTTCAGGGTTTCCCTTGGCTCTTGTTACAGTTCATGGGGAAGTGTAGCAGCACCTAGTGATGATGTCTTACCTTCTGCCCATCCGTTCCATTCCTGCCGTGCCCTCCTGACACTCCCTGGTGATTGAGAGGTCATTCAGCGTGTGTTAAAGATGAAACTAAACACATCCAGTAAGACAGAACTAAACAGTGTAGGTGTACACACAGAACGTCAGAATCAATCATGCAGTTTACCTTGGTTCCATCTGATCCAAATTCACCCTGGGGAAAGATGAAATCCATTCATTGAACATTTTAACATCTTGTCCATGTTCTGTTATAATCTGCACCCGGCACAGCCAGAAGAGGACTGGCCACCCCTCACAGCCTGGTTCCTCTCTAGGTTTCTTCCCTAGGTTCTGGGTTTTTCCTAGCCACCGTGCTACTACACCTGCATTGCTTGCTGTTTGGGGTTTTAGGCTGGGTTTCTGTACAGCACTCTGTGACATCAGCTGATGTAAGAAGGGCTTTATAAAATACATTTGATTTGATTTTGATTTGATTAATCAAAGCACGTCTCGTGTAAAGATTTACACATGATAATGACTAGAATAATGTTTAGTTCTTCTCCAAAGCACGTCTCGTGTAAAGATTTACACATGATAATGACTAGAATAATGTTTAGTTCTTCTTACCTTTTCACCTTTCAGACCAATCGCGCCCTAAACAGAAGCAAACAAAGACAGGTGTTAAAATAGTCCCGGATGCACTGTGAGGTGAATATCAGTATTGGGTTAGAGAGCCCAGGCACACACCAACCTTGTGACCTGCAGGACCGATTGGGCCTTCAATACCAGAGTCCCCCTGTGGCACAAATAAGAAAAACATTAGCATCTACATTCTTTGGAAGAAAATATGTTATTTAAAAAAATATTATGTATATATATATATATATAAGTCTAGGTTCCCTTGTGTTTCTGTGGTCAGAGCACCCAGCCTACCCGTTTGCCCTTGGTCCCTTTAGCGCCCTCAAGTCCAACTCCTCCTTTCGTTCCCTAAAATAAACATAAACAACAAACTGTTCATAAAACAAACACGAATAAACACATTTCATTCATATCTCAAGATGTTTTACTTTACTAAAGAGCTCACCTTTAGTCCTCTGTTTCCCTTCGGACCTTGGGGGCCTGGAAGCTCCAGACACTGGAGTTTGGAACACTGGAGAAATCATGGATTGAAAAAATTTGTGAACGAAACAGCATTTCACACAAGGAAAATTAAGATATATCAGTTTGATAGAGATGTTCAGAAGCATCAGGTTACAGATTCTGACTCCATCCCTGAGAATAACTCTAAGTTACCTGCAGATAGGCTTGATATTTCTGTAGAGAAAAACAAACAAAAATACTTAAATATTATTTTTTTTTTGGTGGGGGTGGGAAACACTGGTACCAAAAATAGAATATTAAATGAAATATCTAGGGCTGTCAGCGTTATTCAGTTGACTCGGAAATACGTCTATACAACTCAAATCTACAATGCTACGTAACAAGTTGACTTAGGTTAAATAAAGTGTGATTTCTCAATTTTCCTACTTTAGACAAATCAAGATGTTAATATTTTTGTTATGTTTTTTTGAATGAAAAATCTTAAAATTACAGCTCATTTTGAGCAAATTTGGAATTTGCAATTAATCGCAAATCGTTTGACAGCCCTAGATATATGGTAATAGAAAATGCTTCAGACATGAATATTCAAAGCTGGATAAAACACTACATATAATCACCATAGCGTTGATAATTTGGTTGATGGATGATGTGACTATTTTCCCAGTGGGGCTGTCACACGGTGGATTGTGACAGGTTTTAAGGTCTGGGTTGAGCAGACACAGTGAAGCAGAGGCAGACAACAAAAGGACATTTTTTCAACATTAATTTTGTTAAGGCATGTTTTTCCGTTATTTAGTTTCAAACATATTCCAGTTCCCATATATATATAAAAAAAATGGTTTCTATAAGTATAATTTCTCTTACTTTTGAACTCTAACAACTTTGGCTGTTTAAATCAGACCAACAAACAAACCAAACCAAGAAAATTAAAAGGGATACAGGAAGTGATGCAGCCCAAGAGGTAGGCGTCCATTTCCTCAAGATCTCCATAGCTCATACAATTCCATTATATCCACAAAACAGTCACATGACGGAAAACCCCCTGGGATCCACCACCCCTCACTAAATACACAGAGTTAGAATCACATGATCTGTCAATTAACCAATGAAACGACTTGTTAGGTTCAACACCTGTGACATTGACAGCCGTGTAGTTGGAGCGGTAGACCCCCGCAGGCGAGCTAGCGATCAGCCCCATCCCTGCTTCCTCCACCACCTTGGAAGCTGCTACTGAGAACAAGCTGATGTGCTGGTGAAAATCACATGAACTATTTCAGGAGATGAATAACAGTAACATCATTGATTAAAGGCTAAAAAGTTAGGTTTTCAAACTTGATTTAAAAAACCTCTACTGTGTCTGTCCCTCCTACCTGGTCTCTAGCCCGTTCTGCAGACACCTTGATCCCCCCACAGGGGGCGCCAGTCACATGGCCGTCAGTGACCACCACAGCGAAGCGGACAGAGTTGTGTCCCCGGAGATCATGGCGCTGCATCTCCTCGGTCATCTTGTCCAGGGCACAATCAGTGTAGGTACCTCAAATCAAATCAAATTCTCAACACATTACAGTACAGAACAATGACCTGCTGACTGGTCAGGTTCTCAACACATTACAGTACAGAACAATGACCTGCTGACTGGCAGGTTCTCAACACATTACAGTACAGAACAATGACAAGCTGACTGGCAGGTTCTCAACACATTACAGTACAGAACAATGACAAGCTGACTGGCAGGTTCTCAACACATTACAGTACAGAAAAATGACCTGCTGACTGGCAGGTTCTCAACACATTACAGTACAGAACAATGACCTGCTGACTGGCAGGTTCTCAACACATTACAGTACAGAACAATGACCTGCTGACTGGCAGGTTCTCAACACATTACAGTACAGAAAAATGACCTGCTGACTGGCAGGTTCTCAACACATTACAGTACAGAACAATGACCTGCTGACTGGCAGGTTCTCAACACATTACAGTACAGAACAATGACCTGCTGACTGGCAGGTTCTCAACACATTACAGTACAGAACAATGACCTGCTGACTGGCAGGTTCTCAACACAATACAGTACAGAACAATGACCTGCTGACTGGTCAGGTTCTCAACACATTACAGTACAGAACAATGACCTGCTGACTGGCAGGTTCTCAACACATTACAGTACAGAACAATGACAAGCTGACTGGCAGGTTCTCAAAACATTACAGTACAGAACAATGACCTGCTGACTGGCAGGTTCTCAACACATTACAGTACAGAACAATGACCTGCTGACTGGCAGGTTCTCAACACATTACAGTACAGAACAATGACCTGCTGACTGGTCAGGTTCTCAACACATTACAGTACAGAACAATGACCTGCTGACTGGCAGGTTCTCAACACATTACAGTACAGAACAATGACCTGCTGACTGGCAGGTTCTCAACACATTACAGTACAGAACAATGACCTGCTGACTGGCAGGTTCTCAACACATTATAGTACAGAACAATGACATGCTGACTGGCAGGTTCTCAACACATTACAGTACAGAACAATGACAAGCTGACTGGCAGGTTCTCAACACATTACAGTACAGAACAATGACCTGCTGACTGGTCAGGTTCTCAACACATTACAGTACAGAACAATGACCTGCTGACTGGCAGGTTCTCAACACAATACAGTACAGAACAATGACCTGCTGACTGGCAGGTTCTCAACACAATACAGTACAGAACAATGACCTGCTGACTGGCAGGTTCTCAACACATTACAGTACAGAACAATGACATGCTGACTGGTCAGGTTCTCAACACATTACAGTACAGAACAATGACCTGCTGACTGGCAGGTTCTCAACACATTACAGTACAGAACAATGACCTGCTGACTGGTCAGGTTCTCAACACATTACAGTACAGAACAATGACCTGCTGACTGGCAGGTTCTCAACACATTACAGTACAGAACAATGACCTGCTGACTGGCAGGTTCTCAACACATTACAGTACAGAACAATGACCTGCTGACTGGCAGGTTCTCAACACATTACAGTACAGAACAATGACCTGCTGACTGGCAGGTTCTCAACACATTACAGTACAGAACAATGACCTGCTGACTGGTCAGGTTCTCAACACATTACAGTACAGAAAAATGACCTGCTGACTGGCAGGTTCAATGGAAGAAAACAGTAGAACACTCGATCCATAAAGAAGAAGCATGCAAATGAGTCTTGGCGGTCTTACCTTTACCCAGGTAAGACTTTAACCAGTCGATCGCATCCATCTTCCTGACAAAGTTGTCTCTGCTGGTGATCTCACTGATGAGCTCCTGTGTCTGGGAGAAGTGGAGTCCTCCCATAAACCATCTGATTTTCACATGTCTGTTGTACACCTCCTCTCGGAGCCTCAAGGCAAACTCCCTCATCCAATCTGCCACCCTCTTCACCAAGCTTCCTGGAGGGGGCTGCTGCAGGGCAATGCTCTCAGAGGAGTCCATCACGAAGTACAGGTCAATGGGACACTCAATCACTTCTACAGGAAGACAGAGGACATCATATTAACATGTGTCCCAAATTACACTCTATTCCCAACGTAGTGCACAGCTTTTGAAGTACAGGTCAATGGGACACTCAATGACTTCTACAGGAAGACAGAGGACATCTATTCCCTGTATATAGTCATGTCATTACCTGGTACTGCCTGTATATAGTCATGCCATTACCTAGTACTCCCTGTAAATAGCCATGTTATTACCTGGTACTCCCGGTATATAGCCATGTTATTACCTGGTACTCCCTGTATATAGCCATGTTATTACCTGGTACTCCCTGTATATAGCCATGTTATTACCTGGTACTCCCTGTATATAGCCATGTTATTACCTGGTACTCCCTGTATATAGCCATGTTATTACCTGGTACTTCCTGTATATAGCCATGTTATTACCTGGTACGCCCTGTATATAGCCATGTTATTACCTGGTACTCCCTGTATATAGCCATGTTATTACCTGGTACTCCCGGTATATAGACATGTTATTACCTGGTACTCCCTGTATATAGCCATGTTATTACCTGGTACTCCCGGTATATAGACATGTTATTACCTGGTACTCGGTATATAGACATGTTATTACCTGGTACTCCCGGTATATAGACATGTTATTACCTGGTACTCCCGGTATATAGACATGTTATTACCTGGTACTCCCTGTATATAGCCATGTTATTACCTGGTACTCATAGTATATGGCAATGTTATTACCTGGTACTCCAAGGAAATATAGACATGTTATTACCTGGTACTCCCTGTATATAGCCATGTGATTACCTGGTACTCACAGTATATAGCCATGTTATTACCTGGTACTCCCGGTATATAGACATGTTATTACCTGGTACTCCCTGTATATAGCCATGTTATTACCTGGTACTCCCTGTATATAGCCATGTTATTACCTGGTACTCCCTGTATATAGCCATGTTATTACCTGGTACTCCCTGTATATAGCCATGTTATGGAGTATGGGGGATGGAGTATGGTCATAGACAGGGCTCTAAAAGACTTACCATCACAGGGGGATGGAGGATGGTCATAGACAGGGCTCTAAAAGACTTACCATCACAGGGGGACGGAGTATGGTCATAGACAGGGCTCTAAAAGACTTACCATCACAGGGGGACGGAGTATGGTCATAGACAGGGCTCTAAAAGACTTACCATCACAGGGGGACGGAGTATGGTCATAGACAGGGCTCTAAAAGACTTACCATCACAGGGGATGGAGGATGGTCATAGACAGGCCTCTAAAAGACTTACCATCACAGAGGGATGGAGTATGGTCATAGACAGGGCTCTAAAAGACTTACCATCACAGGGGGACGGAGTATGGTCATAGACAGGGCTCTAAAAGACTTACCATCACAGAGGGATGGAGTATGATCATAGAGAGGGCTGTAAAAGACTTACCATCACAGGGGATGGAGTATGGTCATTGACAGGGTTCTAAAAACGTACCATCACAGGGGATGGAGGATGGTCAGAGACAGGGCTCTAAAAGACTTACCATCACAGGGGGATGGAGGATGATCATAGACAGGGCTCTAAAAGACTTACCATCACAGGGGGATGGAGGATGGTCATAGACAGGGCTCTAAAACACTTACCATCACAGGGGATGGAGGATGGTCATAGACAGGGCTCTAAAACACTTACCATCACAGGGGGATGGAGTATGGTCATAGACAGGGCTCTAAAACACTTACCATCACAGGGGGATGGAGTATGGTCATAGACAGGGCCCTAAAAGACTTACCATCACAGGGGGACGGAGTATGGTCATAGACAGGGCTCTAAAAGCCTTACCATCACAGGGGATGGAGAATGATCATAGACAGGGCTCTAAAAGACTTACCATCACAGGGGATGGAGGATGGTGATTGACAGGGCTCTAAAAGACTTACCATCACTGTGGGATGGAGGATGGTCATAGACAGGGCTCTAAAAGACTTACCATCACAGGGGATGGAGTATGGATCATAGACAGGGCTCTAAAAGACTTACCATCACAGGGGGATG
Source organism: Brachymystax lenok tsinlingensis (assembly GCA_030435695.1). Taxonomy (NCBI): domain Eukaryota; kingdom Metazoa; phylum Chordata; class Actinopteri; order Salmoniformes; family Salmonidae; genus Brachymystax; species Brachymystax lenok. Next base: position 1,268,115 of record CM059785.1, read on the forward strand.
GTCATAGACAGGGCTCTAAAAGACTTACAATCACAGGGGGATGGAGTATGGTCATAGACAGGGCTCTAAAAGACTTACCATCACAGGGGGATGGAGTATGGTCATAGACAGGGCTCTAAAAGACTTACCATCACAGGGGGATGGAGTATGGTCATAGACAGGGCTCTAAAAGACGTACTATCACAGGGGGATGGAGTATGGTCATAGACAGGGCTCTACAAGACTTACCATTACAGGGGGATTGAGTATGGTCATAGACAGGGCTCTAAAAGACTTACCATCACAGAGGGATTGAGTATGGTCATAGACAGGGCTCTAAAAGACTTACCATCACAGGGGATGGAGGATGGTCATAGAGAGGGCTCTAAAAGACTTACCATCACACGGGATGGAGTATGGTCATTGACAGGGTTCTAAAAACTTACCATCACAGGGGATGGAGGATGGTCATAGACAGGGCTCTAAAAGACTTACCATCACAGGGCGATCGAGTATGATCATAGACAGGGCTCTAAAACACTTACCATCACAGGGGGATGGAGTATGGTCATAGACAGGGCTCTAAAAGACTTACCATCACAGGGGGATGGAGTATGGTCATAGACAGGGCTCTAAAAGTCTTACCATCACAGGGGGATGGAGTATGGTCATAGACAGGGCCCTATAAGACTTACCATCACAGGGGGACGGAGTATGGTCATAGACAGGGCTCTAAAAGACTTACCATCACAGGGGGATTAAGTATGGTCATAGCCAGGGCTCTAAAAGACTTACCATCACAGAGGGATGGAGTATGTTCATAGACTGGGCTCTAAAAGACTTACCATCACTGTGGGATGGAGGATGGTCATAGACAGGGCTCTAAAATACTTACCATCACAGGGGATGGAGTATGGTCATAGACAGGGCTCTAAAAGACTTACCATCACAGGGGGATGGAGGATGATCATAGACAGGGCTCTAAAAGACTGACCTTCACAGTGGATGGAGTATGGTCATAGACAGGGCTTTAAAATACTTACCATCATAGGGGATGGAGGATGGTCATAGACAGGGCTCAAAAGACTTACCATCACAGGGGGATGGAGTATGGTCATAGACAGGGCTCTAAAAGACTTACCATCACAGGGGATGGAGTATGGTCATAGACAGGGCTCTAAAGACTTACCATCACAGGGGATGGAGGATGGTCATAGACAGGGCTTTAAAAGACTTACCATCATAGGGGATGGAGTATGGTCATAGACACGGCTCTAAAAGACTTACCATCACAGGGGGATCCAGTATGATCATAGACAGGGCTCTAAAACACTTACCATCACAGGGGGATGGAGTATGATCATAGACAGGGCTCTAAAAGACTTACCATCACAGGGGATGGAGGATGGTCATAGACAGGGCTCTAAAAGACTTACCATCACAGGGGATGGAGGATGATCATAGACAGGGCTCTAAAAGACTTACCATCACAGGGGGATGGAGGATGGTCATAGACAGGGCTCTAAAAGACTTACCATCACAGGGGGACGGAGTATGGTCATAGACAGGGCTCTAAAAGACTTACCATCACAGGGGGATGGAGGATGGTAATCTTCATGGGTCCAATTGCGTGTGATTGTGATGGTTTCTGTGTGAGTGTGAGTGTGGGGTCCTGGTCCTTCGTGAAGTTTGGGATCTTCATGTGGGTCTATTCTTCCAGGTTGTTGTGAAAGGGTTGCTGCAAGCCAGCACAGGAACACAACCACTGATTTCATGGCCATGTTCCTCCAGATCTGGAGAAGGAGATAATAGAGCGGAATGTTAGTTCCAACAACAGATGCTGTTCATCTTACAGTAATGTTATGACACAGATGTTTCCAAAGCTGTTAAAACTTTTCTGGTTACTACATGATTCCACATGTGTTATTTCACAGTTTTGATGTTTCACTATTACTCTACAATGTAGAAAATAGTAAAAATAAAGAAAAACCCTTGAATGAGTAGGTGTGTCCAAACTTTTGACTGGTAAATGGATGAAGTTTGGAACCACCAAGACTCTTCCTAGAGCTGTCTGCTTGACCAAACTGAGCAATCGGGGGAGAAGGGCCTTGGTCAGGGAGGTGACCAAGAACCCGATGATCACTCTGATACAGCTGCAGAGTTCCTCTGTGGAGATGAGAGAACCTTCCAGAAGGACAACCATCTCTGCAGCACTCCACTAATCAGGCCTTTATGGTAGAGTGGCCAGAAGGAAGCCACTCCTCAGTAAAAGGCATGACAGCCCGCTTGGAGTTTGCCCAAAAGCACCTAAAGGACTCTCAGACCATGAGAAACAAGATTGTCTGGTCTGATGAAACCAATATTGAACCTGAATGCCAAACGCCACATCTGGAGGACACCTGCCACTATCCCTACGGTGAAGCATGGTGGTGGAAGCATCATGTTGTGGGGATGTTTTTCAGCGGCAGGGACCTATAGACTAGTCAGGATCGAGGGAAAGATAAACAGAGCAAAGTACAGAGAGATCCTTGATGAAAACCTGCTCCAGAGCACTCAGGACCCCAGACTGGGGTGAAGGTTCACCTTCCAACAAGACAACGACCCTAAGCTCACAGCCAAGACAACGCAGGAGTGGCTTCAGGACAAGTCTCTGAATGTCCTTGAGTGGCCCAGCCAGAGCTCGGTTTCGAACCCGATTGAACATCTCTCGAGAGACCTGAAAATAGCTCTGCAGCAACGCTCCCCATGCAACCTGACAGAGCTTGAGAGGATCTGCAGAGAAGAACGGCAGAAACTCACCAAATTCAGGTGTGCCATGCTTGTAGCGTCATACCCAAGAAGACTTGAGGCTGTAATCGCTGCCAAAGGTGCTTCAACAAAGTACTGAGTAAAGGGTCTGAATACTTATGTAAATATGATATTTCTTACATTTTATACATTTGCGGGAAAAAAACTGTTTTTGCTTCGTCATTATGGGATATTGTGTGTAGATTGATGAGGGATTTTTTGTTAATACATTTTTTAATAAGGCTGTAACAACGAAATGTGGAAAAAGTCAAGGGGTCTGAATACTTTCCGAATGCACTGTATGTAGAGACAGAGATGTTTGAGCTACAAACTATCATGACCCATCTGTGAGACTCTCACAAACACGTACAGTTAGTGTCTATAATACTGTAAGGGGTTCTACTACATAGACCATAGTAAACCCCAGGACATAGTGTCTATAATACTGTAAGGGATTCTACTACATAGACCATAGTAAACCCCAGGACATAGTGTCTATAATACTGTAAGGGGTTCTACTACATAGACCATAGTAAACCCCAGGACATAGTGTCTATAATACTGTAAGGGATTCTACTACATAGACCATAGTAAACCCCAGGACATAGTGTCTATAATACTGTAAGGGGTTCTACTACATAGACCATAGTAAACCCCAGGACATAGTGTCTATAATACTGTAAGTGATTCTACTACATAGACCATAGTAAACCCCAGGACATAGTGTCTATAATACTGTAAGGGATTCTACTACATAGAAGACCATAGTAAACCCCAGGACATAGTGTCTATAATACTGTAATTAGCTCACATAGTTGCTGTCCCAACTCCACACAGTCGTCTCTGACTAGATGGATGTGCATTTCCCACTCAGCAAACCATTTCTGTACTTACAGCATTCATATAAATACATCATTTCAGGTTTTTGCTTTGGCGGACCTTGTTGTTATTATTGATATTCGTCTATAAAACTCATGAATGCAACTGTTTACGTCAAATTATTTAGTGTTCTACTTGTAGCCCTTGTCGGGGTTAAGGTTTGGATTAGGGCAGCGTTAAGATATAGGTTAAGATTAGGGTTAATATTAGGGTTAGGGTTGGGTTAAAATAAGGGTTAAGATTAGGGTTAGGGCAGTGTTAAATTATAGGTTAAGATTAGGATTATGGTTAAGGTAAGGATTAAGGTTAGGGTAAGGTTAAGATAAGGGTTTGTGTTAAGATAACGATTAAGTTTAGGGTTAGGATAAGGTTAAGATAAGGGTTAGGGTTACGATAAGGGTTAGGGTTAGGGTTAGGGTAGGGTTAAGATAAGGGTTAGGGTTAAGATAAGCATTATGTTTAGGGTTAGGGTAGGGTTAAGATAAGGGTTAGGGTTACGATAAGGGTTAGGGTTAAGATAAGGATTAAGGTTAGGGTTAGGGTAGGGTTAAGATAAGGGTTAGGGTTACGATAAGGGTTAGGGTTAAGATAAGGATTAAGGTTATGGTTAGGGTAGGGTTAAGATAAGGATTAAAGTTAGGGTTAGGGTAGAGTTAAGATAAGGATTTGTGTTAAGATAAGGATTACGTTTAGGGTTAGGATAAGGTTAAGATAAGGGTTAGGGTTAAGATAAGGATTAAGGTTAGGGTTAGGGTTAGGATAGGGTTAAGATAAGGGTTAGGGTTAAGATAAGGATTAAGGTTAGGGTTAGGATAAGGTTAAGATAAGGGTTAGGGTTAAGATAAGGATTAAGGTTAGGGTTAGGGTAGGGTTAAGATAAGGGTTAGGGTTAAGATAAGGATTAAGGTTAGGTTAGGATAAGGTTAAGATAAAATTAGGGTTAAGATAAGGATTAAGGTTAGGTTAGGTAGGGTTAAGATAAGGGTTAGGTTAAGATAAGGATTAAGGTTAGGGTTAGGTAGGGTTAAGATAAGGGTTAGGGTTAAAATAAGGATTAAGGTTAGGTTAGGATAAGGTTAAGATAAGGGTTAGGGTTAAGATAAGGATTAAGGTTAGGGTTAGGTAGGGTTAAGATAAGGGTTAGGGTTAAGATAAGGATTAAGGTTAGGGTTAGGGTAGGGTTAAGATAAGGGTTAGGGTTAAGAAAAGGATTAAGGTTAGGGTTAGGGTTAGGGTTAAGATAAGGGTTAGGGTTAAGATAAGGATTAAGGTTAGGGTAGGGTTAAGATAAGGGTTAGTGTTAAGATAAGGATTACGGTTAGGGTTAGGGTAGGGTTAAGATAAGGGTTAGGGTTAAGATAAGGATTAAGGTTAGGGTAGGGTTAAGATTAGGGTTAAGATAAGGATTAAGGTTAGGGTAGGGTTAAGATAAGGGTTAGGGCTAAAATAAGGATTAAGGTTAGGGTAGGGTTAAGATAAGGGTTAGGGCTAAAATAAGGATTAAGGTTAGGGTAGGGTTAAGATAAGGGTTAGGGCTAAAATAAGGATTAAGGTTAGGGTAGGGTTAAGATAAGGGTTAGGGTTAAGATAAGGATTAAGGTTAGGGTTAGGGTAGGGTTAAGATAAGGGTTAGGGTTAAGATAAGGATTAAGGTTAGGGTTAGGGTAGGGTTAAGATAAGGGTTAGGGTTAAGATAAGGATTAAGGTTAGGGTTAGGGTAGGGTTAAGATAAGGGTTAGGGTTAAGATAAGGATTAAGGTTAGGGTAGGGTTAAGATTAGGGTTAAGATAAGGATTAAGGTTAGGGTAGGGTTAAGATAAGGGTTAGGGCTAAAATAAGGATTAAGGTTAGGGTAGGGTTAAGATAAGGGTTAGGGCTAAAATAAGGATTAAGGTTAGGGTAGGGTTAAGATAAGGGTTAGGGCTAAAATAAGGATTAAGGTTAGGGTAGGGTTAAGATAAGGGTTAGGGTTAAGATAAGGATTAAGGTTAGGGTTAGGGTAGGGTTAAGATAAGGGTTAGGGTTAAGATAAGGATTAAGGTTAGGGTTAGGGTAGGGTTAAGATAAGGGTTAGGGTTAAGATAAGGATTAAGGTTAGGGTTAGGGTAGGGTTAAGATTAGGATTAAGGTTAGGGTTAGGGTAGGGTTAAGATAAGGGTTAGGGTTAAGATAAGGATTAAGGTTAGGGTTAGGGTAGGGTTAAGATAAGGGTTAGGGTTAAGATAAGGATTAAGGTTAGGGTTAGGGTAGGGTTAAGATAAGGGTTAGGGTTAAGAAAAGGATTAAGGTTAGGGTTAGGGTAGGGTTAAGATAAGGGTTAGGGTTAAGATAAGGATTAAGGTTAGGGTTAGGGTAGGGTTAAGATAAGGGTTAGGGTTAAGATAAGGATTAAGGTTAGGGTTAGGGTAGGGTTAAGATAAGGATTAAGGTTAGGGTTAGGGTAGAGTTAAGATAAGGGTTAGGGTTAAGATAAGGATTAAGGTTAGGGTTAGGGTAGGGTTAAGATAAGGGTTAGGGTTAAGATAAGGATTAAGGTTAGGGTTAGGGTAGGGTTAAGATAAGGGTTAGGGCTAAAATAAGGATTAAGGTTAGGGTTAGGGTAGGGTTAAGATAAGGGTTAGGGTTAAGATAAGGATTAAGGTTAGGGTTAGGGTAGGGTTAAGATAAGGGTTAGGGTTAAGATAAGGATTAAGGTTAGGGTTAGGGTAGGGTTAAGATACAGGTTAAGATTGGGGTTAGTGAATAATTAGTTTAAATGTTGGAATCTATGGACCCCCGTATCTTACTTATACTTATTTTCCACCATAATTTGCAAATAAACTCATTAAAAATCCTACAATGTGATTTTCTGGATTGTTTTTCCTCATTTTGTCTGTCATAGTTGAAGTGTACCTATGATGAAAATTACAGGCCTTTCTCATCTTTTTAAGTGAGAGAACTTGCACAATTGGTGGCTGACTAAATACTTTTTTCCCCCACTGTATATTTAAAAATAACTTCAAACCATCTATTTGGGACTATCCAAATAAAGTGTTTCCGAGATGGCAGAATGTTATTTACGCCAGCCCTCTGTTCTCTGAGTTCCCTCCAGAGAACTGACACCCTGAGTCTAAACAGGAGAACACTATGGCTTTGTCCCAAACCCTATTCCCTATACAGTGCACTAATTTTGACCAGGGCCAATAGGGCTCTATGGAGCAGGGTGCCATTTGGGACGCATAAATAGATCCCTCCAGTTTAGACCAATGATGTGTTTGTATACTGTACATGTTTTAGACTCAGTGTACACTGTACACTAGTAGTATACTATCTCGTCAAAATTACACTGTACACTAGTAGTATACTATCTCGTCAAAATTACACTGTACACTAGTAGTATACAATCTCGTCAAAAGTAATGCATTATATAGGAAGTAGGGTGTCATTTGGGAAACAGCTATGAGGAAAGGACATTTCTCAGAACAGATAAACACTGTCAAAGCTAACTATTCTGTACATTAAACATAACATCTTTAATTAAAACTGTACAATTGTTATGACATAGTTAGAGACTTGTTGTGTAGCCTAAGAACAAACATTCAATACTGTAGAATCAGCAGTAGCCTCTGTTTAAAAGACGGAACCCTAACTGAGATATATACTGTAGAATCGGCCTAAAAGACGGAACCCTAACTGAGATATATAATGTAGAATCAGCAGTAGCCTCTGTTTAAAAGACGGAACCCTAACTGAGTTATATACTGTAGAATCAGCAGTAGCCTCTGTTTAAAAGACGGAACCCTAACTGAGTTATATACTGTAGAATCAGCAGTAGCCTCTGTTTAAAAGACGGAACCCTAACTGAGTTATATACTGTAGAATCTGCAGTAGCCTCTGTTTAAAAGACGGAACCCTAACTGAGATATACATGACCTTGAGTAGTAGGTTAGTTACTTAATCACTCTAGTATCACATTAATGTTGAATTAATTCAGTATGCCTGGGAAATCAAAATTAAGTTGTATGACCAACAAGTGAGCCTACTTCGAAGTGCATGCCAATGTATTTCTGTAGTTAATCAATTCATTTAATGTGCTCCACAGCAAAATGATACTCCACAACCTGTTATTTATGCTCGATGCTTTTATCCTACGTGACTAACAGTCGTGCGTGCGTACATGTTTGTGCGGATGGCCTCGAACGTTAAGTTTATGTCAATATACAGTACTTTCCGTATACACAGCACTACTACAGATAAAGTCGCGGTGGATAATGCTTTCTGAACGTGACGGCAGCAACAGTAACAAACGTTTAAGAGCCTGAAACACATTCACAAAACTTGATCATGAAAATCCATAAAAGTTTCAAATACACTCACCCCAAATAATCGTCAAAGACCCAAAAGCACACTGGCCACACGAGTGGATTTACATCAAATTCCACTTAAGACAAACCAGAGGACAACCTAGCACCAAAGAATCCAGCTGTATCTGCAAACACACACAGCTTATATAGGGGGTAAATCTGGGGTCAGATATCTTCCATCTGGGTGTTCTGACGGGTCTGGGCTGTAGTCCACAGTCTAGGAGGCAGAGGATGAGGTGGAAATAGCTGAGATGAGTTCATGAACTGGGCTGTGCTGAACTCGTGGGCAGGGCTAGGAGCGTAGAGATGCTATAAGACATCAAACTGGGAACATTCCCAGAACATTAGCTAAGATTCCCATCAAGTTCAAATTTTGTTTTTATCTGACATTAGGATGATAAAAACAAAGTTTTTTTTCTCCCAATAAAAAAAAAAAGAGATATCCTTGGAAGGTTCTCTTAAAGTTCACTAAAATGTTCCCAGCAAAACAAAAGGTTCACAAAACATTCGTTAGGTTGAGGTAAACGTTCTCGTGCTGATGATTATAAAATGTTTGTATAAAACAGGCAGCTGATGTTACACACCTTTTGGCTGTTCTTGACAGGTTCCCAGAATGTTTCATTCGGTTGTGGCAACAGTCTGGTGAGGACATTGAGGTGACATCACTAAAGATATGTTGCCAAAACACAAAACTGTCCAGTTGTGCTGGCGATTATACAATGTTTCTTTTAGGGTGCAAAAAATACTGCTTTTATGACGTTCATAGCATATTTATTTGAGGTTTAACCTAATATTATTATATATATATATATATATATATATATATATATATATTTGTTATATATACCATTGATGTCCACACAATATACTGTACATTTAGAAAATGGTATATTCAAGTTTGACCTAATATTGCCACAACATTTTCAGCATGCAAGTTTCTAGTTCCTTAAAGCAGATTGGAAGACATCCCCACTACACTTCTCTACACATTTAATTTGCACCTGTATTGTAGGCCTACCTGTATTGTAGGACTACCTGTATTGTAGGACTACCTGTATTGTAGGCCTATCTGTATTGTAGGACTACTTGTATTGTAGGCCTACCTGTATTTTAGGCCTACCTGTACTGTAGGACTACCTGTATTGTAGGACTACTTGTATTGTAGGACTACCTGTATTGTAGGACTACCTGTATTGTAGGCCTACCTGTATTGTAGGACTACCTGCATTGTAGGACTACCTGTATTGTAGACCTACCTGTATTGTAGGACTACCTGTATTGTAGGACTACCTGTATTGTAGGCCTACCTGTATTGTAGGACTACCTGTATTGTAGGCCTACCTGTATTGTAGGACTACCTGTATTGTAGGCCTACCTGTATTGTAGGCCTACCTGTATTGTAGGACTACCTGTATTGTAGGACTAACTGTATTGTAGGCCTACCTGTATTGTAGGCCTACCTGTATTGTAGGCCTACCTGTATTGTAGGACTACCTGTATTGTAGGCCTACCTGTATTGTAGGACTACTTGTATTGTAGGACTACCTGTATTGTAGGCCTACCTGTATTGTAGGACTACCTGTATTGTAGGACTAACTGTATTGTAGGCCTACCTGTATTGTAGGCCTACCTGTATTGTAGGCCTACCTGTATTGTAGGACTACCTGTATTGTAGGACTAACTGTATTGTAGGCCTACCTGTATTGTAGGACTACCTGTATTGTAGGACTAACTGTATTGTAGGCATACCTGTATTGTAGGACTACTTGTATTGTAGGACTACCTGTATTGTAGGACTACCTGTATTGTAGGACTACCTGTATTGTAGACCCCCTGTCTACAATACAGGTAGGTCTTTTTCCTCTGCACCCCCACCACTTCTTCTTTCAGTACGGTCGCCATGGCAGTATGTTCGCTCTTTTGGCGAGTGAAGCACACATCTGTATCATACAGCGTGCCAGTTCTTCCACACGTCTGTATCATACAACACATCTGTATCATACAACACATCTGTTTCATACAACACATCTGTATCATACAACACATCTGTTTCATACAACACATCTGTTTCATACAACACATCTGTTTCATACAACACATCTGTATCATACAACACATCTGTTTCATACAACACATCTGTTTCATACAACACATCTGTATCATACAACACATCTGTTTCATACAACACATCTGTTTCATACAACACATCTGTTTAGCCTAGTGGTTAGAGCGTTGGACTTGTAACCGGAGGGCTGCAAGTTCAAATCCCCGAGCTGACAAGGTAAAAATCTGTCGTTCTGCCCCTGAACAAGGCAGTTAACCCACTGTTCCCGGGCGCCAAGACGTGGATGTCGATTAAAAAGGCAGCCCCCCGCACCTCTCTGATTCAGAGGGGTTGGGTTAAATGCGGAAGACACATTTCGGTTGAAGGCATTTGGTTGTACAACTGACTAATAATGGTGACTTTGACTTTGACTTTGTTTCATACAACACATCTGTTTCATACAACACATCTGTATCATACAACACATCTGTTTCATACAACACATCTGTATCATACAGCGTGTCAGTTCTTCCACACGTCTGTTTCAAACAACACATCTGTATCATACAGCGTGCCAGTTCTTCCATTGTAGGAAGACATTGTAATGCATGTTAATAAATGTAAATTGCATGCAAATAAAGGTTGCTTCTCTACCACACTCACAACGGAAGCACAATCATGGCCTTGGATTAGCAGGTGTAGGACTAAGAGATTGGTTAAGAGATGGCGGAGTTATTGATAAATCAAGAAATCTGGTTTTACTTGTCCATTTAAATTGTTTATAAATCCACTCCACAGTGGCTTATCAACTTGAAACTGTTTAGGGTCATCAAAGCCATGCCCATGATAGACCTCGTTACTGTAGCTACCTCAGTCGTTATTTCTAATAATTTTGGTGAATTCATAGCAATTGCTAGCTAGCAGAAATGTAGCTAGTTAAACAGGCTCAGCTATATACAAATCCCCCTAGATACAGCCATGTCTCATAGTCACGTCATGAGACTTGTAAATGAAAGATTAATATAATACTACACATTGAATGGAGTTTACCATCTTGTCATTTAGAGTGTCTGGTGCAGCACAGAACTGCCATTATCCAGATGGGGTGACAAAGACATTTCCTAACAGACCTTATCTAGATGGGGTGACAAAGACATTTCCTAACAGACCTTATCTAGATGATGTGACAAAGACATTTCCTAACAGACCTTATCTAGATGATGTGACAAAGACATTTCCTAACAGACCTTATCTAGATGATGTGACAAAGACATTTCCTAACAGACCTTATCTAGATGGGGTGACAAAGGCATTTCCTAACAGACCTTATCTAGATGATGTGACAAAGACATTTCCTAACAGACCTTATCTAGATGGGGTGACAAAGACATTTCCTAACAGACCTTATCTAGATGGGGTGACAAAGGCATTTCCTAACAGACCTTATCTAGATGGGGTGACAAAGACATTTCCTAACAGACCTTATCTAGATGGGGTGACAAAGGCATTTCCTAACAGACCTTACCTAGATGGGGTGACAAAGACATTTCCTAACAGACCTTATCTAGATGGGGTGACAAAGACATTTCCTAACAGACCTTATCTAGATGGTGTGACAAAGGCATTTCCTAACAGACCTTATCTAGATGGGGTGACAAAGACATTTCCTAACAGACTTATCTAGATGGGGTGACAAAGACATTTCCTAACAGACCTTATCTAGATGGGGTGACAAAGGCATTTCCTAACAGACCTTATCTAGATGGGGTGACAAAGACATTTCCTAACAGACCTTATCTAGATGGGGTGACAAAGACATTTCCTAACAGACCTTATCTAGATGGTGTGACAAAGGCATTTCCTAACAGACCTTATCTAGATGGGGTGACAAAGGCATTTCCTAACAGACCTTATCTAGATGGGGTGACAAAGACATTTCCTAACAGACCTTATCTAGATGGGGTGACAAAGACATTTCCTAACAGACCTTATCTAGATGGGGTGACAAAGACATTTCCTAACAGACCTTATCTAGATGGGGTGACAAAGACATTTCCTAACAGACCTTATCTAGATGGGGTGACAAAGGCATTTCCTAACAGACCTTATCTAGATGGGGTGACAAAGACATTTCCTAACAGACCTTATCTAGATGGGGTGACAAAGACATTTCCTAACAGAACCAGCTAACTTTCTTTGTTGTTACTTTTAAGGTTGGAACCAACATGCAGAACCTCCAGCAGGAAGAGAGACAGGAATCGTTTGTCCACTTATGACTGACACATTTGGACATGTGAATTAGATGTACTATTGCCGCCATCTTTAGTGATAGGGTAGCTAATTCTAGCTAAAACAAGAATGACGAGCTGAATTAAAACGTAAAAGGCTTTGAAAATACAAAGCTTGGTATTCAATCAGTGCTCCGTTGATATTACACAGAGATACGCTTGTTTTTGGACAGGAATTTTGAATATGAAAAGCGTATACTATAATATGAAAATACTACGTCATGTCTCAAAATTGATATCCATCTTATCTCTATATTGTTTTATGTCCTGTGGATTTGAGAAGAAAGACGACGAGTTCAACAGGAAAGTGAGCCTGTCATGTAGCCAGTAGCCTTCATTCTCTCATAGAATCCAGCCTAGCTGACATGATGCAATTTTACAGATTTTTGTCAATTTTCTTTCTCTGGTCTCCATTGGTTTAGTCACTCTAGTTTTGGCCATCCTACAAGTGTAAAAACTCAAGTAACTCTTGAACGGATAATGATTCAGACATTGGGTTTGGACCATTGGGAGGCTGCATCCAGGGGTGGAGGTGAAGACCTTTATGGAAGCTGCATCCAGGGGTGGAGGTGAAGACCTTTATGGAGCTGCATCCAGGGGGGGAGGTGAAGACATTGATGAAGGCTGCATCCAGGGGTGGAGGTGAAGACCTTGATGAAGGCTGCATCCAGGGGTGGAGGTGAAGACCTTTATGGAGCTGCATCCAGGGGGGGAGGTGAAGACCTTTATGGAGCTGCATCCAGGGGGGGAGGTGAAGACATTGATGAAGGCTGCATCCAGGGGTGGAGGTGAAGACCTTTATGGAGCTGCATCCAGGGGTGGAGGTGAAGACCTTGATGAAGGCTGCATCCAGGGGTGGAGGTGAAGACCTTGGTGGAGCTGCATCCAGGGGTGGAGGGTGAAGACCTTGGTGGAGCTGCATCCAGGGGTGGAGGTGAAGACCTTTATGGAAGCTGCATCCAGGGGTGGAGGTGAAGACCTTGGTGTAAACTTCTTTGCATGGAACACACTGAGTTAAATCGTCTGTTGTTGTTGTAATGAATTATTTACAGTCATGTTTTTTTAAATCATATTTTTTATAACTTGTAGAAAATACACTTTATGTCAAGAGGCATTATTACCATCCTGTGTCACTTTACATTGACTAAGAAAATACACTTCATGACACTGTCAAGCAGCAATATGACCATCATAATCATATAAGCCAGATAAGCCAATCACGTACCTGCCCTTATATCAGTCATCAGTCACATAGAGGGGGTCTTGTCCTGCTCCTGAAATCTGCTCCTGCATTCATCCCAGTCATCAGCAACAGAGCATTGTGGTAGGTGCATGTCTGACATCAATGTTTGCACAATTACAATGATAATTTAATGTGGTCAATTTCAGAAAATGCTATATAACATAAACATACTGTTGACATGTAGGCTGTGGTGTAATGGAATGGTTTTGCCTTGTGTGGTAAGTTTAGTGGGTTTTGACACTCTTATGTAGGCGTCATAACCAGGCATAAAATAACGCAATACATGTCACGATCAATGATTTATATATACATTCGATTTCTACCAAGGGGCACTGTTATGATGCCACCGCGCCTCCATCTTGGCTCTCCTCCAGTGTTATGATGCCACCGCGCCTCCATCTTGGCTCTCCTCCACCAGTGTTTTGATGCCACCGCGCCTCCATCTTGGCTCTCCTCCACCAGTGTTTTGATGCCACCGCACCTCCATCTTGGCTCTCCTCCACCAGTGTTTTGATGCCACCGCGCCTCCATCTTGGCTCTCCTCCACCAGTGTAAAACATGTTTTGGAAGCTATGTCTACATGTTTTAGAAGTGTTAATGTCTATTTGTGTTTGTTCCATGTTTATTCTATTACAGACACCTTAATGCATACATTTAAATTTTATATTATGTGACCTAAACATTTAAAAAAAAGTCATAATATCTATTAACAATTCCTTAAAGTTCTATTGTTACTGTCCCTACTACAACAACAAAATACCTAAATGCACGTAAATTTGTCCTTGAAACATTGAATTGAAATACTGTTGAATTCCATTCATTCCTATGAAGGACTGCTCCCAATGAGGAGTGCCAATATGGCCGACCCGTGGCTTAAAGCCTCTCTCTGGCCAATACATAGCAACAGCAATCCAGGGTTTATATACATCATTGGTCACAACAGGTCTAAATATATGTGTCATTACAATATTATAACCATATTCTGACATGGTTATGACCGTGTCATAACATGTGATGACTCTAGGTGTCAAATAAAGTGTTACCATATCAATGGTACATTATGTTGAAACCTAAAACAAACGTGCTATGAACGTCATAAAAACAGACTTATTTGGAACATTGTGCAACATTGTGGGAACGTTCTGTGCAACCTCTCAAGTGCGACATGTGAATACCAGACAACTCCCTATAACTCATCTCTCTAACAAACCACATTGGTTTAACCTAACGAATGTGGTTTGCTGGGAAGTCACTGTGGTTTACATTCTGTGGTTAGGAGTTAGGAGGCTCAGACTGGATATGCAGCATGAGAAGCGAGATGTAGAAGGGAGATGTATATCAGGGTTACAGAGAAGAGGCAGTGTGTGGATATTGATGAGTAAGAGATGTCTGATTAATGATCCATTTTCACCCAAACACAATGAACGTTAGAATTGCTGTCTCAACAAGCTATCTGATTGTTGTCCTTGGCTTATTTTCAACATTAACAGCCACTTTACTGTTTATCCCTCTGGTTTGCCCTGATGTCAACAACACCGCAGCATCCTGTCACAGAGGTATGCTACAGACACAGCTTTCGAATCAGCATCCTGTCAGTCACAGAGGTATGCTACAGACACAGCTTTCGAATCAGCATCCTGTCACAGAGGTATGCTACAGACACAGCTTTCGAATCAGCATCCTGTCACAGAGGTATGCTACAGACACAGCTTTCGAATCAGCATCCTGTCAGTCACAGAGGTATGCTACAGACACAGCTTTCGAATCAGCATCCTGTCACAGAGGTATGCTACAGACACAGCTTTCGAATCAGCATCCTGTCAGTCACAGAGGTATGCTACAGACACAGCTTTCGAATCAGCATCCTGTCACAGAGGTATGCTACAGACACAGCTTTCGAATCAGCATCCTGTCAGTCACAGAGGTATGCTACAGACACAGCTTTCGAATCAGCATCCTGTCAGTCACAGAGGTATGCTACAGACACAGCTTTCGAATCAGCATCCTGTCAGTCACAGAGGTATGCTACAGACACAGCTTTCGAATCAGCATCCTGTCAATCACAGAGGTATGCTACAGACACAGCTTTCAAATCAGCATCCTGTCACAGAGGTATGCTACAGACACAGCTTTCGAATCAGCATCCTGTCAGTCACAGAGGTATGCTACAGACACAGCTTTCGAATCACCATCCTGTCAGTCACAGAGGTATGCTACAGACACAGATCCATGTCAGCATCCTGTCACAGAGGTATGCTACAGACACAGAGGTATGCTACAGACACAGAGGTATGCTACAGACTGGCCTTTATTTACTCAGCAAAAAAGAAATGTCCCTTTTTCAGGACCCTGTCTTTCAAAGATAATTCGTAAAAATCCAAATAACTTCACAGATCTTCATTGTAAAGGGTTTAAACACTGTTTCCCATGCTTGTTCAATGAACCATAAACAATTAATGAACATGCACCTGTGGAACGGTCGTTAAGACACTAACAGCTTACAGACGGTAGGCAATTAATGTCACAATTATGAACACTTTGCACACCAAAGAGGCCTTTCTACTGACTCTGAAAAACACCAAAAGAAATATGCCCAGGGTCCCTGCTCATCTGCGTGAACGTGCCTTAGGCATGCTGCAAGGAGGCATGAGGACTGCAGGACTGCAGGGCAATAAATTGCAATGTCCGTACTGTGAGACACCTAAGACAGCGCTACAGGGAGACAGGACGGACAGCTGATCGTCCTCGCAGTTGCAGACCACGTGTAACAACACCTGTACAGGATCAGTGCATCCGAACATCACACCTGAGGGACAGGTACAGGATGGCAACAACAACTATGTTGGGATGAGGTAGTTGGTTGGGCTGTTTACAGATGGGCTGTGTACAGGTACAGTGATAGATAAGCTGCTCTGACAGCTGATGCTTAAAGTTAGTGAGGGAGACATAAGACTTCAGGTTCAGAGATTTTTGCAATTCATACCAGTCATTGGCAGCAGAGAACTGGAAGGCAGCCAAAGGGGGAATTGGCTTTGGGGGTGACCAATGAGATATACCTGCTGGAGCGCGTGCTACGGGTGGGTGCTGCTATGGTGACCAGTGAGCTGAGATAAGGTGGGGCTTTACCTAGCAAAGACTTATTGATTACCTGGAGCCAGTGGGTTTGACGACGGATATGTAGTGCCAGCCAACGAGAGCGTACAGGTCGCAGTGGTGGGTAGTATACGGGGCTTTGGTAACAAAACGGATGTCACTGTGATAGACTACATCCAGTTTGCTGAGTAGAGTGTTGGAGGCTATTTTGTAAATGACATCGCCGAAGTCAAGGATCGGTAGGATGGTCAGTTTTACGAGGGTATGTTTGGCAGCATGAGTGAAGGATGCTTTGTTGCGAAATAGGAAGCCAATTCTAGATTTAATTTTGGATTGGAGATGTTTGATGTGAGTTTGGAAGGAGAGTTTACAGTCTAACCAGACACCTAGGTATTTGTAGATGTCCACATAATCTAAGTCAGTAGTGATGCTGGACGGGCGGGCAGGTGCGGGCAGCGATCGGTTGAAGAGCATGCATTTAGTTTTACTTGCGTTTAAGAGCAGTTGGAGGCCACGGAAGGAGAGTTGTATGGCATTGAAGCTCGTCTGGAGGGTAGTTAACACAGTGTCCAAAGAAGGGCCAGAAGTATACAGAATGGTGTCGTCTGCGTAAAGGTGGATCAGAGACTCACCAGCAGCAAGAGCGACATCATTGATGTATACAGAGAAGAGAGTTGGCCCAAGAATTGAACCCTGTGGCACCCCCATAGAGACTGCCAGAGGCCCAGACAACAGGCCCTCCGATTTGACACACTGAACTCTGTCTGAGAAGTAGTTGGGGAACCATACAAGCCAATTATTTGAGAAACCAAGGCTGTCGAGTCTGCCGATAAGGATGTGGTGATTGACAGAGTCGAAAGCCTTGGCCAGATCAATGAATACGGCTGCACAGTAATGTCTCTTATCGATGGTGGTTATGATGTCATTTAGGACCTTGAGTGTGGCTGAGGTGCACCCATGACCAGCTCTGAAACCAGATTGCATAGCGGAGAAGGTACGGAGGGATTAGAAATGGTCGGTAATCTGTTCGTTAACTTGGCTTTCAAAGACCATAGAAAGGCACGGTAGGATAGATATTGGTCTGTAGCAGTTTGGGTCAAGAGTGTCTCCCCTTTGAAGAGGGGGATGACCGCAGCTGCTTTCCAGTCTTTGGGGATCTCAGACGATATGAAAGAGAGGTTGAACAGGCTAGTAATAGGGGTTGCAACAATTTTGGCAGATAATTTTAGAAAGAAAGGGTCCAGATTGTCTAGCCCGGCTGATTTGTAGGGGTCCAACTTTTGCATCTCTTTCAGAACATCAACTAACTGTCATAGCAGGACTTGTTGCACTTGTTCCTTGTTCCTGCACTTGTTCCCGTCCTCAGCCGTAGCCTCATGGTTGTCTGCGATAGCCCTTTGTGCAGAAGTCCTGTCCTCCTTTAGCTAAGCTCCAACCTCAAAGTTATTCCAGGGCTTTTGATTGGGGAAGTAGTGAACCATTACTGTGGGGACGACATTGCTGTTGCATTTCCTAATGAAGCTTGTGATGAAGGTGGTTAGCTCGTCGAGTGTATGCTTGTAAACAGGAAGCAGGAGTACGGAGTCATGATCTGATTTGCCGAATGGAGGACGAGGAAGGGCCTTGTATGCTTGCTTGTGGGTAGAGTAACAGTGGTCTATCAGTTTATCGTCCCTAGCGGCGAAGGAGAAGTGTTGATGGAAGTCCATTATGTGTCTTAATGACACGGAATAAACATTTCCGGTTAAGTTAACACATTTTTCTTGTGGAATGTATACAACAGTCAGGTGGAATATATACAACAGTCACGATAACAGCTGAAATTCCCTCGGGAGTCAACATTTGACCATCAGGTATTCCAAGACTTGTGAACAATGGGTCGAGACTTCCACTGCCCTCAAATAAGCACACCAGTTGTTGAAGAGGCAAAACCGAGACTTCCACCGCACTCGAGTCAGAACACCATTTGTTGTTGATGAAGAGGCAAACCACTCCCCCTTTCGATTTCCCTGACTCTACTGTCCTGTCCGCTCGGTGAAAGGAGAATCCATCGAGTTGGATAGCCCAGGGGGCTATCTTGTCTGAAGGCCATGTTTCAGAAAAGCAGAGAATAATGCAGTTACGAGAGTCCCGTTGGTTGGAAATCCACGATCAGAGGTCATCTATCCTATTATCAAAGTGACTTTAAGTTGAAGCCAGAATTGAGTTAAGTAACTGCTGATCTGATGTTCAAAAGTTATTGTTGGTTATAAGAAATGATAGCGGATACATTGACTAACTGAATGATGTGCTTATCAATTGTAATAGTTGGGGTTTGGTTAGATCGCTGTGAATTGAATCACGGGAATCAAAAGAATCATTTAGAAACAGTAAAAGGAAACAATTTAGCTGCAGCCTTCCTTTTAAATCGTGTCGCTGCAAAACTCATTTTGTAGATATTCTAAGTTGATTTGGACATTCCATTTCTGGGACATTGCAATTCATTAGATAATAATAGTCAGCCTGAAGTAAACACTTCTAGGTGGGCTGTACAGAGGTTCAGAGTACAGTGGGGTGGGGTACAGAGGTTCAGAGTACAGTGGGGTGGGGTACAGAGGTTCAGAGTACAGTGGGGTGGGGTACAGAGGTTCAGAGTACAGTGGGGTGGGGTACAGAGGGTTCAGAGTACAGTGGGGTGGGGTACAGAGGGTTCAGAGTACAGTGGGGTGGGGTACAGAGGTTGTTTAATATTATTACAACTTTTATTTTATGATTTTATTATGATTTTCTTCCGATGGTGCGACTCATTTAAACAATAAACACATCTGTTATACCGTTGGGGACAATACAATTATCCTAACTTGCAGCGTTTCCTTTCGAACAACTTGGCGCCAGACAAGTGCCCCTGGAAGATATTTATTTGTTTCATTGGACATTTGATGAATTTACCTGTCATCCATATACATTGGTTGCATGACCCATTAGGCCATCAAAACATATTCAAAACTTAGCCTATTGTTTATTGGTTTCTAAAACAATAATTGTCCACCTCACGGTTCAGTTGTCGGAGATTTGAGCACTAAACGCATCAGGGCATTGCATGTATAGGCCTGTAGACTTAGGTGTCCACTGTATGATATGAATATTTACTAAATAAATATAAAGGAAGAGAACCTTAGGCCTAGCCCCAGAGAGACCTACTGAAAGATATATCTACAGGATGAGAACCTCAGGCCTAGCCCCAGAGAGACCTACTGAAAGATATATCTACAGGATGAGAACCTCAGGCCTAGCCCCAGAGAGACCTACTGAAAGATATATCTACAGGATGAGAACCTCAGGCCTAGCCCCAGAGAGACCTACTGAAAGATATATCTACAGGATGAGAACCTCAGGCCTAGCCCCAGAGAGACCTACTGAAAGATATATCTACAGGATGAGAACCTCAGGCCTAGCCCCAGAGAGACCTACTGAAAGATATATCTACAGGATGAGAACCTCAGGCCTAGCCCCAGAGAGACCTACTGAAAGATATATCTACAGGATGAGAACCTCAGGCCTAGCCCCAGAGAGACCTACTGAAAGATATATCTACAGGATGAGAACCTTAGGCCTAGCCCCAGAGAGACCTACTGGAAAGATATATCTACAGGATGAGAACCTTAGGCCTAGCCCCAGAGAGACCTACTGAAAGATATATCTACAGGATGAGAACCTTAGGCCTAGCCCCAGAGAGACCTACTGAAAGATATATCTACAGGATGAGAACCTCAGGCCTAGCCCCAGAGAGACCTACTGAAAGATATATCTACAGGATGAGAACCTCAGGCCTAGCCCCAGAGAGACCTACTGAAAGATATATCTACAGGATGAGAACCTCAGGCCTAGCCCCAGAGAGACCTAGAGAAAGATATATCTACAGGATGAGAACCTTAGGCCTAGCCCCAGAGAGAGAGATATACCGGCGGCATGCTACGACACCAACATGAATTACAGGAGGCAAATTTGTTCATTTTCTACAATAATATATATATTTTTAAATAAGCATTATATTGTTTAGATTATAGGAGTAACTAGTAGGAATTAAACATTCTTCTTCAGCTCAAATTAAACTGTCAGAGTCATTCAGAGTGCCTGTGTGCACTGCCTTCACACCATAGGCCTACTGTTTAGTAGGCTGATAGCCCGACCACACCAAACCTTCACAAACGTTTCCAAACTTTATTAGGGAAATATCGAAAGTAAGTCAAGCCATTGTGTATAGGGAAATTATATAAGCAGGACATTATATTGAGGCAAACACAATATTACAAATTGGAACTTGTCACAAGGCTTGGTGTAGTTGGTACAAAAGAGTCAGTCGCAGGACAGCAGAGATGAGCAACACAACGTAGTTTACTCAAAATATTCAAAGTAGTAACAAAATACCAAGCCCACCAAATGGACTGACATAATATAGAACAATAACGCACAACAAACATGGGGGAAACAGAGGGTTAAATAATGAACATGGAATTGGGGAATTGAAACCAGGTGTGTATAAAACAAAGACAAAACAAATGGAAAATGAAAAGTGGATTGCCGGTGGCTAGAAGGCCGGCGACGTCGACCGCCGAACGCCGCACGAACAAGGAGAGGGACTGACTTCGGCGGAGGTCGTGACAGAACTGAATTTGGCCAAAGAAAATGAATCAACCGAATGAAACAATACACTTGCAACCCGATATAAATGTTGCCAACAGTTTTGAACAGACTATATTGCAGCAATTACCAAGAAAGCCTGGTGCCTACTGTATCCAACAAATGACAGCAAGGCTGATGATATTATTTTACAACAGGCCTACTGACAGGGCCTTCTGTCACGTCCAGGCCTGAGAAGACAGGCTGGTGTGTTTAGTTTTGGTTTTGGTGTAGGGTTTTTTATGTTCTAGGTGTTCTATTTCTATGTTGGGGTAATGGTTCCCAATTAGAGGCAGCTGTGTGTCGTTGTCTCTAATTGGGAACCATATATATGTTTGGGGTTTTCATATAGGTTTTGTGGGTTATTGTTTATGCATAGCTTTGTTCGTTTATGTAAGTCTATGTTTATGCACGATCTTCGTTCGTTCTGTTTATTGTTTTCCCAGTATCGTTGATTTAAATAAAGCATGTATACTGGATGCCTCACTGCGCCTTGGTCTGTCACTACTGAGGATCGTGACAGAATAACCCACCATTAGAAGACCAAGCAGCGAGAGACTCGGGAGTTCAGGACTTGGGAGGAGGAATTGTTTAGGGACGGACCCTGGACTCAACCAGGAGAGTATCGCCGGCCAAGAGAGGAGCTGGAAGCAGCGGCGGCGGAGCGGCGCAGGTGTGAGAAGCTATACGGAGCATGGGATCCGGAGAGAGGAGAGTTTATTAGACCTCGCCTGGCACGGAAGCCTGAAAGGCAGCCCCAAAACCTTTGGGGGCACACGGGAGTTTGGCCGATTCAGGGTGGACTCCTGAGCCAACTCCTCGTGCTCTCTGAAGGGAGCGTTGGAGGGAGCGTCGCACTGGTAAGACGCCGTGCTATGCAGTTTTGCGCACGGTGTCTCCAGTGCGCGTTCATAGGCCGGTGCAAGAGATTCCAGCTCCACTCATCTGTCAGGGGAGGGTGAGTGTGCAGCCTGGAAGGGTGGTGCCGGCTCAGCGCTCCTGGTCTCCGGTGCGCCTCCTTGGACCAGGATATCCTGCACCGGTTCTGCGTGCAGTATCTCCGGTGCGTGTCCAGAGCTCGGTGTGTGAGATTCCAGCGCCACTCATCTGTCAGGGGAGGGTGAGTGTGCTACCTGGAAGAGTGGTGCCGGCTCTGTGCGCTAGGTCTCCAGTACACCTTCTGGGACCGAGATATCCTGCACCGGTTCTGCGTGTGGGGTCTCCGGTTCGCATCCACAGCCCAGTACGTGCTGTTCCGGTTCCGTGCTCCAGGATCCCTGTGCCTGTGCCTGTCGTGGACTCAGCACGTCCTGTCCCTGCTCCATGCTCCAGGATCCCTGTGCCCGTCGTGGACTCAGCACGTCCTGTCCCTGCTCCACGCTCCAGGATCTCTGTGCCCGTCGTGGACCCAGCACGTCCTGTTCCGGCTCCCCGCACCAGAGTGCCAGTGCGCTTAGTGAGCCCAGCACGGTCCGTTCCTGCTCCCCGCACCAGAGGGCCAGTGCGCGTCCCCTGTCCGGGACCTCCAGAGAAGGTCCCCTGTCCGGGACCTCCAGAGAAGGTCCCTGTCCGGGACCTCCAGAGAAGGTCCCCTGTCCGGGATCTCCAGAGAGGGTCCCCTGTCCGGGATCTCCAGAGAAGGTCCCCAGTCCGGAGCCGCCAGTGAGGGTCCCCAGTCCGGAGCCGCCAGAGAGGGTCCCCAGTCCGGAGCCGCCAGAGAGGGTCCCCAGTCCGGAGCCGCCAGAGAGGGTCCCCAGTCCGAGCCGCCAGAGAGGGTCCCCAGTCCGAGCCGCCAGAGAGGGTCCCCAGTCCGAGCCGCCAGTGAGGGTCCCCAGTCCGGGGCCGCCAGAGAGGGTCCCCAGTCCGGAGCCGCCAGAGAGGGTCCCCAGTCCGGAGCCGCCAGAGAGGGTCCCCAGTCCGGGGCCGCCAGAGAGGGTCCCCAGTCCGGGGCCGCCAGAGAGGGTCCCCAGTCCGGAGCCGCCAGAGAGGGTCCCCAGTCCGGGGCTGGTTGGATTCAAATTGATTTATTTGTAAAAAAAAAAAAGAGTTTTGCACACCTGGATTGTACAATAGATGCACATTATTATTATGTTTAATTCTTCAAGCTCTGTCAAGTTGGTTGTTGATCATTGCTAGACAGCCATTTTCGAGTCTTGCCATAGATTTTCAAGACGATTTAAGTCAAAACTGTAACTACGCCACTCAGTGTTAAGGCTCTACAGCAGGTCTCCAGGAAACAGTCACAGGAAGCCAGTTGTCAAACTCCTTATTTTATTAAGGGACAAAATATATGATACGTAGACAATCACCTGCTCACACAACAAGCCAAAACATGAAACAATCACGGACAACACTGATGGGGGAACAGAGGAATAAATAACACATGTAATTAGGGTAATGATGACCAGGTGTGATTAAAGACAAGACAAAACAGAAAGAGAGAAATAGATCGGTGGTGGCTAGAACTCCGGTGACCAACTTCAGCTGAAGTCGTGACACTCAGGAACATTCAATGTCACCTTGGTAAGGAACTCCAGTGTATATTTGGCATTGTGTTTCAGGTTATTGTTGTCCTGCTGAAAGGTGAATTTCTCTCCCAGTGACTGGTGGAAAGCAGAATGAACCAGGTTTTCCTCTAGGATTTTGCCTGTGCTTAGCTCTATGCCGTCTATTTTTATCAAAAAAAAAACTTCCTAGTCCTTTCTAATGACAAGTATACCCATAACATGATGCAGCCACCACCATTCTTTAAAATATGAAGAGTGGTAATCAGTGATGTGTTGTGTTGGATTTGCCTCCAAACATAACGCTTTTTATTCAGGACAAAGTCTATTTCTTTGTCACATTTTTTGCAGGTTTCCTCTTTTACTCTGTCATTTAGGTTCGTATTGTGGAGTAACTACAATGTTGTTGATCCATCCTCAGTTTTCTATCACAGCCATTCAACTCTAACTGTTAAACAGGATGCATGTTTTGGAGTATTTGCATTCTGTACAGGTTTCCTCTTTTACTCTGTCATTTAGGTTAGTATTGTGGAGTAACTACAATGTTGTTGATCCATCCTCAGTTTTCTCCTATCACAGATAATAAACTCTGTAATGTTTGACAGTCACCATTGGCCTCATGGTGAAATCGCTGAGCGGTTTCTTTCCTCTCCGGCAACTGAGTTAGGAAGGATGCCTGCGTCTTTGCAGTGACTGGGTGTATTGATACACCATCCAAAGTGTCATTAATAACTTCACCATATTTAAAAGGATATTCAATGTCTGCTTTTTAAAATTTTTGCCCATCTACCAATAGGAGCCCTTCTTTTGCGAGCCATTGGAAAACCTCCCTGGTCTCCCTGGTGTTTGAAATTCACTTCTGGACTGAGGGACTTTACAGATAATTGTACGTGTGGGGGACAAAGATGAGGTAGTCATTCAAAAATCATGTTGAACACTATTATTGCACACAGAGTGCATTTTATAATGTGACTTGTTAAGCAAATTGTTACCCCTGAACGTATTTAGGCTTGCCATAACAAAGGGGTTGAATACTTATTGACTCAAGACATTTCAGCTCTTCATTTTTAATTCATTTTGTAAAAATGTCTAAAAACATCATTCCACTTTGACATTGTGGGTTATTGGGTGTAGGCCAGTGACACACAATCTTAAAGTAATCCATTTTAAATTCAGGCTGTAACACATCAACATGTGGAAAAAGTCCAGGGGTGTGAATCCTTTCTGAAGGCCCTGTATTACCTGTCTTAAAGTAAATACGGAGCCCACAATTAATTAGACAAATCAAACTTCATTTAGCCAATGAAGATGCCTCAGAACGAAACAAAACACGTTTTTTGCATATTTAAAGAACTGGTTTAGATTAACAAATAGGCCTAGAGTAATAACAATAATATACAATAATAATAATGGTAAAACAAATTATTATAAATATGAAAAAGTAAATTAAAGTTCCAAAATTGCATCCTACCTGAAAAGTGAGCTACACAGTAGCTTGTGCTTGGCCGCGCCACCATTCTTCTCATCTTTGTCCACTACAGTCCAGACTGACATGGAGGACATTTCCCCTGTAACTCCAGACTGACATGGAGGACATTCCCCCTGTAACTCCAGACTAACATGGAGGACATTCCCCCTGTAGCTCCAGACTGACATGGAGGACATTCCCCCTGTAACTCCAGACTAACATGGAGGACATTCCCCCTGTAGCTCCAGACTTACATGGAGGACATTCCCCCTGTAACTCCAGTCTGACATGGAGGACATTCCCCCTGTTGCTCCAGACTGACATGGAGGACATTCCCCCTGTAACTCCAGACTGACATGGAGGACATTCCCCCTGTAACTCCAGACTGACATGGAGGACATTCCCCCTGTAACTCCAGACTGACATGGAGGACATTCCCCCTGTAACTCCAGACTAACATGGAGGACATTCCCCCTGTAACTCCAGACTGACATGGAGGACATTCCCCCTGTAACTCCAGACTGACATGGAGGACATTCCCCTGTAACTCCAGACTGACATGGAGGACATTCCCTGTTGCTCCAGACTGACATGGAGGACATTCCCCTGTACCTCCAGACTGACATGGAGGACATTCCCCTGTAACTCCAGACTGACATGGAGGACATTCCCCTGTAACTCCAGACTGACATGGAGGACATTCCCCCTGTAACTCCAGACTGACATGGAGGACATTCCCCCTGTAGCTCCAGACTGACATGGAGGACATTCCCCCTGTAGCTCCAGACTGACATGGAGGACATTCCCCCTGTAACTCCAGACTGACATGGAGGACATTCCCCCTGTAACTCCAGACTGACATGGAGGACATTCCCCCTGTAACTCCAGACTGACATGGAGGACATTCCCTGTTGCTCCAGACTAACATGGAGGACATTCCCCCTGTAACTCCAGACTGACATGGAGGACATTCCCCCTGTAACTCCAGACTGACATGGAGGACATTCCCCCTGTAACTCCAGACTTACATGGAGGACATTCCCCCTGTAACTCCAGACTGACATGGAGGACATTCCCCCTGTAACTCCAGACTGACATGGAGGACATTCCCCCTGTAACTCCAGACTGACATGGAGGACATTCCCTGTAACTCCAGACTAACATGGAGGACATTCCCTGTAGCTCCAGACTTACATGGAGGACATTCCCCTGTTGCTCCAGACTGACATGGAGGACATTCCCCTGTAACTCCAGACTGACATGGAGGACATTCCCCTGTAACTCCAGACTGACATGGAGGACATTCCCCCTGTAGCTCCAGACTGACATGGAGGACATTCCCCCTGTAACTCCAGACTGACATGGAGGACATTCCCCCTGTAACTCCAGACTGACATGGAGGACATTCCCCCTGTAACTCCAGACTGACATGGAGGACATTCCCCCTGTAACTCCAGACTGACATGGAGGACATTCCCCCTGTTGCTCCAGACTGACATGGAGGACATTCCCCCTGTAACTCCAGACTGACATGGAGGACATTCCCCCTGTTGCTCCAGACTAACATGGAGGACATTCCCCCTGTAAATCCAGACTGACATGGAGGACATTCCCCCTGTAACTCCAGACTGACATGGAGGACATTCCCCCTGTAACTCCAGACTGACATGGAGGACATTCCCCCTGTAGCTCCAGACTGACATGGAGGACATTCCCCCTGTAACTCCAGACTGACATGGAGGACATTCCCCTGTAGCTCCAGACTGACATGGAGGACATTCCCCTGTAACTCCAGACTGACATGGAGGACATTCCCCTGTAACTCCAGACTGACATGGAGGACATTCCCCCTGTAGCTCCAGACTGACATGGAGGACATTCCCCCTGTAACTCCAGACTGACATGGAGGACATTCCCCCTGTAGCTCCAGACTGACATGGAGGACATTCCCCCTGTAACTCCAGACTGACATGGAGGACATTCCCCCTGTAACTCCAGACTGACATGGAGGACATTCCCCCTTTTGCTCCAGACTGACATGGAGGACATTCCCCCTGTAACTCCAGACTGACATGGAGGACATTCCCCCTGTAACTCCAGACTGACATGGAGGACATTCCCCCTTTTTGCTCCAGACTGACATTTTCCCCATTAAGTGTTTCAGTTGGTGGCACCAGCCCATGATTTGGTCCAAGTGATTTCTTTTTGCGGCATTAAGCAATTTAACTTTTTTTTTAGGCCTACCATTTCATAAAGTCATTAAGTGCTTTATTAAAATGTGTAATCGACTACTGAGATGTTATTGGAGAAATAAGTTGTTTCATCTTTTCATGTTGTGATGAAAAATATTTTAATGAGGAAAACGTGCAACCTAATCCAGTGATTGTCATAATGGTTGTTGAGCTATTGTTATATTTTACTTTTACAATAGGGCTCCCGAATGTTCAGAGATGTTTTATTTGTTTAACAGAGATGAATTTGGCTTCCTCGTTACGTGCTCTAATATCATAGGCTGATTCACCACCTGAGTGTAAACTCAGTCTCCCCCAGGAAAGGAGAGAAAGAGAGTGACCCACTTGACACAGCAGCGAAACAGCTACAAGGGGCAGGCAGACACTTTCGCTATATGAGGATAATGTACTTTACTGTTTGACCAAATCATGATTTAAAAATTTTTTGTTGTTGAATGAACTAATGTGCAGGCCGCACCGATTCGACCAATAGGACCCCTCGAACAAATCCGCACAGCCACGTAAACGGGTCGCAAAATGCAACTAAATGGTCACAGGCTTTTCACTATAGCCGCACTCTCAAACTTTTGTTTTACTTCAATGGAAAAGGCCTCCATCTTCGCAACCAACAGCGGCCTATGCCCTGGCTCGCCTCAGCAGCCCCGGACAATTCGGCTACAATTTTATTTATGTGCTTTTTATTTATTTTATTGGCCTAAAGCTGGCAACTACCGGCTGATTGAAATTCTGCTACCTAGACTAGCCTACAGCACCATAATGATCCTCCCTAGACTAGCCTACAGCACCACAATGATCCTCCCTAGACTAGCCTACAGCACCACAATGATCCTCCCTAGACTAGCCTACAGCACCACAATGATCCTCCCTAGACTAGCCTACAACACCACAATGATCCTCCCTAGACTAGTCTACAACACCACAATGATCCTCCCTAGACTAGCCTACAACACCACAATGATCCTCCCTAGACTAGCCTACAGCACCACAATGATCCTCCCTAGACTAGCCTACAACACCACAATGATCCTCCCTAGACTAGCCTACAGCACCACAATGATCCTCCCTAGACTAGCCTACAGCACCATAATGATCCTCCCTAGACTAGCCTACAGCACCACAACGATCCTCCCTAGACTAGCCTACAGCACCACAGTGATCCTCCCTAGACTAGCCTACAGCACCACAGTGATCCTCCCTAGACTAGCCTACAGCAGCACAATGATCCTCCCTAGACTAGCCTACAGCACCACAATATAATGATCCTCCCTAGACTAGCCTACAACAATACAATGATCCTCCCTAGACTAGCCTACAGCAATACAATGATCCTCCCTAGACTAGCCTACAGCACCACAGTGATACTCCCTAGACTAGCCTACAGCACCACAATATAATGATCCTCCCTAGACTAGCCTACAACACCACAATGATCCTCCCTAGACTAGCCTACAGCACCACAATATAATGATCCTCCCTAGACTAGCCTACAACACCACAATGATCCTCCCTAGACTAGCCTACAGCACCACAATACAATGATCCTCCCTAGACTAGCCTACAGCACCACAATGATCCTCCCTAGACTAGCCTACATAACCACAATGATCCTCCCTAGACTAGTCTACAGCACCACAATGATCCTCCCTAGACTAGTCTACAGCACCACAATGATCCTCCCTAGACTAGCCTACAACACCACAATGATCCTCCCTAGACTAGCCTACAGCACCACAATACAATGATCCTCCCTAGACTAGCCTACAACACCACAATGATCCTCCCTAGACTAGCCTACAGCACCACAATTATCCTCCCTAGACTAGCCTACAGCACCACAACGATCCTCCCTAGACTAGCCTACAACACTACAATACAATGATCCTCCCTAGACTAGCCTACAACTCTACAATACAATGATCCTCCCTAGACTAGCCTACAGCACCACAATGATCCTCCCTAGACTAGTCTACAGCACCACAATGATCCTCCCTAGACTAGCCTACAACACCACAATGATCCTCCCTAGACTAGCCTACAACACCACAATGATCCTCCCTAGACTAGCCTACAACTCTCCAATACAATGATCCTCCCTAGACTAGCCTACAACTCTCCAATACAATGATCCTCCCTAGACTAGCCTACAACAATACAATGATCCTCCCTAGACTAGCCTACAACTCTCCAATACAATGATCCTCCCTAGACTAGCCTACAACACTACAATACAATGATCCTCCCTAGACTAGCCTACAGCACCACAATGATCCTCCCTAGACTAGCCTACAACTCTCCAATACAACGATCCTCCCTAGACTAGCCTACAACACCACAATGATCCTCCCTAGACTAGCCTACAGCACCACAATGATCCTCCCTAGACTAGCCTACAACACCACAATACAATGATCCTCCCTAGACTAGCCTACAACACCACAATGATCCTCCCTAGACTAGCCTACAACACCACAATGATCCTCCCTAGACTAGCCTACAGCACCACAATGATCCTCCCTAGACTAGCCTACAACACCACAATGATCCTCCCTAGACTAGCCTACAACACCACAATGATCCTCCCTAGACTAGCCTACAGCACTACAATACAATGATCCTCCCTAGACTAGCCTACAACAACACAATGATCCTCCCTAGACTAGCCTACAGCACCACAATACAATGATCCTCCCTAGACTAGCCTACAACAATACAATGATCCTCCCTAGACTAGCCTACAACACCACAATGATCCTCCCTAGACTAGCCTACAGCACCACAATGATCCTCCCTAGACTAGCCTACAGCACCACAATACAATGATCCTCCCTAGACTAGCCTACAACACAACAATACAATGATCCTCCCTAGACTAGCCTACAACACCACAATGATCCTCCCTAGACTAGCCTACAGCACCACAATGATCCTCCCTAGACTAGCCTACAACACCACAATACAATGATCCTCCCTAGACTAGCCTACAACACCACAATACAATGATCCTCCCTAGACTAGCCTACAGCACCACAATACAATGATCCTCCTAGACTAGCCTACAACACAACAATACAATGATCCTCCCTAGACTAGCCTACAACACAACAATACAATGATCCTCCCTAGACTAGCCTACAACACCACAATGATCCTCCCTAGACTAGCCTACAACACCACAATACAATGATCCTCCCTAGACTAGCCTACAACACCACAATACAATGATCCTCCCTAGACTAGCCTACAGCACCACAATGATCCTCCCTAGACTAGCCTACAACACCACAATACAATGATCCTCCCTAGACTAGCCTACAACAATACAATGATCCTCCCTAGACTAGCCTACAACACCACAATGATCCTCCCTAGACTAGCCTACAACACCACAATACAGTCCTCCCTAGACTAGCCTACAACAATACAATGATCCTCCCTAGACTAGCCTACAACACCACAATGATCCTCCCTAGACTAGCCTACAACACTACAATACAATGATCCTCCCTAGACTAGCCTACAACACCACAATGATCCTCCCTAGACTAGCCTACAACACCACAATGATCCTCCCTAGACTAGCCTACAACACCACAATGATCCTCCCTAGACTAGCCTACAACACCACAATGATCCTCCCTAGACTAGCCTACAACACTACAATACAATGATCCTCCCTAGACTAGCCTACAGCACCACAGTGATACTCCCTAGACTAGCCTACAGCACCACAATATAATGATCCTCCCTAGACTAGCCTACAACACAACAATACAATGATCCTCCCTAGACTAGCCTACAGCACCACAATGATCCTCCCTAGACTAGCCTACAGCACCACAATGATCCTCCCTAGACTAGCCTACAACTCTCCAATACAATGATCCTCCCTAGACTAGCCTACAATGATCCTCCCTAGACTAGCCTACAACTCTCCAATACAATGATCCTCCCTAGACTAGCCTACAACACCACAATGATCCTCCTAGACTAGCCTACAACAATACAATGATCCTCCCTAGACTAGCTCTACAACACTACAATACAATGATCCTCCCTAGACTAGCCTTACAACTCCAATACAATGATCCTCCCTAGACTAGCCTACAGCACCACAATGATCCTCCCTAGACTAGCCTACAGCACCACAATGATCCTCCCTAGACTAGCCTACAACAATACAATGATCCTCCCTAGACTAGCCTACAACACACAATACAATGATCCTCCCTAGACTAGCCTACAGCACCACAATGATCCTCCCTAGACTAGCCTACAGCACAATACAATGATCCTCCCTAGACTAGCCTACAACAATACAATGATCCTCCCTAGACTAGCCTACAACACCACAATGATCCTCCTAGACTAGTCTACAACACTACAATACAATGATCCTCCCTAGACTAGCCTACAACACCACAATGATCCTCCCTAGACTAGCCTACAGCACCACAATACAATGATCCTCCCTAGACTAGCCTACAACAACACAATGATCCTCCCTAGACTAGCCTACAGCACCACAATACAATGATCCTCCCTAGACTAGCCTACAACACAACAATACAATGATCCTCCCTAGACTAGCCTACAGCACCACAATGATCCTCCCTAGACTAGCCTACAGCACCACAATACAATGATCCTCCCTAGACTAGCCTACAACACTACAATACAATGATCCTCCCTAGACTAGCCTACAACACCACAATGATCCTCCCTAGACTAGCCTACAGCACCACAATGATCCTCCCTAGACTAGCCTACACCAACAATACAATGATCCTCCCTAGACTAGCCTACAACACTACAATACAATGATCCTGCCTAGACTAGCCTACAACACTACAATACAATGATCCTCCCTAGACTAGCCTACAGCACCACAATGATCCTCCCTAGACTAGCCTACAACACTACAATACAATGATCCTCCCTAGACTAGCCTACAACACCACAATACAATGATCCTCCCTAGACTAGCCTACAACACCACAATACAATGATCCTCCCTAGACTAGCCTACAGCACCACAATGATCCTCCCTAGACTAGCCTACAACTCTCCAATACAATGATCCTCCCTAGACTAGCCTACAACAATACAATGATCCTCCCTAGACTAGCCTACAACTCTCCAATACAATGATCCTCCCTAGACTAGCCTACAACACTCCAATACAATGATCCTCCCTAGACTAGCCTACAGCACCACAATGATCCTCCCTAGACTAGCCTACAACACCACAATGATCCTCCTAGACTAGCCTACTGATCCTCCTAGACTAGCCTACAGCACCACAATGATCCTCCCTAGACTAGCCTACAACACCACAATGATCCTCCTAGACTAGCCTACAGCAGACTACACACAATACAATGATCCTCCTAGACTAGCCTACAACAATACAATGATCCTCCCTAGACTAGCCTACAACTCTCCAATACAATGATCCTCCCTAGACTAGCCTACAACACCACAATGATCCTCCTAGACTAGCCTACAGCACCACAATGATCCTCCTAGACTAGCCTACAACACCACAATGATCCTCCCTAGACTAGCCTACAACACCACAATGATCCTCCCTAGACTAGCCTACAACACCACAATGATCCTCCCTAGACTAGCCTACAACACCACAATGATCCTCCTAGACTAGCCTACAACACCACAATGATCCTCCCTAGACTAGCCTACAACACTACAATACAATGATCCTCCCTAGACTAGCCTACAACACCACAATGATCCTCCCTAGACTAGCCTACAACACCACAATGATCCTCCCTAGACTAGCCTACAACACCACAATGATCCTCCCTAGACTAGCCTACAGCACCACAATGATCCTCCCTAGACTAGCCTACAACACCACAATGATCCTCCCTAGACTAGCCTACAACACCACAATGATCCTCCCTAGACTAGCCTACAACACCACAATGATCCTCCCTAGACTAGCCTACAACACCACAATACAATGATCCTCCCTAGACTAGCCTACAACACCACAATGATCCTCCCTAGACTAGCCTACAACACCACAATGATCCTCCCTAGACTAGCCTACAACACCACAATGATCCTCCCTAGACTAGCCTACAGCACCACAATGATCCTCCCTAGACTAGCCTACAACACCACAATGATCCTCCTAGACTAGCCTACACCACCACAATACAATGATCCTCCCTAGACTAGCCTACAGCACCACAATGATCCTCCCTAGACTAGCCTACAACACCACAATGATCCTCCCTAGACTAGCCTACAGCACCACAATGATCCTCCCTAGACTAGCCTACAACACCACAATGATCCTCCCTAGACTAGCCTACAACACCACAATGATCCTCCCTAGACTAGCCTACAACACTACAATACAATGATCCTCCCTAGACTAGCCTACAGCACCACAATGATCCTCCCTAGACTAGCCTACAGCACCACAATGATCCTCCTAGACTAGCCTACAACAGCACCAATACAATGATCCTCCCTAGACTAGCCTACAACAATACAATGATCCTCCCTAGACTAGCCTACAACACTACAATACAATGATCCTCCCTAGACTAGCCTACAGCACCACAATGATCCTCCCTAGACTAGCCTACAGCACCACAATGATCCTCCCTAGACTAGCCTACAACAATACAATGATCCTCCCTAGACTAGCCTACAACACTACAATACAATGATCCTCCCTAGACTAGCCTACAGCACTACAATACAATGATCCTCCCTAGACTAGCCTACAACAACACAATGATCCTCCCTAGACTAGCCTACAGCACCACAATGATCCTCCCTAGACTAGCCTACAACAATACAATGATCCTCCCTAGACTAGCCTACAGCACCACAATACAATGATCCTCCCTAGACTAGCCTACAACAATACAATGATCCTCCCTAGACTAGCCTACAGCACCACAATACAATGATCCTCCCTAGACTAGCCTACAACAATACAATGATCCTCCCTAGACTAGCCTACAGCACCACAATGATCCTCCCTAGACTAGCCTACAGCACCACAATGATCCTCCCTAGACTAGCCTACAGCACCACAATGATCCTCCCTAGACTAGCCTACAACACCACAATGATCCTCCTAGACTAGCCTACAACACTACAATACAATGATCCTCCCTAGACTAGCCTACAGCACCACAATGATCCTCCCTAGACTAGCCTACAGCACCACAATGATCCTCCCTAGACTAGCCTACAACAATACAATGATCCTCCCTAGACTAGCCTACAACACTACAATACAATGATCCTGCCTAGACTAGCCTACAACACTACAATATAATGATCCTCCCTAGACTAGCCTACAGCACCACAATGATCCTCCCTAGACTAGCCTACAACACTACAATACAATGATCCTCCCTAGACTAGCCTACAACTCTACAATACAATGATCCTCCCTAGACTAGCCTACAACAACACAATGATCGTCCCTAGACTAGCCTACAGCACCACAATGATCCTCCCTAGACTAGCCTACAACAATACAATGATCCTCCCTAGACTAGCCTACAACTCTCCAATACAATGATCCTCCCTAGACTAGCCTACAACTCTCCAATACAATGATCCTCCCTAGACTAGCCTACAGCACCACACAGTCCTCCCTAGACTAGCCTACAGCACAATACAATGATCCTCCCTAGACTAGGCCTACAACACAATACAATGATCCTCCCTAGACTGGCCTACAACACTACACAATGATCCTCCCTAGACTAGCCTACAACACTCAATACAATGATCCTCCCTAGACTAGCCTACAACAACACACATGATCCTCCTAGACTAGCCTACAGCACCACAATGATCCTCCCTAGACTAGCCTACAGCACCACAATACAATCCTCCTAGACTAGCCTACAGCACCAATACAATGATCCTCCCTAGACTAGCCTACAACAATACAATGATCCTCCCTAGACTAGCCTACAACTCTCCAATACAATGATCCTCCCTAGACTAGCCTACAACACTACAATACAATGATCCTCCTAGACTAGCCTACAACACCACAATGATCCTCCCTAGACTAGCCTACAACACCAATACAATGATCCTCCCTAGACTAGCCTACAACACTACAATACAATGATCCTCCCTAGACTAGCCTACAACACCACAATGATCCTCCCTAGACTAGCCTACAATGATCCTCCCTAGACTAGCCTACAGCACCACAATGATCCTCCTAGACTAGACTAGCCTACAACAACACAATGATCCTCCCTAGATGGCCTACAATACAATGATCCTCCCTAGACTAGCCTACAACACTACAATACAATGATCCTCCCTAGACTAGCCTACAGCACTGATCCTCCCTAGACTAGGCCTACAACACCACAATGATCCTCCCTAGACTAGCCTACAACACTACAATGATCCTCCTAGACTAGCCTACAACAACACAATGATCCTCCCTAGACTAGCCTACAGCACCACAATGATCCTCCTAGACTAGCCTACAGCACCACAATGATCCTCCCTAGACTAGCCTACAGCACCACAATGATCCTCCTAGACTAGCCTACAGCACCACAATACAGATCCTCCCTAGACTAGCCTACAACAATACAATGATCCTCCCTAGACTAGCCTACAGCACCAATACAATGATCCTCCCTAGACTAGCCTACAGCACTACAATACAATGATCCTCCCTAGACTGCCTACAACACTACAATACAATGATCCTGATCCTCCCTAGACTAGCCTACAACTCTACAATACAATGATCCTCCCTAGACTAGCCTACAGCACCACATACAATGATCCTCCCTAGACTAGCCTACAACAATACAATGATCCTCCCTAGACTAGCCTACAGCACCACAATGATCCTCCCTAGACTAGCCTACAGCACCACAATGATCCTCCCTAGACTAGCCTACAGCACCACAATGATCCTCCCTAGACTAGCCTACAACACTACAATACAATGATCCTCCCTAGACTAGCCTACAGCACCACAATGATCCTCCCTAGACTAGCCTACAACACCACAATGATCCTCCCTAGACTAGCCTACAACACCAATACAATGATCCTCCTAGACTAGCCTACAACAATACAATGATCCTCCCTAGACTAGCCTACAACACAATGATCCTAGACTAGCCTACAACACTACAATACAATGATCCTCCCTAGACTAGCCTACAGCACCACAATACAATGATCCTCCCTAGACTAGCCTACAACAACACAATGATCCTCCCTAGACTAGCCTACAGCACCACAATGATCCTCCCTAGACTAGCCTACAGCACCACAATGATCCTCCCTAGACTAGCCTACAACACCACAATGATCCTCCCTAGACTAGCCTACAGCACCACAATGATCCTCCCTAGACTAGCCTACAACAATACAATGATCCTCCCTAGACTAGCCTACAACAATACAATGATCCTCCCTAGACTAGCCAGCCTAGACAGCCTACATACACAATGATCCTCCCTAGACTAGCCTACAACACAATACAATGATCCTCCCTAGACTAGCCTACAACAATACAATGATCCTCCCTAGACTAGCCTACAGCACCACAATGATCCTCCCTAGACTAGCCTACAACACCACAATGATCCTCCCTAGACTAGCCTACAACACACAATACAATGATCCTCCTAGACTAGCCTACAACACCAATACAATGATCCTCCCTAGACTAGCCTACAACACTACAATACAATGATCCTCCCTAGACTAGCCTACAGCACTACAATACAATGATCCTCCCTAGACTAGCCTACAACACCACAATGATCCTCCCTAGACTAGCCTACAACACACACAATGATCCTCCTAGACTAGCCTACAACAGCACCAATACAATGATCCTCCCTAGACTAGCCTACAGCACACACAATGATCCTCCCTAGACTAGCCTACAGCACCACAATGAT
This sequence comes from Brachymystax lenok tsinlingensis, assembly GCA_030435695.1. Classification (NCBI taxonomy): domain Eukaryota; kingdom Metazoa; phylum Chordata; class Actinopteri; order Salmoniformes; family Salmonidae; genus Brachymystax; species Brachymystax lenok. The sequence continues at coordinate 1,305,607 of CM059785.1, forward strand.
CCTCCCTAGACTAGCCTACAACACCACAATACAATGATCCTCCCTAGACTAGCCTACAGCACCACAATGATCCTCCCTAGACTAGCCTACAACACTACAATACAATGATCCTCCCTAGACTAGCCTACAACACCACAATGATCCTCCCTAGACTAGCCTACAGCACCACAATGATCCTCCCTAGACTAGCCTACAGCACCACAATATAATGATCCTCCCTAGACTAGCCTACAACACCACAATGATCCTCCCTAGACTAGCCTACACACAGCACCACAATGATCCTCCCTAGACTAGCCTACAACACCACAATGATCCTCCCTAGACTAGCCTACAGCACCACAATACAATGATCCTCCTAGACTGGCCTACAGCACACACAATGATCCTCCCTAGACTAGCCTACAACACCACAATGATCCTCCTAGACTAGCCTACAGCACCACAATGATCCTCCCTAGACTAGCCTACAACTCTACAATACAATGATCCTCCCTAGACTAGCCTACAGCACCACAATGATCCTCCCTAGACTAGCCTACAACTCTACAATACAATGATCCTCCCTAGACTAGCCTACAACACCACAATGATCCTCCCTAGACTAGCCTACAGCACCACAATGATCCTCCCTAGACTAGCCTACAGCACCACAATATAATGATCCTCCCTAGACTAGCCTACAACACCACAATACAATGATCCTCCCTAGACTAGCCTACAGCACCACAATGATCCTCCCTAGACTAGCCTACAACTCTCCAATACAATGATCCTCCCTAGACTAGCCTACAACACCAGCCACAATGATCCTCCCTAGACTAGCCTACAGCACCACAATACAATGATCCTCCCTAGACTAGCCTACAACAACACAATGATCGTCCCTAGACTAGCCTACAGCACCACAATGATCCTCCCTAGACTAGCCTACAACTCTCCAATACAATGATCCTCCCTAGACTAGCCTACAACTCTCCAATACAATGATCCTCCCTAGACTAGCCTACAACAATACAATGATCCTCCCTAGACTAGCCTACAACAATACAATGATCCTCCCTAGACTAGCCTACAACTCTCCAATACAATGATCCTCCCTAGACTAGCCTACAACTCTCCAATACAATGATCCTCCCTAGACTAGCCTACAGCACCACAATGATCCTCCCTAGACTAGCCTACAGCACCACAATGATCCTCCCTAGACTAGCCTACAACAATACAATGATCCTCCCTAGACTAGCCTACAACTCTCCAATATAATGATCCTCCCTAGACTAGCCTACAACACTACAATACAATGATCCTCCCTAGACTAGCCTACAACTCTCCAATACAATGATCCTCCCTAGACTAGCCTACAGCACCACAATGATCCTCCCTAGACTAGCCTACAACAACACAATGATCCTCCCTAGACTAGTCTACAACACCACAATGATCCTCCCTAGACTAGCCTACAACACCACAATGATCCTCCCTAGACTAGCCTACAACACCACAATGATCCTCCCTAGACTAGCCTACAACAATACAATGATCCTCCCTAGACTAGCCTACAACACTACAATACAATGATCCTGCCTAGACTAGCCTACAACACTACAATACAATGATCCTCCCTAGACTAGCCTACAACTCTCCAATACAATGATCCTGCCTAGACTAGCCTACAACAACACAATACAATGATCCTCCCTAGACTAGCCTACAGCACCACAATGATCCTCCCTAGACTAGCCTACAACACTACAATACAATGATCCTCCCTAGACTAGCCTACAGCACCACAATGATCCTCCCTAGATTAGCCTACAACACCACAATGATCCTCCCTAGACTAGCCTACAACACCACAATGATCCTCCCTAGACTAGCCTACAACACTACAATACAATGATCCTCCCTAGACTAGCCTACAGCACCACAATGATCCTCCCTAGACTAGCCTACAACACCACAATGATCCTCCCTAGACTAGCCTACAGCACCACAATGATCCTCCCTAGACTAGCCTACAACACCACAATGATCCTCCCTAGACTAGCCTACAACACCACAATGATCCTCCCTAGACTAGCCTACAACACTACAATACAATGATCCTCCCTAGACTAGCCTACAGCACCACAATGATCCTCCCTAGACTAGCCTACAACACCACAATGATCCTCCCTAGACTAGCCTACAGCACCACAATGATCCTCCCTAGACTAGCCTACAACACCACAATGATCCTCCCTAGACTAGCCTACAACACCACAATGATCCTCCCTAGACTAGCCTACAGCACCACAATACAATGATCCTCCCTAGACTAGCCTACAACACCACAATGATCCTCCCTAGACTAGCCTACAGCACCACAATGATCCTCCCTAGACTAGCCTACAGCACCACAATGATCCTCCCTAGACTAGCCTACAACACCACAATGATCCTCCCTAGACTAGCCTACAGCACCACAATATAATGATCCTCCCTAGACTAGCCTACAGCACCACAATGATCCTCCCTAGACTAGTCTACAACACCACAATGATCCTCCCTAGACTAGCCTACAACTCTCCAATACAATGATCCTCCCTAGACTAGCCTACAACACCACAATGATCCTCCCTAGACTAGCCTACAACTCTCCAATACAATGATCCTCCCTAGACTAGCCTACAACACTACAATATAATGATCCTCCCTAGACTAGCCTACAGCACCACAGTGATACTCCCTAGACTAGCCTACAGCACCACAATATAATGATCCTCCCTAGACTAGCCTACAACACCACAATACAATGATCCTCCCTAGACTAGCCTACAGCACCACAATATAATGATCCTCCCTAGACTAGCCTACAACAATACAATGCATATTGCATTATTGTTTTCTAGTGAGTACAATTCTACTCTAGACTATAAACTGCAGTGCAAATGTCATTTGAATAACACTTCAATACAGCCTAAATATTTAAACTGTATTTCCATGTACCAGAAACACAACCTGTCACAATGTTTTAATGTGATGAAGCTACTTCAAAAGTTTCCTGTAGTCTCCTGTAGTCTCCTGTAGTGTCTCCTGTAGTGTCTCCTGTAGAGTCTCCTGTATAGTCTCCTGTAGATTCTCCTGTAGAGTCTCCTGTAGTCTCCTATAGAGTCTCCGGTAGTCTCCTGTAGAGTCTCCTATAGTGTCTCCTGTAGAGTCTCCTGTAGAGTCTCCTGTGGTCTCCTGTAGTCTCCTGTAGAGTCCTGTAGAGTCTCCTGTAGAGTCACCTGTAGTCTCTTGTAGAGTCTCCTGTAGAGTCTCCTGTAGTCTCCTGTAGAGTCTCCTGTAGAGTCACCTGTAGTCTCTTGTAGAGTCTCCTGTAGAGTCTCCTGTAGTCTCCTGTAGAGTCTCCGGTAGAGTCTCCGGTAGTCTCCTGTAGTTTCCTGTAGAGTCTCCTGTAGTCTCCTGTAGAGTCTCCTGTAGTCTCCTGTAGAGTCTCCTGTAGAGTCTCCAGTAGAGTCTCCTGTAGAGTCTCCTATAGTCTCCTGTAGAGTCTCCTGTAGAGTCTCCTGTAGTCTCCTGTAGAGTCTCCTGTAGAGTGTGCCGTAGAGTCTCCTGTAGTCTCCTGTAGAGTCTCCTGTAGAGTCTCCTGTAGAGTCTCCTGTAGTCTCCTGTAGAGTCTCCTGTAGAGTCTCCTGTAGTGTCCTGTAGAGTCTCCTGTAGTGTCCTGTAGAGTCTCCTGTAGTCTCCTGTAGAGTCTCCTGTAGACTACCTACGCATGTTCATCCACTCCAGTCTAATACACTGAACAAAAATAGTAAAGCTAACAGGCAACAATTTCTGAGTTACAGTTCACATAAGGAAATCAGTAAATTGAAATAAATGTATTATGCCCTAATCTATGGATTTCACTTGGCTGGGCAGGGGTGCAGCCTATGGTGGGTCTTGGAGGGCATAGGCCCACCCACTGGGGAGCCAGGCCCAGCCAATCAGAGTTTTTCCCCACAAAAGGGCTTTACTATAGACAGAGACACCCCCCCACAGACGTTCCCACAGGGGGGTCATGTTTTTATGTTGCTTTTTTTTTATGACACCTTGAGTTGGACCCCCTACCCCAGTACATTTCACACTGTCTTTAAGGTCATCAAAGATGCATTTGAAACATTGTTGGTCCTTTTAGGCTGAGGTCTCAGTCAGAGCCTCAGACTGTAGTGACTCTCATGACCAGCTCCCGGGTGCTGTGGCTGGGGTGGCCGTGGGCCTCTGGCTGCCTCAGGTGGCTGAGGAGGTGGAGGATATTGTAGGCAGCACAGTGTTGGTCTGGTCCAGCTGTCCCACTGGCCTGCTCAGTGGAACCCTGTGTGACCAGCCCTATCCCTGTGGCTGGTGATGCTGTAGCTAAGTCCGGTGCTGTGGCGGCAACAGCCAGAGGGGAGGTGGCGGAGGATAGTCCTAGTCCTGTCCCAGGATGGTTTCTCTGGCTAGACTGAGGCTGAGAGAGAGTCCGCACTGTGGCTGCTTTCTTCAGGTCCTCACTGTCAGTGGTCTTGTCGTAGTTGAGAACCTTCCACTGCTGGTTGACAGCCTGCCACCGGTTAAAGATACGGAACACTGAAGGTCCTTCATGGATGATTAGAGCTGCAGGGGAAGATAAGACATTAATATCAGTTAGGGAGCGGTGGGAGCGGTGGCCGTGTTCAGAGTTTTGGAGAGTCTGATGTGGCCAAAGTAAAATGCCTGGTACTCAGGCCCAGAAACTAGGATATGCACAGTTTCTAAAACTGTTTAAATAATGTCTGTGAGTATAACAGAACTGATTTGGCAGGCGAAAACCAGAGAAAAATCCATCCGGAAAAATGTGATTCTGTGAAGTGACTCTTTTCCCATTGACTTGGTATTGAAAGGAGGGGAATCCATCTCCCAGGTTGCAGTACCTATGGATTCCACTAGATGTCAACAGTCTTTAGACAAGGTTTCATGCGTTTATCTAGAAAAATCAAGGAGTAAGACAAGTTTTGGCAAGTGGACTAAGGACTTTTCTCTTTGGCGACGGGGCGTGAGCATGCGTCTCGTTCTTTTCCTTTTCTATCGCCCAGGATATTATCCGTGTGAAATATTATCATTTATATACATATTAGTGTACCTAAGGATCGATTAGAAACGTTGTTTGAGTTGTTTGGACAAAGTTTATATGTATGTTTTTAACGCTTTGTATGTCTTGTATAATGGACGAGTGGACAGTGGATTATCTGAACAAAATGCGCCAACCAAACGGAGCTTTATGGATATAAAGAGGGACTTTATCGAACAAAAGGAACATTTATTGCGTTGCTGGGACCCTTTGGATTGCCATCAGAGGAAGATCTTCAAAAGGAAACAATACCTCCCTAGACTAGCCTACAACACCACAATGATCCTCCCTAGACTAGCCTACAACTCTCCAATACAATGATCCTCCCTAGACTAGCCTACAACACTACAATATAATGATCCTCCCTAGACTAGCCTACAGCACCACAGTGATACTCCCTAGACTAGCCTACAGCACCACAATATAATGATCCTCCCTAGACTAGCCTACAACACCACAATACAATGATCCTCCCTAGACTAGCCTACAGCACCACAATATAATGATCCTCCCTAGACTAGCCTACAACAATACAATGCATATTGCATTATTGTTTTCTAGTGAGTACAATTCTACTCTAGACTATAAACTGCAGTGCAAATGTCATTTGAATAACACTTCAATACAGCCTAAATATTTAAACTGTATTTCCATGTACCAGAAACACAACCTGTCACAATGTTTTAATGTGATGAAGCTACTTCAAAAGTTTCCTGTAGTCTCCTGTAGTCTCCTGTAGTGTCTCCTGTAGTGTCTCCTGTAGAGTCTCCTGTATAGTCTCCTGTAGATTCTCCTGTAGAGTCTCCTGTAGTCTCCTATAGAGTCTCCGGTAGTCTCCTGTAGAGTCTCCTATAGTGTCTCCTGTAGAGTCTCCTGTAGAGTCTCCTGTGGTCTCCTGTAGTCTCCTGTAGAGTCCTGTAGAGTCTCCTGTAGAGTCACCTGTAGTCTCTTGTAGAGTCTCCTGTAGAGTCTCCTGTAGTCTCCTGTAGAGTCTCCTGTAGAGTCACCTGTAGTCTCTTGTAGAGTCTCCTGTAGAGTCTCCTGTAGTCTCCTGTAGAGTCTCCGGTAGTCTCCTGTAGTTTCCTGTAGAGTCTCCTGTAGTCTCCTGTAGAGTCTCCTGTAGTCTCCTGTAGGAGTCTCCTGTAGAGTCTCCAGTAGAGTCTCCTGTAGAGTCTCCTATAGTCTCCTGTAGAGTCTCCTGTAGAGTCTCCTGTAGTCTCCTGTAGAGTCTCCTGTAGAGTGTGCCGTAGAGTCTCCTGTAGTCTCCTGTAGAGTCTCCTGTAGAGTCTCCTGTAGAGTCTCCTGTAGTCTCCTGTAGAGTCTCCTGTAGAGTCTCCTGTAGTGTCCTGTAGAGTCTCCTGTAGTGTCCTGTAGAGTCTCCTGTAGTCTCCTGTAGAGTCTCCTGTAGACTACCTACGCATGTTCATCCACTCCAGTCTAATACACTGAACAAAAATAGTAAAGCTAACAGGCAACAATTTCTGAGTTACAGTTCACATAAGGAAATCAGTAAATTGAAATAAATGTATTATGCCCTAATCTATGGATTTCACTTGGCTGGGCAGGGGTGCAGCCTATGGTGGGTCTTGGAGGGCATAGGCCCACCCACTGGGGAGCCAGGCCCAGCCAATCAGAGTTTTTCCCCACAAAAGGGCTTTACTATAGACAGAGACACCCCCCCACAGACGTTCCCACAGGGGGGTCATGTTTTTATGTTGCTTTTTTTTTATGACACCTTGAGTTGGACCCCCTACCCCAGTACATTTCACACTGTCTTTAAGGTCATCAAAGATGCATTTGAAACATTGTTGGTCCTTTTAGGCTGAGGTCTCAGTCAGAGCCTCAGACTGTAGTGACTCTCATGACCAGCTCCCGGGTGCTGTGGCTGGGGTGGCCGTGGGCCTCTGGCTGCCTCAGGTGGCTGAGGAGGTGGAGGATATTGTAGGCAGCACAGTGTTGGTCTGGTCCAGCTGTCCCACTGGCCTGCTCAGTGGAACCCTGTGTGACCAGCCCTATCCCTGTGGCTGGTGATGCTGTAGCTAAGTCCGGTGCTGTGGCGGCAACAGCCAGAGGGGAGGTGGCGGAGGATAGTCCTAGTCCTGTCCCAGGATGGTTTCTCTGGCTAGACTGAGGCTGAGAGAGAGTCCGCACTGTGGCTGCTTTCTTCAGGTCCTCACTGTCAGTGGTCTTGTCGTAGTTGAGAACCTTCCACTGCTGGTTGACAGCCTGCCACCGGTTAAAGATACGGAACACTGAAGGTCCTTCATGGATGATTAGAGCTGCAGGGGAAGATAAGACATTAATATCAGTTAGGGAGCGGTGGGAGCGGTGGCCGTGTTCAGAGTTTTGGAGAGTCTGATGTGGCCAAAGTAAAATGCCTGGTACTCAGGCCCAGAAACTAGGATATGCACAGTTTCTAAAACTGTTTAAATAATGTCTGTGAGTATAACAGAACTGATTTGGCAGGCGAAAACCAGAGAAAAATCCATCCGGAAAAATGTGATTCTGTGAAGTGACTCTTTTCCCATTGACTTGGTATTGAAAGGAGGGGAATCCATCTCCCAGGTTGCAGTACCTATGGATTCCACTAGATGTCAACAGTCTTTAGACAAGGTTTCATGCGTTTATCTAGAAAAATCAAGGAGTAAGACAAGTTTTGGCAAGTGGACTAAGGACTTTTCTCTTTGACGCACGGGACGTGAGCATGCGTCTCGTTCTTTTCCTTTTCTATCGCCCAGGATATTATCCGTGTGAAATATTATCATTTATATACATATTAGTGTACCTAAGGATCGATTAGAAACGTTGTTTGAGTTGTTTGGACAAAGTTTATATGTATGTTTTTAACGCTTTGTATGTCTTGTATAATGGACGAGTGGACAGTGGATTATCTGAACAAAATGCGCCAACCAAACGGAGCTTTATGGATATAAAGAGGGACTTTATCGAACAAAAGGAACATTTATTGCGTTGCTGGGACCCTTTGGATTGCCATCAGAGGAAGATCTTCAAAAGGAAGCAATTTATTTTAACGCTATTTTTGAGTTTTGTGACACCCTTGCTGGTTATGAAATTATGCTAATGCAGGAATTACGCGGGGCGCTGTCCTCAGACAATCAAATGTTATGCTTTCACCGTAAAGCCTTTTTGAAATCTGACAATGCTGTGAGATTACCAAGATTCTAAGTGTTTGAAGAGTGTGCAACACTTGTATTTTCATGAATGTTTTACATTACTACTTTTGTAATCTGAATTTGGCTCTCTGCATTTTTCCGGATGTTGTTACTACATAGAGTCTTATTAAATAGAGTTTTACTACATAGAGTCTTACTACATAGAGTCTTACTACGTAGAGACTTACTACATAGAGTCTTACTAAGTAGAGACTTACTACATAGAGTCTTACTACGTAGAGTCTTACTACGTAGTCTTACTACGTAGAGACTTACTACATAGAGTCTTACTACATAGAGTCTTACTACGTAGAGTCTTACTAAGTAGAGACTTACTACATAGAGTCTTACTAAGTAGAGACTTACTACGTAGAGTCTTACTACGTAGAGTCTTACTACGTAGAGACTTACTACATAGAGTCTTACTACATAGAGTCTTACTACGTAGAGTCTTACTAAGTAGAGACTTACTACATAGAGTCTTACTACGTAGAGTCTTACTACATAGAGTCTTACTACGTACAGTCTTACTACGTAAAGTCTTACTACGTAGAGTCTTACTACATAGAGTCCTACTACATAGAGTCTTACTACATAGTTTTACTACATAGAGTCGTACTACATAGAGTCTTACTACATAGAGTCTTACTACATAGAGTCGTACTACATAGAGTCTTACTACATAGAGTATTACTACATAGAGTCGTACTACATAGAGTCTTACTACATAGAGTCTTACTACATAGAGTCTTACTACACAGAGTCTTACTATGTAGAGTCTTACTACATAGAGTCTTACTACGTAGAGTCTTACTACATAGAGTCTTACTACATAGTTTTACTACATAGACTCGTACTACATAGAGTCTTACTACATAGAGTCGTACTACATAGAGTCTTACTACATAGTCTTACTACATAGAGTCTTACTACATAGAGTCTTACTACGTAGAGTCTTACTACATAGAGTCTTACTACATAGAGTCTTACTACACAGAGTCTTACTACATAGAGTCTTACTACACAGAGTCTTACTACATAGAGTCCTACTACATAGAGTCTTACTACATAGTTTTACTACATAGAGTCGTACTACATAGAGTCTTACTACATAGAGTCTTACTACATAGAGTCGTACTACATAGAGTCTTACTACATAGAGTATTACTACATAGTCGTACTACATAGTCTTACTACATAGAGTCTTACTACATAGAGTCTTACTACATAGAGTCTTACTACATAGAGTCTTACAACATAGAGTCTTACTATGTAGAGTCTTACTACATAGAGTCTTACTACATAGAGTCTTACTACATAGAGTCGTACTACATAGAGTCTTACTACATAGAGTATTACTACATAGTCGTACTACATAGTCTTACTACATAGAGTCTTACTACATAGAGTCTTACTACATAGAGTCTTACTACATAGAGTCTTACTACATAGAGTCTTACAACATAGAGTCTTACTATGTAGAGTCTTACTACGTAGAGAAATCTAGACACATATGAAGTAAATGGCTCTGATATGATCCATACACCTTCCCATAAGAAATTATGAATATGTTACTATACGCTGTTTGTGACAGTGAGTGAGACATGCAAACATTTGTGTTCTGGGATTTGTACATGTGAAATATTCGTACAGAGGGCTTCCCGATAACATCTCAGTTCAGTTGTTAAAAGTGCTTATTGATACATCAATGTGTGTTTGGCGCATTGGGGAGTGAGTAGCTCTGTCTGATTGGTTGTTGATGCATGGGGAGTGAGTAGCTCTGTCTGATTGGTTGTTGATGCATGGGGAGTGAGTACTCACACTCTCCAGCCCTAACAAGGACTCTAGTCAGTCATCTATCAGACAGACTCACACTCTCCAGCCCTAACAAGGACTCTAGTCAGTCATCTATCAGACAGACTCACACTCTCCAGCCCTAACAAGGACTCTAGTCAGTCATCTATCAGACAGACTCACACTCTCCAGCCCTAACAAGGACTCTAGTCAGTCATCTATCAGACAGACTCACACTCTCCAGCCCTAACAAGGACTCTAGTCAGTCATCTATCAGACAGACTCACACTCTCCAGCCCTAACAAGGACTCTAGTCAGTCATCTATCAGACAGACTCACACTCTCCAGCCCTAACAAGGACTCTAGTCAGTCATCTATCAGACAGACTCACACTCTCCAGCCCGAACAAGGACTCTAATCAGTGTATATAAAACACAACAGAGTACATCAGGGGTAGACAACCCTGGTCCTACATCAGGGGTAGACAACCCTGGTCCTACATCAGGGGTAGACAAGCCTGATCCTACATCAGGGTTAAACAACCCTGGTCCTACATCAGGTAGACACAGCCTGATCCTACATCAGGGTAAACAACCCTGGTCCTACATCAGGGTTAAACAACCCTGGTCCTACATCAGGGGTAGACAACCCTGGTCCTACATCAGGGGTAGACAACCCTGGTCCTACATCAGGGGTAGACAACCCTGGTCCTACATCAGGGTAGACAACCCTGGTCCTACATCAGGTTAAACAACCCTGGTCCTACACATCAGGGCAGACAACCCTGGTCCTACATCAGGGGTAGACAACCCTGGTCCTACACCAGGGGTAGACAACCCTGGTCCTACATCAGGGGTAGATAACCCTGGTCCTACATCAGGGGTAGACAACCCTGGTCCTACATCAGGGGTAGATAACCCTGGTCCTGCATCAGGGTTAGACAAACCTGGTCCTACATCAGGGGTAGACAACCCTGGTCCTACATCAGGGGTAGACAACCCTGGTCCTACATCAGGGGTAGACAACCCTGGTCCTACATCAGGGTTAGACAAACCTGGTCCTACATCAGGGGTAGACAACCCTGGTCCTACATCAGGGGTAGACAACCCTGGTCCTACATCAGGGGTAGACAACCCTGGTCCTACATCAGGGGTAGACAACCCTGGTCCTACATCAGGGGTAGACAAGCCTGGTCCTACATCAGGGCTAAACAACCCTGGTCCTACATCAGGGTTAAACAACCCTGGTCCTACAGCAGGGGTAGACAACCCTGGTCCTACATCAGGGGTAGACAACCCTGGTCCTACATCAGGGGTAGACAAACCTGGTCCTACATCAGGGGTAGACAACCCTGGTCCTACATCAGGGTTAAACAACCCTGGTCCTACATCAGGGGTAGACAACCCTGGTCCTACATCAGGGGTAGACAACCCTGGTCCTACATCAGGGGTAGACAACCCTGGTCCTACATCAGGGGTAGATAACCCTGGTCCTACATCAGGGGTAGACAACCCTGGTCCTACATCAGGGTTAAACAACCCTGGTCCTACATCAGGGGTAGGCAACCCTGGTCCTACATCAGGGTTAAACAACCCTGGTCCTACATCAGGGGTAGGCAACCCTGGTCCTACATCAGGGTTAAACAACCCTGGTCCTACATCAGGGGTAGATAACCCTGGTCCTACATCAGGGTTAGACAAACCTGGTCCTACATCAGGGGTAGACAACCCTGGTCCTACATCAGGGGTAGACAACCCTGGTCCTACATCAGGGGTAGACAACCCTGGTCCTACATCAGGGTTAGACAAACCTGGTCCTACATCAGGGGTAGACAACCCTGGTCCTACATCAGGGGTAGACAACCCTGGTCCTACATCAGGCCCAGGTTAAACAACCCTGGTCCTACATCAGGGGTAGACAACCCTGGACCTACATCAGGGGTAGACAACCCTGGACCTACATCAGGGGTAGACAACCCTGGTCCTACATCAGGGTTAAACAACCCTGGTCCTACATCAGGGGTAGACAACCCTGGTCCTACATCAGGGTTAGACAACCCTGGTCCTACATCAGGGGTAGACAACCCTGGTCCTACATCAGGGGTAGACAACCCTGGTCCTACATCAGGGGTAGACAACCCTGGTCCTACATCAGGGTTAGACAACCCTGGTCCTACATCAGGGGTAGACAACCCTGGTCCTACATCAGGGGTAGACAACCGTGGTCCTGGAGCGCCACTTCATGTTTTTGATTGAACTGACCTGGAAGACCATGGGTGTTGAATTCAGTCAATCACTGAGTCGCCTACCTCTGGAGTAAAGGATTAAAGACTAGAAACTCTCTAAACCAGATGAATAAAGGAACTGAGTCGCCTACCTCTGGAGTAAAGGATTAAAGACTAGAAACTCTCTAAACCAGATGAATAAAGGAACTGAGTCGCCTACCTTTGGAGTAAAGGATTAAAGCCTAGAAACTCTCTAAACCAGATGAATAAAGGAACTGAGTCGCCTACCTCTGGAGTAAAGGATTAAAGCCTAGAAACTCTCTAAACCAGATGAATAAAGGAACTGAGTCGCCTACCTCTGGAGTAAAGGATTAAACACTAGAAACTCTCTAAACCAGATGAATAAAGGAACTGAGTCGCCTACCTCTGGAGTAAAGGATTAAAGCCTAGAAACTCTCTAAACCAGATGAATAAAGGAACTGAGTCGCCTACCTCTGGAGTAAAGGATTAAAGCCCAGACGAACTAAATCAATATATAATGACAAAGTATTCTCACATTAGACCTGCAGGCAAAACTATACAGATCTATGAAATGATAATGAATAATTTCTGCCATTCATTCTCTCAGTGTCTTTAGCATTCCACTCACATACAGCAAGGGGATTTCGGAGTGAGATAATCTGAAGACCAAGCAACTGCCATCCACTACATTCACTGTCAGTGAGACACGGTTGTAAACTAGAATGGGGCTCAGCCTCACCGAAGCAGACGATGTCCATGAATCCGTACATGCCGTAGCAGATCTGGAAAAGCAGGTCATGTCTTTGCCAGCGTGCCGAGGGGCTGAAGGAGGACCAGACCAGCCAGGACAGACTGGCCACCAGGAACATAGACCCCAGAACCGCTGCAGCTATCTGAACCTTCTCTATCACCGCCAGGGAGATGGACTGCCACTGAGGGAGGGACGGAGAAACTGTAAACACAAATGCACCATTGTCTGTTTGAAAACGAGATCTACTGCTGTAATGGGTTTATTATGGATCCCCATTAGTTCCTGCCAAGGCAGCAGCTACTCTTCCTGGGGTTTATTATGGATCCCCATTAGTTCCTGCCAAGGCGGCAGCTACTCTTCCTGGGGTTTATTATGGATCCCCATTAGTTCCTGCCAAGGCGGCAGCTACTCTTCCTGGGGTTTATTATGGATCCCCATTAGTTCCTGCCAAGGCAGCAGCTACTCTTCCTGGGGTTTATTATGGATCCCCATTAGTTCCTGTCAAGGCGGCAGCTACTCTTCCTGGGGTTTATTATGGATCCCCATTAGTTCCTGCCAAGGCGGCAGCTACTCTTCCTGGGGTTTATTATGGATCTCCATTAGTTCCTGCCAAGGCGGCAGCTACTCTTCCTGGGGTTTATTATGGATCCCCATTAGTTCCTGGGGTTTATTATGGATCCCCATTAGTTCCTGCCAAGGCGGCAGCTACTCTTCCTGGGGTTTATTATGGATCCCCATTAGTTCCTGCTAAGGCAGCAGCTACTATTCCTGGGGTTTATTATGGATCCCCATTAGTTCCTGCCAAGGCAGCAGCTACTCTTCCTGGGGTTTATTATGGATCCCTATTAGTTCCTGCCAAGGCAGCAGCTACTCTTCCTGGGGTTTATTATGGATCCCCATTAGTTCCTGCCAAGGCAGCAGCTACACTTCCTGGGGTCCACCACTCTACTACCACTTATCTACAGCATCAATGTGTGTGTGTATGCGTGTGTCTGTACCTGTGTGTGTGTATGTGTGTGTCTGTACCTGTGTGTGTGTGTGTATGCGTGTGTCTGTACCTGTGTGTGTGTGTATGCGTGTGTCTGTACCTGTGTGTGTGTGTGTGTGTATGCGTGTGTCTGCACCTGTGTGTCTGTCTCGTCACATTCCCCGCTGTTCTGTAGGGTGTATTTTGATCTGTTTTTAAGTGTGATTTTACTGGTGGTAGCTCACCTGTAGTGGGTTCCTGGTGCTGATGCTGATGACCTGGTACTTGTAGTAGCAGAGCTCACAGGCCCAGGATCCTCTCTCACTGATCCACTTGATGAGGCAGGGCTGGTGGGTACAGCGGACCGACCCACTGCAGCGACACGGGCTCAGCAGCTCCCCCTGTGGGACAGAATACAATACACAGCAGTTGAAATCAAAGGCCCATAATGATGCCTCACTGGCATCATACAGTACCAGTCAAAAGTTTGGACACACCTGTTTTTCTATATTTTTACTATTTTCTACATTGTAGAATAATATTGAAGACATAAAAAATATAATATAACACATATGGAATCATGTAGTAACCAAAAAAGTGTTAAACAAATGATTTTCAAAATAGCCACCCTTTGCCTTGATGACAGCTTTGTACACTCTTGGCATTCTCTTAACCAGCTTCACCAGGAATGCATTTGCAACAGTCTTGAAAGAGTTCCCACATATGCTCAGCACTTGTTGGCTGTTTTTCCGTCACCCTCCAGTCCAACTCATCCCAAACCATCTCAGTTGGGTTGAGGTCGGGTGATTGTGGAGGCCAGGTCTTCTGATGCAGCACTCCATCACTCTCCTTCTTGATCAAATAGCCCTTTTTTTAACCTTTCTTTAACCTTTATTTAACTAGACAAGTCAGTTAAGAACAAATTCTTATTTACAATGACGGCCTAGGAGCAGTGGGTTAACTGCCTTGTTCAGGGGCAGAACAACAGATATGTACATTGTCAGCTCTGGGATTTGAACTTGCGGTTACTAGTCCAACGCTCTAACCACTAGGCTACCCTGCCGCCCCAAATAGCCCTTACACACAGAGTAGATAGGAAATACAGACCAGAAAGGAAATACAGAGCAGACAGGAAATACAGAGTAGAGAGGAAATCCAGAGTAGAGAGGAAATACAGAGACATTACTTTTGACACTGGTGTAAAGTAGTGCACTATACAGGGAATAGGCTGCCATTTAGGACAGACCCTGAGAGAACACTACTGAATAAAACAAAGCTCCATGTGAATCACTCTAAGTGAAGTGTGGCCTTGAAGAATCCCTCCTCTCTTTATGTGCTTCCTCTCTGGCTTGTGTTGAATACCAATTTCCTGGCTGAGAAAAAAGCTTCAGAGCTGTAACCGTGTAAGATTTCTAGTGTCGGGGGTGAATTTGACATATTATTTATTATTATACTCCAGGGGTTTCAGAGGGTCACTTCACATCGCCTCTCAACTACTGTGTACTCTCATTCTTTACACTAGGGGGTCCCAAACGGTATTGATTAAGTAGTGCACCCTATTCCCTATGGGTCCTGGTAACAAGTAGTGCACCCTATTCCCTATGGGTCCTGGTCACAAGTAGTGCACCCTATTCCCTATGGGCCCTGGCAAACGTAGTGCACCCTATTCCCTATGGGTCCTGGTCACAAGTAGTGCACCCTATTCCCTATGGGCCCTGGTCAAAAGTAGTGCACCCTATTCCCTATGGGCCCTGGTCAAAAGTAGTGCACCCTATTCCCTATGGGCACTGGTCAAAAGTAGTGCACCCTATTCCCTATGGGCACTGGTCAAAAGTAGTGCACCCTATTCCCTATGGGCACTGGTCAAAAGTAGTGCACCCTATTCCCTATGGGCCCTGGTCAAAAGTAGTGCACCCTATTCCCTATGGGCACTGGTCAAGAGTAGTGCACCCTATTCCCTATGGGCACTGGTCAAAAGTAGTGCACCCTATTCCCTATGGGCACTGGTCAAAAGTAGTGCACCCTATTCCCTATGGGCACTGGTCAAGAGTAGTGCACCCTATTCCCTATGGGCACTGGTCAAAAGTAGTGCACCCTATTCCCTATGGGCACTGGTCAAAAGTAGTGCACCCTATTCCCTATGGGCACTGGTCAAAAGTAGTGCACCCTATTCCCTATGGGCACTGGTCAAAAGTAGTGCACTACAAAGATAGTAAGGTGCCGTTGGGATGCAGCCTAGCTGTGTCAAGTGCTGTAACTTGACTGCAGGAGAAAATGAGCAGCACTCCAGCTCAGCTCAGAACAACTGGGTGAGTTAGGAGGACAATCTGATAACCAAAGTCAAGAATGGAAGTCCGTTCAAATGGAACTTATTGGAGATGATGTGAAAGACAAGGGTTCCAGTTTGCATAACGAGTTGGACGGGGGAGAGGAAATGTGGCTTCTCTTAACCTTCATTATCGTCTCTTCCTCCTGAATAGTGTAGTGAGACATATTAATCAATACCGTCTCCAAGACATACAATAGCATGACTAATGATGGGAGAATATAGTCCTAGCTACTTCCTAGTGTTCCGTACTGTTTCAGGCAGTGTGTGAATGAATGGGAAACAGAGTGAAAAACATTGTTTGATTTCTCATGCATGGAATTGCTTCTATGTTTTGTGTTCACAATCAATGTAAGTCTATCATCTGTTTTGGTTGTCCTGTTTGTCTCAGATGAATCAACCAGAGGGACAGAGGGTTTATCTGCCCAGACACCACTGATATGGGGACCCCTGTTGACCCAGAGCCCACAGACCACCCACTGATTTGGGCTCTCTCCGTGCATCCCTTACAGACGGAGACGGGGTACAGGGGAGCCATTCTGAGCGTACTGGAGCAGTGTACGATTATTACTCAAAGGAAGTCTAAGGGCCATTGATTCGGACAAAATGTCATACCTTCTAGCATAATTAGCCTTTACTGAGATTAAAAGTTCCTCAGCCACATGACAGCTGACGATTCTGACACCAACCCTACCCTGGCTCTCGGTTGATGCCACCTGAGGACTCAGATCGTAACAGAAAAACAAAGCCAGTGTTAAGGGTCTATTCAATATCACCGTTTCAGCTCCCTGGAAGCAGATCCTGCAGACAGGTGTCCTGATGCTGCCACTCTCACTATAACTGCACAAGGAGAACCTCTGTTCCAGCTTGTCCTTAGCCCAGCTATCAGAGGAGCTGCTGCAGTGTAGTACCCCCGACGGCTCTACCGCTGCCGCATCCACCCAGCCCGAGCCCCCCGCCAGTCTGTCTCTCTCCGGCCCGCTGGCACCCCCTGGTGGCGGGGCAGTCCATATGTCCCCCGGCCCCTGATGGGCCCTTAACGTGTTGTCGTCCGGTATACTGATGTCTGAAGGGACCCCATGGCTGTCCGGTATGTGTCCGGTCATGGGGATCAATGCCGTTACCGGAGGCGGGGGACGGAGTAACAGCACCTTCAGGTCACCAAATAGGACGCAACAGCGGCTTTTCAGCATGTCCGGACCACGCAGCATCGCTGAGGAATTCACAGCACCAAGCGATGACACTGAGGCAAAAAAATTCTCCTATACAATTAATCTGAAAAAAATCTGATGTCTACTTACGGGAAGTGTTACCCCCAAAAAAGTCCAAACTGCCTTGGCATCTTTCCCATGAATAACATTGGTGCGCACAAGTATGTGAAGACATTGGATATGTGGGTTTCTTCGGCTAGAATATCAATGAATAGTTAAAACAGGCTTTCAGAATTTTATCCCCAAAGATTAGTCTATTCCCACAGTGTCTTCCAGAGTGGTCCTAGAGACAGGCATCATCCCATTGGTTCATTGTTGATGTCTGGTGGATAACCATAGAGAATATCTGGATGAGTTACTCATTGATGTGCCATTCATCACAACTGGTGTGTCAAAGATCTGTCAGGATAATCCGATATCTGTTCATAGATAAATATCCAAAGCTAGACAAAGCGAAACTCGGTCTGTCGTTGGCATGCTGTTCAAAGCTTCCAGTAAGCCTAGCTGTCGTTAGTTTTTCAAAACATCACCGTCGCTTTCGTAACCACCGAATTTCCATGTTCAAAGAACAGAATGGTGCGTGTGTATCCATAAATTATATTTCATCCCAGCTTTCGGACTGTCCTAATGTTAGGTGCATGCAATTCCTTGTAGGTGTCTGTCTGTGTGATCATTGGCTGCTGATTTTGTGCTCACGCTGCAGTTTCAGTGCCATGATTCCTGGGACAGCTCCCAAGCACAGCACGTCACCACAGCAAGGACGCAGAGCGGGAGAACAATCTGCTCAGAATAACAAAAGGAGGAAGCTAGCCATCGTCATGCCTGTCAATGTAGGGTCCGTATGTCCAGCATAGCCCACAAAATAACAGAACAGAACGCTACAATATTCTAATTAGGCGTGCTTGCACAACTCTAGATTTATTTTATCAACTATAAAAATATAACAATGCATAAATTTGCATAAAATAACCCACCAACATTAACTCTTCAACCAATCAAAGCAAACCAACTTTCACATGTTCAGGCCATCCTATTCAACCAACCAACCAATCAAAGCAAACCAACTTTCACATGTTCAGGCCATCCTATTCAACCAACCAACCAATCAAAGCAAACCAACTTTCACATGTTCAGGCCATCCTATTCAACCAACCAACCAATCAAAGCAAACCAACTTTCACATGTTAAGGCCATCCTATTCAACCAACCAACCAATCAAAGCAAACCAACTTTCACATGTTCAGGCCATCCTATTCAACCAACCAATCAATGAATCAAAATATCCACCTATCTACTCCTATTTGCAGTATAACAAAACACGTCAAAATACTGCCAAGCCCACAATAACGCAATACAACAAACAATCAGTCACAAACAAACATGGGGGAACAGAGGGTTAAATAATGAACAAGTAATTGCGGGATTGAAAACAGGTGTGTTAAACAAGGAAAAACCAATGGTAAATGAAACCAATGGTAAATGAAACCAATGGTAAATGAAACCAATGGTAAATGAAAAGTGGAACGGCAGGGGCTAGAAAACCGGTGACGTCGAACGCCGAACAAGGAGAGGGACTGACTTCAGCGGAAGTCGTGACAACTGTAGACACTACTAATACTATAACTATAACCAGTCACTACCACTACCATAACTATAACCAGTCACTACCATTACTATAACTATACCCAGTCACTACCACTACTATAACTATAACCAGTCACTACCACTACTATAACTATACCCAGACACTACCACTACTATAACTATAACCAGTCACTACCACTACCATAACTATAACCAGTCACTACCATTACTATAACTATACCCAGTCACTACCACTACTATAACTATAACCAGTCACTACCACTACTATAACTATACCCAGACACTACCACTACTATAACTATAACCCAGTCACTACCACTACCATAACTATAACCAGTCACTACCATTACTATAACTATACCCAGTCACTACCACTACTATAACTATAACCAGTCACTACCACTACTATAACTATACCCAGTCACTACCACTACTATAACTATAACCAGTCACTACCACTACTATAACTATACCCAGTCACTACCACTACTATAACTATAACCAGTCACTACCACTACTATAACTATACCCAGTCACTACCACTACTATAACTATACCCAGACACTACCACTACTATAACTATAACCAGTCACTACCACTACTATAACTATACCCAGTCACTACCACTACTATAACTATAACCAGTCACTACCACTACTATAACTATACCCAGTCACTACCACTACTATAACTATAACCAGTCACTACCACTACTATAACTATAACCAGTCACTACCACTACTATAACTATACCCAGTCACTACCACTACTATAACTATACCCAGTCACTACCACTACCACTACTATAACTATACCCAGACACTACCACTACTATAACTATAACCAGTCACTACCACTACTATAACTATACCCAGTCACTACCACTACTATAACTATACCCAGTCACTACCACTACTATAACTATAACCAGTCACTACCACTACTATAACTATAACCAGTCACTACCACTACTATAACTATAACCAGTCACTACCACTACTATAACCAGTCACTACCACTACTATAACTATACCCAGTCACTACCACTACTATAACTATACCCAGTCACTACCACTACTATAACTATACCCAGTCACTACCACTACCACTACTATAACTATACCCAGACACTACCACTACTATAACTATAACCAGTCACTACCACTACTATAACTATACCCAGTCACTACCACTACTATAACTATACCCAGTCACTACCACTACTATAACTATACCCAGTCACTACCACTACTATAACCAGTCACTACCACTACTATAACTATACCCAGTCACTACCACTACTATAACCAGTCACTACCACTACTATAACTATAACCAGTCACTACCACTACTATAACTATAACCAGTCACTACCACTACTATAACTATAACCAGTCACTACCACTACTATAACTATACCCAGTCACTACCACTACTATAACTATACCCAGTCACTACCACTACTATAACTATAACCAGTCACTACCACTACTATAACTATAACCAGTCACTACCACTACTATAACTATAACCAGTCACTACCACTACTATAACTATACCCAGTCACTACCACTACTATAACTATAACCAGTCACTACCACTACTGTAACTATAACCAGTCACTACCACTACTATAACTATAACCTGTCACTACCACTACTATAACTATAACCAGTCACTACCACTACTATAACTATACCCAGTCACTACCACTACTATACCTATAACCAGTCACTACCACTACTATAACTATACCCAGTCACTACCACTACTATAACTATAACCAGTCACTACCACTACTGTAACTATAACCAGTCACTACCACTACTATAACTATAACCAGTCACTACCACTACTATAACTATACCCAGTCACTACCACTACTATAACTATACCCAGTCACTACCACTACTATAACTATACCCAGTCACTACCACTACTATAACCAGTCACTACCACTACTATAACTATAACCAGTCACTACCACTACTATAACTATAACCAGTCACTACCACTACTATAACTATACCCAGTCACTACCACTACTATAACTATACCCAGTCACTACCACTACTATAACCAGTCACTACCACTACTATAACTATAACCAGTCACTACCACTACTATAACTATAACCAGTCACTACCACTACTATAACTATAACCAGTCACTACCACTACTATAACTATACCCAGTCACTACCACTACTATAACTATAACCAGTCACTACCACTACTATAACCAGTCACTACCACTACTATAACTATAACCAGTCACTACCATTACTATAACTATACCCAGTCACTACCACTACTATAACTATACCCAGTCACTACCACTACTATAACTATAACCAGTCACTACCACTACTATAACTATAACCAGTCACTACCACTACTATAACCAGTCACTACCACTACTATAACTATAACCAGTCACTACCACTACTATAACTATAACCAGTCACTACCACTACTATAACTATACCCAGTCACTACCACTACTATAACTATACCCAGTCACTACCACTACTATAACTATACCCAGTCACTACCACTACTATAACTATAACCAGTCACTACCACTACTATAACTATAACCAGTCACTACCACTACTATAACTATACCCAGTCACTACCACTACTATAACTATACCCAGTCACTACCACTACTATAACTATACCCAGTCACTACCACTACTATAACTATACCCAGTCACTACCACTACTATAACTATAACCAGTCACTACCACTACTATAACTATAACCAGTCACTACCACTACTATAACTATAACCAGTCACTACCACTACTATAACTATACCCAGTCACTACCACTACTATAACCAGTCACTACCACTACTATAACTATACCCAGTCACTACCACTACTATAACCAGTCACTACCACTACTATAACTATAACCAGTCACTACCACTACTATAACTATAACCAGTCACTACCACTACTATAACCAGTCACTACCACTACTATAACTATACCCAGTCACTACCACTACTATAACTATACCCAGTCACTACCACTACTATAACCAGTCACTACCACTACTATAACTATAACCAGTCACTACCACTACTATAACTATACCCAGTCACTACCACTACTATAACTATAACCAGTCACTACCACTACTATAACTATACCCAGTCACTACCACTACTATAACTATACCCAGTCACTACCACTACTATAACTATAACCAGTCACTACCACTACTATAACTATACCCAGTCACTACCACTACTATAACTATACCCAGTCACTACCACTACTATAACTATACCCAGTCACTACCACTACTATAACCAGTCACTACCACTACTATAACTATAACCAGTCACTACCACTACTATAACTATAACCAGTCACTACCACTACTATAACTATAACCAGTCACTACCACTACTATAACTATACCCAGTCACTACCACTACTATAACTATACCCAGTCACTACCACTACTATAACTATACCCAGTCACTACCAATACTATAACTATAACCAGTCACTACCATTACTATAACTATAACCAGTCACTACCACTACTATAACTATAACCAGTCACTACCACTACTATAACTAGGCCAGTCACTGCTATAACCAGTCACTACCATTACTATAACTATAACCAGTCACTACCACTACTATAACTATAACCAGTCACTACCACTACTATAACTATAACCAGTCACTACCATTACTATAACTATAACCAGTCACTACCACTACTATAACTATAACCAGTCACTACCACTACTATAACTATAACCAGTCACTACCACTACTATAACTATACCCAGTCACTACCACTACTATAACTATACCCAGTCACTACCACTACTATAACTATAACCAGTCACTACCACTACTATAACCAGTCACTACCACTACTATAACTATAACCAGTCACTACCACTACTATAACTATAACCAGTCACTACCACTACTATAACTATACCCAGTCACTACCACTACTATAACTATAACCAGTCACTACCACTACTATAACTATAACCAGTCACTACCACTACTATAACTATACCCAGTCACTACCACTACTATAACTATACCCAGTCACTACCACTACTATAACTATAACCAGTCACTACCACTACTATAACCAGTCACTACCACTACTATAACTATAACCAGACACTACCACTACTATAACTATACCCAGTCACTACCACTACTATAACCAGTCACTACCACTACTATAACTATACCCAGTCACTACCACTACTATAACCAGTCACTACCACTACTATAACTATAACCAGACACTACCACTACTATAACTATACCCAGTCACTACCACTACTATAACTATAACCAGTCACTACCACTACTATAACTATACCCAGACACTACCACTACTATAACTATACCCAGTCACTACCACTACTATAACCAGTCACTACCACTACTATAACCAGTCACTACCACTACTATAACTATACCCAGTCACTACCACTACTATAACCAGTCACTACCACTACTATAACTATAACCAGACACTACCACTACTATAACTATACCCAGTCACTACCACTACTATAACCAGTCACTACCACTACTATAACTATACCCAGTCACTACCACTACTATAACCAGTCACTACCACTACTATAACTATAACCAGACACTACCACTACTATAACTATACCCAGTCACTACCACTACTATAACTATAACCAGTCACTACCACTACTATAACTATACCCAGACACTACCACTACTATAACTATACCCAGTCACTACCACTACTATAACTATACCCAGACACTACCACTACTATAACTATAACCAGTCACTACCACTACTATAACTATACCCAGACACTACCACTACTATAACTATACCCAGTCACTACCACTACTATAACTATACCCAGACACTACCACTACTATAACCAGTCACTACCACTACTATAACCAGTCACTACCACTACTATAACTATACCCAGTCACTACCACTACTATAACCAGTCACTACCACTACTATAACTATAACCAGTCACTACCACTACTATAACTATAACCAGTCACTACCACTACTATAACTATAACCAGTCACTACCACTACTATAACCAGTCACTACCACTACTATAACTATACCCAGTCACTACCACTACTATAACTATACCCAGTCACTACCACTACTATAACCAGTCACTACCACTACTATAACTATACCCAGTCACTACCACTACTATAACTATACCCAGTCACTACCACTACTATAACTATAACCAGTCACTACCACTACTATAACTATAACCAGTCACTACCACTACTATAACTATACCCAGTCACTACCACTACTATAACTATAACCAGTCACTACCACTACTATAACTATAACCAGTCACTACCACTACTATAACTATACCCAGTCACTACCACTACTACGTGGGGCGGCAGGTAGCCTAGTGGTTAGAGCGTTGGACTTGTAACCGGAGGGCTGCAAGTTCAAATCCCCGAGCTGACAAGGTAAAAATCTGTCGTTCTGCCCCTGAACAAGGCAGTTAACCCACTGTTCCCGGGCGCCGAAGGCGTGGATGTCGATTAAAGGCAGCCCCGCACCTCTCTGATTCAGAGGGGTTGGGTTAAATGCGGAAGACACATTTCGGTTGAAGGCATTCGGTTGTACAACTGACTAATAATGGTGACTTTGACTTTGACTACTATAACTATAACCAGACACTACCACTACTATAACTATAACCAGTCACTACCACTACTATAACTATACCCAGTCACTACCACTACTATAACTATACCCAGTCACTACTATAACTATAACCAGTCACTACCACTACTATAACTATAACCAGTCACTACCACTACTATAACTATAACCAGTCACTACCACTACTATAACTATACCCAGTCACTACCACTACTATAACTATACCCAGTCACTACCACTACTATAACCAGTCACTACCACTACTATAACTATAACCAGTCACTACCATTACTACTGTAGACACTACCACTACTATAACTATAACCAGTCACTACCACTACTATAACTATACCCAGTCACTACCACTACTATAACTATAACCAGTCACTACCACTACTATAACTATAACCAGTCACTACCACTACTATAACTATAACCAGTCACTACCACTACTATAACTATACCCAGTCACTACCACTACTATAACTATACCCAGTCACTACCACTACTATAACTATAACCAGTCACTACCACTACTATAACTATAACCAGTCACTACCATTACTACTGTAGACACTACCACTACTATAACTATAACCAGTCACTACCACTACTATAACTATACCCAGTCACTACCACTACTATAACTATACCCAGTCACTACCACTACCATAACTATACCCAGTCACTACCACTACTATAACTATAACCAGTCACTACCACTACTATAACTATAACCAGTCACTACCACTACTATAACTATACCCAGTCACTACCACTACTATAACTATAACCAGTCACTACCACTACTATAACTATAACCAGTCACTACCACTACTATAACTATACCCAGTCACTACCACTACTATAACTATAACCAGTCACTACCACTACTATAACTATACCCAGTCACTACCACTATTATAACTATAACCAGTCACTACCACTACTATAACTATACCCAGTCACTACCACTACTATAACTATAACCAGTCACTACCACTACTATAACTATACCCAGTCACTACCACTACTATAACTATAACCAGTCACTACACTCCAGTCACTACCACTACTATACCAGTCACTACCACTACTATAACTATACCAGTCACTACCACTACTATAACTCAGTCACTACCACTACTATAACTACCAGTCACTACCACTACTATAACTATACCCAGTCACTACCACTACCACTACTATAACTATACCCAGTCACTACCACTACTATAACTATAACCAGTCACTACCACTACTATAACTATACCCAGTCACTACCACTACTATAACTATACCCAGTCACTACCACTATTATAACTATAACCAGTCACTACCACTACTATAACTATACCCAGTCACTACCACTACTATAACTATAACCAGTCACTACCACTACTATAACTATACCCAGTCACTACCACTACTATAACTATAACCAGTCACTACCACTACTATAACTATACCCAGTCACTACCACTACCACTACTATAACTATACCCAGTCACTACCACTACTATAACTATAACCAGTCACTACCACTACTATAACTATAACCAGTCACTACCACTACTATAACTATACCCAGTCACTACCACTACTATAACTATAACCAGTCACTACCACTACTATAACTATACCCAGTCACTACCACTACCACTACTATAACTATACCCAGTCACTACCACTACTATAACTATAACCAGTCACTACCACTACTATAACTATACCCAGTCACTACCACTACTATAACTATACCCAGTCACTACCACTACTATAACTATAACCAGTCACTACCACTACTATAACTATAACCAGTCACTACCACTACTATAACTATACCCAGTCACTACCACTACTATAACTATAACCAGTCACTACCACTACTATAACTATACCCAGTCACTACCACTATTATAACTATAACCAGTCACTACCACTACTATAACTATACCCAGTCACTACCACTACTATAACTATACCCAGTCACTACCACTACTATAACTATACCCAGTCACTACCACTACTATAACTATACCCAGTCACTACCACTACCACTACTATAACTATAACCAGTCACTACCACTACTATAACTATACCCAGTCACTACCACTACTATAACTATACCCAGTCACTACCACTACTATAACTATACCCAGACACTACCACTACTATAACTATAACCAGTCACTACCACTACTATAACTATACCCAGTCACTACCACTACTATAACTATACCCAGTCACTACCACTACTATAACTATAACCAGTCACTACCACTACTATAACTATACCCAGTCACTACCACTACTATAACTATACCCAGTCACTACCACTACTATAACTATACCCAGTCACTACCACTACTATAACTATACCCAGTCACTACCACTACTATAACTATACCCAGTCACTACCACTACCACTACTATAACTATAACCAGTCACTACCACTACTATAACTATACCCAGTCACTACCACTACTATAACTATACCCAGTCACTACCACTACCACTACTATAACTATAACCAGTCACTACCACTACTATAACTATACCCAGTCACTACCACTACTATAACTATACCCAGTCACTACCACTACCACTACTATAACTATACCCAGTCACTACCACTACTATAACTATAACCAGTCACTACCACTACTATACCTATAACCAGTCACTACCACTACTATAACTATACCCAGTCACTACCAATACTATAACTATACCCAGTCACTACCACTACTATAACTATACCCAGTCACTACCACTACTATAACTATAACCAGTCACTACCACTACCACTACTATAACTATACCCAGTCAATACCACTACTATAACTATACCCAGACACTACCACTACTATAACTATACCCAGTCAATACCACTACTATAACTATAACCAGTCACTACCACTACTATAACTATAACTAGACTACATATAGTAGTGTTATTTCTTATTGATGTTTACTGAAGCGCAACACGTGATTCGCTGATAGTATAACGTCACTTCCTCCGCAGAAGATCCCTAACCAGAAAGTTGTCAGTGATCTTTTGATTACGGAGAATTTATACTTGTGTTGTTTTAGTCTAGGTCGTTAGCTAACATATGGCTTATTTAGATATAGCTAACTAACTCTGCTACTTGTTTATTCATATTTCGCTTACCGATACGGGCTTGTTAACTTTTGCCGACTTGTTAGCTAGATAGCTAATGTGTTAGCATGCTAGTTTGACGATAGTTATCCATCTCCAACCTGCCTCACTAACCTGCCAGCAAGCAAGCAGGCTATATAGCTAGCGAATAATGAACCATGTCTAGCTGTTTGACGGCAGAGCAGCAGCGGAAGATAGAGGAGAACAGACGGAGAGCTTTAGCGATTAGAGCACAGAGACAACAGGCTGCTCAGTCAAACAACCAGACGCCCATATCAGGGCTCAACAACCCAGCCAGTGCTCCTCAGCAAGGCATTAACACTCACTCTGGTCCACCTTCTAACTCTGGTCCCCGACCAGGACTAACTCATCATCCACCTCATGCTGTGCTTCAGCGTTATGTTCCACAGGGTCAAGACAGGAGACCTAACCAGGTGTTTTCTAGCCCAAGGGACAAGTCTGGACAGAGTTCACTATTCCCCAATACTGCCACTAAACAGGTGAGGAGTGATACCTTGACGTTTTGTACAGTTATATTTGTTTTGGGTTTGTCTGTGTTTCTAATGTACCATTTGTCTCCTCAGATTAAAGTAATAGACCCACTACCTCTCCCAAAGGGACAACATTCCTTGAAAGGGTTAGATGTGTCTACTGGAGGAAGCCCCTCTGTGTTCAAACCTCTTCAGTCAAAGACAACAGGTGGCCCGTCATCTTCCGTTTCTGGAAGTTCCACTGGTACTGGTAGTTCATATGGACCCAAGTCGTCGTCATCATCATCATCATCATCATCATCAGGCCAGAATGTCTCCTCTGTGTTCAAACTTTCACAGCCGAATAGAACAGTGTTACCTGGTCCATATCCGACTTCTACAAGTGCTACTGGTAGTTTCTCTGTTTCTAACCCAAAGACCTCTTCTTCTGGGCTGACGTCGTCCAGTTCTGGAAGTGCCATTGGCAGTTTCTATAAACAAGGAAACGAACATGGAGCCACATCACCATCTGTCCAGAGTGCTGTGAGACGACAGCCTTCCTCCAGCAGTACTGACCTTAGTAACTCTCTACCTGTGAAGACCTCTGCCGTCACAGTCAGAGGGAAATGTGTCTCTCACTCAGAGGAGCGTTTCAGAGTGGAAGTCGGCTTCCACGCTGAGCTGATTGCTGTGTTCAAAAACATCCCTTCTCGGAACTATGGTGAGTTAATGGATGTATTTAAATTCATTCTGGTGATTGTCCGGTTGAAAGGTGAATTACAGCCCTATGTTGTGAAATAACTTATATTTACTTTCTATTCTATACCCTTAGATTACGTACACTTGTTTTCTATGTCTTCTTGTTGTTCATCTTGTATCTCCAACAGACCCTGCTACAAAGATGTGGAACTTCAGTCTTGAGGACTACCGTCAGCTAAGTATGAGATAGGCCTACACACTCATACTTTAAGAAGATAATCACATGTATTGGTCAAGTAAAGATATTGTCTTTGTCCCAATAGACACTCTCTTCCCTATACGGCTCTGGTCCAAAGTAGTGCACTGTATATGGAATAGAGTACCATTTGGGACTATCTAAGAAGGCCCACGTATTTCCTGTTGTAGTGGAGGAGTCAGGCTCCATATCCTGTATATGTCTGAAACCTCTGGTGGGGGGTATTGACGTGGCGCCGGCGTCTAGCCGGTCCCGTGACACTGCTGCGCTTGGGGCCCTGCTGAAGCTGTGCAGTGGCTGGCAGAGACCAGGGGCCACCGTACAGGGCCACGCCACCCTGGTGTCACGGTCACGCTTCGAGGTCGACGTTGGGTACCATGTTGACGTCATCGCTGCTTTCAAACAGATGCCTTCCAAGAACTATGGTAAGTGAAACCTGACAGTGTTACCACCACACCAGCAGGCATGACCGCAGTCAAATTCCACGTGACCGTTCAGTCATGGTAATATTCTCTTATGCGCTCTGGACATGCGTTGGAAGTACGCTTACTGAAGTCGCTAATGACCATGAGGTCACTAATGGCCTGGTACTCAGGGCTCTATTGTCCCTCCATCAGGTCCTAATGGCCTGGCACTCAGGGCTCTATTGTCCCTCGATCAGGTCCTAATGGCCTGGTACTCAGGGCTCTATTGTCCCTCGATCAGGTCCTAATGGCCTGGTACTCAGGGCTCTGTTGTCCCTCCATCAGGTCCTAATGGCCTGGTACTCAGGGCTCTGTTGTCCCTCCATCAGGTCCTAATAGCCTGGTACTCAGGGCTCTGTTGTCCCTCCATCAGGTCCTAATGGCCTGGTACTCAGGGCTCTGTTGTCCCTCCATCAGGTCCTAATGGCCTGGTACTCAGAGCTCTGTTGTCCCTCCATCAGGTCCTAATGGCCTGGTACTCAAGGCTCTGTTGTCCCTCCATCAGGTCCTAATGGCCTGGTACTTAGAGCTCTTGTCCCTCCATCAGGTCCTAATGGCCTGGTACTCAGGGTGTCTACAGTGGTAATGGTAGTGACTGGTTATAGTTATAGTAGTGGTAGTGACTGGGTATAGTTATAGTAGTGGTAGTGACTGGGTATAGTTATAGTAGTGGTAGTGACTGGTTATAGTTATAGTAGTGGTAGTGACTGGGTATAGTTATAGTAGTGGTAGTGGTAGTGACTGGGTATAGTTATAGTAGTGGTAGTGACTGGGTATAGTTATAGTA
Source organism: Brachymystax lenok tsinlingensis (assembly GCA_030435695.1). Lineage (NCBI taxonomy): Eukaryota > Metazoa > Chordata > Actinopteri > Salmoniformes > Salmonidae > Brachymystax > Brachymystax lenok. The sequence continues at coordinate 1,336,348 of CM059785.1, forward strand.
GTGGTAGTGACTGGGTATAGTTATAGTAGTGGTAGTGACTGGGTATAGTTATAGTAGTGGTAGTGACTGGTTATAGTTATAGTAGTGGTAGTGACTGGGTATAGTTATAGTAGTGGTAGTGACTGGGTATAGTTATAGTAGTGGTAGTGACTGGTTATAGTTATAGTAGTGGTAGTGTCTGGGTATAGTTATAGTAGTGGTAGTGACTGGGTATAGTTATAGTAGTGGTAGTGACTGGGTATAGTTATAGTAGTGGTAGTGACTGGTTATAGTTATAGTAGTGGTAGTGGTAGTGACTGGGTATAGTTATAGTAGTGGTAGTGACTGGGTATAGTTATAGTAGTGGTAGTGACTGGGTATAGTTATAGTAGTGGTAGTGACTGGGTATAGTTATAGTAGTGGTAGTGACTGGTTATAGTAGTGGTAGTGGTAGTGACTGGTTATAGTTATAGTAGTGGTATTTTTGACTGGTTATAGTTATAGTAGTGGTAGTGACTGGGTATAGTTATAGTAGTGGTAGTGACTGGTTATAGTTATAGTAGTGGTAGTGACTGGTTATAGTTATAGTAGTGGTAGTGTCTGGGTATAGTTATAGTAGTGGTAGTGACTGGGTATAGTTATAGTAGTGGTAGTGACTGGGTATAGTTATAGTAGTGGTAGTGACTGGGTATAGTTATAGTAGTGGTAGTGACTGGTTATAGTTATAGTAGTGGTAGTGACTGGTTATAGTTATAGTAGTGGTAGTGACTGGTTATAGTAGTGGTAGTGGTAGTGACTGGTTATAGTTATAGTAGTGGTATTTTTGACTGGTTATAGTTATAGTAGTGGTAGTGACTGGGTATAGTTATAGTAGTGGTAGTGACTGGTTATAGTTATAGTAGTGGTAGTGACTGGTTATAGTTATAGTAGTGGTAGTGACTGGGTATAGTAGTGGTAGTGACTGGGTATAGTAGTGGTAGTGACTGGTTATAGTTATAGTAGTGGTAGTGACTGGGTATAGTTATAGTAGTGGTAGTGACTGGTTATAGTAGTGGTAGTGGTAGTGACTGGTTATAGTTATAGTAGTGGTATTTTTGACTGGTTATAGTTATAGTAGTGGTAGTGACTGGGTATAGTTATAGTAGTGGTAGTGACTGGGTATAGTTATAGTAGTGGTAGTGGCTGGTTATAGTTATAGTAGTGGTAGTGACTGGTTATAGTTATAGTAATGGTAGTGACTGGGTATAGTTATAGTAGTGGTAGTGACTGCGTATAGTAGTGGTAGTGACTGGGTATAGTTATAGTAGTGGTAGTGACTGGTTATAGTTATAGTAGTGGTAGTGACTGGGTATAGTTATAGTATTGGTAGTGACTGGTTATAGTTATAGTATTGGTAGTGACTGGGTATAGTTATAGTAGTGGTAGTGACTGGGTATAGTTATAGTAGTGGTAGTGACTGGTTATAGTTATAGTAGTGGTAGTGACTGGGTATAGTTATAGTAGTGGTAGTGACTGGTTATAGTTATAGTAGTGGTAGTGACTGGGTATAGTTATAGTAGTGGTAGTGACTGGGTATAGTTATAGTAGTGGTAGTGACTGGTTATAGTTATAGTATTGGTAGTGACTGGGTATAGTTATAGTAGTGGTAGTGTCTGGTTATAGTTATAGTAGTGGTAGTGACTGGGTATAGTTATAGTAGTGGTAGTGACTGGTTATAGTTATAGTAGTGGTAGTGACTGGGTATAGTTATAGTATTGGTAGTGACTGGTTATAGTTATAGTATTGGTAGTGACTGGGTATAGTAGTGGTAGTGACTGGTTATAGTTATAGTAGTGGTAGTGACTGGTTATAGTTATAGTAGTGGTAGTGACTGGGTATAGTTATAGTAGTGGTAGTGACTGGGTATAGTTATAGTAGTGGTAGTGACTGGTTATAGTTATAGTATTGGTAGTGACTGGGTATAGTTATAGTAGTGGTAGTGTCTGGTTATAGTTATAGTAGTGGTAGTGACTGGGTATAGTTATAGTAGTGGTAGTGACTGGTTATAGTTATAGTAGTGGTAGTGACTGGGTATAGTTATAGTATTGGTAGTGACTGGTTATAGTTATAGTATTGGTAGTGACTGGGTATAGTTATAGTAGTGGTAGTGACTGGTTATAGTAGTGGTAGTGACTGGGTATAGTAGTGGTAGTGACTGGTTATAGTTATAGTAGTGGTAGTGACTGGGTATAGTTATAGTAGTGGTAGTGACTGGGTATAGTTATAGTAGTGGTAGTGACTGGTTATAGTAGTGGTAGTGACTGGTTATAGTTATAGTAGTGGTAGTGACTGGTTATAGTTATAGTAGTGGTAGTGACTGGGTATAGTTATAGTAGTGGTAGTGACTGGTTATAGTTATAGTATTGGTAGTGACTGGGTATAGTTATAGTAGTGGTAGTGACTGGTTATAGTTATAGTAGTGGTAGTGACTGGGTATAGTTATAGTATTGGTAGTGACTGGTTATAGTTATAGTAGTGGTAGTGACTGGGTATAGTTATAGTAGTGGTAGTGACTGGTTATAGTTATAGTAGTGGTAGTGACTGGGTATAGTTATAGTAGTGGTAGTGACTGGGTATAGTTATAGTAGTGGTAGTGACTGGTTATAGTTATAGTAGTGGTAGTGACTGGTTATAGTTATAGTAGTGGTAGTGACTGGGTATAGTTATAGTAGTGGTAGTGACTGGGTATAGTTATAGTATTGGTAGTGACTGGTTATAGTTATAGTAGTGGTAGTGACTGGGTATAGTTATAGTGGTAGTGACTGGTATATAGTAGTGGTAGTGACTGGGTATAGTTATAGTAGTGGTAGTGACTGGGTATAGTTATAGTAGTGGTAGTGACTGGTTATAGTAGTGGTAGTGACTGGGTATAGTTATAGTAGTGGTAGTGACTGGGTATAGTTATAGTAGTGGTAGTGACTGGTTATAGTAGTGGTAGTGACTGGTTATAGTTATAGTAGTGGTAGTGACTGGTTATAGTTATAGTAGTGGTAGTGACTGGTTATAGTTATAGTAGTGGTAGTGACTGGGTATAGTTATAGTAGTGGTAGTGACTGGGTATAGTTATAGTAGTGGTAGTGACTGGTTATAGTAGTGGTAGTGACTGTGTATAGTTATAGTAGTGGTAGTGACTGGTTATAGTTATAGTAGTGGTAGTGACTGGTTATAGTTATAGTAGTGGTAGTGACTGGGTATAGTTATAGTAGTGGTAGTGACTGGTTATAGTAGTGGTAGTGACTGGGTATAGTTATAGTAGTGGTAGTGACTGGGTATAGTTATAGTAGTGGTAGTGACTGGGTATAGTTATAGTAGTGGTAGTGACTGGTTATAGTAGTGGTAGTGACTGGGTATAGTTATAGTAGTGGTAGTGACTGGGTATAGTTATAGTAGTGGTAGTGACTGGTTATAGTAGTGGTAGTGACTGGTTATAGTTATAGTAGTGGTAGTGACTGGTTATAGTTATAGTAGTGGTAGTGACTGGTTATAGTTATAGTAGTGGTAGTGACTGGGTATAGTTATAGTAGTGGTAGTGACTGGGTATAGTTATAGTAGTGGTAGTGACTGGTTATAGTAGTGGTAGTGACTGTGTATAGTTATAGTAGTGGTAGTGACTGGTTATAGTTATAGTAGTGGTAGTGACTGGTTATAGTTATAGTAGTGGTAGTGACTGGGTATAGTTATAGTAGTGGTAGTGACTGGTTATAGTTATAGTAGTGGTAGTGTCTGGTTATAGTTATAGTAGTGGTAGTGACTGGTTATAGTTATAGTAGTGGTAGTGACTGGTTATAGTTATAGTAGTGGTAGTGACTGGGTATAGTTATAGTAGTGGTAGTGACTGGTTATAGTTATAGTAGTGGTAGTGACTGGGTATAGTTATAGTAGTGGTAGTGACTGGTTATAGTTATAGTAGTGGTAGTGACTGGTTATAGTTATAGTAGTGGTAGTGACTGGGTATAGTTATAGTAGTGGTAGTGACTGGGTATAGTTATAGTAGTGGTAGTGACTGGTTATAGTTATAGTAGTGGTAGTGACTGGGTATAGTTATAGTAGTGGTAGTGACTGGGTATAGTTATAGTAATGGTAGTGACTGGGTATAGTTATAGTAGTGGTAGTGACTGGTTATAGTTATAGTAGTGGTAGTGACTGGGTATAGTTATAATAGTGGTAGTGACTGGGTATAGTTATAGTAGTGGTAGTGACTGGGTATAGTTATAGTAGTGGTAGTGACTGGTTATAGTTATAGTAGTGGTAGTGACTGGTTATAGTTATAGTAGTGGTAGTGACTGGGTATAGTTATAGTAGTGGTAGTGACTGGTTATAGTTATAGTAGTGGTAGTGACTGGTTATAGTTATAGTAGTGGTAGTGACTGGTTATAGTTATAGTAGTGGTAGTGACTGGGTATAGTTATAGTAGTGGTAGTGACTGGTTATAGTTATAGTAGTGGTAGTGTCTGGTTATAGTTATAGTAGTGGTAGTGACTGGGTATAGTTATAGTAGTGGTAGTGACTGGGTATAGTTATAGTAGTGGTAGTGACTGGTTATAGTTATAGTAGTGGTAGTGACTGGTTATAGTTATAGTAGTGGTAGTGACTGGTTATAGTAGTGGTAGTGGTAGTGACTGGTTATAGTTATAGTAGTGGTATTTTTGACTGGTTATAGTTATAGTAGTGGTAGTGACTGGGTATAGTTATAGTAGTGGTAGTGTGCCTTCTTGGAAGAGTGGGGTAACATCTCACAGCAAGAACTGGCAAATCTGGTGCAGTCCATGAGGAGGAGATGCACTGCAGTACTTAATGCGGCAGGTGGCCACACCAGATACTGACTGCTACTTTTTCTGGGGCGGCAGGTAGCCTAGTGGTTAGAGCGTTGGACTTGTAACCGGAGGGTTGCAAGTTCTAATCCCCGAGCTGACAAGGGAAAAAAATCTGTCGTTCTGCCCTTGAACAAGGCAGTTAACCCACTGTTCCCGGCGCCAAGGCGTGGAAGTCGATTAAGGCAGCCCCCTGCACCTCTCTGATTCAGAGGGGTTGGGTTAAATGCGGAAGACACATTTCGGTTGAAGGCATTTGGTTGTACAACTGACTAATAATGGTGACTTTGACTTTGAGTGACTGGTTATAGTTATAGTAGTGGTAGTGACTGGTTATAGTTATAGTAGTGGTAGTGACTGGGTATAGTAGTGGTAGTGACTGGGTATAGTAGTGGTAGTGACTGGTTATAGTTATAGTAGTGGTAGTGACTGGGTATAGTTATAGTAGTGGTAGTGACTGGTTATAGTAGTGGTAGTGGTAGTGACTGGTTATAGTTATAGTAGTGGTATTTTTGACTGGTTATAGTTATAGTAGTGGTAGTGACTGGGTATAGTTATAGTAGTGGTAGTGACTGGGTATAGTTATAGTAGTGGTAGTGACTGGTTATAGTTATAGTAGTGGTAGTGACTGGTTATAGTTATAGTAATGGTAGTGACTGGGTATAGTTATAGTAGTGGTAGTGACTGCGTATAGTAGTGGTAGTGACTGGGTATAGTTATAGTAGTGGTAGTGACTGGTTATAGTTATAGTAGTGGTAGTGACTGGGTATAGTTATAGTATTGGTAGTGACTGGTTATAGTTATAGTATTGGTAGTGACTGGGTATAGTTATAGTAGTGGTAGTGACTGGGTATAGTTATAGTAGTGGTAGTGACTGGTTATAGTTATAGTAGTGGTAGTGACTGGGTATAGTTATAGTAGTGGTAGTGACTGGTTATAGTTATAGTAGTGGTAGTGACTGGGTATAGTTATAGTAGTGGTAGTGACTGGTTATAGTTATAGTATTGGTAGTGACTGGGTATAGTAGTGGTAGTGACTGGTTATAGTTATAGTAGTGGTAGTGACTGGTTATAGTTATAGTAGTGGTAGTGACTGGGTATAGTTATAGTAGTGGTAGTGACTGGGTATAGTTATAGTAGTGGTAGTGACTGGTTATAGTTATAGTATTGGTAGTGACTGGGTATAGTTATAGTAGTGGTAGTGTCTGGTTATAGTTATAGTAGTGGTAGTGACTGGGTATAGTTATAGTAGTGGTAGTGACTGGTTATAGTTATAGTAGTGGTAGTGACTGGGTATAGTTATAGTATTGGTAGTGACTGGTTATAGTTATAGTATTGGTAGTGACTGGGTATAGTTATAGTAGTGGTAGTGACTGGTTATAGTAGTGGTAGTGACTGGGTATAGTAGTGGTAGTGACTGGTTATAGTTATAGTAGTGGTAGTGACTGGGTATAGTTATAGTAGTGGTAGTGACTGGGTATAGTTATAGTAGTGGTAGTGACTGGTTATAGTAGTGGTAGTGACTGGTTATAGTTATAGTAGTGGTAGTGACTGGTTATAGTTATAGTAGTGGTAGTGACTGGGTATAGTTATAGTAGTGGTAGTGACTGGTTATAGTTATAGTATTGGTAGTGACTGGGTATAGTTATAGTAGTGGTAGTGACTGGTTATAGTTATAGTAGTGGTAGTGACTGGGTATAGTTATAGTATTGGTAGTGACTGGTTATAGTTATAGTAGTGGTAGTGACTGGGTATAGTTATAGTAGTGGTAGTGACTGGTTATAGTTATAGTAGTGGTAGTGACTGGGTATAGTTATAGTAGTGGTAGTGACTGGGTATAGTTATAGTAGTGGTAGTGACTGGTTATAGTTATAGTAGTGGTAGTGACTGGTTATAGTTATAGTAGTGGTAGTGACTGGGTATAGTTATAGTATTGGTAGTGACTGGTTATAGTTATAGTAGTGGTAGTGACTGGGTATAGTTATAGTAGTGGTAGTGACTGGTTATAGTAGTGGTAGTGACTGGGTATAGTTATAGTAGTGGTAGTGACTGGGTATAGTTATAGTAGTGGTAGTGACTGGGTATAGTTATAGTAGTGGTAGTGACTGGTTATAGTAGTGGTAGTGACTGGGTATAGTTATAGTAGTGGTAGTGACTGGGTATAGTTATAGTAGTGGTAGTGACTGGTTATAGTAGTGGTAGTGACTGGTTATAGTTATAGTAGTGGTAGTGACTGGTTATAGTTATAGTAGTGGTAGTGACTGGTTATAGTTATAGTAGTGGTAGTGACTGGGTATAGTTATAGTAGTGGTAGTGACTGGGTATAGTTATAGTAGTGGTAGTGACTGGTTATAGTAGTGGTAGTGACTGTGTATAGTTATAGTAGTGGTAGTGACTGGTTATAGTTATAGTAGTGGTAGTGACTGGTTATAGTTATAGTAGTGGTAGTGACTGGGTATAGTTATAGTAGTGGTAGTGACTGGTTATAGTAGTGGTAGTGACTGGGTATAGTTATAGTAGTGGTAGTGACTGGGTATAGTTATAGTAGTGGTAGTGACTGGGTATAGTTATAGTAGTGGTAGTGACTGGTTATAGTAGTGGTAGTGACTGGGTATAGTTATAGTAGTGGTAGTGACTGGGTATAGTTATAGTAGTGGTAGTGACTGGTTATAGTAGTGGTAGTGACTGGTTATAGTTATAGTAGTGGTAGTGACTGGTTATAGTTATAGTAGTGGTAGTGACTGGTTATAGTTATAGTAGTGGTAGTGACTGGGTATAGTTATAGTAGTGGTAGTGACTGGGTATAGTTATAGTAGTGGTAGTGACTGGTTATAGTAGTGGTAGTGACTGTGTATAGTTATAGTAGTGGTAGTGACTGGTTATAGTTATAGTAGTGGTAGTGACTGGTTATAGTTATAGTAGTGGTAGTGACTGGGTATAGTTATAGTAGTGGTAGTGACTGGTTATAGTTATAGTAGTGGTAGTGTCTGGTTATAGTTATAGTAGTGGTAGTGACTGGTTATAGTTATAGTAGTGGTAGTGACTGGGTATAGTTATAGTAGTGGTAGTGACTGGTTATAGTTATAGTAGTGGTAGTGACTGGGTATAGTTATAGTAGTGGTAGTGACTGGTTATAGTTATAGTAGTGATAGTGACTGGTTATAGTTATAGTAGTGGTAGTGACTGGGTATAGTTATAGTAGTGGTAGTGACTGGGTATAGTTATAGTAGTGGTAGTGACTGGTTATAGTTATAGTAGTGGTAGTGACTGGGTATAGTTATAGTAGTGGTAGTGACTGGGTATAGTTATAGTAATGGTAGTGACTGGGTATAGTTATAGTAGTGGTAGTGACTGGTTATAGTTATAGTAGTGGTAGTGACTGGGTATAGTTATAATAGTGGTAGTGACTGGGTATAGTTATAGTAGTGGTAGTGACTGGGTATAGTTATAGTAGTGGTAGTGACTGGTTATAGTTATAGTAGTGGTAGTGACTGGTTATAGTTATAGTAGTGGTAGTGACTGGGTATAGTTATAGTAGTGGTAGTGACTGGTTATAGTTATAGTAGTGGTAGTGACTGGTTATAGTTATAGTAGTGGTAGTGACTGGGTATAGTTATAGTAGTGGTAGTGACTGGTTATAGTTATAGTAGTGGTAGTGTCTGGTTATAGTTATAGTAGTGGTAGTGACTGGTTATAGTTATAGTAGTGGTAGTGACTGGTTATAGTTATAGTAGTGGTAGTGACTGGGTATAGTTATAGTAGTGGTAGTGACTGGTTATAGTTATAGTAGTGGTAGTGACTGGGTATAGTTATAGTAGTGGTAGTGACTGGTTATAGTTATAGTAGTGGTAGTGACTGGTTATAGTTATAGTAGTGGTAGTGACTGGGTATAGTTATAGTAGTGGTAGTGACTGGGTATAGTTATAGTAGTGGTAGTGTCTGGTTATAGTTATAGTAGTGGTAGTGACTGGTTATAGTTATAGTAGTGGTAGTGGTAGTGACTGGGTATAGTTATAGTAGTGGTAGTGACTGGGTATAGTTATAGTAGTGGTAGTGTCTGGTTATAGTTATAGTAGTGGTAGTGACTGGTTATCGTTATAGTAGTGGTAGTGACTGGTTATAGTTATAGTAGTGGTAGTGACTGGGTATAGTTATAGTAGTGGTAGTGACTGGGTATAGTTATAGTAGTGGTAGTGTCTACAGTAGTAATGGTAGTGACTGGGTATAGTTATAGTAGTGGTAGTGACTGGTTATAGTAGTGGTAGTGACTGGGTATAGTTATAGTAGTGGTAGTGACTGGTTATAGTAGTGGTAGTGACTGGGTATAGTTATAGTAGTGGTAGTGACTGGTTATAGTAGTGGTAGTGACTGGTTATAGTTATAGTAGTGGTAGTGACTGGTTATAGTTATAGTAGTGGTAGTGACTGGGTATAGTTATAGTAGTGGTAGTGACTGGGTATAGTTATAGTAGTGGTAGTGACTGGTTATAGTTATAGTAGTGGTAGTGACTGGGTATAGTTATAGTAGTGGTAGTGACTGGTTATAGTTATAGTATTGGTAGTGACTGGGTATAGTTATAGTAGTGGTAGTGACTGGTTATAGTTATAGTAGTGGTAGTGACTGGGTATAGTTATAGTATTGGTAGTGACTGGGTATAGTTATAGTAGTGGTAGTGACTGGTTATAGTTATAGTAGTGGTAGTGACTGGTTATAGTTATAGTATTGGTAGTGACTGGGTATAGTTATAGTAGTGGTAGTGACTGGTTATAGTTATAGTAGTGGTAGTGACTGGGTATAGTTATAGTAGTGGTAGTGACTGGTTATAGTTATAGTAGTGGTAGTGACTGGGTATAGTTATAGTAGTGGTAGTGACTGGGTATAGTAGTGGTAGTGACTGGGTATAGTTATAGTAGTGGTAGTGACTGGTTATAGTTATAGTAGTGGTAGTGACTGGGTATAGTTATAGTAGTGGTAGTGACTGGTTATAGTTATAGTAGTGGTAGTGACTGGTTATAGTTATAGTAGTGGTAGTGACTGGTTATAGTTATAGTAGTGGTAGTGACTGGGTATAGTTATAGTAGTGGTAGTGACTGGTTATAGTTATAGTAGTGGTAGTGACTGGGTATAGTTATAGTAGTGGTAGTGTCTGGTTATAGTTATAGTATTGGTAGTGACTGGGTATAGTTATAGTAGTGGTAGTGACTGGTTATAGTTATAGTAGTGGTAGTGACTGGGTATAGTTATAGTAGTGGTAGTGACTGGTTATAGTTATAGTATTGGTAGTGACTGGGTATAGTTATAGTAGTGGTAGTGACTGGTTATAGTTATAGTAGTGGTAGTGACTGGGTATAGTTATAGTAGTGGTAGTGACTGGTTATAGTTATAGTAGTGGTAGTGACTGGGTATAGTTATAGTAGTGGTAGTGACTGGTTATAGTTATAGTAGTGGTAGTGTCTGGTTATAGTTATAGTAGTGGTAGTGACTGGGTATAGTTATAGTAGTGGTAGTGTCTGGTTATAGTTATAGTATTGGTAGTGACTGGTTATAGTTATAGTAGTGGTAGTGACTGGTTATAGTTATAGTAGTGGTAGTGACTGGGTATAGTTATAGTAGTGGTAGTGTCTGGTTATAGTTATAGTATTGGTAGTGACTGGGTATAGTTATAGTAGTGGTAGTGACTGGTTATAGTTATAGTAGTGGTAGTGACTGGTTATAGTTATAGTATTGGTAGTGACTGGGTATAGTTATAGTAGTGGTAGTGACTGGTTATAGTTATAGTAGTGGTAGTGACTGGTTATAGTTATAGTATTGGTAGTGACTGGGTATAGTTATAGTAGTGGTAGTGACTGGTTATAGTTATAGTAGTGGTAGTGACTGGGTATAGTTATAGTAGTGGTAGTGACTGGTTATAGTTATAGTAGTGGTAGTGACTGGTTATAGTTATAGTAGTGGTAGTGACTGGGTATAGTTATAGTAGTGGTAGTGACTGGGTATAGTTATAGTAGTGGTAGTGACTGGGTATAGTTATAGTAGTGGTAGTGACTGGTTATAGTAGTGGTAGTGACTGGGTATAGTTATAGTAATGGTAGTGACTGGTTATAGTTAAAGTAGTGGTAGTGACTGGTTATAGTTATAGTAGTGGTAGTGACTGGGTATAGTTATAGTAGTGGTAGTGTCTGGTTATAGTTATAGTATTGGTAGTGACTGGGTATAGTTATAGTAGTGGTAGTGACTGGTTATAGTAGTGGTAGTGACTGGGTATAGTTATAGTAGTGGTAGTGACTGGTTATAGTTATAGTAGTGGTAGTGACTGGTTATAGTAGTGGTAGTGACTGGGTATAGTTATAGTAGTGGTAGTGACTGGTTATAGTTATAGTAGTGGTAGTGACTGGGTATAGTTATAGTAGTGGTAGTGTCTGGTTATAGTTATAGTATTGGTAGTGACTGGGTATAGTTATAGTAGTGGTAGTGACTGGTTATAGTTATAGTAGTGGTAGTGACTGGGTATAGTTATAGTAGTGGTAGTGACTGGGTTATAGTTATAGTAGTGGTAGTGACTGGTTATAGTTATAGTAGTGGTAGTGACTGGTTATAGTTATAGTAGTGGTAGTGACTGGGTATAGTTATAGTAGTGGTAGTGACTGGTTATAGTTATAGTAGTGGTAGTGACTGGGTATAGTTATAGTAGTGGTAGTGACTGGTTATAGTTATAGTAGTGGTAGTGACTGGGTATAGTTATAGTAGTGGTAGTGACTGGTTATAGTTATAGTAGTGGTAGTGACTGGGTATAGTTATAGTAGTGGTAGTGACTGGTTATAGTTATAGTAGTGGTAGTGACTGGGTATAGTTATAGTAGTGGTAGTGACTGGTTATAGTTATAGTAGTGGTAGTGACTGGTTATAGTTATAGTAGTGGTAGTGACTGGTTATAGTTATAGTAGTGGTAGTGACTGGGTATAGTTATAGTAGTGGTAGTGACTGGTTATAGTTATAGTAGTGGTAGTGACTGGGTATAGTTATAGTAGTGGTAGTGACTGGTTATAGTTATAGTAGTGGTAGTGACTGGGTATAGTTATAGTAGTGGTAGTGACTGGTTATAGTTATAGTAGTGGTAGTGACTGGGTATAGTTATAGTAGTGGTAGTGACTGGTTATAGTTATAGTAGTGGTAGTGACTGGGTTATAGTTATAGTAGTGGTAGTGACTGGTTATAGTTATAGTAGTGGTAGTGACTGGGTATAGTTATAGTAGTGGTAGTGACTGGTTATAGTTATAGTAGTGGTAGTGACTGGTATAGTTATAGTAGTGGTAGTGACTGGGTATAGTTATAGTAGTGGTAGTGACTGGTTATAGTTATAGTAGTGGTAGTGACTGGTTATAGTTATAGTAGTGGTAGTGACTGGTTATAGTTATAGTAGTGGTAGTGACTGGTTATAGTTATAGTAGTGGTAGTGACTGGGTATAGTTATAGTAGTGGTAGTGACTGGTTATAGTTATAGTAGTGGTAGTGACTGGGTATAGTGGTGGTAGTGACTGGTTATAGTTATAGTAGTGGTAGTGACTGGGTATAGTTATAGTAGTGGTAGTGACTGGTTATAGTTATAGTAGAGTAGTGACTGGTTATAGTTATAGTAGTGGTAGTGACTGGTTATAGTTATAGTAGTGGTAGTGACTGGATAGTTATAGTAGTGGTAGTGACTGGTTATAGTTATAGTAGTGGTAGTGACTGGGTTATAGTTATAGTAGTGGTAGTGACTGGTTATAGTTATAGTAGTGGTAGTGACTGGGTATAGTTATAGTAGTGGTAGTGACTGGTTATAGTTATAGTAGTGGTAGTGACTGGTTATAGTTATAGTAGTGGTAGTGACTGGTTATAGTTATAGTAGTGGTAGTGACTGGGTATAGTTATAGTAGTGGTAGTGACTGGTTATAGTTATAGTAGTGGTAGTGACTGGTTATAGTTATAGTAGTGGTAGTGACTGGGTATAGTTATAGTAGTGGTAGTGACTGGTTATAGTTATAGTAGTGGTAGTGACTGGTTATAGTTATAGTAGTGGTAGTGACTGGTTATAGTTATAGTAGTGGTAGTGACTGGTTATAGTTATAGTAGTGGTAGTGACTGGGTATAGTTATAGTAGTGGTAGTGACTGGTTATAGTTATAGTAGTGGTAGTGACTGGTTATAGTTATAGTAGTGGTAGTGACTGGTTATAGTAGTGGTAGTGACTGGTTATAGTAGTGGTAGTGACTGGTTATAGGTATAGTAGTGGTAGTGACTGGGTATAGGTATAGTAGTGGTAGTGTCTGGTTATAGTTATAGTAGTGGTAGTGACTGGGTATAGGTATAGTAGTGGTAGTGTCTGGTTATAGTTATAGTAGTGGTAGTGACTGGTTATAGTAGTGGTAGTGACTGGGTATAGGTATAGTAGTGGTAGTGACTGGTTATAGTTATAGTAGTGGTAGTGACTGGTTATAGTAGTGGTAGTGACTGGTTATAGTAGTGGTAGTGACTGGGTATAGGTATAGTAGTGGTAGTGACTGGTTATAGTTATAGTAGTGGTAGTGACTGGTTATAGTTATAGTAGTGGTAGTGACTGGTTATAGTTATAGTAGTGGTAGTGACTGGTTATAGTTATAGTAGTGGTAGTGACTGGTTATAGTTATAGTAGTGGTAGTGACTGGTTATAGTAGTGGTAGTGACTGGTTATAGTAGTGGTAGTGACTGGTTATAGTTATAGTAGTGGTAGTGACTGGGTATAGTTATAGTAGTGGTAGTGACTGGTTATAGTTATAGTAGTGGTAGTGTCTGGTTATAGTTATAGTAGTGGTAGTGACTGGTTATAGTTATAGTAGTGGTAGTGACTGGGTATAGTTATAGTAGTGGTAGTGACTGGTTATAGTTATAGTAGTGGTAGTGTCTGGTTATAGTTATAGTAGTGGTAGTGACTGGTTATAGTTATAGTAGTGGTAGTGACTGGGTATAGGTATAGTAGTGGTAGTGACTGGGTATAGGTATAGTAGTGGTAGTGACTGGGTATAGGTATAGTAGTGGTAGTGACTGGGTATAGGTATAGTAGTGGTAGTGTCTGGTTATAGTTATAGTAGTGGTAGTGACTGGTTATAGTAGTGGTAGTGACTGGGTATAGGTATAGTAGTGGTAGTGACTGGTTATAGTTATAGTAGTGGTAGTGACTGGTTATAGTTATAGTAGTGGTAGTGACTGGTTATAGTTATAGTAGTGGTAGTGACTGGTTATAGTTATAGTAGTGGTAGTGACTGGTTATAGTTATAGTAGTGGTAGTGACTGGTTATAGTAGTGGTAGTGACTGGTTATAGTTATAGTAGTGGTAGTGACTGGTTATAGTTATAGTAGTGGTAGTGACTGGGTATAGTTATAGTAGTGGTAGTGACTGGTTATAGTTATAGTAGTGGTAGTGTCTGGTTATAGTTATAGTAGTGGTAGTGACTGGTTATAGTTATAGTAGTGGTAGTGACTGGGTATAGTTATAGTAGTGGTAGTGACTGGGTATAGGTATAGTAGTGGTAGTGACTGGGTATAGGTATAGTAGTGGTAGTGACTGGTTATAGTTATAGTAGTGGTAGTGACTGGTTATAGTTATAGTAGTGGTAGTGACTGGTTATAGTAGTGGTAGTGACTGGTTATAGTAGTGGTAGTGACTGGTTATAGTTATAGTAGTGGTAGTGACTGGTTATAGTTATAGTAGTGGTAGTGACTGGGTATAGTTATAGTAGTGGTAGTGACTGGTTATAGTTATAGTAGTGGTAGTGTCTGGTTATAGTTATAGTAGTGGTAGTGACTGGTTATAGTTATAGTAGTGGTAGTGACTGGGTATAGTTATAGTAGTGGTAGTGTCTGGTTATAGTTATAGTAGTGGTAGTGACTGGTTATAGTTATAGTAGTGGTAGTGACTGGGTATAGTTATAGTAGTGGTAGTGACTGGGTATAGTTATAGTAGTGGTAGTGACTGGGTATAGTTATAGTAGTGGTAGTGACTGGGTATAGTTATAGTAGTGGTAGTGACTGGTTATAGTAGTGGTAGTGACTGGTTATAGTTATAGTAGTGGTAGTGTCTGGTTATAGTTATAGTAGTGGTAGTGACTGGGTATAGTAGTGGTAGTGACTGGTTATAGTTATAGTAGTGGTAGTGACTGGTTATAGTTATAGTAGTGGTAGTGTCTGGTTATAGTTATAGTAGTGGTAGTGACTGGGTATAGTTATAGTAGTGGTAGTGACTGGGTATAGTTATAGTAGTGGTAGTGTCTGGTTATAGTTATAGTAGTGGTAGTGACTGGTTATAGTAGTGGTAGTGACTGGTTATAGTTATAGTAGTGGTAGTGACTGGGTATAGGTATAGTAGTGGTAGTGACTGGTTATAGTTATAGTAGTGGTAGTGACTGGGTATAGGTATAGTAGTGGTAGTGACTGGTTATAGTAGTGGTAGTGACTGGTTATAGTTATAGTAGTGGTAGTGACTGGTTATAGTTATAGTAGTGGTAGTGACTGGGTATAGTTATAGTAGTGTTAGTGACTGGGTATAGTTATAGTAGTGGTAGTGACTGGGTATAGTAGTGGTAGTGACTGGGTATAGTTATAGTAGTGGTAGTGTCTGGTTATAGTTATAGTAGTGGTAGTGACTGGTTATAGTAGTGGTAGTGACTGGTTATAGTTATAGTAGTGGTAGTGTCTGGTTATAGTTATAGTAGTGGTAGTGACTGGGTATAGGTATAGTAGTGGTAGTGACTGGTTATAGTTATAGTAGTGGTAGTGACTGGGTATAGTTATAGTAGTGGTAGTGTCTGGGTATAGTTATAGTAGTGGTAGTGACTGGTTATAGTTATAGTAGTGGTAGTGACTGGGTATAGTTATAGTAGTGGTAGTGACTGGGTATAGGTATAGTAGTGGTAGTGACTGGTTATAGTAGTGGTAGTGACTGGTTATAGTTATAGTAGTGGTAGTGTCTGGGTATAGTTATAGTAGTGGTAGTGACTGGGTATAGTTATAGTAGTGGTAGTGTCTGGGTATAGTTATAGTAGTGGTAGTGACTGGGTATAGGTATAGTAGTGGTAGTGACTGGTTATAGTAGTGGTAGTGACTGGTTATAGTTATAGTAGTGGTAGTGACTGGTTATAGTTATAGTAGTGGTAGTGACTGGGTATAGGTATAGTAGTGGTAGTGACTGGTTATAGTAGTGGTAGTGACTGGTTATAGTTATAGTAGTGGTAGTGACTGGGTATAGTTATAGTAGTGGTAGTGACTGGGTATAGTTATAGTAGTGGTAGTGACTGGTTATAGTTATAGTAGTGGTAGTGACTGGTTATAGTTATAGTAGTGGTAGTGTCTGGGTATAGTTATAGTAGTGGTAGTGACTGGGTATAGTTATAGTAGTGGTAGTGTCTGGGTATAGTTATAGTAGTGGTAGTGACTGGTTATAGTTATAGTAGTGGTAGTGACTGGTTATAGTTATAGTAGTGGTAGTGACTGGGTATAGTTATAGTAGTGGTAGTGACTGGTTATAGTTATAGTAGTGGTAGTGACTGGTTATAGTTATAGTAGTGGTAGTGACTGGGTATAGTTATAGTAGTGGTAGTGACTGGGTATAGTTATAGTAGTGGTAGTGACTGGGTATAGTTATAGTAGTGGTAGTGACTGGGTATAGTTATAGTAGTGGTAGTGACTGGGTATAGTTATAGTAGTGGTAGTGACTGGGTATAGTTATAGTAGTGGTAGTGACTGGGTATAGTTATAGTAGTGGTAGTGACTGGGTATAGTTATAGTAGTGGTAGTGACTGGTATATAGTTATAGTAGTGGTAGTGACTGGTTATAGTTATAGTAGTGGTAGTGACTGGGTATAGTTATAGTAGTGGTAGTGACTGGGTATAGTTATAGTAGTGGTAGTGACTGGGTATAGTTATAGTAGTGGTAGTGACTGGGTTATAGTTATAGTAGTGGTAGTGACTGGGTATAGTTATAGTAGTGGTAGTGACTGGGTATAGTTATAGTAGTGGTAGTGTCTGGGTATAGTTATAGTAGTGGTAGTGACTGGGTATAGTTATAGTAGTGGTAGTGACTGGGTATAGTTATAGTAGTGGTAGTGACTGGGTATAGTTATAGTAGTGGTAGTGACTGGTTATAGTAGTGGTAGTGTCTGTGTATAGTTATAGTAGTGGTAGTGACTGGTTATAGTTATAGTAGTGGTAGTGACTGGGTATAGTTATAGTAGTGGTAGTGACTGGGTATAGTTATAGTAGTGGTAGTGACTGGTTATAGTTATAGTAGTGGTAGTGACTGGTTATAGTTATAGTAGTGGTAGTGACTGGTTATAGTTATAGTAGTGGTAGTGACTGGTTATAGTTATAGTAGTGGTAGTGACTGGGTATAGTTATAGTAGTGGTAGTGACTGGGTATAGTTATAGTAGTGGTAGTGACTGGGTATAGTTATAGTAGTGGTAGTGACTGGGTATAGTTATAGTAGTGGTAGTGACTGGTTATAGTTATAGTAGTGGTAGTGACTAGTTATAGTAGTGGTAGTGACTGGGTATAGTTATAGTAGTGGTAGTGACTGGGTATAGTTATAGTAGTGGTAGTGACTGGTTATAGTAGTGGTAGTGACTGGTTATAGTTATAGTATTGGTAGTGACTGGGTATAGTTATAGTAGTGGTAGTGACTGGTTATAGTTATAGTAGTGGTAGTGACTGGGTATAGTTATAGTAGTGGTAGTGACTGGGTATAGTTATAGTAGTGGTAGTGTCTACAGTAGTAATGGAGGCCACTGTGTTCTTGGGGACCTTCAATGCTGCAGTAATGTTTTGGTACCCTTCTCCAGATCTGTGCCTCGACAAAATCCTGTCTCGTAGCTCTACGGAGAATTCCTTCGACCTCATGGCTTGGTTTTTGCTCTGTCCTTATATAGACAGGCGTGTGCCTTTCCAAATCATGTCCAAACATTTTAATTTACCACAGATGGACTCCAAACAAGTTGTGGAAACATCTCAAGGATGATCAATGGACTGACACATTACCTTCAGCTCCAGAATATCTCACCACTGTGCGTTTCCATCTCCTCTCTCTTCGTCATTCCTTTCTCGAGCGCGTGGAGAGAGAGGGGCTGTCAACAGTTTAATTAAGTATGTTTAGTTGTGAAAACATGTTAGTATCGATGTTCCCAAACAGATTTTACTTGGTTTCCCAAATTAAGCACTGGGTAGCTGCAGGAACAGGGTCTGGAGAGCCCATGGCACAGAGAGTTTGGGTGGACCATCACCTGTCATGCAGAGAGAGGCTGCATGCTCCTCAACTAGTGGTTGATGTGTGACAAGAAATAATTGTTGTTATAAGCCCAGACATTTCTTTAAGCAATCCCGTGTGAAAGCAGAGTTCTGATGGTTGCTGCTGAAAAAGGAGGATCCCAACTGCTACTATATTTATTTGTCAGCTGTTCCTCTATAAAACCGGAGTAGCCAGCTGCAGCCTCCTTTCACTATTCCAGTGCATACGCATGGCATGCCTTTCCCCCTGCCCGTGTTCCTACCAATTTGATAATAGACCATATTCTAAATCGAAACACATTTTTACATATTAGTAAAGACCAGATTAAATTGAGAATATGATGACTTGATGAGAGAACAGGGTGTGCAGCCTGAAGAAAGGAACAGAGAGCAAGGTTATTGTTGTTGTTCGTATGTGCCCTCGCTCCGGAATGGGGAAAAATATTCTTTCTATTTTATTCAGCTAAGTTCAATTATATAATTCTTACAATAATATAAAATAATGGTACGAGACTTATAAGCATATCTTGTCTGCTAAATGAACTAGCCTATGGCATGGCGCATAAGAGCTGTTAAACATATTCATTTGATTAACGATCAATTACCGTGATATTGGTATTTGCATGACAATAACCGGCTGACAATTTCATGACAGCCCTAGACCTGTGTGTTAATTTTCCAAAATGTTCAAGCGTATTATTTCCTTTTCATATAATCATCAGTATCAAGTTTTGGATAGTGCCCTTGTAATATGATATATTCTCTCTTTTGTTAAGATATGAAGACAAGAAAGTGGAGTTTCTTGCTTGAGGATTATAAAAGACTTAGTAAGTATTATCCTGTTGTGGTCATTGTTTTTTACACTTTATGGTCATGTATCCGCTAGCCTTCCTTGCTGAATTGTCTGCTACTCTGCATTCTATATTCAGTGAATGTTCTGTGTTCTATAGTCAGTGAATGTTCTGTGTTCTGTAGTCAGTGAATGTTCTGTGTTCTGTAGTCAGTGAATGTTCTGTGTTCTATAGTCAGTGAATGTTCTGTGTTCTGTAGTCAGTGAATGTTCTGTGTTCTGTAGTCAGTGAATGTTCTGTGTTCTGTAGTCAGTGAATGTTCTGTGTTCTATAGTCAGTGAATGTTCTGTGTTCTATAGTCAGTGAATGTTCTGTGTTCTATAATCAGTGAATGTTCTGTATTCTATATTCTGTGAATGTTCTGTATTCTATATTCTGTGAATGTTCTGTGTTCTATAGTCTGTGAATGTTCTGTGTTCTATAGTCAGTGAATGTTCTGTGTTCTATAGTCAGTGAATGTTCTGTGTTCTATAATCAGTGAATGTTCTGTGTTCTATATTCTGTGAATGTTCTGTGTTCTATAGTCTGTGAATGTTCTGTGTTCTATAGTCAGTGAATGTTCAGTGTTCTACATTCAGTGAATACATTCAGAAAGTATTCAGACCCTTCGACTTTTTCCCGAAAATGTCTTGTTCTAAAATTCATTAAAAAATTTTTTTCTTATCATCAATCTATACACAATGCCCCAATATGACATCACAATACCCCATAATGAAATCACAATACCCCATAATGACTAAGTGAAAAAAGAGTTTTAGAAATGTTTGCAAATGTATTAAAAAACAAATACCTTATTTACATAAGTATTCAGACCCTTTGCTATGAGACTCTAAATTGAGCTCAGGTGCATCCTGTTTCCATTGATCATCCTTGAGATGTTTCTATAACTTGATTGGGTTCCACCTGTGGTAAATTCAATTGATTGGATATGATTAAGGTTTTTCTAGTTTTTATTATTAATACATTAGCAAATTTCCAAAAATATGTTTTCGCTTTTCCATTATGGTGTATTGTGATGTCATTATGGGGTATTGTGATGTCATTATGGGGTATTGAGATGTCATTATAGGGTATTGTGGTGTCATTATGGGGTATTGTGGTGTCATTATGGGGTATTGTGATGTCATTATAGGGTATTGTGGTGTCCTTATGGGGTATTGTGATGTCCTTATGGGGTATTGTGATGGCATTGTAGGGTATTGTGATGTCATTATGGGGTATTGTGATGTCATTATAGGGTACTGTGTGCAGATTGCTGAGGATTTGTATTCATTGAATCCATTTTAGAATACGGCTGTAATGTAAAAGCATGTGAAAGAAGTGAAGGAGTCTGAATACTTTCCGAAGGTGCTGTATATTCAGTATGGTGTGTGTTGTATGTTATATTCAGTATGGTGTGTGTTCTATGTTATATTCAGTATGGTGTGTGTTCTATGTTATATTCAGTATGGTGTGTGTTCTATGTTATATTCAGTATGGTGTGTGTGTTCTATATTCAGTATGGTGTGTGTGTTCTATGTTCAGTATGGTGTGTGTTCTCAGTGACTCTGTTCTGTGTCCTACTTCCCAGTGGATGCTCTTGGTGCCATTCCATCAGTAGAGATTGAGCCTCTCCCTAGGGGTGTGATCCAGGTGTTCTCTGCCCTGTTTGAAGGCAGCCAGACATGGCCATCAGAGGTTCCTGAAGCTGACCTGTCCTCCATCGACCCCTCATTGACACGTAGCCTCATGCCCTTCCAGAGAGATGGTGTCAAGTAGGTGTTATTCTCACTGTTATCATTTTTTATTTAAACTTTATTTAACGAGGCAAGTCAGTTCAGAACTAATTCTTATTTACAATGACGGCCTAGGAACAGGGGGGTTAACTGCCTTGTTCAGGGGCGGAATGACAGATTTGTACCTTGTCAGCTCGGTTACTCGTCCAACGCTCTAACCACTAGGCTACCCTGCCGCCCCATGACCATACAACTCAAATCACAAATAATTAAAGAGCAGCAGTAAATAACAATAGCGGGGCTATATACAGGGGGTACCGGTACAGAGTCAATGTGGAGGCTATATACAGGGGGTACCGGTACAGAGTCAATGTGGAGACTATATACAGGGGTACCGGTACAGAGTCAATGTGGAGGCTATATACAGGGGGTACCGGTACAGAGTCAATGTGGAGGCTATATACAGGGGGTACCGGTACAGAGTCAATGTGGAGACTATATACAGGGGGTACCGGTACAGAGTCAATGTGGAGGCTATATACAGGGGGTACCGGTACAGAGTCAATGTGGAGACTATATACAGGGGGTACCGGTACAGAGTCAATGTGGAGGCTATATACAGGGGGTACCGGTACAGAGTCAATGTGGAGGCTATATACAGGGTACCGGTACAGAGTCAATGTGGAGGCTATATACAGGGTACTGCACAGAGTCAATGTGGAGGCTATATACAGGGGGTACTGCACAGAGTCAATGTGGAGACTATATGCAGGGTGTACTGCACAGAGTCAATGTGGAGACTATATACAGGGGGTACCGGTACAGAGTCAATGTGGAGGCTATATACAGGGGGTACCGGTACAGAGTCAATGTGGAGGCTATATACAGGGGGTACCGGTACAGAGTCAATGTGGAGACTATATGCAGGGGGTACCGGTACTGAGTCAATGTGGAGGCTATATACAGGGGGTACTGCACAGAGTCAATGTGGAGGCTATATGCAGGGGGTACTGCACAGAGTCAATGTGGAGGCTATATACAGGGGGTACCGGTACAGAGTCAATGTGGAGGCTATATACAGGAGGTACCGGTACAGAGTCAATGTGGAGGCTATATACAGGGGTACCGGTACAGAGTCAATGTGGAGGCTATATACAGGGGGTACCGGTACAGAGTCAATGTGGAGGCTATATACAGGAGGTACAGTACAGAGTCAATGTGGAGGCTATATACAGGGGGTACTGCACAGAGTCAATGTGGAGACTATATACAGGGGGTACTGCACAGAGTCAATGTGGAGGCTATATACAGGGGGTACCGGTACAGAGTCAATGTGGAGGCTATATACAGGGGTACCGGTACAGAGTCAATGTGGAGGCTATATACAGGGGGTACTGCACAGAGTCAATGTGGAGGCTATATACAGGGTACTGCACAGAGTCAATGTGGAGGCTATATACAGGGGGTACCGGTACAGAGTCAATGTGGAGGCTATATACAGGGGGTACTGGTACAGAGTCAATGTGGAGGCTATATACAGGGGGTACTGCACAGAGTCAATGTGGAGGCTATATACAGGGTACTGCACAGAGTCAATGTGGAGGCTATATACAGGGGGTACTGGTACAGAGTCAATGTGGAGGCTATATACAGGGGGTACTGCACAGAGTCAATGTGGAGGCTATATACAGGGGGTACCGGTACAGAGTCAATGTGGAGGCTATATACAGGGGGTACTGCACAGAGTCAATGTGGAGGCTATATACAGGGGGTACTGCACAGAGTCAATGTGGAGGCTATATGCAGGGGGTACCGGTACAGAGTCAATGTGGAGGCTATATGCAGGGGTACTGTACAGAGTCAATGTGGAGGCTATATGCAGGGGGTACCGGTACAGAGTCAATGTGGAGGCTATATGCAGGGGGTACCGGTACAATGTGGAGGCTATATGCAGGGGGTACCGGTACAATGTGGAGGCTATATGCAGGGGGTACCGGTACAGAGTCAATGTGGAGGCTATATGCAGGGGGTACTGCACAATGTGGAGGCTATATGCAGGGGGTACTGCACAGAGTCAATGTGGAGGCTATATGCAGGGGTACTGCACAGAGTCAATGTGGAGGCTATATACAGGGGTACTGCACAGAGTCAATGTGGAGGCTATATACAGGGGGTACTGCACAGAGTCAATGTGGAGGCTATATACAGGGGGTACCGGTACAGAGTCAATGTGGAGGCTATATACAGGGGTACTGCACAGAGTCAATGTGGAGGCTATATACAGGGGGTACTGCACAGAGTCAATGTGGAGGCTATATACAGGGGGTACTGCACAGAGTCAATGTGGAGGCTATATACAGGGGGTACTGCACAGAGTCAATGTGGAGGCTATATACAGGGGGTACTGGTACAGAGTCAATGTGGAGGCTATATACAGGGGGTACTGCACAGAGTCAATGTGGAGGCTATATACAGGGTACTGCACAGAGTCAATGTGGAGGCTATATACAGGGGTACTGTACAGAGTCAATGTGGAGGCTATATACAGGGGTACTGGGTACAATGTGGAGGCTATATGCAGGGGGTACCGGTACAGAGTCAATGTGGAGGCTATATGCAGGGGGTACCGGTACAGAGTCAATGTGGAGGCTATATACAGGGGTACTGCACAGAGTCAATGTGGAGGCTATATACAGGGGGTACTGGTACAGAGTCAATGTGGAGGCTATATACAGGGGGTACCGATACAGAGTCAATGTGGAGGCTATGTACAGGGGGGTACCAGTACAGAGTCAATGTGGAGGCTATATACAGGGGGTACCGGTACAGAGTCAATGTGGAGGCTATATACAGGGGGTACTGGTACAGAGTCAATGTGGAGGCTATATACAGGGGGTACCGGTACAGAGTCAATGTGGAGGCTATATACAGGGGGTACCGGTACAGAGTCAATGTGGAGACTATATACAGGGGGTACCGGTACAGAGTCAATGTGGAGGCTATATGCAGGGGGCACCTGTGTTGAGGTAATTGAGGTAATATGTACATGTACAGTGAGGGGAAAAAAGTATTTGATCCCCTGCTGATTTTGTACGTTTGCCCACTGACAAAGAAATGATCCGTCTATAATTTTAATGGTAGGTTTATTTGAACAGTGAGAGACTGAATAACAACAAAAAAATCCAGAAAAACGCATGTGAAAAATGTTATAAATGGAATTGCATTTTAATGAGGGAAATAAGTATTTGACCCCCTCTCAATCAGAAAGATTTCTGGCTCCCAGGTGTCTTTTATACAGGTAACGAGCTGAGATTAGGAGCACACTCTTAAAGGGAGTGCTCCTAATCTCAGTTTGTTACCTGTATAAAAGACACCTGTCCACAGAAGCAATCAATCAATAAGATTCCAAACTCTCCACCATGGCCAAGACCAAAGAGCTCTCCAAGGATGTCAGGGACAAGATTGTAGACCTACACAAGGCTGGAATGGGCTACAAGACCATCGCTAAGCAGCTTAGTGAGAAGGTGACAGCAGTTGGTGCGATTATTCGCAAATGGAAGAAACACAAAAGAACTGTCAATCTCCCTCGGCCTGGGGCTCCATGCAAGATCTCACCTCGTGGAGTTGCAATGATCATGAGAACGGTGAGGAATCAGCCCAGAACTACACGGGAGGATCTTGTCAATGATCTCAAGGCAGCTGGGACCATAGTCACCAAGAAAACAATTGGTAACACACTACGCCGTGAAGGACTGAAATCCTGCAGCAGACGCAAGGTCCCCCCTGCTCAAGAAAGCACATATACATGCCCGTCTGAAGTTTGCCAATGAACATCTGAATGATTCAGAGGACAACTGGGTGAAAGTGTTGTGGTCAGATGAGACCAAAATGGAGCTCTTTGGCATCAACTCAACTCGCTGTGTTTGGAAGAGGAGGAATGCTGCCTATGACCCCAAGAACACCATCCCCACCGTCAAACATGGAGGTGGAAACATAAGGTTTTAGGGGTGTTTTTCTGCTAAGGGGACAGGACAACTTCACCGCATCAAAGGGACGATGGACGGGGCCATGTACCATCAAATCTTGGGTGGGAACCTCCTTCCCTCAGCCAGGGCATTGAAAATGGGTCGTGGATGGGTATTCCAGCATGACAATGACCCAAAACACACGGCCAAGGCAACAAAGGAGTGGCTCAAGAAGAAGCACATTAAGGTCCTGGAGTGGCCTAGCCTGTCTCCAGACCTTAATCCCATAGAAAATCTGTGGAGGGAGCTGAAGGTTCGAGTTGCCAAACATCAGCCTCGAAACCTTAATGACTTGGAGAAGATCTGCAAAGAGGAGTGGGACAAAATCCCTCCTGAGATGTGTGCAATCCTGGTGGCCAACTTCAAGAAATGTCTGTGATTGCCACCAAGGGTTTTACTAAGTCAGGTTTCGCAGAGGGGTCAAATACTTATTTCCCTCATTAAAATGCAAATAAATTTATAACATTTTTCACATTTGTTGTTATTCTGTCTCTCACTGTTCAAATAAACCTACCATTAAAATTATAGACTGATCATTTCTTTTTCAGTGGGCAAACGTACAAAATCAGCAGGGGATCAAATACTTTTTTCCCTCACTGTAGGTAGAGTAATTAAAATGACTATGCGTAGATAATAACAGAGTAGCAGCAGCGTACTGGGTGGTATTCATAGGGCAAAACCATAGCAAAACATTTAGACAGTTCCAATCCCCCGTTGTCAGGTTTTTCTCTTCGTTTTGTGCCTAATGTATACAAATCTTATGCATCTGGTTCTTATATAGTTTTATATTGTGATAATCCGTCTGTTTGTGTTAAATCTTGGCTGTCTTCTCCAGGAATACAACGTTTGTTTTGTATTTCCCCTGATGGTTGTTGATTAATGGTCTGTTTGTATGTACAGTTGAAGTCAGACGTTTACGGACACTTAGGTTGGAGTCATTAACTCGTTTTTCAACCACTCCACACATTTCTTGTTAACAAACTATAGTTTTGGCAAGTCAGTTAGGACATCTACTTTGTACATGACACAAGTAATTTTTCCAACAATTATTTACAGACAGATTATTTCACTTATAATTCACTGTATCACAATTCCAGTGGCTCAGAAGTTTACATACTCTAAGTTGACTGTGCCTTTTAAACAGCTTGGAAATGTCATGGCTTTAGAAGCTTCTGATAGGCTAATACATAATTTGAGTCAATTGGAGGTGTACCTGTGGATGTATTTCAAGGCCTACCTTCAAACTCAGTGCCTCTTTGCTTGACATTATGGAAAATCAAAAGAAATCAGCCAAGACCTCAGAAAAAAAATTGTAGACCTCCACAAGTCTGGGTTATCCTTTGGAGCAATTTCCAAACGCCTGAAGTTACCACATTCATCTGTACAAACAATAGTACGTAAGTATAAACACTGGGACAAAGATCGTACTTTTTGGAGAAATGTCCTCTGGTCTGATGAAACCAAAATAGAACTGTTTGGCCATAATGACCATCGTTATGTTTGGAGGAAAAAGGGGGAGGCTTGCAAGCTGAAGAACACCATCCGAACCGTGAAGCACGGGGGTGGCAGCATCATGTTGTGGGGGTGCTTTGCTGCAGGAGGGACTGGTGTACTTCACAAAAAGATGGCATCATGTGGAAGGAAAATTATGTGGATATATTGAAGCAACATCTCAAGACACCAGTCAGGAAGTTAAAGCTTGGTCACAAATGGGTCTCCCAAATGGACAATGCCCCCAAGCATACTTCCAAAGTGTTCAAAATGGCTTAAGGACAACAAAGTCAAGGTATTGGAGTGGCCATCACAAAGCCCTGACCTCAATCCTATAGAAAATTTGTGGGCAGAACTGAAAAGGCGTGTGCGAGCAAGGAGGCCTACAAACCTGACTCAGTTACACCAGCTCTGTCAGGAGGAATGGGCCAAAATTCACCCAACTTATTGTGGGAAGCATGTGGAAGGCTACCCAAAAATGTTGACCCAAGTTAAACAATTTTAAAGGCAATGTTACCAAATACTAATTGAGTGTATGGAAACTTCTGACCCACTGGGAATGTGATGAAAGAAATAAAAGCTGAAATAAATTGTTCTCTCTACTATTATTCTGACATTTCACATTCTAAAAATATAGTTGTGATCCTAACTGACCTAAAGACAGGGAATTTTTACTAGGATTAAATGTCAGTTATTGTGAAAAATGTATTTGGCTAAACTTCTGACTTCAACTGTAGTTGTATTAAACCTTGGTTGTCTCCTCCAGCTTCGCGGTGTCCAAAGATGGCCGCCTCCTCCTGGCTGATGACATGGGACTGGGGAAGACAGTTCAGGCCATTTGCATAGCTGCCTACTACAGGAAAGAGTGGCCTTTATTAGTGGTGGCCCCCCTCTTCTGTCAGATTCACCTGGGCTGAGGTACAACCACATCTATTATTGGCTATAGACGTTGGCATTTCTTATTAGCTATAGGTCTAGACTATGACATTTTATTAAAATTAATAATTGCGTATTTTTCCCAGTGTTCAGTGATAGTCATGGAGTGGTACATTATCGAGGAATACAAAGTTCGTTTTTATATTTCCCCTGATGGTTCTTCATCATTCGCTTCTGTTCTTTCTGTTTAGGGGGCAAACTGCCATTCTTGTTGTTCATTAGTTCAATAGACACTGTCAGTCATGTCCAGGGGTATATATTGCTGTTTTTTACACATTACTGTTAGTGGAATTTGTAGGTGTTTCAAGTAAAGAGGACAAAGCGGATTGGTATTAGCTAAGTGCTTTGTTTCTAAAGCACTCTAATCCCTGTGTAGTCCTGTAGCTCCATTAGGTAATTTATCTTAAAGAAGAAACCAAGAACAATTTTCTTTGTCTCGCGAGCACCCAGTAAATGAAACAGTACATGATGTGGGCATGGAACACCAGAGGCTGTGAAGGAATGAGTTGTGTTTATTACTGTATGGAATAGAGTTTTGTCTGAATTATTTTCTTGCAATGCAATGAAAGTTGGACTCCATCAGTCCTTTGTCCTATTCATCCACTCTGACTGCATGTCCTATGGGTCACCGTGTCCTATGGGTCTCTCTGGTTTCTTGTAGTATAGGGGATAATGTCAAACTGGAGCAAGGGGCTATTTCCCCATCAGGCTTGCAGTCAAAGAGGAAGGTCTAGTCTTAGCATGCCAGAAATGTCCATATTTGGCTCTTGTTAACTCGACTGTTCCTCCCAGACGTTCTAGAATGTATAGGACTCTTGTTAACTCGACTGTTCCTCCCAGACGTGCTCTAGAATGTATAGGACTCTTGTAAACTCGGCTGATCCTCCCAGACGTGTTCTAGAATGTATAGGACTCTTGTTAACTCGACTGTTCCTCCCAGACGTGCTATAGAATGTATAGGACTCTTGTAAACTCGACTGTTCCTCCCAGACGTGTTCTAGAATGTATAGGACTCTTGTAAACTTGGCTGATCCTCCCAGACGTGCTCTAGAATGTATAGGACTCTTGTTAACTCGGCTGTTCCTCCCAGACGTGCTCTAGAATGTATAGGACTCTTGTTAACTCGGCTGATCCTCCCAGACGTGCTCTAGAATGTATAGGACTCTTGTTAACTCGGCTGTTCCTCCCAGACGTGCTCTAGAATGTATAGGACTCTTGTTAACTCGGCTGTTCCTCCCAGACGTGCTCTAGAATGTATAGGACTCTTGTTAACTCGGCTGATCCTCCCAGACGTGCTCTAGAATGTATAGGACTCTTGTTAACTCGGCTGATCCTCCCAGACGTGCTCTAGAATGTATAGGACTCTTGTTAACTCGACTGTTTCTCCCAGACGTGCTCTAGAATGTATAGGACTCTTGTAAACTCGACTGTTCCTCCCAGACGTTCTAGAATGTATAGGAATCTTGTTAACTCGACTGTTCCTCCCAGACGTGTTCTAGAATGTATAGGACTCTTGTTAACTCGACTGTTCCTCCCAGACGTGCTCTAGAATGTATAGGACTCTTGTTAACTCGACTGTTCCTCCCAGACGTGCTCTAGAATGTATAGGACTCTTGTAAACTCGACTGTTCCTCCCAGACGTGCTCTAGAATGTATAGGACTCTTGTAAACTCGGCTGATCCTCCCAGACGTGTTCTAGAATGTATAGGACTCTTGTTAACTCGACTGTTCCTCCCAGACGTGCTATAGAATGTATAGGACTCTTGTAAACTCGACTGTTCCTCCCAGACGTGTTCTAGAATGTATAGGACTCTTGTAAACTTGGCTGATCCTCCCAGACGTGCTCTAGAATGTATAGGACTCTTGTTAACTCGGCTGTTCCTCCCAGACGTGCTCTAGAATGTATAGGACTCTTGTTAACTCGGCTGTTCCTCCCAGACGTGCTCTAGAATGTATAGGACTCTTGTTAACTCGGCTGATCCTCCCAGACGTGCTCTAGAATGTATAGGACTCTTGTTAACTCGACTGTTTCTCCCAGACGTGCTCTAGAATGTATAGGACTCTTGTAAACTCGACTGTTCCTCCCAGACGTGCTCTAGAATGTATAGGACTCTTGTTAACTCGACTGTTCCTCCCAGACGTGTTCTAGAATGTATAGGACTCTTGTTAACTCGACTGTTCCTCCCAGGCGTGCTCTAGAATGTATAGGACTCTTGTTAACTCGACTGTTCCTCCCAGACGTGCTCTAGAATGTATAGGACTCTTGTAAACTCGACTGTTCCTCCCAGACGTGCTCTAGAATGTATAGGACTCTTGTTAACTCGACTGTTCCTCCCAGACGTGTTCTAGAATGTATAGGACTCTTGTTAACTCGACTGTTCCTCCCAGGCGTGCTCTAGAATGTATAGGACTGGAGCAGTAACTGTAGTCTGAAGTAATGCCACTGCGACTGTAACAGAGCACAGGGAAGCAGTCAGTTTGAAACGTTAGGGCCAGTGAATTGGGTTATGGCTAGAATATATTTAAATGTTGTCTTTCTCTGCCTGATTGGTTTCTTTAAAAACATGGAAGTCACAATGTTAACCTTAATGATCGTCAAGGAGGAACCACTCCGGTACACCACGTTCACCAAAATGCTTACCTCCTACAGACAGTGGGTCACGTGGCCGTGGCTTGCTATATAAAGCAGGCAGACAGGCATCGGCATTCAGTTCCTGTTCCATTTAATGTTAGAATGGGCATCTTGGTATGAACGTCGGTTTCAGTATCTCAGAAACGGCCCCCTCCTGGGCTTTTCACTCACGACAGTGTCTAGGGTTTTCCCGAGAATGGGTGCGACAAACAAAAAACCATCCAGTCAGCGGCAGTCCTGTGGGTGAAAACAGCTGGTTGAGGAGAGAGGTCCAAGGAGAACGGCTAGAATGGTGCAAGCTAACAGGCGGGCCACAACAAGACCAGTAACCGCGCAGTACAACAGTGGTGTGCAGAACGGCATACTGAACACACAACTCGTCGGTCCCTGTTACGGATGGTCTATTGCATCAGACGACCACACCAGGTACCACTATCAGCTAAAAAACAAGAAGAAGAAGAAGCGTCTCCAGTGGATACGCGATCAACAACACTGGACAACTGAGGAGTGGGAAAACATTGCTTGGTCCGACAAATCCCGGTTCCTGTTGCGTCATGATGATGGCAGAGTCAGGATTTGGCGTATGCAGCATGATTCCATGGCTCCATCTTGCCTGGTGTCCACCGGTACAGGTTGGTGGCGGTGGTGGTGTACTGGGGAATGTTTTCCTGGCCATCCCAGTCGAGGAATGTTTGAACGCCACACCTTGTAGAATCCACGCCCCGAAGAATTCAAGCTGTTCTGGAGACAACGGGGGGTCTGACCCAGTACCTAGATTTGTTTACCTAGGGACAGTTTGCTAAGCGTCCAGGGACAGTTTGCTAAGCGTCCAGGGACAGTTTGCTAAGCGTCCGGGGACAGTTTGCTAAGCGTCCGGGGACAGTTTGCTAAGCGTCCGGGGACAGTTTGCTAAGCGTCCAGTGACCACATATGTCAACTCTACAGTATGCCATTGTTCACAGCGCTATCTCCCCTCCTCTCCAGGCCTTCAGGCGGTGGCTGCCCTCTGTGCAGCCTGACGGTATCAATGTGATTGTCAAGGCCAAAGACAACCTGAGGGGGGGTCTGGTCAACATCATCAGCTATGATCTACTGAGCAGGATGGACAAGCAGCAGGCCGCCAACCCCTTCAACGTCCTCATAATGGACGAGTCCCACTTTCTGAAGAACATGAAGACTGCCCGCTGTAAGGCTGCCTTGCCACTGCTCAAGGTATGGATGATTCTCTTTACTCTTAGGATCCTTGGAATTTAGGCTATAATTTATATGTTCTATGTAACAATTTAACAAAGGTAATAGTGATGTTTTTTCATTTGATCTCTAAGACTGTTGGGTTGGACTGTGTTGTCACTAGTGTGTCGTCACTGTCTTCAGGTAGCTAAGACTGTTGGGTTGGACTGTGTTGTCACTAGTGTGTCGTCACTGTCTTCAGGTAGCTAAGACTGTTGGGTTGGACTGTGTTGTCACTAGTGTGTCGTCACTGTCTTCAGGTAGCTAAGACTGTTGGGTTGGACTGTGTTGTCACTAGTGTGTCGCCACTGTCTTCAGGTAGCTAAGACTGTTGGGTTGGACTGTGTTGTCACTAGTGTGTCGTCACTGTCTTCAGGTAGCTAAGACTGTTGGGTTGGACTGTGTTGTCACTAGTGTGTCGTCACTGTCTTCAGGTAGCGAAGACTGTTGGGTTGGACTGTGTTGTCACTAGTGTGTCGTCACTGTCTTCAGGTAGCTAAGACTGTTGGGTTGGACTGTGTTGTCACTAGTGTGTCGTCACTGTCTTCAGGTAGCTAAGACTGTTGGGTTGGACTGTGTTGTCACTAGTGTGTCGTCACTGTCTTCAGGTAGCTAAGACTGTTGGGTTGGACTGTGTTGTCACTAGTGTGTCGTCACTGTCTTCAGGTAGCTAAGACTGTTGGGTTGGACTGTGTTGTCACTAGTGTGTCGTCACTGTCTTCAGGTAGCTAAGACTGTTGGGTTGGACTGTGTTGTCACTAGTGTGTCGTCACTGTCTTCAGGTAGCTAAGCGTGTGATCCTGCTGTCGGGGACTCCTGCCATGTCCAGACCCTCAGAGCTCTACAGTCAGATCCTGGCTGTCAAGCCCTCCCTGTTCCCCCGCTTCCATGATTTTGGGACCAGATACTGCAATGCCCGACAGGTAAGTTTAGCCTACAGTACAGTATGCTAGACCCGCCTGCTGCTCTACAGTATGCTAGACCCGCCTGCTGCTCTACAGTATGCTAGACCCGCCTGCTGCTCTACAGTATCCTAGACCCGCCTGTTACTCTACAGTATCCTAGACCCGCCTGCTGCTCTACAGTATCCTAGACCCGCCTGCTGCTCTACAGTATCCTAGACCCGCCTGTTACTCTACAGTATCCTAGACCCGCCTGTTACTCTACAGTATGCTAGACCCGCCTGCTGCTCTACAGTATGCTAGACCCGCCTGCTGCTCTACAGTATCCTAGACCCGCCTGCTGCTCTACAGTATCCTAGACCCGCCTGTTACTCTACAGTATCCTAGACCCGCCTGCTGCTCTACAGTATCCTAGACCCGCCTGCTGCTCTACAGTATCCTAGACCCGCCTGTTACTCTACAGTATCCTAGACCCGCCTGTTACTCTACAGTATCCTAGACCCGCCTGTTACTCTACAGTATCCTAGACCCGCCTGCTGCTCTACAGTATCCTAGACCCGCCTGCTGCTCTACAGTATCCTAGACCCGCCTGTTACTCTACAGTATCCTAGACCCGCCTGCTGCTCTACTGGCGCTAGTGGACTATAAGTTCAGCCCAAACCTGACTCCCCTCAGGTTCCCAGTGGTTTAATGTGCAGATATTTGTGGGATTAGAATAGATCCAGTTCATGATGAATTAAACTAGGACTGTTTAGTCTATAGGCTGTTGGTCAACCTAGATTTCTTTAGTCGAGCCGTAGCAAACAAAATAATAATAATTTCATGGTGTACAAGACAGCTGTCTGATTGGCTCCTGTCTGAGTGGACTGGTCCATTGTGGAGGCCGTGGGGATGGCACAGTCCGTCACTGAGACGTGTGCTTCTGAAGTTATATCTGGTTATATTTCGGAAGAACAACGGTGCAACACGCTAATAAAAATATTATAATTTTATAACACATGCGCTTTTCTCCGGCGTTGATAGCGGTCGCTGTCCACGGTTCTGAAACACATCGGTGCGCTGTTGAATTGTCGTCTTTTCCTAGATCATGTTGCTATGTGCATAATAGCAAACCAGCATATTGGTGTTGAGAACCATGCGGCAGAGGCAGAATGAAAAGAAAAAACAGCTCTTAATTAGGTCTATAATCAATAGCCATTCCTGGTCGATCTCCAAGGCATTCCTGGTCGGTCTCCAAGGCATTCCTGGTCGATCTCCAAGGCATTCCTGGTCGATCTCCAAGGCATTCCTGGTCGATCTCCAAGGCATTCCTGGTCGATCTTGATTCAACTTGATTCAGTAGCCCTAGTGCTGTTGGCTGTAGGTGCACTTGATTCAGCAGCCCTAGTGCTGTTGGCTGTAGGTGCACTTGATTCAGCAGCCCTAGTGCTGTTGACTGTGGGTGCACTTGATTCAGCAGCCCTAGTTCTGTTGGCTGTAGGTGCACTTGATTCAGCAGCCCTAGTGCTGTTGGCTGTAGGTGCACTTGATTCAGCAGCCCTAGTTCTGTTGGCTGTAGGTGCACTTGATTCAGCAGCCCTAGTGCTGTTGGCTGTAGGTGCACTTGATTCAGCAGCCCTAGTGCCGTTGGCTGTAGGTGCACTTGATTCAACTTGATTCAGCAGCCCTAGTGCTGTTGGCTGTAGGTGCACTTGATTCAACAGCCCTAGTGCTGTTGGCTGTAGGTGCACTTGATTCAGCAGCCCTAGTGCTGTTGGCTGTAGGTGCACTTGATTCAACTTGATTCAGCA
Organism: Brachymystax lenok tsinlingensis; assembly: GCA_030435695.1. Lineage (NCBI taxonomy): Eukaryota > Metazoa > Chordata > Actinopteri > Salmoniformes > Salmonidae > Brachymystax > Brachymystax lenok. The sequence goes on from CM059785.1 coordinate 1,370,034, forward strand.
GCCCTAGTGCTGTTGACTGTAGGTGCACTTGATTCAACAGCCCTAGTGCTGTTGGCTGTAGGTGCACTTGATTCAGCAGCCCTAGTGCCGTTGGCTGTAGGTGCACTTGATTCAACTTGATTCAGCAGCCCTAGTGCCGTTGGCGCACTTGATTCAACTTGATTCAGCAGCCCTAGTGCTGTTGGTGCACTTGATTCAGCAGCCCTAGTGCCGTTGGCTGTAGGTGCACTTGATTCAACTTGATTCAGCAGCCCTAGTGCTGTTGGTGCACTTGATTCAACTTGATTCAGCAGCCCTAGTGCTGTTGACTGTAGGTGCACTTGATTCAGCAGCCCTAGTGCCGTTGGCTGTAGGTGCACTTGATTCAGCAGCCCTAGTGCTGTTGACTGTAGGTGCAATTGATTCAGCAGCCCTAGTGCCGTTGGCTGTAGGTGCACTTGATTCAGCAGCCCTAGTGCATTGAAGGCAAAGTTTTCACATTTTGGCCAATCAGATAGCTCAGATCACCGTGTCTGCACAGTTTCCTCGAGCCATAGACTGTAAAGAAGCCTGGAACGCACAGCAAGGTGATACTGTGAGATTTAAAAACTAGAGACTAAAGAGAGACTTAACCGATGCAGCATAGAACTGCTGTTTTCACTTGTAGGTTTGTTGTTATTCAGCATTGTGAACAATTTCTTCAACACTTTTATAAGCCATAAAATGCGCTTTCTCCCTACAACCGAATTGTCTTTTTAAATATAGAGGAATATTTCACTTTCTCTGGTCATAGGAATAATAACATGAATTGGTGCATGAGGCAGAAATAATGCAGTGTAACTTGTGTCGCCATCAGCTGGAAGACTGTTCCCTTTTCTCAGTGGAGGGAGGGAGAGCGGAGGGACGGAGTCATGAGGGTCTCATTGGTCATTGGTCACATGTTTCATGAGGTGAAATAAAAGATCCCAGAAACGTTCCACAAAAAGCTTCTTTCACATTTTTTTTTTTTTGCAAATGTGTTTACATCCCTGCTAGTGAGCATTTCTCCTTTTCCAAGATAATCCATCTACCTGACAGGTGTGGTATATCAAGAAGCTGATTAAATAGCATGATCATTACACAGGTGCACCTTGTGCTAGGGACAATAATAGGCCACTCTAAAATGTGCAGTTTTGTCACACAACACAATGCCATAGATGTCTCAAGTTTTGAGGGAGCGTGCAATTGGCATGCTGACTGCAGGAATGTCCACCAGAGCTGTTGCCAGAGAATTAATGTTAATGCTCTACCATAAGCCGCCTCCAACATCTATTAGAGAATTTGTCAGTACATCCAACCGGCCTCACAACCCCAGACCACGTGTTACCACGCCAACCCAGGTCCTCCACATCTGGCTTCTTCAATCTGAGACCAGCCAGCCGGACAGCTGATGAAATTGTGGGTTTGCACAACGTCTCAGTGAAGCTCATCTGCATGCTCGTCATTCTCACGAGGGTCTTGACCTTTTTGGTATTTTGTTAGGATCCCCATTAGCTATTGCGAAAGCAGCAGCTACTCTTCCTGGGGTCCACACAAAACATGAAACATAATACAGAACATCACTAGACAAGAACAGCTCAAGGACCGAATCAATTTAAAAATGTAAAAAGGCACACGTAGCCTACATATCAATGCATACACACAAACTATCTAGGTCCAATAGGGGAGAGGCGTTGTGCCGTGAGGTGTTGCTTTTTTGAAACCAGGTTTGCTGTTTATTTGAGCAATATGAGATGGAACGTAGTTCCATGCAGTAATGGCTCTATATAATACTGTAAGCTGTCTTGAAATTGTTCTGGATTTGGGGACTGTGAAAAGACCCCTGGTGGCATGTCTGGTGGGGTAAGTGTGTGTGTCAGAGCTGTGGGTAAGTTGACTATGCAAACAATTTGGGATTTTCAACATATCTTTCTTATAAAAATCTGACTGCAGTTTGGCGTTGTAGCTGACTTCAGTGGGAAAATGCTCACCTTCAATGGCCACTGGCACGCTGGAGAAGTGTGCTCTTCACGGATTAATCACGGTTTCAACTGTACCGGGCAGACAGCGTGTATGGCGTTGTGTGGGCGAGCGGTTTGCTAATGTCAACGTTGTGAACAGAGTGCCCCATGGTGGCGGTGAGGTTATGGTATGGGCAGGCATAAGCTACGGACAACGAACACAATTGGAAATTGAACGATGGCAATTTGAATGCACAGAGATACCGTGACAAGAGCCTGAGGCCCATTGTGGTGCCATTCATCTGCCGCCATCACCTCATGTTTCAGCATGAAAATTGCTCGGCCCCATGTCGCAAGGATCTGTACACAATTCCTAGAAGCTGAACATGTCCCAGTTCTTCCATGGCCTGCATACTCACCAGACGTGTCAACCATTGAGCATGTTTGGGATGCTCTGGATCTACGTGTACGACAGCGTGTTCCAGTTCCCACCAATATCCAGCAACTTCACACAGCGATTGAAGAGGAGTGGGAGAACATTCCACAGACCACAATCAACAGCCTGACCAACTCTATGTGAAGATGTTACCGCGGTGCATGAGGCAAATGGTGGTCCCACCAGATACTGACTGGTTCTCTGATCCACGCCCCCTACCTTTTTTTAAGGTATCTGTGACCAACAGATCTTTATTCCCAGTCAGGTGAAATCCACAGATTAGGACCTAATGAATTTATTTCAATTGACTGGTTTCCTTCTATGAACTGTAACTCTGTAAAATCTTTGAAATTGTTGCATGTTGCGTTTTATATTGTGGTTCAGTGTTTATACAGTATATTAACAATGTGATCGTATACCTACATTTTGAAATTATATTTACAAAATGGTCTGAGAAACAACATTGTCATGGCAATTAAAGTGTAGTGATCATGTATTGGTCCTATAGCCTACTGCACAAACCTCATAGGCTCACGTTTTCAGTCATGTCTGCTTGCATTTTGACTCAAAGTGATCTTGAATATTATTTTACAACATGCGCTTTCTCCGGCGTTGATAGCGGTCGCTGTCCACGGTTCTGAAACACATCGGTGCGCTGTTGAATTGTCGTCTTTTCCTAGATCATGTTGCTATGTGCATAATAGCAAACCAGCATATTGGTGTTGAGAACCATGCGGCAGAGGGAGGAGATGAGGGAACAGCCCTTACCTTATTGTCTAAGAAAAGTGAGCAGAGACGAAACCCCAACCTATTGATTATAGACCTAGTTAACTGTTAAATGTACCAGGCTTTATAAATCATCCATACACTGTATATCTACAGAAATAAGACAGATCCTGCTTCTGTTGCATCTTTGACTGTTTGTTTAATAGCCTACTGGCACCAAGCCTCACGCAATGACATGTCAAGTAAACAGTTTCACTGCATTGCGGCAGGGTAGCCTAGAGGTTAGACCGTTGGGCCAGTAACCGAAAGGTTGCTGGATCGAATCCTCGAGCTGACAATGTAAAAAATCTGTCGTTCTGCCCCTGAACAAGGCCCCACGCAACCACAACATGTCAGATAAACATTATGGAAAGGTTCCAAGAAAATTGCTGTTATTTTGATTACCAAAGTCTTTACTTGGAGAATTCTGATGTTTACTGTTTTTTTTCGTTCTATGCTGTAATAAAGGTTTAATGTTTTTCATTAGAACAGCCTCCGGTGTTGCTTATTGAATTAGTGTCGTTTACACTCTCCCAAATTGTCAGAAAAATATTTATAATACATTTTTGTTGATCTCGTTAGTGTTATTATAACTATTATTATGATCATAATTATAATAATAAGTAATGTCATTATTATATTAGTAGACTTAGTATAGCAGCCTTGTGTAACCACCATGTAGGTAATGTCATTATCATTAGTAGACTTAGTATAGCAGCCTTGTGTAACCACCATGTAGGTAATGTCATTATTATATTAGTAGACTTAGTATAGCAGCCTTGTAAAACCACCATGTAGGTAATGTCATTATCATTAGTAGACTTAGTATAGCAGCCTTGTGTAACCACCATGTAGGTAATGTCATTATCATTAGTAGACTTAGTATAGCAGCCTTGTGTAACCACCATGTAGGTAATGTCATTATCATTAGTAGACTTAGTATAGCAGCCTTGTGTAACCACCATGTAGATAATGTCATTATCATTAGTAGACTTAGTATAGCAGCCTTGTATAACCACCATGTAGATAATGTCATTATCATTAGTAGACTTAGTATAGCAGCCTTGTATAACCACCATGTAGGTAATGTCATTATCATTAGTAGACTTAGTATAGCAGCCTTGTATAACCACCATGTAGGTAATGTCATTATCATTTGAGTAAAGCCAGTGTGTCTATGTATGCTGATGACTCAACAATATACAAGTCAGCTACTACAGCGACTGAAATGACTGCAACACTTTATTTCACTTTTTAACCAGGTGGGCCAGTTCACCTTTATTTAACCAGGTAGTGGGGACATCCCTAAATTTAACAATTCTTTCCACTGGAAACGGCTGAACATAACCATAGGACTCTTTCTTCTCCTGCTAGCTGCCGTGGGGTTGGGACTACTCCGGCTCCAGTAACCTAGGAGAGCTGAAGCTGATGTTAGAGGAGAGTCTAATGCTACGCCGTCTCAAGTCAGAGGTCCTCTCTCAGCTTCCTGCCAAGCAACGCAAGGTTGTCACGGTGACCACAGACGGTATCAACACCCGCACCAAGGCAGCTCTGTCAGCCTCAGCCAAGGAACTGGCCAAGGGACAACACAACAACAACGTGAGTACAGGGGAAGACGACACACACACAGAATGTTGACGCTAGATGAAGAGGGGTTATAGAGAGCATTCCATTGTTAATGTTCCTGTAGTTTCACCTTGACTTGTCTTGTTAAACACATTCGTCTTCTGTTGTCTTGTTATTCTGTTCAGAAGATGAAGGAGGCTCTTCTGGTTTTCTTTAACCACACAGCTGAGGCCAAGATTAAAGCCATCATGTGAGTTGAACGTGTTTACCGCACATTGAGAGTACACTGCTGAGCGCATGCTGTTTTAAACCAGTTCTGTTTGTTTCTGTTACTCAGCGAGTACATCATGGACATGTTAGAGTGCGGAAGAGAGAAGTTCCTGGTGTTTGCTCATCACAAGCTGGTCCTGGACTCTATCACCAAGGATTTGGGAGAGAAGGTGAGGAGAGCTGAAGATGCTGCTAAACAGACGTAAGGTTTATCCGCACAAGCAAAAGACTTTGGTTTAGATTACTCACTTTGTCTAGTAAATATTGAAATCAGTACAGACTTATGCCTCTCCTGGAAACGGGGTGCCTAATGCCACGAGTGGTTTTAGTTTATCTTGAGGTAGATTTCTTGCTTTTCTTGTAACCATCTAAAACATGACGGAGGAACAAAAATAGGAAAGTATACTGGTTTCATTTGAGGACCAGGATGTTTACAGCTGTGCCATACAGATGAGTTGATATATAAAACAACGTAAGATTCAAGACTTCAAGCTATTCAGCTACATTTATTGTACAGAATTCTTGCCACCAACAAAATGTTGGTTCTGCAGATTTTGTTGTGAGGATCCAGAATCAATAGACCATTTATTTTGGTATTGCCCTCAGGTAGCCTGTTTCTGGTCTCAGGTTCGGGAATGGCTGAAAATGCATAGCATTGATCTAAAATTGACCCTGGAAATAGTACTGTTAAGAGATCTGGAGAGACCGGGTCAGTCAATTACTAATACTCTTAGTCAAAGTATTTATCTTCAACTCGCAATCTGTGGATTTTGTTTGAGTAGATAGATTGAAATTGTATGTTAAACATCACAGCATGGTTGAAAGATATGATGCATAGACATCTGAAGATGGTGGCCAGCAGAGAGAGGACAAATAGACACACACAGTGCCATACTGAGAGAGGACACATAGACACACACAGTGCCATACTGAGAGAGGACACATAGACACACACAGTGCCATACTGAGAGAGGACACATAGACACACACAGTGCCATACTGAGAGAGGACACATAGACACACACAGTGCCATACTGAGAGAGGACACATAGACACATAGTGCCATACTGAGAGAGGACACATAGACACACACAGTGCCATACTGAGAGAGGACACAGACACATAGTGCCATACTGAGAGAGGACACACAGTGCCATACTGAGAGAGGACACATAGACACACAGTGCCATACTGAGAGAGGACACATAGACACACATAGTGCCATACTGAGAGAGGACACATAGACACACACAGTGCCATACTGAGAGAGGACACATAGACACACACAGTGCCATACTGAGAGAGGACACATAGACACACACAGTGCCATACTGAGAGAGGACACATAGACACACACAGTGCCATACTGAGAGAGGACACATAGACACACACAGTGCCATACTGAGAGGACACATAGACACACACAGTGCCATACTGAGAGGACACATAGACACACACAGTGCCATACTGAGAGGACACATAGACACATAGTGCCATACTGAGAGAGGACACATAGACACACACAGTGCCATACTGAGAGAGGACACATAGACACACATAGTGCCATACTGAGAGAGGACACATAGACACACACAGTGCCATACTGAGAGAGGACACATAGACACACACAGTGCCATACTGAGAGGACACACAGACACACACAGTGCCATACTGAGAGGACACATAGACACACATAGTGCCATACTGAGAGGACACATAGACACACACAGTGCCATACTGAGAGAGGACACATAGACACACATAGTGCCATACTGAGAGAGGACACATAGACACACACAGTGCCATACTGAGAGAGGACACATAGACACATAGTGCCATACTGAGAGAGGACACATAGACACATAGTGCCATACTGAGAGAGGACACATAGACACACACAGTGCCATACTGAGAGAGGACACATAGACACACATAGTGCCATACTGAGAGAGGACACATAGACACACACAGTGCCATACTGAGAGAGGACACATAGACACACACAGTGCCATACTGAGAGGACACACAGACACACACAGTGCCATACTGAGAGGACACATAGACACACATAGTGCCATACTGAGAGGACACATAGACACACACACTGCCATACTGAGAGAGGACACATAGACACACATAGTGCCATACTGAGAGAGGACACATAGACACACACAGTGCCATACTGAGAGAGGACACATAGACACATAGTGCCATACTGAGAGAGGACACATAGACACATAGTGCCATACTGAGAGAGGACACATAGACACACACAGTGCCATACTGAGAGAGGACACATAGACACACACAGTGCCATACTGAGAGAGGACACATAGACACATAGTGCCATACTGAGAGAGGACACATAGTGCCATACTGAGAGAGGACACATAGACACACACAGTGCCATACTGAGAGAGGACACATAGTGCCATACTGAGAGAGGACACATAGACACACACAGTGCCATACTGAGAGAGGACACACAGTGCCATACTGAGAGAGGACACATAGACACACACAGTGCCATACTGAGAGAGGACACATAGACACATAGTGCCATACTGAGAGAGGACACATAGACACATAGTGCCATACTGAGAGAGGACACATAGACACACATAGTGCCATACTGAGAGAGGACACATAGACACACACAGTGCCATACTGAGAGAGGACACATAGACACACATAGTGCCATACTGAGAGAGGACACATAGACACACACAGTGCCATACTGAGAGAGGACACATAGACACACACAGTGCCATACTGAGAGAGGACACATAGACACACATAGTGCCATACTGAGAGAGGACACATAGACACACACAGTGCCATACTGAGAGAGGACACATAGACACACATAGTGCCATACTGAGAGAGGACACATAGACACACACAGTGCCATACTGAGAGAGGACACATAGACACACACAGTGCCATACTGAGAGAGGACACATAGACACACATAGTGCCATACTGAGAGGACACACAGACACACACAGTGCCATACTGAGAGGACACATAGACACACACAGTGCCATACTGAGAGAGGACACATAGACACACATAGTGCCATACTGAGAGAGGACACATAGACAAACACAGTGCCATACTGAGAGAGGACACATAGACACATAGTGCCATACTGAGAGAGGACACATAGACACATAGTGCCATACTGAGAGAGGACACATAGACACACACAGTGCCATACTGAGAGAGGACACATAGACACACATAGTGCCATACTGAGAGAGGACACATAGACACATAGTGCCATACTGAGAGAGGACACATAGTGCCATACTGAGAGAGGACACATAGACACACACAGTGCCATACTGAGAGAGGACACATAGTGCCATACTGAGAGAGGACACATAGACACACACAGTGCCATACTGAGAGAGGACACACAGTGCCATACTGAGAGAGGACACATAGACACACACAGTGCCATACTGAGAGAGGACACATAGACACATAGTGCCATACTGAGAGAGGACACATAGACACATAGTGCCATACTGAGAGAGGACACATAGACACACATAGTGCCATACTGAGAGAGGACACATAGACACACACAGTGCCATACTGAGAGAGGACACATAGACACACATAGTGCCATACTGAGAGAGGACACATAGACACACACAGTGCCATACTGAGAGAGGACACATAGACACACACAGTGCCATACTGAGAGAGGACACATAGACACACATAGTGCCATACTGAGAGAGGACACATAGACACACACAGTGCCATACTGAGAGAGGACACATAGACACACATAGTGCCATACTGAGAGAGGACACATAGACACACACAGTGCCATACTGAGAGAGGACACATAGACACACACAGTGCCATACTGAGAGAGGACACATAGACACACATAGTGCCATACTGAGAGAGGACACATAGACACACACAGTGCCATACTGAGAGAGGACACATAGACACACACAGTGCCATACTGATGTATAGTGCACTGAAACGTATTCTCGCTGGTATGTTTGTTGTCCTTGGTGTCTTTAGTTTTTTGCATAGTTTTCTTTTGGCTTTCTCTTTTGTTCATTTTTGTTGGTTGTTGGTGCATTGTGGGATGTGGGCTTGGAGGGTCTTGGGGGTGGGGAATGGAGGGAGGTCTCAGATGGTTGAGAGGTAGCTCTTGGAGAACTGTGTGTGTGTGTGGGGGGGGGTATTGGAGGGCTGGTGGTAGGGTGCTTGGGCCGGTGGCTGATTCAGGTCCCCGTTTTTGACCTTGTCGGAGATTTGTCGAAGTGCCCTTGAGCAGGGAGGTTGACCCTGGTTGGTCCTGTGTGTCGCTCTGGATGGGAGTCTGTTAGATGACTGAATGTAATGTAAGTGTTGAGCGGCTTCACTGCAGGTACAAGGTATGTTTTAATATTCAATTAAAAAGATGAAACTGTCATGTGTTTATATTGTTGTCCATGTTATTTCAGGGTATCGACTACATCCGTATAGACGGCTCCACCCCGTCATCAGAGCGGCAGCAGCTGTGTGACCGGTTCCAGTTCACTGACAAGAGCTGTGTAGCAGTGCTGTCAATCACTGCAGCTAACATGGGCCTCACCCTGCACTCGGCTGCTTTGGTGGTGTTTGCTGAGCTATTCTGGAATCCTGGGGTAAGGTCTTGACCGACCGTTTAAGCCCCTACAGTCCATTTCCGCGGCACCCGTTTGTTTCTTGTTATCAAACTATAGTTTTGGCAAGTCGGTTAGGACATTTATTTTGTGCATGACACAAGTAATTTTTCCAACAATTGTTTACAGACAGATTATTTCACTTATAATTTACTGTATCACAATTCCAGTGGGTCAGAAGTTTACATACACTAAGTTGACTGTGCCTTTAAACAGCTTGGAAAATTCCAGAAAATTATGTTATGGCTTTAGAAGCTTCTGATAGGCTAATTGACATAATTTGAGTCCATGATGCAGCCGTCATACTGCTCAGGAAGGAGACGCATTCTGTCTCCTAGAGATGAACGTACTTTGGTGCAAAAAGTGCAAATGAATCCCAGAACAACAGCAAAGGACCTTGTGAAGATGCTGGAGGAAACAGGTACAAAAGTATCTATATCCACAGTAAAACGAGTCCTATATCGACATAACCTGAAAGGCCGCTCAGCAAGGAAGAAGCCACTGCTCCAAAACTGCCATAAAAAAGCCAGACTACGATGGGGACAAAACTGCACATGGGGACAAAGATCGTACTTTTGGGAGAAATGTCCTCTGGTCTGATGAAACAAAAATAGATCTGTTTGGCCATAATGACCATCGTTATGTTTGGAGGAAAAGGGGAGGCTTGCAAGTCGAAGAACACCATCCCAACCGTGAAGCACGGGGGTGGCAGCATCATGTTGTGGGGGTGCTTTGCTGCAGGAGGGACTGGTGCACTTCACAAAATAGATGGCATCATGAGGAAGGATATATTGAAGCAACATCTCAAGACATCAGTCAGGAAGTTTAAGTCAAGGTATTGGAGTGGCCATCACTAAGCCCTGACCTCAATCCTATAGAAAATTTGTGGACAGAACTGAAAAAGTGTATGTGAGCAAGGAGGCCTACAAACCTGACTCAGTTACACCAGCTCTGTCAGGAGTAATGGGCCAAAATTCACCCAACTTATTGTGGGAAGCTTGTGGAAGGCTAATTTAAACGTTTGACCCAAGTTAAACAATTTAAAGGCAATGCTACCAAATACTAATTGAGTGTCTGTAAACTTCTGACCCCCTGGGAATGTGATGAAAGAAATAAATCATTCTCTCTACTATTATTCTGACATTTGACATTCTTAAAATGAAGTGGTTATCCTAACTGACCTAAAACAGGGAATTATATATGTCACTAGGACAATCTGTTTCCTAAATGTCACTAGGACAATCTGTTTCCTAAATGTCACTAGGAAACAGATTGCAAATGCAGATACTTTGCTGTTATTCTGGCTACACTTTTTGACACGACTGTAAGTTATCCTACTGGCTGGCAACGTTCTTAGCCTTATTTGGCTCGCTAGCAGGGATAAGAACGTTGCCAGCCAGTATGGCAATGGACCATTTAGAACGAACGACCGGGTCGCCGTCCACAGATACAGAACAAAAAGACTGAGCCACCGGGTCGCGTCTCTGGCAACCGAACCGATAGAGCAAATGATAAGCCGGCTTGGGTAGCAACCCTAGATATGAGTCGGGACTATATCTTGTGGAAGGATGAAATAGTATGAATAAATTCATCAAGTTAAATTTTTTTTTATTAATATGTCAATCATTATTTGAATACATTGGTAACCCGTTGTATAAAAGTGATAATGCCTTTGTCTTGGGCCTAACAACACCCGTGTTATTATATCCTCCAAACACTTAAGTGGAAATGTCTAGGAGCAGCAACGGCTCAGACGCGAAGTGGTAGGCCACACAAACGTACAGAATGGGAACAGCGAGTCCTGAATCTCGTAGCGCGTAAAAATCGTCTGTCCTCGGTTTTAACACTCACTCACTTACTGGAAGCAACGTCTGTTCGCCAAGAAGTCAGTTTCCATGACCGAGCAGCCGCACATAAGCCTAAGATGACCCCGCGCATTGCCAAGCGTCGGCTGGAGTGGTGTAAAGCTCACCGCCATTGGACTCTGGAGCAGTGTAAATGTGTTCTCTGGAATGATGATTCACGCTTCACCATCTGGCAGACTAATCTGGGTTTGGTGGATACCGGGAAAACACTACCTGCCCAAATGCATAGTGTCATCTGTAAAGTTCGGTGGTAGAGGGATAATGGTCTGGGGCTGTTTTTCATGGTTAGGTCTAGGCCCCTTAGTTCAAGTGAAGGGAAATCTTTACACTACAGCATACAATGACATTCTAGACGATTCTGTGCTTCCAACTTTGTGGCAACAGTTTGGGGAAGGCCCTTTCCTGTTTCAGCATGACAATGCCCCCGTGCACAAAGTGAGGTCCTTACAGAAATGGTTGTCGACATCATTGTGGAAGAACTTGACTGGCCTGCACAGAGCCCTGACCTCAACCCCATCGAACACTTTTTGGATGAATTGGAACGCAGACTGCAAGGCCTAATCACCCAACATCAGTGCCCGACCTCACTAATGCTCTTATGGCTGAACGGAAGCAAGTCCCCTGCAGCAATGTTCCAACATCTAGTGGAAAGCCTTCCCAGAAGAGTGGAGGCTGTTATAGCAGTAATGTTCCAACATCTAGTGGAAAACCTTCCCAGAAGAGTGGAGGCTGTTATAGCAGCAATGTTCCAACATCTAGTGGAAAACCTTCCCAGAAGAGTGGAGGCTGTTATAGCAGCAATGTTCCAACATCTAGTGGAAAGCCTTCCCAGAAGAGTGGAGGCTGTTATAGCAGCAATGTTCCAACATCTAGTGGAAAGCCTTCCCAGAAGAGTGGAGGCTGTTATAGCAGTAATGTTCCAACATCTAGTGGAAAGCCTTCCCAGAAGAGTGGAGGCTGTTATAGCAGCAAAGGGGGGACCAACTCCATATTAATGCCCGGGGTAAGGACCTGTCTAACCTCTAACCCGCTGCTCTCGTGGTGTTCGCTGAACTCTTCTGGAACCCTGGGGTAAGGTTCCTGATCTCTAACTCCTTACCCAGGGGTGTTACCAAACAGAGTGTCAGGGTCCTGGTTGACTGAAAGGTTGTGAATGCTAGTGAAACCTATAGCATGCTATAGCTGCTCTGTGTGTTCATCTATCCACCTGTACTGTCTACCATAACGATGTCCTCTGGAATGTATCAGATAATGATCCAGGCTGAGGACAGAGTGCATCGTATCGGTCAGACCAGCAACGTGGACATTCACTACCTGGTCGCCAAGGGAACTGCAGATGACTACCTGTGGTGAGTCTGCCCCTCCTCTTTAACAGTCTGAACTACCTGGAACGAACCGCTATACTCTAATATCTATTAGGTGATGTTTCTGAAGGAACCATTTGACCAAATGGGACAATAAAGATATTGGCTGATGTGTATTGTATCTATGTAGGCCCATGATCCAGGAGAAGATGCACGTTCTGGAGCAGGTGGGGCTATCAGAATCCAACCTGTCAGAGAAGGCGGAGTCTGCCAGCTTCCACTCCAAGGTGAGGGGCACTCAAAACACAAGGGTGTTTCTGTGTATTGAAGTGTTCCTGTGTGTATTGAGGTGTTCCTGTGTGTATTGAGGTGTTGCTGTGTGTATTGAAGTGTTTCTGTGTGTATTGAAGTGTTTCTGTGTGTATTGAAGTGTTTCTGTGTGTATTGAAGAGTTTCTGTGTGTATTGAAGAGTTTCTGTGTGTATTGAAGAGTTTCTGTGTGTGATGAAGAGTTTCTGTGTGTATTGAAGAGTTTCTGTTTGTTATGAAGTGTGTATTGAAGAGTTTCTGTGTGTATTGAAGTGTTTCTGTGTGTATTGAAGTGTTTCTGTGTGTATTGAAGTGTTTCTGTGTGTATTGAAGTGTTTCTGTGTGTATTGAAGTGTTTCTGTGTGTATTGAAGAGTTTCTGTGTGTTATGAAGTGTTTATTGAAGAGTTTCTGTGTGTATTGAAGAGTTTCTGTGTGTATTGAAGAGTTTCTGTGTGTGATGAAGTGTTTCTGTGTGTGATGAAGAGTTTCTGTGTGTGATGAAGAGTTTCTGTGTGTATTGAAGAGTTTCTGTGTGTGATGTATTTCAGGACTCCCAGCAGAGGAGGATCACAGAGATTTTCCAGAGGTCGTTCACTGAAGGGGAGGATGATGCTGATATGGATGAAGCCCTCCTATTGGAGGCTGTGGAGGCCTGGGATGACCCTAGCAACCAACCAGGAAGTAGTTTCTGTCACACAGGAAGTGATGTAGAAGAGAGCCCCAGCAAGAAGAGACGCATAGAGGACTACTTTGGCAGATAATTCCTGGAGGAAACCAAGTGATGTCCCATGTATACCTATGGTCTACTATCATAATGAAACGAATTATCATGAGTATTGTACTTTGTTGGATCAGCTGTTTATCGCTATTATCTTTCATCTTTGTAAATATTGCTCTCAACAAACTTTTTCTTTTGCAACCAAAGTAAATAAATGGATTTTTTGGGAAATGACTGTTTCAAGTTTTATTAGTAGTATGTACAGCGTCCAACGAAATGCTTGCAGGCTCCTTCTCGACAATGCAACAACAATAACACATATTAAAAGATACGTACATACAGTGAGGGGGAAAAAGTATTTGATCCCCTGCTGGTTTTGTACGTTTGCCCACTGACAAAGAAATGATCAGTCTATAATTTTAATGGTAGGTTTATTTGAACAGTGAGAGACCGAATAACAACAAACAAATCCAGAAAAACGCATGTGAAAAATGTTATAAATGGAATTGCATTTTCAACAGGGGATGAAATATGAATTCCCTCACTGTAAATACGTACAGAAAGTAACATATATAGAAGAATATATTTACACATTTTGGGGAAGGTGGGATTGGGGGTAGGTTTATAATGTGCAGTATTTAGCAACACGAGTCTGGTAGTAGCAGTGATGTGTGTCTGTCTGTCTCTGTGTGTCTGTGTTTGTGTGTCTGTGTGTGTTTGTGTGTCTGTGTTTGTGTGTCTGTGTGTGTCTGTGTGTCTGTGTTTGTGTGTCTGTGTGTGGATGAATGTATACAGACGTGCTCAAATTTGTTGGCACCTCCACAAAAAACAAAGAATGCACAATGTTCTCTGAAATAACTTGAAACTGACAAAAGTAATTGGCATACACCATTGTTTATTCCATATTTAATATGTCAGACATTGCTTTTGATTTTTTTATTCAACATAATATTGTAAATAATAAAACAAATGAAAAATGATGTGATCAGAAACTGATGTACGTTCACCTTGGAGTTCAGCTTGAATCTCTTTGGCAGTTCTTTTCCTACCATTCGCACTATCCTTCTGTTCAATCTGGGGTGGATTTTCCTGTTGCGCCCACCCAGGGATGTTGGCTACACTTCCATGGACCTTAAACTTCTTAATAATATTTGCAAACTGTTGTCACAGGAACATCTAACCCTGTTTGGAGATGGTCTTGTAGCCACGCTTGTCTATTATTTTCTTTCTGATCTCCTCAAGACAAATCTCTTATCTGCTTTCTCCAGTCCGTGTTCAGTGTGGTGCACACAATGACACCAAACAGCACAGTGACTACTTTTATCCATTTTAAATAGGCTGAATGACTGATTACAAGATTGGAGACAAGTGATACTATTTAAAGAAACTAATTTGTTTGAACAATCACTATAATCCAATGATTTATTATATTTTCTAAGGGGGAACCAACACGTGTCCAGGCCATTTTAGAATATCTTTGTAGAAAAGCAATAATGAATCTCTTTTCACAGCTTCTTTGCTTTGTTCTATGACAAACCAAAGGCATGAAAGTAGACATATATCTGTGTGTGTATGAGTGTATATCTCTGTGTGTGAGTGCATGTGTGCTAAGGTGTGGAGAATCAATGAAGGAGCTCAGTCCTGTTAGGGTTAGAATCAGAGCAGGTGGTCAGTCCTGTTAGGGTTAGAATCAGAGCAGGTGGTCAGTCCTGTTAGGGTTAGAATCAGAGCAGGTGGTCAGTCCCGTTAGGGTTAGAATCAGAGCAGGTGGTCAGTCCTGTTAGGGTTAGAATCAGAGCAGGTGGTCAGTAGGGTTAGAATCAGAGCAGGTGGTCAGTCCTGTTAGGGTTAGAATCAGAGCTGGTGGTCAGTCCTGTTAGGGTTAGAATCAGAGCAGATGGTCAGTCCTGTTAGGGTTAGAATCAGAGCAGGTGGTCAGTCCTGTTAGGGTTAGAATCAGAGCAGGTGGTCAGTCCTATTAGGGTTAGAATCAGAGCAGATGGTCAGTCCTGTTAGGGTTAGAATCAGAGCAGGTGGTCAGTCCTATTAGGGTTAGAATCAGAGCTGGTGGTCAGTCCTGTTAGGGTTAGAATCAGAGCAGATGGTCAGTCCTGTTAGGGTTAGAATCAGAGCAGATGGTCAGTCCTGTTAGGGTTAGAATCAGAGCAGGTGGTCAGTCCTGTTAGGGTTAGATTCAGAGCAGTTGGTCAGTAGGGTTAGAATCAGAGCAGGTGGTCAGTCCTGTTAGGGTTAGAATCAGAGCAGATGGTCAGTCCTGTTAGGGTTAGAATCAGAGCCGGCGGTCAGTCCTGTTAGGGTTAGAATCAGAGCAGATGGTCAGTCCTGTTAGGGTTAGAATCAGAGCAGATGGTCAGTCCTGTTAGGGTTAGAATCAGAGCAGGTGGTCAGTCCAGTTCAAGTGTTCAGCAGTCTGATGGCTTGTAGATAGAAACTGTCTCTGAGCCTGTTGGTATCAGACCTCGTGCTCCGACACTGTCTGCCCGACGGTAAAGGAGTGAACAGCTGGAGGGTGTGGGGTCCTTGATGATGCTGCAGGTCTTCCTCAGGCACCGTTTTGAGTAGATGTCCTGGATGGGTGGGAGCATGGTCCCAGTGATGTACTGGGCCGTCTTCACCACCCGCTGGAGGGCCACGTTCCCAGTGATGTACTAGGCCGTCTCCGCCAACCGCTGGAGGGCCACGGCCCCAGTGATGTACTGGGCCGTCTTCAACCCCCGCTGGAGGGCCACGGCCCCAGTGATGTACTGGGCCGTCTTCAACCCCCGCTGGAGGGCCACGGTCCCAGTGATGTACAGGGAATCCTTCACAACCCACTGGATGGCCTCGTTCCCAGTGATGTACTAGGCCGTTTTCACCACCTGCTGGAGAGCCTTGCGGTTGTGGGCGGAGCAATTCCCATACCAGGCCGTGATGCAACCGGTCAGGATGGGCTGGCATGCCAAATTTCTTCAGCCTTACGAAGTAGAGACGCTGTTGTGCCCTCTTGTTGGTCCATGTCAAGTCCTCTGTGATGTGGACAGTGAGGAACTTAACTTCTGACTCTCTCTACTGCAGTCCGATTGATGTGGATCACCAACAACGATGAGTCAGCCTATAGGGAGGTGGTAAGTGAACTGGCGTTGCCAGGACAACCACCTCACCCTCAACATCAGCAAAACAAAGGAGCTTATTGTTGACTTCAGGACCTACAACCGTGGTGTTGTCAGCAAACCTGATGATGGACGCAATCGTGGGTGAACTCATCCCTGGGGGCAGTGTTAAGAGTCTGTGTTGTTGCCAATCCTCAGCCTCTGGTCTGCACGTCAGGAATTCCAGGATCCAGTTGCAGAGGGTGGTGTCCAGATTGGTGTCAAGCTTGGCGGGAACAATCGTATTGAATACTGTCCAGATGTGTTACAGCTGTGTGAATAGTGATGGAAATTGCATTTTCCTTGGATCTGTTGGAACGGTCGGTAAATTGGTAAATTGTGCTTCACGGGGGGTGGAAGCATCCCCCTTTTTCCTCCAAACATAACGATGGTCATTATGGCCAAACAGTTCTATTTTTGTTTCATCACACCAGAGGACATTTCTCCAAAAAGTACGATCTTTGTCCCCATGTGCAGTTGCAAACCGTAGTTATGACGGTTTTTACAAAATGCCTTCTGTTATTTGTTCTTCTGATTCAGAATCTATAGTCTTTTTTTATGCTGCCATTCTACTAAACTATGGATTGAAATTCATGAATGGTTGTGTGTAAAATCTTCAACATTTCTTATGTTTAACTTTGATGATGTTAAATGGCATTATGCTTATCCTTGTTATTCCGATTATAACTATTTTATTAACATTATTATTCTCTTGGCCAAATATTAAATTCACAAATGTAAATGGGGTGGGAAAATTCCTTGTTTTGTCGTTTTTTTCATTAAACTGTTACAATTTTACAAAATTATTAGAAGTCATGTCTCTGAATGTCTGTTAACGTTTCATTGCCTTGTCACATCTAAAAGATGGGTTCGCCTGGTGTTATATTATTCACAGGAATGTCCCTGTATTTTTGTATTTGTATTTATTATGGATCCCCATTATCTGAGTTTATTATGGATCCCCATTAGTTCCTGCCAAGGCAGCAGCTACTCTTACTGGGATTTATTATGGATCCCCATTAGTTCCTGCCAAGGCAGCAGCTACTCTTACTGGGGTCCGGCAAAATGAACCTCTCTAGACTAGGGGGCAGTGTTAGGAAGTACGGAGAGTCTGACGTGCCCAAAGTAAACTGCCTGTTACTCAGGCCCAGAAACTAGGATATGCATATAATTAGTGGCATTGGATAGAAAACACTGAATTTTCTAAAACTGTTAAAATAATGTCTGTGAGTATAACAGAACTGATATAGCATGCGAAAACCCGAGGAAGTATATTTTTTGGAGCTCCCTGGCTCTTTCAATGCGAGGCTATTGAAATATCTAATTTCCGCCTCCCAGATTGCAGTTCCCATGGCTTCCACTAGATTTCAACAGTCTTTATTCAAGGTTTCAGGCTAGTTTTTTGAAAAACGAACAAGTACATGTAGTCTTTCCAAGAGTACCACCAAGGCAAAAGTACTGTTTTGCCACACGTGGTTGAGGGCGCGCTCTTCGTACTTTTCCTTTCCTATTGAACATAGTTCTCTCTATTTGAAATATTATCGTTTATTTAGATATTAGAGTACCTGAGGATTAATTAGAAACATTGTTTTACTTGTTAGGACGAACTTTACCGGTAACTTTTGGGACTCTTTTGTCTGCATGTTGAACGAGTAGATTATTAAATTCACTGGCGCCAACTAAACCGCGTTTTTGGGATATAAAGAAGGACTTTATCGAAAAAAAATGACCATTCATTGTGTAGCTGGGACCCTTGGGATTGCAAACAGAGGAAGATCTTCAAAAGTAAGTGATTTATTTTATCGCTATTTATGATTTTGTGTTTTATTTGTATTTTTGTAAATAACAGCTGGTGTACGATATCTAAGGAAGTCTCGAGCTTTTGCTCACCTGAGGTAGAGTATCTCATGATAAGCTGTAGACCACACTACCTACCGAGAGAGTTCTCATCTGTATTCTTCGTAGCTGTTTACATACCACCTCAGTCAGAGGTTGGCACTAAGATAGCATTGAATGAGCTGTATTTCGCGATAAGCAAACAAGAAAACGTTCACCCAGAGGCCGCGCTCCTAGTAGCCGTGGACTTTAATGCAGGGAAACTTAAATCAGTTTTACCAAATTTCTATCAGCATGTTAAATGTGGAACCAGAGGGAAAAGAACTCTGGACCACCTTTACTCCACACACAGAGACGCGTACAAAGCTCTCCCTCACCCTCCATTTGGCAATCTGACCATAATTCTATCCTCCTGATTCCTACTTACAAGCTACAATTAAAGCAGGAAGAACCAGTGACTAGATCTATAGAAAAGTGGTCAGATGAAGCAGATGCTAAACTACAGGACTGTTCTGCAGCACAGACTGGAACATGTTCTGGGATTCCTCCGATGGCATTGAGGAGTACATTAGCTTCATCAGTAAGTGCATCGATGACGTCGTCCCCACAGTGACCGTACGTACATACCCCAACCAGAAGCCATGGATTACAGGCAGCATCCGCATTCAGCTGAAGGGTAGAGCTTCTGCTTTCAAGGAGTGGGACTCTAACCCGGAAGCTAATAAGAAATCCCGCTATGCCCTCTGACGAATCAAGCGTCAATACAGGACTAAGATCGAGTCGTACTACACCGGCTCTGACGCTCGTCGGATGTGGCAGGGCTTGCAAACCATTACAGACTACAAAAGGGAAGCACGGCCGAGAGCTGCCCAGTGACACGAGCCTACCAGACGAGCTAAACTACTTCTATGCTCGCTTCGAGGCAAATAACACTGAAACATGCATGAGAACACCAGCTGTACCGTCATCCAGGACCTCTATGCGGGGCGGCAGGGTAGCCTAGTGGTTAGAGCGTTGGACTAGTAAAGGTTGCAAGTTCGAATCCCCGAGCTGACAAGGTACAAATCTGTTATTCTGTCCCTGAACAAGGCAGTTAATCCACGGTTAACCCAAGGTCTACACCTATTGTATTCAGCATTTCACTGTGAGGTCTACACCTGTTGTATTCAGCATTTCACTGTAAGGTCTACACCTGTTGTATTCAGCATTTCACTGTGAGGTCTACACCTGTTGTATTCAGCATTTCACTGTCAGGTCTACACCTGTTGTATTCAGCATTTCACTGTGAGGTCTACACCTGTTGTATTCAGCATTTCACTGTGAGGTCTACACCTGTTGTATTCAGCATTTCACTGTGAGGTCTACACCTGTTGTATTCAGCATTTCACTGTGAGATCTACACCTGTTGTATTCAGCATTTCACTGTGAGGTCTACACCTGTTGTATTCAGCATTTCACTGTGAGGTCTACACCTGTTGTATTCAGCATTTCACTGTGAGGTCTACACCTGTTGTATTCAGCATTTCACTGTAAGGTCTACACCTGTTGTATTCAGCATTTCACTGTGAGGTCTACACCTGTTGTATTCAGCATTTCACTGTCAGGTCTACACCTGTTGTATTCAGCATTTCACTGTGAGGTCTACACCTGTTGTATTCAGCATTTCACTGTAAGGTCTACACCTGTTGTATTCAGCATTTCACTGTAAGGTCTACACCTGTTGTATTCAGCATTTCACTGTAAGGTCTACACCTGTTGTATTCAGCATTTCACTGTAAGGTCTACACCTGTTGTATTCAGCATTTCACTGTAAAGTCTACACCTGTTGTATTCAGCATTTCACTGTAAGGTCTACACCTGTTGTATTCAGCATTTCACTGTAAGGTCTACACCTGTTGTATGTGGCGCACATGACTAATACAATTAGATGTGATTGTGTTGATGAGGATGTAGACATTGATACACTAAAATATGAACATCCTCAAATTAGATTTTTTTATTTCATTTTTCACAACATTCAAATGAAGTAACATGAAAAGGTACTGTGAGCCTACAAGCGGTATTGGTGATTGGTTGTATCTGAAAAAGGACTGTCATTCAGTCTTAACTTGATGATCAGAGTCCTGGGGATCTGTCGTCTGAGGACTGAGTGGATCACAGACTGGTGTCTGATCGATCACCTGTAATGTGAAGAAGAAGGATCAACTCACCTGAATGCAGTTCTTTACCATCGGCACAGATTTTGATCACGTGTTCAATATATTGATCTCGTTCTTACCTTCCCCCTCTTTGCCTGTGACGCTAGGTGTGTCTGACGTGGATGTGGCCCGCTCAACATGCTCTTGATGGCTCTCTGGACTTTCTGATTCAACATGTTCTGTCATTGCTGCAGTTGTACAACCTGATTTGTCTGAAGAAGCCATGAGATCTGCAAAACTGTCCTGCTGTTTTCCTGAAAGAAAACATTGGACATGTTTACTGTTGAAAAGGCTGTTCCTTGTTTATCAGTCTTGACTTGGTCCATCGAGCCAGATAGACCTGTGGGGATTCAACTATACAGAGAGAGCATACTCTCTATTAGTGACCCCTGTTTTTCGTGGTCCTTCTAGTCGGATATAACTATACTGAACACAAATATAAACGCAACAATGCAACAATTTCAAAGAAATCGATAAAAATGTAAGTATGCTCTCTCTAATTATCTCTCTTTCTTTCTTTTTTTTTCTTCTCTCTCTCTCGGAGGACCTGAGCATTAGGACCATTCCTCAAGGCCTACCTGGCCTGATGACTCCTTGATGTCCCCAGTCCACCTGGCCGTGCTGCTTCTCCAGTTTCAACTGTTCTGCCTGTTCTATGAACATTTTAAAATCTTGTCCATGTTCTGTTATAATCTCCACCCGGCACAGCCAGAAGAGGACTGGCCACCCCTCACAGCCTGGTTCCTCTCTAGGTTTCTTCCTAGGTTTTGGCCTTTCTATGGAGTTTTTCCTAGCCACCGTGCTTTTACACCTGCATTGCTTGCTGTTTGGGGGTTTTAGGCTGGGTTTCTGTACAGCACTCTGTGACATCAGCTGATGTAAGAAGGGCTTTATAAATACATTTGATTTGATTTGATATGTATTTCACATGACTGGGCATGGGCACTGACATGGGTGGGCCTGGGAGGGCATAGGCCCACTCACTGGGGAGCCAGGCCCAGCCAATCAGAATGAGCTATATTACAGACAGAAATACTCCTCTGGCAAAGGAGAAATGCTCACTAACAGGGATGTCAACAAATTTGTGCACAAAATTTGAGAGAAATAAGATTTTTGGGCATTTGGAACATTTCTGGGATCTTTTATTTCAGCTTATGAAACACAGAACCAACATTTTACATGATTGCGTTTCTATTTTTGTTCAGTGTAGTAACTAAAGGCTGATTTGTTACCTAGCGGTGTGGGATCCAGTTCCCCATTGCTGGTCAGGTCTCTGTCTGAGGTGATGGCATCACCAAACAGGAAGTGTATCTTCTCCTGGGCATGCTCCTGATTAGAGGAGCCGTGAAGGGCATTGTGGAGGATGTCTAAGGCGAAGCGGGACCTCAGGGACCCCGGGGCCGTCACCTGGGCCAGGCCAGGGTCTGTGGGGCCCATCATGGACCTCCACTCCTCCACAGCATGTTCCTTGGTCAGCACCAGTAGCATACAGGGGCCACTACAGAGACAGGGGTTCAGATGATGCTGCATGAGACTTGCAGCACATGTTCAGATGATGCCGCATGAGACTGACAGCACACCTCCAACACTAACCCAGAGCTGACCTCCAACACTAACCCAGAGCTGACCTCCAACACTAACCCAGAGCTGACCTCCAACACTAACCCAGAACTGACCTCCAACACTAACCCAGAGCTGATCTCTAACCCAGAGCTGACCTCCAACACTAACCCAGAACTGTCCTCCAACACTAACCCAGAGCTGTCCTTCAACACTAACCCAGAGCTGTCTTTCAACACTAACCCAGAACTGACCTCCAACACTAACCCAGAGCTGACCTCCAACACTAACCCAGAGCTGACCTCCAACACTAACCCAGAGCTGTCCTCCAACACTAACCCAGAACTGACCTCCAACACTAACCCAGAGCTGTCCTCCAACACTAACCCAGAACTGTCCTCCAACACTAACCCAGAGCTGACCTCCAACACTAACCCAGAGCTGTCTTTCAACACTAACCCAGAGCTGTCCTCCAACACTAACCCAGAGCTGTCCTTCAACACTAACCCAGAGCTGTCTTTCAACACTAACCCAGAACTGACCTCCAACACTAACCCAGAGCTGTCCTCCAACACTAACCCAGAGCTGTCCTCCAACACTAACCCAGAGCTGTCTTTCAACACTAACCCAGAGCTGACCTCCAACACTAACCCAGAGCTGTCCTCCAACACTGACCCAGAGCTGTCCTTCAACACTAACCCAGAACTGACCTCCAACACTAACCCAGAGCTGATCTCTAACCCAGAGCTGACCTCCAACACTAACCCAGAACTGTCCTCCAACACTAACCCAGAGCTGTCCTTCAACACTAACCCAGAGCTGTCTTTCAACACTAACCCAGAACTGACCTCCAACACTAACCCAGAGCTGACCTCCAACACTAACCCAGAGCTGACCTCCAACACTAACCCAGAGCTGTCCTCCAACACTAACCCAGAACTGACCTCCAACACTAACCCAGAGCTGTCCTCCAACACTAACCCAGAACTGTCCTCCAACACTAACCCAGAGCTGACCTCCAACACTAACCCAGAGCTGTCTTTCAACACTAACCCAGAGCTGTCCTCCAACACTAACCCAGAGCTGTCCTTCAACACTAACCCAGAGCTGTCTTTCAACACTAACCCAGAACTGACCTCCAACACTAACCCAGAGCTGTCCTCCAACACTAACCCAGAGCTGTCCTCCAACACTAACCCAGAGCTGTCTTTCAACACTAACCCAGAGCTGACCTCCAACACTAACCCAGAGCTGTCCTCCAACACTGACCCAGAGCTGTCCTTCAACACTAACCCAGAGCTGTCTTTCAACACTAACCCAGAACTGACCTCCAACACTAACCCAGAGCTGTCCTCCAACACTAACCCAGAGCTGTCCTCCAACACTAACCCAGAGCTGTCCTTCAACACTAACCCAGAGCTGTCTTTCAACACTAACCCAGAGCTGTCCTCCAACACTAACCCAGAGCTGTCCTTCAACACTAACCCAGAGCTGTCTTTCAACACTAACCCAGAACTGACCTCCAACACTAACCCAGAGCTGTCCTCCAACACTAACCCAGAGCTGTCCTTCAACACTAACCCAGAGCTGTCCTCCAACACTAACCCAGAGCTGTCCTCCAACACTAACCCAGAGCTGACCTCCAACACTAACCCAGAGCTGTCCTTCAACACTAACCCAGAGCTGTCCTCCAACACTAACCCAGAGCTGTCCCCCAACACTAACCCAGAGCTGTCCTCCAACACTAACCCAGAGCTGTCCCCCAACACTAACCTAGAGCTGTCCTTCAACACTAACCCAGAGCTGTCCTCCAACACTAACCCAGAGCTGTCCCCAACACTAACCCAGAGCTGTCCTCCAACACTAACCCAGAGCTGTCCCCCAACACTAACCCAGAGCTGTCCTCCAACACTAACCCAGAGCTGATCTCTAACCCAGAGCTGTCCTCCAACACTAACCCAGAGCTGGCCTCTAACCCAGAGCTGTCCTCCAACACTAACCCAGAGCTGGCCTCTAACCCCAAAGCTGGCCTCTAACCCCAGAGCTGGCCTCTAACCCCAGAGCTGTCCTCCAACACTAACCCAGAGCTGTCCTTCAACACTAACCCAGAGCTGTCCTCCAACACTAACCCAGAGCTGATCTCTAACCCAGAGCTGTCCTCCAACACTAACCCAGAGCTGACCTCCAACACTAACCCAGAGCTGATCTCTAACCCAGAGCTGTCCTCCAACACTAACCCAGAGCTGGCCTCTAACCCAGAGCTGTCCTCCAACACTAACCCAGAGCTGGCCTCTAACCCCAGAGCTGGCCTCTATCCCAGAGCTGTCCTCCAACACTAACCCAGAGCCAGACATATAGGATTGTGTAGCTCAGTGCTAACCTGCACATGAAGTCAACCAGCTGGCTGTAGAAAGGTTTGTCTCTATGTTCCCTGTAGAACTCCTCAGCCATGTCTCTGGACAACACTGTCTCCTTCATCCGAGATATAGAGAAACCCCCAGCACGGATCTCCCCCAGGATCTCCTCTGAAAGAGGGAGGAAGAGGCTGACTAAGAACCGGTTTGGATAACTGGTACATAGTTAATAAACTTACAGTATATTGGGTATTGATTGATTGACTGATTCAGCGAACGTACCTCTATGTTCGTCCATGGCATCAGGCTTAATGATGGCCAGAGTCTGCTGTTTAGGGAAGAAGAAGTCAATCTCCTCCTCTGCCTCCTCCCTGCTGGCACTGCCATGGAGCTGGTTCAGCTGGTTCCGGGGCTCACTGTCCTCCTCACTGGCTACCATGAACTGGGCCCTGAGGCTGAAGGGACAGTCATAGAGCACGGCGAGAGAGGCATTGCAAAGGAGAGGGGACACAGGCAATGTTTTCAATACATTCTCAAGCTTAGGGGAGGAAGATTATGTTGTGTTGTGGATATGTGTTGGTGTAGGGATGTTATATGATGTACTGTTTTATATTTAGTTCATTCAGTACAAACATAGTTCAGTGTTTTATGTTCAATGTTGTTTTATATGTAATGTGGATGCTTTGGTCTGTTTGGACCCCAGGAAGAGTAGCTAATGGGGATCCCTAATGAACCCCAGGAAGAGTAGCTAATGGGGATCCCTAATGAACCCCAGGAATAGTAGCTAATGGGGATCCCTAATGAACCCCAGGAAGAGTAGCTAATGGGGATCCCTAATGAACCCCAGGAAGAGTAGCTAATGGGGATCCCTAATGAACCCCAGGAAGAGTAGCTAATGGGGATCCCTAATAAACCCCAGGAAGAGTAGCTAATGGGGATCCCTAATAAACCCCAGGAAGAGTAGCTAATGGGGATCCCTAATGAACCCCAGGAAGAGTAGCTAATGGGGATCCCTAATAAACCCCAGGAAGAGTAGCTAATGGGGATCCCTAATAAACCCCAGGAATAGTAGCTAATGGGGATCCCTAATAAACCCCAGGAAGAGTAGCTAATGGGGATCCCTAATAAACCCCAGGAATAGTAGCTAATGGGGATCCCTAATAAACCCCAGGGAGAGTAGCTAATGGGGATCCCTAATAAATACAAATGCAATAGAATGATAATAGCTGAAAATTGTTTTCTTGTCCAGGCATGTGTCTCAAATGGCTCCCTGTTCCCTTCTGTAAACACTGAGTGTAAGAACACTTTCCTAACAGACGACTCTCGGTCGAACAAAGATTTATTTTAGTCGGGGACGGGGGGGATCCCTAAACCCACCACCCTACTCCACTATTGCTTCCCACAGTTACGTCAAGTTGGCTGGATGTCCTTTGGGTGGTGGACCATTCTTGATACACACTGGAAACCGTTGAGCGTGAAAAACAGTTCTTGACACAAACCGGTGCGCCTGGCACTTTACTACCATACCCTCGTTCAAAGGCACTTAAATATCGTCTTGCCCATTCACCCTCTGAATGGCACACATACACAATCCATGTCTCAATTGTCTCAAGGCTTACATTTCTTTTTTTTTTTTTTACCTGTCTCCTCCCCTTCATCTACACTGATTGAAGTGGATTTAACAAGTGACATCAATTAGGGATCATAGACTGACCAGGTGTATCATGGTGAAACCTGTGTCATGGAAAGAGAAGGTGTTCTTAATGTTTTGTCCACTCAGTGTACATGGTCCAGCACAGGGCAGGATACATGTTGGTGATATTTTGGAAAAATATGTTTTAAATGTGCCCTGGTTAAAGTCACCAGCGACAAAGACTGTTCTTAATGTTTTCTCCACTCAGTGTACATATATACACATTACTTGGGAGCAGAGCCCTACTGGACCTGGTAATAAGCAGAGCCCTACTGGACCTGGTAATAAGCAGAGCCCTACTGGACCTGGTAATAAGCAGAGCCCTACTGGACCTGGTAATAAGCAGAGCCCTACTGGACCTGGTAATAAGCAGAGCCCTACTGGACCTGGTAATAAGCAGAGCCCTACTGGAACTGGACCTGGTAATAAGCAGAGCCCTACTGGACCTGGTAATAAGCAGAGCCCTACTGGACCTGGTAATAAGCAGAGCCCTACTGGACCTGGTAATAAGCAGAGCCCTACTGGACCTGGTAATAAGCAGAGCCCTACTGGACCTGGTAATAAGCAGAGCCCTACGGGAGCTGGTAATAAGCAGAGCCCTACGGGACCTGGTAATAAGCAGAGCCCTACTGGACCTGGTAATAAGCAGAGCCCTACTGGACCTGGTAATACGCAGAGCCCTACTGGACCTGGTAATTAGTAGTATTCGTAATGAGAGCTATTCGTACCAGTCGGGCTGCTCCTCCCTGGCCCTGCTGATGTCTTTAGGACCCAGAAGTCTCCTCCAGTGGTCGACTGCTCCTCTCCTGGCCAGGGCCAGAGCCAACACAGGACCACTGTAACATAAATACAGTCAACAGGAATCAAACACTAGAGACTAGATAGACTAGGGGGAATAATAGACTATGGGAAATAATAGACTAGGGGGAAAAATAGACTAGGGGGAATAATAGACTAGAGGGAGTAATAGACTAGGGGGAATAATAGACTAGAGGGAGTAATAGACTAGGGGGAATAATAGACTAGGGGGAATAATAGACTAGGGGGAATAAAAGACTAGGGGAATAATAGACTAGGGGAATAATAGACTAGGGGAATAATAGACTAGAGGGAGTAATAGACTAGGGGGAATAATAGACTAGGGGGAATAATAGACTAGAGGGAGTAATAGACTAGGGGGAATAATAGACTAGAGGGAGTAACAGACTAGGGGGAATAAAAGACTAGGGGGAAAAATAGACTAGAGGGAATAATAGACTAGGGGAATAATAGACTAGAGGGAGTAATAGACTAGGGGGAATAAAAGACTAGGGGGAAAAATAGACTAGAGGGAATAATAGACTAGGGGGAATAATAGACTAGAGGGAGTAATAGACTAGGGGGAATAATAGACTAGGGGGAATAATAGACTAGAGGGAAAAATAGACTAGGGGGAATAATAGACTAGAGGGAATAATAGATTGGGGGAATAATAGACTAGGGGATAATAGACTAGGGGTAATAATAGACTAGGGAATAATAGACTAGGGGTAATATTAGACAAGGGGAATAATAGACTAGGGGAATAATAGACTAGGGGGAATAATAGACTGGGGGAATAATAGACTAGGGGAATAATAGACTGGGGGAATAATAGACTAGGGGGAATAATAGACTGGGGGAATAATAGACTGGGGGAATAATAGACTAGGGGAATAATAGACTAGGGGAATAACAGACTGGGTGGAATAATAGACTAGGGGAATAATAGACTGGGGGAATAATAGACTAGGGGAATAATAGATTGGGGGAATAATAGACTAGGGGAATAATAGACTAGGGGAATAATAGACTAGAGAATATTAGACTAGGGGAATAATAGACTAGAGAATATTAGACTAGGGGGAATAATAGACTAGGGGAATAATAGACAAGGGGAATAATAGACTAGGGGGAATAATAGACAAGGGGGAATAATAGACTAGGGGGAATAATAGACAAGGGGAATAATAGACTAGGGGAATAATAGACAAGGGGGAATAATAGACAAGGGGAATAATAGACTAGAGAATATTAGACTAGGGGAATAATAGACAAGGGGGAATAATAGACTAGGGGGAATAATAGACTAGGGGGAATAATAGACTAGGGGAATAATAGACTAGGGGCAATAATAGACAAGGGGGAATAATAGACTAGAGAATATTAGACTGGGGGAATAATAGACAAGGGGAATAATAGACAAGGGGAATAATAGACTAGGGGAATAATAGACTAGGGGGAATAATAGACAAGGGGAATAATAGACTAGGGGAATAATAGACTTGGGGAAATAATAGACTAGGGGAACATAGACTAGGGGAATAATAGACTGGGGGAATAATAGACTAGGGGAAATAATAGACTAGGGGAAAAATAGACAAGGGGAATAATAGACAAGGGGAAATAATAGACAAGGGGAATAATAGACTAGGGGAAAAATAGACTAGGGGGAATAATAGACTAAGGGGAAAAATAGACTAGGGGGAATAATAGACTAGGGGGAATAATAGACTAGGGGGAATAATAGACAAGGGGAATAATAGACTAGGGGGAATAATAGACTAGGGGGAATAATAGACTAGGGGGAATAATAGACTAGGGGGAATAATAGACAAGGGGAATAATAGACTAGAGAATATTAGACTAGGGGGAATAATAGACTAGGGGCAATAATAGACTAGGGGAATAATAGACTAGGGGCAATAATAGACAAGGGGGAATAATAGACTAGAGAATATTAGACTGGGGGAATAATAGACAAGGGGGAATAATAGACAAGGGGGAATAATAGACTGGGGGGAATAATAGACTAGGGGGGAATAATAGACAAGGGGAAAAATAGACTAGGGGGAATAATAGACTAGGGGGAATAATAGACAAGAGGGGAATAATAGACTAGGGGTAATAATAGACAAGGGGGAATAATAGACAAGGGGGAATAATAGACTAGGGGAATAATAGACTGGGGGAATAATAGACTAGGGGGAATAATAGACAAGGGGGAATAATAGACTAGGGGAATAATAGACTAGGGGAATAATAGACAAGGGGGAATAATAGACTAGAGAATATTAGACTAGGGGGAATAATAGACTAGGGGAATAACAGACTGGGGGAATAATAGACTAGGGGAATAATAGACTGGGGGAATAATAGACTAGGGGAATAATAGACAAGGGGAATAATAGACTGGGGGAATAATAGACTAGGGGGAATAATAGACAAGGGGAATAATAGACTAGGGGGAATAATAGACTAGGGGAATAATAGACTAGAGAATAATAGACTAGGGGAATAATAGACTGGGGGAATAATAGACTAGGGGAATAATAGACTAGGGGAATAATAGACAAGGGGGAATAATAGACTAGAGAATATTAGACTAGGGGAATAATAGACTAGGGGAATAACAGACTAGGGGAATAATAGACTAGGGGAATAATAGACTGGGGGAATAATAGACTAGGGGGAATAATAGACAAGGGGGAATAATAGACTGGGGGAATAATAGACTAGGGGAATAATAGACAAGGGGAATAATAGACTAGGGGGAATAATAGACTAGGGGAATAATAGACTAGAGAATATTAGACTATGGGGAATAATAGACTGGGGGTAATAATAGACTAGGGGAATAATAGACAAGGGGAATAATAGACTAGGGGGAATAATAGACTAGGGGAATAATAGATTAGGGGAATAATAGACTAGGGGGAATAACAGACTAGAGAATATTAGACTAGGGGGTAATAATAGACAAGGGGGAATAATAGACAAGGTGGAATAATAGACTAGGGGGAATAATAGACTAGGGGGAATAATAGACAAGGTGGAATAATAGACTAGGGGGAATAATAGACTAGAGAATGTTAGACTAGGGGGTAATAATAGACAAGGGGGAATAATAGACTAGAGAATATTAGACTAGGGGGGAATAATAGACAAGGGGGAATAATAGACTAGGGGGAATAATAGACTAGGGGGAATAATAGACAAGGGGGGAATAATAGACAAGGTGGAATAATAGACTAGGGGGAATAATAGACTAGGGGTAATAATAGACTAGGGGGAATAATAGACTAGAGGGAATAATAGACTAGAGGGAATAATAGACTGGGTGGAATAATAGACTAGAGGGTAATAATAGACTAGGGGGAATAATAGACTAGGGAATATTAGACTATGGGGGAATAATAGACTAGGGAATATTAGACTATGGGGAATAATAGACTAGGGGGGAATAATAGACTAGGGGGAATAATAGACTAGGGGAATAATAGACTAGAGAATAATAGACTAGGGGAATAATAGACAAGGGGAATAATAGATTGGGGGAATAATAGACTAGGGGAATAATAGACAAGGGGAATAATAGACTAGGGGAATAATAGACTAGGGGAATAATAGACTAGAGGGGAATAATAGACTAGAGGGAATAATAGACTAGGGGTAATAATAGACTAGGGGGAATAATAGACTAGGGGTAATAATAGACTAGAGGGAATAATAGACTAGGGGGAATAATAGACTAGGGGAATAATAGACTAGGGGAATAATAGACTAGAGGGAATAATAGACTAGGGGAATAATAGACTAGGGGAATAATAGACTAGGGGGAATAATAGACTAGGGGGAATAATAGACAAGGGGGAATAATAGACTAGGGGAATAATAGACTAGGGGAATAATAGACTAGAGGGAATAATAGACTAGAGGGAATAATAGACTAGGGGAATAATAGACTAGGGGAATAATAGACTAGAGGGAATAATAGACTAGGGGAATAATAGACTAGGGGAATAATAGACTAGGGGAATAATAGACTAGGGGAATAATAGACTAGGGGGGGAATAATAGACTAGGGGAATAATAGACTAGAGGGAATAATAGACTAGGGGAATAATAGACTAGAGGGAATAATAGACTAGGGGAATAATAGACTAGGGGAATAATAGACTAGGGGAATAATAGACTAGGGGAATAATAGACTAGGGGAATAATAGACTAGAGGGAATAATAGACTAGGGGGAATAATAGACTAGGGGGAATAATAGACTAGGGGGAATAATAGACTAGAGGGAATAATAGACTAGGGGGAATAATAGACTAGGGGGAATAATAGACTAGAGGGAATAATAGACTAGGGGGAATAATAGACTAGGGGGAATAATAGACAAGGGGGAATAATAGACTAGAGGGAATAATAGACTAGGGGGAATAATAGACTAGAGGGGAATAATAGACTAGGGGGAATAATAAACTAGGGGGTAATAATAGACTAGAGGGAATAATAGACTAGAGGAATAATAATCTAGAGGGAATAATAGACTAGGGGGAATAATAGACTAGGGGGAATAATAGACTAGGGGGAATAATAGACTAGGGGGTAATAATAGACTAGGGGGAAAAATAGACTAGAAGGAATAATACACTAGAGGGAATAATAGACTAGGGGGTAATATTAGACTAGGGGGAATAATAGACTAGGGGGGAATAATAGACTAGGGGGAATAATAGACTAGGGGGAATAATAGACTAGAGGGAATAATAGACTAGGGGTAATATTAGACTAGGGGGAATAATAGACTAGGGGGAATAATAGACTAGAGGGAATAATAGACTAGGGGGTAATATTAGACTAGGGGGAATAATAGACTAGGGGGGAATAATAGACTAGAGGGAATAATAGAATAGAGGGAATAATAGACTAGGGGGAATAATAGACTAGAGGGGAATAATAGACTAGGGGGAATAATAGACTAGGGGGAATAATAGACAAGGGGGAATAATAGACTAGGGGAATAATAGACTAGGGGGAATAATAGACTAGGGGGTAATAATAGACTAGGGGGAATTGATATTGTAGTTCTCTTGTGTTTAATTTGTCAGATGGTTACCTGGTCATGTTATGCAGTAGGGCAGGGAAGTAGTCCTGGTCAACATGTTGTTTGTAGAACCGTCTGGCCTGTTGCTCTGTTAACATCACCTCTCTCTGGAGAGACACAGTGAACCCAGCCTCATGGATACGAGACAAGATCTCATCTGGAACACACAACAATACTGAAGCCAGCCTCATGGATACGAGACAAGATCTCATCTGGAACACACAACAATACTGAAGCCAGCCTCATGGAGACCAGACCAGACCTCATATTTATTTTTTTACTTTTATTTTACTAGGCAAGTCAGTTAAGAACAAATTCTTATTTTCAATGACAGTCTAGGAACAGTGGGTTAACTGCCTGTTCAGGGCAGAACGACAGATTTGTACCTTGTCAGCTCAGGGATTTGAAATTGCAGCCTTTCGGTTAATAGTCCAACACTCTAACCACTAGGCTACCCTGCCGCCCCAGCCTTATGGAGACCAGACCAGATCTCATCTGGAACACAATACTTTAGAAAAGGTAAACAAAATGATGCTTCAATTTGCCTTCTGATATTTCTTTCAGTTGTCAGAAAAACTTTTTGAGGAATCGCTAATAAATGACTAAACGGTGTGAGGATGAAACCTTGAAAATATCAGAAGGTGAATGACTTCTTCACTAAATACAGGCCTGGCCTCAGAAGGCGAATGACTTCTTCACTAAATACAGGCCTCAGAAGTGCAAATGACTTCTTCACTAAATACAGGCCTGGCCTCAGGAGGCAAATGACTTTTTCACTAAATACAGGCCTGGCCTCAGAAGGCAAATGACTTCTTCACTAAATACAGGCCTGGCCTCAGAAGGCAAATGACTTCTTCACTAAATACAGGCCTGGCCTCAGAAGGCGAATGACTTCTTCACTAAATACAGGTCTGGCCTCAGAGGGCAAAGGACTTCGTCACTAAATACAGGCCTGGCCTCAGAAGGCGAATGACGTCTTCACTAAATACAGGCCTGGCCTGTGATGCTGACATGCTGATTTTAGAAACAGACTTGTGTTGTGTACAGTAATTGGCACTTGCCCACCTCTGCTCTCCCTGGCGAGGTCGGGTCGGATGAGAGCCAGTGTCCTCTCCACTCGCCCTTCCTCCTCGTGCTGCTCTGCCCGGGAAGAAGTCCTGAAGCTGGGGAAGAAGAAAGCCAGCTCCCTCCTGGCCTGATGGCTGTCGTCACTACCGTGGAGCGCGTTGAACAGGGTTTCACTGCCATACTGGGCACGTAGGCTAGGGGAGGGAGGAGGGAGGCGGAAGGGAGGGAGTAGAGGAGGGAAAGGAGG
The DNA here is from genome assembly GCA_030435695.1 of Brachymystax lenok tsinlingensis. Classification (NCBI taxonomy): domain Eukaryota; kingdom Metazoa; phylum Chordata; class Actinopteri; order Salmoniformes; family Salmonidae; genus Brachymystax; species Brachymystax lenok. The sequence continues at coordinate 1,403,917 of CM059785.1, forward strand.
GAGAGGAGAGAGGAGGGGAGACAGATGGTTACTCTGCTGGTGACCAGTGAGGATAGTTCGGAGAGGAACGTTGCCTTGGGTGTGTCTGTTCTGTTGGAGAAACAATATGTGTAGATACATGCTGTCTTCATTCAGTGAAGTGAATGTCCACACAGCCCTCAAACGAAGAATTTATGTGTTGTACACAGATACATACCACTATTTGAAATTAAAAACCATCAAACGTTCGTACAGAATACTGAATACTGAATACTGAATGAGGACTGTGTTTCTGGATTAGGACCGTGTTTCTGGATTAGGGCTGTGTTTCTGGATTACGGCTGTGTTTCTGGATTAGGGCTGTGTTTCTGGATTAGGGCTGTGTTTCTGGATTAGGACCGTGTTTCTGGATTAGGACTGTGTTTCTGGATTAGGACCGTGTTTCTGGATTACGGCTGTGTTTCTGGATTACGGCTGTGTTTCTGGATTAGGGCTGTGTTTCTGGATTAGGGCTGTGTTTCTTGATTACGGCTGTGTTTCTGGATTAGGGCTGTGTTTCTGGATTAGGGCTGTGTTTCTGGATTAGGGCCGTGTTTCTGGATTAGGGCCGTGTTTCTGGATTAGGGCTGTGTTTCTGGATTAGGGCCGTGTTTCTGGATTAGGGCTGTGTTTCTGGATTAGGGCCGTGTTTCTGGATTAGGGCTGTGTTTCTGGATTAGGGCCGTGTTTCTGGATTAGGGCTGTGTTTCTGGATTAGGAGTCTGTTTCTGGATCAGACGTATGTCATGTTTTTAACTGTACCTCTCAGGTTTATCCCTCCTGGCTTCCTCCATGTCTGCTGGACCAATGAACTCCCTCCATGCTGGCACCACATGACCTGACCCCTCCCTCTGAGAGACCACCAGGACGTGAGAGGGGCCACTGGACATGAACTGGATCAGGTCCTCAAAACAGGCCTGGGAATACACAGGTAATAGTGATGAGCATTCAGAGTATTTTCAGTGAGCCAGATCTTTTAGTTCTGTTCACCTAAAAGAGACGTTTGGCTCCCAAACGGCTCTTCGTTCAGTAGTGCTTAAAAAAGAATGAAAAACCATGATAAATTGCACATATTTTAATATAAAGCCTAAAAAGTTGCCTTTCATTGTCTCAGATCATGAAATGTGAGTTCAAATAAGAATTTTACCTTACCTTTACCTGTTCCTCTGTAGGAGCAGCACAGTAGCTGTTTTAACACAACAGGTGGACACGCTCAGAGTCTCTCTGGCATCTTTAGCAGATTGAAACATTATCTTCTTTGGTTATCTGTACTGTACCTCTCCTACGTTGTTCTGGTAGAAATCTACTGGCCTCTCCTACTTTGTTCTGGTAGAAATCTTCTGGCCTCTCCTACGTTGTTCTGGTAGAAATCTACTGACCTCTCCTACGTTGTTCTGGTAGAAATCTACTGGCCTCTCCTACTTTGTTCTGGTAGAAATCTACTGACCTCTCCTACGTTGTTCTGGTAGAAATCTACTGGCCTCTCCTACGTTGTTCTGGTAGAAATCTACTGGCCTCTCCTACTTTGTTCTGGTAGAAATCTTCTGACCTCTCCTACTTTGTTCTGGTAGAAATCTACTGACCTCTCCTACGTTGTTCTGGTAGAAATCTACTGGCCTCTCCTACGTTGTTCTGGTAGAAATCTACTGACCTCTCCTACGTTGTTCTGGTAGAAATCTACTGACCTCCTCTACGTTGTTCTGGTAGAAATCTACTGACCTCCTCTACGTTGTTCTGGTAGAAATCTACTGACCTCCTCTACTTTGTTCTGGTAGAAATCTACTGACCTCCTCTACGTTGTTCTGGTAGAAATCTACTGACCTCCTCTACTTTGTTCTGGTAGAAATCTCGTGCTTCAGAGTCGCTCAGCGTTCTCTCCTCGTGAGCTAGGATCTCAAACCCGGCATCCCGAATCTTCATGATAATCTCACTAGCTTTGCCGTGAGCCACAGCGTTTGGTTTGATGATGGCCACCGTGTATGATTTACTGTCTGGAACTACAGAGAGAGTTACTTGGCTGTAAAACACTGGTTAAAAAGTTGACGGAAAAGGAATAAATGGCCCATGTAAGGTGAATAAGTAGCTACAGTACCAAGTATATCTTCATCTTCATCACTTTGATCCTCCTCCTCTTCTTCATCTATCAAACCTTCATCTTTCACCTGAACAAAACAGAATGGCAAAGAGTGTATCCTACAGGTCAGTCATTTGAAAGACAGTTTTTTAAACTCTCAAGCAATCAGCATGTATGAATATTTGAGTGTACCTTGCTGTTTGTGTGTGTGTGTGTGTGTGTGTGTGTGTTCGTGTGTCTGTTTTGACTCACCACTCTGCGTTCCCCTCCCTCGTCCAGGACAGTCTTCTCCTTGGCCAGTTCCTCCAACACCATCCTCTGGAGGAGAGGAGCGTTAACCCCCCGCATCACTGAGACCATCTCACCCCCCTGAACCAGATACAGAGGTTAGGGTCACCATCCTCTGGAGAAGAGGAGCCTTGAATGAATACAGAACATCTACAGTACCTGCACAATTCCAGATTCCAACACTTGGGGAAAGAAATATATATGAGAGAGAGAGAGAGAGAGAGAGAGAGAGAGAGAGAGAGAGAGAGAGAGAGAGAGAGAGAGAGAGAGAGAGAGAGAGAGATCAGGACTTACCCCATAGAACAGGAAGGTGGGCTCACACTTCCCCCTGTACCTTTCTAGAGCATCAATACTGTCAGCTTTTGCCTGCAAGGAAAACCAGTTATATTTAAACAAAAGCCTTTTTTTTTAGGAATGTAATTCTAGACTGAATGATGTTTGTCTGTTGTGTTTACTGTGGCGAAATGTAACAAGTCATCTCCCAGTTCATTTTTGATCTTCCTCAGTAAGCTGACAACAGCACGGCATGGACCACACCACTGCTGGTACACATCTACAACTGAAGGGGACAGAGACACAGGACAGGCGACAGCACAGTAAAACACCATGTAGGCACGTCCTGCAGTAAGCAGCATGAACACATGGGGGAAGCAGCATGCAGTGGAAGTGAATGATACATTTCTCTATGAATAACCGAGTCAAGAGGTACGTTTTCATTGCAAATGATGAAACGAACGGGGAGAAACGGCTACATTTAAGTAAGAAGATAGGTGGCTAATGTTATCTAGCTCGCCTACATTAGCTAGGCTAGGGGTTAGGGGTAGGGTTAGGGTTAGGGTTAGGTTAAAGGGTTAAGGTTAGGGCTAGGTTAAAGGGTTAGGGTTAGGGTTAGGTTAAAGGTTTAAAGTTAGGGTTATGTTAAAGGGTTAAGGTTAGGGTTAGGTTAAAGGGTTAAGGTTAGGGCTAGGTTAAAGGGTTAGGGTTAGGGTTAGGTTAAAGGTTTAAGGTTAGGGTTATGTTAAAGGGTTAAGGTTAGGGTTAGGTTAAAGGGTTAAGGTTAAAACTAGGTTAAAAATTAGGGTTAGGGTTGGGTTAAAGGTTTAAAGTTAGGGTTATGTTAAAGGGTTAAGGTTAGGGTTAGGTTAAAGAGTTAAGGTTAGGGTTAGGGGAAGGGTTAAGGTTAGGTTAAAGGGTTAAAGGGTTAAGGTTAGGGTTAGGTTAAAGGGTTAAGGTTAGGAGTTAGGTTAAAGGGTTAAGGTAAGGGTTAGGTTAAAGGGTTAAGGTTAGGGTTAGGTTAAAGGGTTAAGGTTAGGGTTAGGTTAAAGGGTTAAGGTTAGGGTTAGGTTAAAGGGTTAAGGGTAGGGTCATTGCAAATAATGAAACAAACGGGGAGAAACGGCTACATGTACGTAAGAAAACGTCATATGCAACAAAGCAACATCATTCTTACCTGTTAAACCTTTAGTTGCAAGCATCTCATCCCATTGCTCTTGGTTTGAGACAGACGCCTGGAGATAAATAGTACCGAGAGAGAACAGCGGTGTGTTTAGCTATAACATTACACTGTGATCCCAGATGGTGCTGCTCACCTTGGAGATAAATAGTACCGAGAGAGAACAGCGGTGTGTTTAGCCATAACATTACACTGTGATCCCAGATGGTGCTGCCCACCTTGGAGATAAATAGTACCGAGAGAGAACAGCGGTGTGTTTAGCCATAACATTACACTGTGATCCCAGATGGTGCTGCCCACCTTGGAGATAAATAGTACCGAGAGAGAACAGCGGTGTGTTTAGCTATAACATTACACTGTGATCCCAGATGGTGCTGCTCACCTTGGAGATAAATAGTACCGAGAGAGAACAGCGGTGTGTTTAGCTATAACGTTACACTGTGATCCCAGATGGTGCTGCCCACCTTGGAGATCTGGATATAAACAAAAAGGGATGTTTTGTCCCGACTGACCTGCAAGGTTACTTCTTTCTTTTTGCCAGCCATTATTATGAATGTACCATATGAGAACAATACGTCTCCAAACGTTATTTTGCAATCCTCCTCCCCAAAAAGAAAATAAAAGTATTTGAAGAAGTCGAGTTGAGAGTGCGGTGTGTTTTAGTAACTCCAGCAGCTGCAGTGGACGGGCTTGTTGTCCTGGCCGTTGCTGAGCAACGCGCTCCTATCCAGTTTACCGGACTAAACTAACTATATGTTTTATTTTTTATTTCACCTTTATTTAACCAGGTAGGCTAAACTAACTATAGTCCAGTTAATGGTGGACCAGGGACAGGTTTGGCTTTTTTTATTCACAATTATATATATATATTTTTTGGGACTGTTTTAAACCATGTATCATCATTTCCATACATCTACTGTTATGCTAGGGCGGCAGGATAACGCATAGCCCGAAAGGTTGCAAGTTCAATTCCCCCGAGCTGACAAGGTAGACATCTGTCGTTCTGCCCCCCTGAACAAGGCAGTTAACCCCACTGTTCCGCCGGTAGGCCGTCGTTGTAAATAAGAAGTTGTTCTTGCCTAGTTAAATAAAGGTGAAATCAAAATAAATAAAAGTCGCTAGTCTCTGTTCTGGCTCAACGCTGATTGCGCTGTGTTGACATGACAACTGGGTCCGGTACTGAACCTTCGGCTGGATCGGGTCTGGCCCGTGGCTTTGTACCTCTGATTGCACTGAGTTGAAACGCGTCAACCTGCTTGTAACCAAGTTGCAGAGGGTGTTTTCACGAAGCAAGCGACTCTTCAACTTGCATGCAAGTTGCGTCGTGTTATGGCAGCCTTAAACCGATGCCTCACGAAACAATCTGGACCGATTTATGTTGCTTGCAACAACGTAATTGCATTGCATCTCAAGACATAGGGCCTGTGTTGCCATGTCGGAGGTTTTCCAGACAAATTGGGCTATTTTGAAAACGATGTCGCTGGTGAAAATGTAAATGTTTCATATAAAATATATATATATTTCACTGCGACCTGCTTCTGACTGTCCGGCAGTGAGCAGGCTGGTGCTGAGTGACTGGTGGGGAGGTCTGGAGGAGTGTCGTTTAACAACAAATTGTTATTTACAATGACAGCCTACCAACAGGCAAAAGGCCTCCTGCTGGGATGGGGGCTGGGATTGAAAATAAAATAAATATAGGACAATACACACATCAGGACAAGAGAGACAACACAACACTACATGAAGAGAGACCTAAGACAACATAGCATGGCAGCAACACATGACAACACAGCATGGTAGCAACACAACATGACAGCAACACAACATGGTACAAACATTATTGGGCACAGACAAGAAGGTAGAGACAACAATACATCACGCTAAGCAGCCACAACTGTCAGTAAGAGTGTCCATGATTGAGTCTTTGAATGAAGAGATTGAGACAATACTGTCCAGTTCTTGTTCACCTCCCTGACCAAGGACCTTCTCCCCGATTGCTCAGGTTGGCTGGGCGATCAGCTCTAGGAAGAGTCTTGGTGGTTCCAAGCTTCTTCCATTTAAGAATGATGGAGGCCACTGTGTTCTTGTAGACCTTCAATTCTGCAAAACATTTTTGGTACCCAAAAAGACTCGAGGCTGTAATCGCTGCTTAAGGTGTTTCAACAAAGTACTTATTAAAGGGTCTGAATACTTATGTAAGTTTGATATTTCTGTTTTTTTCTTTATATACGTTTGCTAAAAAAACCAACGTGTTTTTGCTTTGTCATTATGGGGTATTGTGATGTCATTATGGTTATTGTGTGTAGACTGATGAGGGGGAAATACTATTTAATCAATTTTGCAATAAGGCTGTAACATAACAAAATGTGGAATAAGTCCAGGGGTCTGAATACTTACTGTATTTTGCTAGAGGGCTGAAAACAGCCAAATGAGTTACAACTGACAGTTTAGGGTATATATTCCATGTCGATTTTTCAATGACACTTATCTCAGCATATTAAATTCCAGAGGTTGCCAAGTCAAGCTGGTACTCGTACATACAGTACATTAAAATTGACATTTAAAACCCTCTTAGGCCTCACTCCCCCCTATCTGAGATATCTACTGCAGCCCTCATCCTCCACATACAACACCCGTTCTGCCAGTCACATTCTGTTAAAGGTCCCCAAAGCACACACATCCCTGAGTCGCTCGTCTTTTCAGTTCGCTGCAGATAGCGACTGGAACGAGCTGCATCAAATACACAAACTGGAGAGTTTTATCTCAGTCTCTTCATTCAAAGACTCAATCATGGACACTCTTACTGGCAGTTTCTGTGATGTATTGTTGTCTCTACCTTCTTGTCCGTTGTGCTGTTGTCTGAGCCCAATAATGTTTGTACCATGTTTTGTCCTGCTTGCATGTTGTGCTGCTACCATGTTGTTGTCATGTTGTGTTGCTACCATGTTGTTGTCATTTTGTGTTGCTACCATGTTGTTGTCATGTTGTGTTACTACCATGTTGTTGTCATGTTGTGTTACTACCATGTTGTTGTCATGTTGTGCTGCTACCATGTTGTTGTCATGTTGTGTTGCTACCATGTTGTTGTCATGTTGTGTTGCTACCATGTTGTTGTCATGTTGTGTTTCTACCATGTTGTTGTCATGTTGTGTTGCTACCATGATGTTGTCATGTTGTGTTGCTACCATGCTGTTGTCATGTTGTGTTGCTACCATGATGTTGTCATGTTGTGTTGCTACCATGTTGTTGTCATGTTGTGTTGCTACCATGTTGTTGTCATGTTGTGTTGCTACCATGTTGTTGTCATGTTGTGTTACTACCATGTTGTTGTCATGTTGTGTTTCTACCATGATGTTGTCATGTTGTGTTGCTACCATGTTGTTGTCATGTTGTGTTTCTACCATGTTGTTGTCATGTTGTGTTGCTACCATGTTGTTGTCATGTTGTGTTGCTACCATGTTGTTGTCATGTTGTGTTTCTACCATGATGTTGTCATGTTGTGTTGCTACCATGCTGTGTTGTCACTATGTTCTACATTAACTGTCTATAACTAAACACTATGTTCTACATTAACTGTCTATAACTAAACACTATGTTCTACATTAACTGTCTATAACTAAACACTATGTTCTACATTAACTGTCTATAACTAAACACTATGTTCTACATTAAGGACTGACTATTGAATGTGTCTCTGTTACAGTATCCAGAGGACTGACTATTGAATGTGTCTGTTACAGTATCCAGAGGACTGACTATTGAATGTGTCTGTTACAGTAGCCAGAGGACTGACTATTGAATGTGTCTCTGTTACAGTAGCCAGAGGACAGACTATTGAATGTGTCTCTGTTACAGTAGCCAGAGGACTGACTATTGAATGTGTCTCTGTTACAGTATCCAGAGGACTGACTATTGAATGTGTCTCTGTTACAGTATCCAGAGGACTGACTATTGAATGTGTCTGTTACAGTAGCCAGAGGACTGACTATTGAATGTGTCTCTGTTACAGTAGCCAGAGGACAGACTATTGAATGTGTCTCTGTTACAGTAGCCAGAGGACTGACTATTGAATGTGTCTCTGTTACAGTATCCAGAGGACTGACTATTGAATGTGTCTCTGTTACAGTAGCCAGAGGACTGACTATTGAATGTGTCTGTTACAGTATCCAGAGGACTGACTATTGAATGTGTCTCTGTTACAGTATCCAGAGGACTGACTATTGAATGTGTCTCTGTTACAGTATCCAGAGGACTGACTATTGAATGTGTCTGTTACAGTATCCAGAGGACTGACTATTGAATGTGTCTCTGTTACAGTATCCAGAGGACTGACTATTGAATGTGTCTCTGTTACAGTATCCAGAGGACTGACTATTGAATGACTCAACTATAGTGTTCTATTACTGTAACTATAGTGTTATATTACTGTAACTATAGTGTTCTATTACTGTAACTCTAGTGTTCTATTACTGTAACTATAGTGTTCTATTACTGTATCTATAGTGTTCTATTACTGTAACTATAGTGTTCTATTACTGTATCTATAGTGTTATATTACTGTAACTATAGTGTTATATTACTGTATCTATAGTGTTATATTACTGTAACTATAGTGTTATATTACTGTATCTATAGTGTTCTATTACTGTAACTATAGTGTTCTATTACTGTAACTATAGTGTTCTATTACTGTAACTATAGTGTTATATTACTGTAACTATAGTGTTCTATTACTGTAACTATAGTGTTATATTACTGTAACTATAGTGTTATATTACTGTAACTATAGTGTTATATTACTGTATCTATAGTGTTATATTACTGTATCTATAGTGTTCTATTACTGTAACTATAGTGTTATATTACTGTAACTATAGTGTTCTATTACTGTAACTCAACCATAGTGTTCTTGCATATTGCTAAATAATATTTATTGAGTCAGATAATTCAGTTAGATTATCAGGAGACTCGTGAGGTATGTATAACATATTGTATATACACATACCAAATGTTACTGTCCACTACACTAGTATGACTGTAGTAAGCCTTACAATAGAGCCTCTCTCCCAGGAGCATGAATAGGCCAGTGTTCTAGCAGCATATACTGCTTCTCCTACAGAGCTCTCCACAATATAAATCTCTCATAGTTTATCATAGCTTATCCCAAACACAGAGAGATAATATGTCTTGCTGTTAGTAACGGTTCATTATGTGCAACTGCAGTTACCATATTAATCATGGTGTTGCTATAGGAACAGACCCTCCATCCATCTGTTTCTCAGGGAATTAGCATAAAAAATACATCTGTCAGTTTAGAGGGATGTTTTTTTTTGCAAATGGTGGAAGGTGAGAGGTAACATCAGTGTTTAGTCATCTAGGCTGAGAGGTAACATCAGTGTTTAGTCATCTAGGCTGAGAGGTAACATCAGTGTTTAGTCATATAGACTGAGAGGTAACATCAGTGTTTAGTCATCTAGGCTGAGAGGTAACATCAGTGTTTAGTCATATAGGCTGAGAGGTAACATCAGTGTTTAGTCATCTAGGCTGAGAGGTAACATCAGTGTTTAGTCATCTAGGCTGAGAGGTAACATCAGTGTTTAGTCATCTAGGCTGAGAGGTAACATCAGTGTTTAGTCATCTAGGCTGAGAGGTAACATCAGTGTTTAGTCATCTAGGCTGAGAGGTAACATCAGTGTTTAGTCATCTAGGCTGAGAGGTAACATCAGTGTTTAGTCATATAGGCTGAGAGGTAACATCAGTGTTTAGTCATCTAGGCTGAGAGGTAACATCAGTGTTTAGTCATATAGGCTGAGAGGTAACATCAGTGTTTAGTCATCTAGGCTGAGAGGTAACATCAGTGTTTAGTCATCTAGGCTGAGAGGTAACATCAGTGTTTAGTCATCTAGGCTGAGAGGTAACATCAGTGTTTAGTCATCTAGGCTGAGAGGTAACATCAGTGTTTAGTCATCTAGGCTGAGAGGTAACATCAGTGTTTAGTCATCTAGGCTGAGAGGTAACATCAGTGTTTAGTCATCTAGGCTGAGAGGTAACATCAGTGTTTAGTCATCTAGGCTGAGAGGTAACATCAGTGTTTAGTCATCTAGGCTGAGAGGTAACATCAGTGTTTAGTCATATAGGCTGAGAGGTAACATCAGTGTTTAGTCATCTAGGCTGAGAGGTAACATCAGTGTTTAGTCATATAGGCTGAGAGGTAACATCAGTGTTTAGTCATCTAGGCTGAGAAGTAACATCAGTGTTTAGTCATATAGACTGAGAGGTAACATCAGTGTTTAGTCATCTAGGCTGAGAGGTAACATCAGTGTTTAGTCATCTAGGCTGAGAGGTAACATCAGTGTTTAGTCATCTAGGCTGAGAGGTAACATCAGTGTTTAGTCATCTAGGCTGAGAGGTAACATCAGTGTTTAGTCATATAGGCTGAGAGGTAACATCAGTGTTTAGTCATATAGACTGAGAGGTAACATCAGTGTTTAGTCATCTAGGCTGAGAGGTAACATCAGTGTTTAGTCATCTAGGCTGAGAGGTAACATCAGTGTTTAGTCATCTAGGCTGAGAGGTAACATCAGTGTTTAGTCATATAGACTGAGAGGTAACATCAGTGTTTAGTCATATAGACTGAGAGGTAACATCAGTGTTTAGTCATCTAGGCTGAGAGGTAACATCAGTGTTTAGTCATCTAGGCTGAGAGGTAACATCAGTGTTTAGTCATCTAGGCTGAGAGGTAACATCAGTGTTTAGTCATATAGACTGAGAGGTAACATCAGTGTTTAGTCATCTAGGCTGAGAGGTAACATCAGTGTTTAGTCATATAGACTGAGAGGTAACATCAGTGTTTAGTCATATAGAGTCATATGTTGTTATATGTTTGGGATAAACTGTTGTGAATGATGAGGTTTAATAATCCTATTATATTATATGGGTCCTCTTACAGTATGTCATAACAGGCTTCATTGTTTGGCCTACACGTTAAGTACTTCTCTGTTTTCCCCCATTTTACATTTAGTCTTATTCACGTCACGTACCGCGTGAACCTTCCTCTCCTGGGGCTTGACGTTCCCCCGTCTGATCAAATTCCCCAGGTACTCCACCTCCTCGAAAACCTAGTTTGCACTTCTTTGGGTTCGCTGTCAACCCGGGTTGTCTGAGCGCGTCCAGCACCGCCTGGAGGCGTGTCAGGTGCTCTTCCCAACCTTGGCTGTGGATGATGATGTCATCCAAATCTGCCGCCTGCGTACTGCTGGTGGGGTCGAAGCACTCTGTTCATCAGTCGCTGAAAGGTGGGCGGGGCTCCGTGGAGACCAAACGGGAGCACCCGGTACTGATACAAACCGTCTGGTGTCGAGAACGCCGTCTTCTCCCGGGAGGAGGCTGTCAACAGTACCTGCCAATATCCTTTGGTCAGGTCAAGGGTGCTGATGTATCGGCGCTTTCCCAACCTGTCGATGAGCTCGTCCACCCTCGGCATGGGATAGGCATCGAACTAGCTGATGTCGTTCACCCCCCGGAAATCGTTACAGAAGCGGAGGCTACCGTCCGGTTTGGGCACCAACACGATGGGACTGCACCATGCACTGTGGGACTCTTCAACGACCTCCATCCTCAGCATAGCCTCCACTTCCTGTTTCACGGCCTTCCTTCGGGCCTCCGGAGTTCGATATGGCCTCTTTCTTACCGTTTCGCCGGGGAGGTCATGCGGCCCGGCTTCTCGGAGAACACCGCCGTGTTCCGATCGACAAGCTCCCTGAGCTCTTGCTTCTGGGCCGGGTCGAGGTCCTCATTGCTCCGGACCACCACTGGTACCATTGGCATCCTGGGTCCTGACCATAACACGGCCAAGGCTGTCCTCTCGTGCCACTTCTACAACAGGCTCACGTGGTAAATCTGTTGAGGTTTCCGTCTCCCTGGTTGACGTACGCGGTAATTGACAGGTCCCAGCTTCTCGATCACCTCGTATGGTCCGTGCCATGTTGCCAGGAACTTACTTTCGGCCATTGGGATTAAGACCAACACCCTGTCTCCCACCTGGAATTCAACTATAGGTTAAAGGGTTAAGGTTAGGGTTAGGTTAAAGGGTTAGGTTAGGGTTAGGTTAAAGGGTTAAGGTTAGGGTTAGGTTAAAGGGTTAAGGTTAGGGTTAGGTTAAAGGGTTAAGGTTAGGTTAAAGGGTTAAGGTTAGGGTTAGGTTAAAGGGTTAAGGTTAGGTTAAAAGGTTAAAGGGTTAGGGTTAGGTTAAAGGGTTAAGGTTAGGGTTAGGTTAAAGGGTTAAGGTTAGGGTTAGGTTAAAGGGTTAGGGTTAGGTTAAAGGGTTAAGGTTAGGGTTAGGTTAAAGGGTTAAGGTTAGGGTTAGGTTAAAGGGTTAAGGTTAGGGTTAGGTTAAAGGGTTAAGGTTAGGGTTAGGTTAAAGGGTTAAGGTTAGGGTTAGGTTAAAGGGTTAGGGTTAGGTTAAAGGGTTAAGGTTAGGGTTAGGTTAAAGGGTTAAGGTTAGGGTTAGGTTAAAGGGTTAAGGTTATTCGTAGCCCTGCAACCGCCCAAGCATTTAACCTAAATGTCTCTATACCTTATAAGTCCTTTTGTTTCTGTTCGTCTGTCTAATTTTACAGACCCTGTAACTTGAATCTATGTCTCTTAACATATGTATTTACAGGTCTCAGCTTTGCAGCCTTGTCACCAGCCGAGACAACCTTTGGCATGTGTTCTGCTGAGGAGTGGTGCATGTGTTATCTGATGCCCTGTTTCCGGGAGTTCATATGGTTAATTGTATAGTGTTTCCAAGTAATCAGAAAATGTACTTAGTATCATTAAAATATCTACAAGAAGGATTGGGGTACTTCTCGGGTTGAGAACATTTGGTGGGGTAGTAGCTGGTCCCAGTTCCTCCTGTCCTGCTCGATGACCTTCCGCAGCATCTCTTTGAGCGTTTTATTAAAGTGCTCGACGAGCCCATCCGTCTGAGAGGTGGAACAGCTCCCGGGCGATTCCCTTGGATACCACCGCCCGTAGGGGAATGGCCTCGGGATACCGGGTGGCATAATCGACTATCACCAGGATGTACCTGTGTTCTCGTGCTGTTTTTACCAGGGGTCCCACTATGTCCATGGCGATGCGTTCAAAGGGTACCCCGATGATCGGCAGGGGGACCAAATGGGCTTCGGAGGTGTGCTTTCGGGGCAGTGAGTTGACACTCCGGGCAGCTGCGGCAGTAGTCTTCCACGGCCCTCCTCATCCCAGGCCAGTGGAACCAGGCGGCGATCCGTTCCCGGGTCTTCTCCATTCCCCCAACAGGTGGGTCTGGAACAGCTGAAGAACAGTTCCCACGTACCGTCGGAACAGCAACAATACCTCTCGAAGTTCCCCCTGTTGGCGCGACACCTGATACAAAAGGTTATTATTGATTTGAAATGGGGGTATTGCCAGTCACTCACCCCCAGAAGAAGCTGTCCATCCACCGCTATCACTTGGGCTGCGGCCGCTTTCAATTTCAGATCCTCCCACTGGGCCGTTCCGAATTGTCCCCTCGGTTGGCCCCCAGCGGGGGTCTCGACTGGCCTCTCGAAATCACAAACTCCCCAATCAGCCCCAATTAGTCCTGGCCGGAGAGCCCGTCGAGACCTGGCACGTCCAGCAGATGAAGCCATCGCCTTGTGATGTATACTACGTCTGTCACCAGCCCTCGACGAGTCTCCCCCTGGTGGCTGACCTGCTGTACGCCACACTATACTAAATAAAATAACATGATATCTTGATATAGATTATCTATTGACACTTTCTGTAGATTATCTATAAATACACTATGTATACAAAAGTATGTGGACACCCCTTCAAATGAGTAGATTCGGCTATTTCAGCCACACCCGTTGCTGACAGGTGTATAAAATCGAGCACACAGCCATGCAATCTCCATAGACAAATATTGGCAGTAGAATGGCCTTACTGAAGAGGTGAGTGACTTTCAATGTGGCACCATCATAGGATATCACCTTTCCAACAAGTCAGTTCACCAAATTTCTGGTCTGGGGCTGTTTTTTATGGTTCAGGCCAGGCTGATACACTGAAACACGCTATGACACACTGAGACACGCTATGACACACTGAGACACGCTATGACACACTGAGACACGCTATGACACACAAACACACTCTGACACACTGAAAAACGCTATGACACACTGAAACACGCTATGACACACTGAGACACGCTATGACACACTGAGACATGCTATGACACACTGAAACACACTTTGACACACTGAAAAACGCTATGACACACTGAAACACACTGACACACTGAGACACGCTATGACACACTGAGACACGCAATGACACACTGAGACATGCTATGACACACTGAAACATGCTTTGACACACTGAGAAACGCTATGACACACTGAAACACACTATGACACACTGAGACACGCGATGTAAAGCTTCATGGATCCTTGTCGCATGACTTCATGCGGTGTAATTGGCCCTGCTTTCTAAAACAGGACTGAGCTATGGTGACCTGGCAGGCTCCACTGAATGAGCTATGAGGGGAATCCTGTGTCTAGGAGATGAAAGGAAAACCATAGAAATAGAAATTATGCTGTCTGCTTAACCAGAGATATGACCCAGAACATCCTGATGATGCTGTCTGCTTAACCAGAGATATGACCCAGAACATCCTGATGATGCTGTCTGCTTAACAGAACAATCTCAACCTTAATGACCGCTGAACCCTGAGTTTCCTGTACAACTGCACCACATAGTTCTGGGGAAGCAGCACCTGCAGTTGTGCAGACACCAAACCCTGCTGATACTGCAGCTCTCTCTCACCCTGTGCAACCTCTAACCCTCTCAGTGTGGCGTCAAGCAGCAGTCTCAACCATAATGAGTGTATGAGTCATGCTGTTGAAACACATGTGGGATCGCAGCTCTTCCGGATTATGATTTGTTGTCGTTTTGTTTATATATATATATATATATCAATGGTTACAGTCCGATTTCAGATGGAACAGAATGAAAGGATTAGCGGATTTTATGTAATTCGTCCTCTAATTCAATTCATCTAATTTAAAACAATGTCTGTACACAATAAAATAAAATGGAATTGATGAATGCAACAGGGGTTCTAGAGTAGTGTGTTGATGGAACATCCAGTAGAGCAACCTGGTCTCAGAGCATTTTGTTTTATTCTGTATGTAAATCCGTAACACTCCATTTAGTATGATATGTTACGTTTCGTATGGCATGCATTACTTTGTGGATGTCCATCACCCATTTCGTATGATATCTGTCTTTATGTAGTGTTGTGTTGTCTCTCTTGTCGTGATGTGTGTTTTGTCCTATATTTTTAATCCCAGCCCCCGTCCCCGCAGGAGGCCTTTTGCCTTTAGGTAGGCCGTCATTGTAAATAAGAATTTGTTCTTAATGGACCTGCCTAGTTAAATAAAGGTAAAAAAAGATGTTACAAATTACAATTTGTATTATATGTTGCACAATTTGCGAAACGTACAATATGTTATGAATTTGCAAAACGTATTATATGTTACCAATTTGCTGATACGAATTCTAGATAGGTGGCTAATGTTAGCTAACTCGCCTACGTTAGCTAGGCTAGGGGTTAGGGGTCAGAGTTAAGTTTAGGAGTTAGGTTAAAGGGTTAAGGTTAGGGTTAGGGTTAAGGGTAGGTTAAAGGGTTAAGGTTAGGGTTAGGTTAAAGGGTTAAGGTTAGGGTTAGGTTAAAGGGTTAAGGTTAGGGTTAGGTTAAAGGGTTAAGGTTAGGTTAGGTTAAAGGGTTAAGGTTAGGTTAAAGGGTTAAGGTTAGGGTTAGGTTAAAGGGTTAAGGTTAGGTTAAAGGGTTAAGGTTAGGGTTAGGTTAAAGGGTTAAGGTTAGGTTAAAGGGTTAAGGTTAGGTTAAAGGGTTAAGGTTAGGTTAAAGGGTTAAATTAGGTTAAATTAGAAAATTAAAATTAAATTAAAAATTAAGAATTAAATTAAAAATTAAATTAAAATTAGAATTAAAAATTAGAATTAAAATTAAATTAAGGTTAAATTAAAATTAGGCTTAAATTAAAAAATTAAAATTAGAATTAAATAATTAAAATTAAAATTAGAATTAAAAATTAAATTAAAATTAAAATTAAAATTAAAATTAAAATTAGAATTAAAAATTAAATTAAAATTAGGTTAGAATTAAAAATTAAAATTAAATTAAATAATTAAAATTAGGTTTAAATTAAAAATTAAATTAAAATTAAATTAAAAATTAAATTAAAATTAAAATTAGAATTAAAAATTAAAATTAAATTAAATAGTTAAATTAAAATTAAATTAAAAATTAAAATTAAAATTAAAATTAAATTAAATAGTTAAAATTAGTTAAATAATTAAAATTAAAATTAAAATTAAATTAGGTTAGGTTAAATGGTTAGGGTTAGGGTTAGGTTAAATGGTTAGGGTTAGGGTTAAGGTTAAGGTTAGGGTTAGGGTTAGGGTTAAAGGGTTAGGGTTAGGTTAAATGGTTAAGGTTAGGGTTAGGTTAAAGGGTTAAGGTTAGGGTTAGGGTTAGGGTTAGGGTTAGGTTAAATGGTTAGGGTTAGGTTAAATGGTTAAGGTTAGGGTTAGGTTAAAGGGTTAAGGTTAGGGTTAGGGTTAGGTTAAATGGTTAGGGTTAGGTTAAATGGTTAGGGTTAGGGTTAGGTTAAATGGTTAGGGGGAGGGTTAGGTTTAGGTTAAATGGTTAGGGTTAGGTTAAATGGTTAAGTTTAGGGTTAGGTAACATGCTTAATAGTTGCTAATAGCTATAAAGGTTAGGGTTAGGGTTAGGTTAAAGGGTTAAGGTTAGGTTCAAAATCAAATCAAATCAAATTTATTTATAAAGCCCCCCAAGTACACAGAGTGCTGTACAGAAACCCAGCCTAAAACCCCAAACAGCAAGCAATGCAGGTGTAAAAGCACGGTGGCTAGGAAAAACTCCCTAGAAGGCCAAAACCTAGGAAGAAACCTAGAGAGGAACCAGGCTGTGAGGGTGGCCAGTCCTCTTCTGGCTGTGCTGGGTGCAGATTATAACAGAACATGGACAAGATTTTAAAATGTTCATAAAACAGGCAGAACAGTTGTAACTGGAGAAGCAGCACGGCCAGGTGGACTCGGGACATCCGGGTAGGCCTTGAGGAATGGTCCTAATGCTCAGGTCCTCCGAGAGAGAGAGAGAGAGAGAGAGAAGAAGAAAAAAGAAAGAGAGAGATAATTAGAGCGAGCATACTTAAATTCGCACAGGACACCAGATAAGAGAAGAAATACTCCAGATATAACAGACGGACCCTAGCACCCCGACACATAAACTACTGCAGCATAAATACTGGGGGTGAGACAGGAGGGGTCGGGAGACACTGTGGCCCCGTCCGACAAACCCCGGACAGGGCCAAACAGGCAGGATATAACCCCACCCACTCTGCCGAAGCACAGCCCCCACACCACTAGAGGGATATCTTCAACCACCAACTTACCATCCTGGAGACAAGGCCGAGTATAGCCCACAAGATCTCCGCCACGGCACCAGAAGCCAGTGACTCAGCCCCTGTAATAGGGTTAGAGGCAGAGAATCCCAGTGGAGGGGAACCGGCCAGGCAAAAGACAGCAAGGGTGGTTCGTTGCTCCAGTGCCTTTCCGTTCACCTTCACACTCCTGGGCCAGACTACACTCAGTCATAAGACATACTGAAGAGATGAGTCTTCAATAAAGACTTAAAGGTTGAGACCGAGTCTGCGTCTCTCACATGGATAGGCAGACTATTCCATAAAAATGGAGCTCTATAGGAAAAAGCCCTGCCTCCAGCTGTTTGCTTAGAAATTTTAGGGACAGTAAGGAGGCTCATGCCTTGTGACCGTAGAAGGCACGTGTAGGTATGTACGGCAGGACCAAATCAGAAAGATAGGTAGGAGCAAGCCCATGTAATGCTTTGTAGGTTAGCAGTAAAACCTTGAAATCAGCCCTTGCCTTAACAGGAAGCCAGTGTAGAGAGGCTAGTACTGGAGTAATATGATCAAATTTTGGGGTTCTAGTCAAGATTCTAGCAGCCGTGTTAAGCACTAACTGAAGTTTATTTAGTGCTTTATCCGGATAGCCGGAAAATAAAGCATTGCAGTAGTCTAACCTAGAAGTTACAAATGCATGGATTAACTTTTTCTGCATCATTTTTGGACAGAAAGTTTCTAATTTTACAATGTTACGTAAATGGAAAAAAGCTGTCCTTGAAACAGTCTTGATATGTTCGTCAAAAGAGAGATCAGGGTCCAGAGTAACGCCGAGGTCCTTCACAGTTTTATTTGAGACGACTGTACAACCATCAAGATTAATTGTCAGATTCAACAGAAGATCTCTTTGTTTCTTGGGACCTAGGACTAGCATCTCTGTTTTATCAGAGTTTAAAAGTAGAAAATTTTCTGCCATCCACTTCCTTATGTCTGAAACACAGGCTTCAAGGGAGGGCAATTTTGGGGCTTCACCATGTTTCATCGAAATGTACAGCTGTGTGTCATCCGCATAGCAGTGAAAGTTAACATTATGTTTCCGAATGACATCACCAAGTGGTAAAATATATAGTGAAAACAATAGTGGTCCCAAAACAGAGCCTTGAGGAACACCGAAATTTACAGTTGATTTGTCAGAGGACAAACCATCCACAGAGACAAACTGATATCTTTCCGACAGATAAGATCTAAACCAGGCCAAAACTTGTCCATGTAGACCAATTTGGGTTTCCAATCTCTCCAAAAGAATGTGGTGATCGATGGTATCAAAAGCAGCACTAAGGTCTAGGAGCATGAGTACAGTTGCAGAGCCTCGGTCTGACGCCATTAAAAGGTCATTTACCACCTTCACAAGTGCAGTCTCAGTGCTATGATGGGGTCTAAAACCAGACTGAAGCGTTTCAGTATACATTGTTTGTCTTCAGGAAGGCAGTGAGTTGCTGCAACAGCTTTTTCTAAAATTTTTGAGAGGAATGGAAGATTCGATATAGGCCGATAGTTTTTATATTTTCTGGGTCAAGGTTTGGCTTTTTAAGAGAGGCTTTATTACTGCCACTTTTAGTGAGTTTGGTACACATCCGGTAGATAGAGAGCTGTTTATTATGTTCAACATAGGAGGGCCAAGCACAGGAAGCAGCTCTTTCAGTAGTTTAGTTGGAATAGGGTCCAGTATGCAGCTTGAAGGTTTAGAGGCCATGATTATTTTCATCAATGTGTCAAGAGATATGGTACTAAAAACTTGAGTGTCTCTCTTGATTTTATGTCCTGGCAAAGTTGTGTGGACTCAGGACAACTGAGCTTTGGAGGAATACGCAGATTTAAAGAGGAGTCCGTAATTTGCTTTCTAATGATCATGATCTTTTCCTCAAAGAAGTTCATGAATGAATCACTGCTAAAGTGAAAGCCATCCTCTCTTGGGGAATGCTGCTTTTTAGTTAGCTTTGTGACAGTATCAAAAAGAAACTTTGGATTATTCTTATTTTCCTCAATTAACTTGGAAAAATAGGATGATCGAGCAGCAGTGAGGGCTCTTCGATACTGCACGGTACTGTCTTTCCAAGCTAGTCGGAAGACTTCCAGTTTGGTGTGGCGCCATTTCCGTTCCAATTTTCTGGTAACTTGCTTCAGAGCTCGGGTATTTTCTGTATACCAGGGAGCTAGTTTTTTTGGCAAATGTTTTTGTTTTTAGGGTGCAACTGCATCTAGGGTATTGCGCAAGGTTACATTGAGTTCCTCAGTTAGGTGGTTAACTGATTTTTGTACTCTGACGTCCTTGGGTAGGTGGAAGGATTCTGGAAGGGCATCTAGGAATCTTTGGGATGTCTGAGAATTTATAGCACGACTTTTGATGATCCTTGGTTGGGGTCTGAGCAGATTATCTGTTGCGATTTCAAACGTAATAAAATGGTGGTCCGATAGTCCAGGATTATGAGGAAAAACATTAAGATCCACAACATTTATTCCACGGGACAAAACTAGGTCCAGAGTATGACTGTGGCAGTGAGTAGGTCCGGAGACATGTTGAACAAAACCGACAGAGTCGATGATGGCTCCAAAAGCCTTTGGAGTGGGTCTGTGGACTTTTCCATGTGAATATTAAAGTCACCAAAAATTAGAATATTGTCTGCCATGACTACAAGGTCCGATAGGAATTCAGGAACTCAGTGAGGAATGTTGTATATGGCCCAGAGGCCTGTAAACAGTAGCTATAAAAAGTGATTGAGTAGGCTGCATAGATTTCATGACTAGAAGCTCAAAAGACGAAAACGCTGCTTTTTTGTTTTTGTAAATAGAAATTTGCTATTGTAAATGTTAGCAACACCTCCGCCTTTGCGGGATGCCTGGGGATATGGTCACTAGTGTAACCAGGAGGTGAGGCCTCATTTAACACAATAAATTCATCAGGCTTAAGCCATGTTTCAGTCAGGCCAATCACATCAAGATTATGATCAGTGATTAGTTCATTGACTAGAACTGCCTTGGAAGTGAGGGATCTAACATTGAGTAGCCCCATTTTGAGATGTGAGGTATCACAATCTCTTTCAATAATGGCAGCAATGGAGGAGGTCTTTATTCTAGTGAGATTGCTAAGGCGAACACCGCCATGTTTAGTTTTGCCCAACCTAGGTCGAGGCACAGACACAGTCTCAATAGAGATAGCTGAGCTGACTACACTGACTGTGCTAGTGGCAGACTCCACTAAGCTGGCAGGCTGGCTAACAGCCTGCTGCCTGGCCTGCACCCTATCTCATTGTGAAGCTAGAGGAGTTAGAGCCCTGTCTATGTTCGTCGATAAGATGAGAGCACCCCTCCAGCTAGGATGGAGTCCGTCACTCCTCAACAGGCCAGGCTTGGTCCTGTTTGTGGGTGAGTCCCAGAAAGAGGGCCAATTATCTACAAATTCTATCTTTTGTGTGGGGCAGAAAACAGTTTTCAACCAGCGATTGAGTTGTGAGACTCTGCTGTAGAGCTCATCACTCCCCCTAACTGGGAGGGGGCCAGAGTCAATTACTCGATGCCGACACATCTTTCTAGCTGATTTACACGCTGAAGCTATGTTGCGCTTTGTGACCTCTGACTGTTTCATCCTAACATCGTTGGTGCCGACGTGGATAACAATATCTCTATACTCTCTACACTCGCCAGATTTAGCCTTAGCCAGCACCATCTTCAGGTTAGCCTTAACGCCGGTAGCCCTGCCCCCTGGTAAACAGTGTATGATCGCTGGGTGATTCGCTTCAAGTCTAATACTGCGAGTAATGGAGTCGCCAATGACTAGAGTTTTCAATTTGTCAGTGCTAATGGTGGGAGGCCTCGGCATCTCAGACCCGTGAACGGGAGGAGTAGAGACCAGAGAAGGCTCGGCCTCTGACTCCGACCCGCTGCTTAATGGGGAAAACCGGTTGAAAGTTTCTGTCGGCTGAATGAGCGACACCGGTTGAGCATTGCTCCAGCATTTCCTTCCAGAAGCCGTGAGAAAATTGTCCGGCTGCGGGGACTGTGCGAGGATTTCTACGACTATCTGTACTTACTGGTGGCACAGACGCTGTTTCATCCTTTCCTACACTTACATTTCCCTTGCCTAACGATTATGCCTGAAGCTGGGCTTGCAGCACAGCTATCCTCGCCTTAAGCCGACCGTTCTCCTGTATATTATGAGTACAGCGACTGCAATTAGAAGGCATGATGTTAATGTTACTACTTAGCTTCGGTTGGTGGAGGTCCTGACGAAACACGCCCAGATAAAGCGTCCGGAGGAAAAAGTTGAATGAAAAATAAACGGTAATTACAAAGTAAAACCGTGAAACTGTCAGGTAGCAAAGTTAGGTTAGCAACAAAACGCACAGCAGCACGTAAACAAGTCTACTCAACAAGGTTAAAGGGTTAAGGTTAGGGTTAGGTTAAAGGGTTAAGGTTAGGTTAAAGGGTTAAGGTTAGGGTTAGGTTAAAGGGTTAAGGTTAGGTTAAAGGGTTAAGGTTAGGTTAGGTTAAAGGGTTAAGGTTAGGGTTAAGGTTAGGTTAAAGGGTTAAGGTTAGGGTTAAGGTTAGGTTAAAGGGTTAGGGTTAGGGTTAAGGTTAGGTTAAAGGGTTAAGGTTAGGTTAGGTTAAAGGGTTAAGGTTAGGTTAGGTTAGGTTAAAGGCTGGTTAGGTTAGGGTTAGGTTAGGCTAGGCAGGTTAAAAAGGTTAGGCTAGGTTAGGCTAAAGGCTAAAGGTTAAGGCCAGGTTGCTAGCAAAAGAAGTTAGGGCCAAATGGTTAGGTTAGGTTAGGTTAAAGGGTTAAGGCCAGGTTAGGCTAAAGGTTAAGGTTAGGTTAGGCTAGGCAAAGGGTTAGGCTAGTTAAATGGCCAAGGTTAGGTTAAAGGGTTAAGGCTAGGTTAGGCCAGGCTAGTTAAATAGGCTAGGTTAAATGGTTAGGTTAGTTAGGTTAAGGTTAGGTTAGTTAAATGGCCAGGTTAGTTAAATGGTTAGGTTAGGTTGCTAAGGCCAGGTTAGGTTAAAGGCCAGGTTAGGTTAGGTTAAATGGTTACAGGTTAGGTTAGGTTAAGGTTAGGCCAGGTTAGGTTAGTTAAATGGTTAGGCTAGGTTAAATGGTTAAGGTTAGGTTAAAGGGTTAAGGTTAGGTTAGGCAGTTAAATGGTTAGGTTAGGTTAAATGGTTAGGTTAGGTTAGGTTAAAATGGTTAGGGAGGGTTAGTTTAGGTTAAATGGTTAGGTTAGGTTAAATGGTTAAGTTTAGGGTTAGGTAACATGCTTAATAGTTGCTAATAGCTATAAAGCTAAAGTTGTCTGTAAGGAGTTTCGATCTCGCAATCAACCTTTTGGGTTTTTGCCTTAAGTAACCATCTGTTTCATGTAACCATACCAAATGTAACGTATACTAAATAGAGTGTCTCAGATTTACGTACAGTATAAGACAAAATGCTCTGAGACCAGGTTGAGTAGAGTATTCTCCAACTGGTGTTCTAGGGTAGTGTGTTGATAGAACATTTCCAGTAGAGCGTTCCTCCCTGCTTCATTACTATTGGCCCAGCTGCTCTGACTTCATGATGAATGTTGTTTTAATTGGTCGGTGACTGGGGGCCTGATCGCCTGCAGTCTGGCTGTGAGGAGACTGTACTCCATGATTGGTTGGTTACTGCAGGGCTGTGCTGCTTCACTGTGAGGAGACTGTACTCCATGATTGGTTGGTTACTGCAGGGCTGTGCTGCTTCACTGTGAGGAGACTGTACTCCATGATTGGTTGGTTACTGTAGGGCTGTGCTGCTTCACTGTGAGGAGACTGTACTCCATGATTGGTTGGTTACTGCAGGGCTGTGCTGCTTCACTGTGAGGAGACTGTACTCCATGATTGGTTGGTTACTGCAGGAGGGCTTCGTGGGGCTTTCCCCATATATTACTCACTGTCCCTCATACTGTCACCATGACAACCCCATATATTACTCACTGATGGAGTAAAGGTGGAGTACTGAGCCTGTCCCTCATACTGTCACCATGACAACCCCATATATTACTCACTGATGGAGTAAAGGTGGAGTACTGAGCCTGCCCCTCATACTGTCACCATGACAACCCCATATATTACTCACTGATGGAGTAAAGGTGGAGTACTGAGCCTGCCCCTCATACTGTCACCATGACAACCCCATATATTACTCACTGATGGAGTAAAGGTGGAGTACTGAGCCTGCCCCTCATACTGTCACCATGACAACCCTATCCTTCTGCCATACAGTGCCTCAGTGAAGGTGAGAATATTATGGTGTCAAATCTGATCCAAAAGTCGAACGAGCACAAGATGGCCCACGAGCAAGATTGAACATCATTGCGCGAGCAAACACTGAGTCAAGAGAGAAAAAGATGGTCAAGCGAGCAGAGCTTTTAGTGATCACTGTTTGATGTCCAGAAGCTCTTTTCAGTCACAGGAAATTATGGCGGAAAACATGTACAAAAAAAATACAAAATAAAATAGGAAATCGCAGAATCGGTCAGGAGCCTGTAAAACTGCGACCATGCAGCACCGTTCTCTGATTGGTGGAGAGCGATGTCATCTCATGGGAGTAGCCAGTAAAGGGTTAAACTGACAGCTAAACGCATGGACAGCACCTGCTGAGAGTTGCTGATTTCAAGCTTCTCTCAAACGGAGTCTGTTCATTAGTGAACGCAGCGGTAATGGGCATTGTGTTCGTAGCTCACCAGTAGTCACGCACGCTCACACATACTCCTTAACTGCCAATTCCCCCTCCATAAACCCTGACTTCATTATCATCTCACAGCTGTAGATGAGGTTGTGTCTCAAATGGCAGCCTATTCCCTATGTAGTGCACTACTTTAGACCAGGGCCCATAGCCCATTTGGGACATATCCTCTCTACACTCAGGCCTGATGAGGATTATTCAGCCTTTCAGGAGTAGAATCTTAATTAGTCTTCCTGTCATCAGGCAGTGTAGCTGGTAAATGCGGTCCTTTGTAGCTCAGTTGGTAGAGAATGGCGATTGCAATGCCAGGGTTGCGGGTTTGATTCCTGGGACCACATGTACATAAAATGGATGGAAGCTTGACTGTAAGTTTTCTTTGGATCGAAGTGTCTGCTTAATCGCTGCAGTTGGTGGACCAGGACTATACTAGACGACCAATGGTTCGGCTGATTGGCAGTGCTTCAGTGAATAAAAGCTTCTCCATGGGAAGTGGATGTACCAGAGACAGTTGCTGTCCACTGTTCTATGATGTTGAACTGTAGAATTCTGATTAGTGTTGGACCTTTTACTCTAGTGACAGTGAGTGTGTTTACTCTAGTGACAGGGAGTGTGTTTACTCTAGTGACAGGGAGTGTGTTTACTCTAGTGACAGGGAGTGTGTTTACTCTAGTGACAGGGAGTGTGTTTACTCTAGTGACAGTGAGTGTGTTTACTCTAGTGACAGGGAGTGTGTTTACTCTAGTGACAGGGAGTGTGTTTACTCTAGTGACAGGGAGTGTGTTTACTCTAGTGACAGGGAGTGTGTTTACTCTAGTGACGGGGAGTGTGTTTACTCTAGTGACGGGGAGTGTGTTTACTCTAGTGACAGGGAGTGTGTTTACTCTAGTGACAGGGAGTGTGTTTACTCTAGTGACAGGGAGTGTGTTTACTCTAGTGACAGGGAGTGTTTACTCTAGTGACAGGGAGTGTGTTTACTCTGGTGACAGGGAGTGTGTTTACTCTAGTGACAGGGAGTGTGTTTACTCTGGAGACAGTGAGTGTGTTTACTCTAGTGACAGGAGTGTTTACTCTAGTGACAGGGAGTGTGTTTACTCTAGTGACAGGGAGTGTGTTTACTCTGGTGACAGGGAGTGTGTTTACTCTAGTGACAGGGAGTGTTTACTCTAGTGACAGGGAGTGTGTTTACTCTAGTGACAGGGAGTGTGTTTACTCTGGTGACAGGGAGTGTGTTTACTCTAGTGACAGGGAGTGTGTTTACTCTGGAGACAGTGAGTGTGTTTACTCTAGTGACAGGGAGTGTTTACTCTAGTGACAGGAGTGTGTTTACTCTAGTGACAGGGAGGTGTTTACTCTAGTGACAGGAGTGTGTTTACTCTAGTGACAGGGAGTGTGTTTACTCTAGTGACAGGGAGTGTGTTTACTCTAGTGACAGGAGTGTGTTTACTCTAGTGACAGTGAGTGTGTTTACTCTAGTGACAGGGAGTGTGTTTACTCTAGTGACAGGAGTGTGTTTACTCTAGTGACAGGGAGTGTGTTTACTCTAGTGACAGGGAGTGTGTTTACTCTAGTGACGGGGGGAGTGTGTTTACTCTAGTGACGGGAGTGTGTTTACTCTAGTGACAGGAGTGTGTTTACTCTAGTGACAGGGAGTGTGTTTACTCTAGTGACAGGGAGTGTGTTTACTCTAGTGACAGGGAGTGTTTACTCTAGTGACAGGGAGTGTGTTTACTCTGGTGACAGGGAGTGTGTTTACTCTAGTGACAGGGAGTGTGTTTACTCTGGAGACAGTGAGTGTGTTTACTCTAGTGACAGGGAGTGTTTACTCTAGTGACAGGGAGTGTGTTTACTCTAGTGACAGGGAGTGTTTACTCTAGTGACAGGGAGTGTGTTTACTCTAGTGACAGGGAGTGTGTTTACTCTAGTGACAGGGAGTGTGTTTACTCTAGTGACGGGGAGTGTGTTTACTCTAGTGACGGGGAGTGTGTTTACTCTAGTGACAGGGAGTGTGTTTACTCTAGTGACAGGGAGTGTGTTTACTCTAGTGACAGGGAGTGTGTTTACTCTAGTGACAGGGAGTGTGTTTACTCTAGTGACAGGGAGTGTTTACTCTAGTGACAGTGAGTGTACCCCCAGAGAAGATTACCATGCATGATGTTTATTGAGAGAAAAGGAAGTGTATGGTTCTTGATTGTTAGATTGTTTCACTCGTCCTTGCCATATAATGTGTGTAGACATGACTCAGGAGTCAGTCAGTGTCACCAACAGTAGGCCTTCCTATTAGATCCAGCATGCTGAGTGGAGTAGCAATGAGGATTAGATTTCAGTTCTAAATGAGTTCTAATTAACTCAGAACATTCTCTAATGGAACCTGCCATGTCCAAAGTCTGTCCCCAAAATAGGAAATATTCTGTAAAGTCATATACAGTTGAAGTTGGAAATTTACATACACTTAGGTTGGAGTCATTAAAACTCGTTTTTCAACCACTCCACACATTTCTTGTTATCAAACTATAGTTTTGAAGCCATTGCTCCAAAACCACCATAAAAAAAGCCAGACTACGGTTTGAAACTGCACATGGGGACAAAGATTGTACTTTTTGGAGAAATGTCCTCTGGTCTGATGAAACAAAAATAGAACTGTTTGATCATAGTGACCATCGTTATGTTTGGAGGGAAAAGGGGGAGGCTTGCAAGCCGAAGAACACCATCCCAACCGTGAAGCACGGGGGTGGCAGCATCATGTTGTGGGGGTGCTTTGCTGCAGGAGGGACTGGTGCACTTCACAAAATAGATGGCATCATGAGGCAGAAAAATTATGTGGATATATTGAAGCTACATCTCAAGACATCAGTCAGGAAGTTAAAGCTTGGTCACAAATGGGTCTTCCAAATGGACAATGACCCCAAGCATACTTCCAAAGTTGTGGCAAAATGTCTTAAGGACAACAAAGTCAAGGTATTGGAGTGGCCATCACAAAGCCCTGACCTCAAACCCATAGAAGATTTGTGGGCAGAACTGAAAAAGTGGCCTAGAAACCTGACTCAGATAAACCAGCTCTGTCAGGAGGAATGGGCCAAAATTCACCCAACTTATTGTGGGAAGCTTGTGGAAGGCTACCCGAAATGTTTGACCCAAGTTAAACAATTTAAAGGCAATGCTGCCAAATACTAATTGAGTGTATACAGTGGGGAAAAAAAGTATTTAGTCAGCCACCAATTGTGCAAGTTCTCTCACTTAAAAAGATGAGAGAGGCCTGTAATTTTCATCATAGGTACACTTCAACTATGACAGACAAAATGAGGAAAAAAATCCAGAAAATCACATTGTAGGATTTTTTAAGAATTTATTTGCAAATTATGGTGGAAAATAAGTATTTGGTCAATAACAAAAGTTTATCTCAATACTTTGTTATATACCCTTTGTTGGCAATGACAGAGGTCAAACGTTTTCTGTAAGTCTTCACAAGGTTTTCACACACTGTTGCTGGTATTTTGGCCCATTCCTCCATGCAGATCTCCTCTAGAGCAGTGATGTTTTGGGGCTGTCGCTGGGCAACACGGACTGGGCAACATGGGGTTGAGATCTGGAGACTGTCTAGGCCACTCCAGGACCTTGAAATGCTTCTTACGAAGCCACTCCTTCGTTGCCCGGGCAGTGTGTTTGGGATCATTGTCATGCTGAAAGACCCAGCCACGTCTTCAATGCCCTTGCTGATGGAAGGAGGTTTTCACTCAAAATCTCACGATACATGGCCCCATTCATTCTTTCCTTTACACGGATCAGTCGTCCTGGTCCCTTTGCAGAAAAACAGCCCCAAAGCATGATGTTCTTTGGATGCAACTCAGCATTCTTTGTCCTCCAAACACGACGAGTTGAGTTTTTACCAAAAAGCTCTATTTTGGTTTCATCTGACCATATGACATTCTCCCAATCCTCATCTGGATCATCCAAATGCTCTCTAGCAAACTTTAGACGGGCCTGAACATGTACTGGCTTAGGCAGGGGGACACGTCTGGCACTGCAGGATTTGAGTCCCTGGCGGCGAGTGTGTTACTGATGGTAGGCTTTGTTACTTTGGTCCCAGCTCTCTGCAGGTCATTCACTAGGTCCCCCGTGTGGTTCTGGGATTTTGCTCACCGTTCTTGTGATCATTTTGACCCCACGGGTGAGATCTTGCGTGGAGCCCCAGATCGAGGAAGATTATCAGTGGTCTTGTATGTCTTCCATTTCCTAATAATTGCTCCCACAGTTGATTTCTTCAAACCAAGCTGCTTACCTATTGGAGATTCAGTCTTCCCAACCTGGTGCAGGTCTACAATTTTGTTTCTGGTGTCCTTTGACAGCTCTTTGGTCTTGGCCATAGTGGAGTTTGGAGTGTGACTGTTTGAGGTTGTGGACAGGTGTCTTTTATACTGATAACAAGTTCAAACAGGTGCCATTAATACAGGTAATGAGTGGAGGACAGAGGAGCCTCTTAAAGAAGAAGTTACAGGTCTGTGAGAGCCAGAAATCTTGCTTGTTTGTATGTGACCAAATACTTATTTTCCACCATAATTTGCAAATAAATTCATAAAAAATCCTACAATGTGATTTTCTGGATTTTTTTCCTCATTTTGTCTGTCATAGTTGAAGTGTACCTATGATGAAAATTACAGGCCTCTCTCATCTTTTTAAGTGAGAGAACTTGCACAATTGGTGGCTGACTAAATACTTTTTTTCCCCACTGTATATATATATATATATATATATATATATATATATGAATTAGAATGTAGTAATACTGTAAATACAGTCCCTAGTGTAGTGATATACATATGAATTTGTGGGTAGTAATACTGTAAATACTGCCACTAGTGTAGTCGTATATATATATATATATATATTTATGAATTAGAAGGTAGTAATACTGTAAATACAGCCCCTAGTGTAGTGATATACATATGAATTAGTGGGTAGTAATACTGTAAATACTGCCACTAGTGTAGTCGTATATATATATATATATATATATATATATATATATATATATATATATATATATATATATGAATTAGAAGGTAGTAATACTGTAAATACAGCCCCTAGTGTAGTTGTAGATATATATGAATTAGAATGTACTAATACCGTATGAAGAGGTGAATCATATTTCCTCTCTGTAGCGAAGGCTTTTGTTCTTTAGTCTAATTTTCAGAAAGAAAGAAAGAAAAAAAATAAAGAGTAATATAAATCCTGTTTAGAAGAAGTCACAGTCCTCGAGTCCAGAACAGACTATGGGAGGCGCACAGCACTACATAGAGCCATGACTACATGGAACTCTATCCCACATCAGGTAACTGATGCAAGCAGTAGAATCAGACTTAAAAACCAGAAAATAAATCACCTTATGGAACAGACTGTGAATTAACACAAACAGACACAGACACATGCATACACACACACACAACAAATTCATGGATTTTGTACTGTAGATATGTGGTAGTGGTGGAGTAGGGGCCTGAGGGCACACAGTGTGTTGTGACATCTGTGAATGTATTGTAATGTTTTAAAATTGTAGAAACTGCCTTAATTTTGCTGGACCCCAGAAGGAGTAGCTGCTGCCTTGGCAGGAACTAATGGGGCTCCATAATAAACCCCAGGAATAGTAGCTGCTGCCTTGACAGGAACTAATAGGGATCCATAATAAACCCCAGGAAGAGTAGCTGTCACGATCTTCATAATGGACAGACCAAGACGCAGCGATGCTTCCAGTATACATATTTAATATGAACGTACCGGGAAAACAACAAACAGAAAGTAACGAAGATCGTGAAAGTTGAACGTAGCTAAACACAAAAACAAGCTATGCTCAAACAATAACCCAGAGTGAAACCTAGAGTGAAAACTACAAACATATATATGGTTCCCAATTAGAGACAACGACACACAGCTGCCTCTAACTGGGAACCATACCTCAACATAGATCCACAACACCTAGAACTGACAAACCCTACACCAAAACGAAACCAAAACACTCCAGCCTGTCATCTCAGGCCTGGACGTTACAGTAGCTGCTGCCTTGGCAGGAACTAATGGGGATCCATAATAAACCCCAGGAAGAGTAGCTGCTGCCTTGGCAGGAACTAATGGGGATCCATAATAAACCCCAGGAGAGTAGCTGCTGCCTTGGCAGGAACTAATGGGGATCCATAATAAACCCCAGGAAGAGTAGCTGCTGCCTTGGCAGGAACTAATGGGGATCCATAATAAACCCCAGGAAGAGTAGCTGTTGCCTTGGCAGGAACTAATGGGGATCCATAATAAACCCCAGGAAGAGTAGCTGCTGCCTTGGCAGGAACTAATGGGGATCCATAATAAACCCCAGGAAGAGTAGCTGCTGCCTTGGCAGGAACTAATGGGGATCCATAATAAACCCCAGGAAGAGTAGCTGCCGCATTGGCAGGAACTAATGGGGATCCATAATAAACCCCAGGAAGAGTAGCTGCGCCTTGGCAGGAACTAATGGGGATCCATAATAAACCCCAGGAAGAGTAGCTGCTGCCTTGGCAGGAACTAACGGGATCCATAATAAACCCCAGGAAGAGTAGCTGCTGCCTTGGCAGGAACTAATGGGGATCCATAATAAACCCCAGGAAGAGTAGCTGCCGCATTGGCAGGAACTAATGGGGATCCATAATAAACCCCAGGAAGAGTAGCTGCCGCATTGGCAGGAACTAATGGGGATCCATAATAAACCCCAGGAAGAGTAGCTGCTGCCTTGGCAGGAACTAACGGGGATCCATAATAAACCCCAGGAAGAGTAGCTGCTGCCTTGGCAGGAACTAATGGGGATCCATAATAAACCCCAGGAAGAGTAGCTGCTGCCTTGGCAGGAACTAATGGGGATCCATAATAAATACAAATACATAAGAGCTGGGGTTGCAGTGGAGGTTTCAGTCGGCCCTATGTGCCCTGGTCAAAAGTAGTGCCCTATAGAGGGAATAGGATACCATTTGGGAACCACCCTCAGTCAGTCACCTTGGAAGCAACTTCCTCTGCCACGTATTAAAAGTCAACAACAATCTGACTGGCTTTTCAGAGCTGACGATCACAGACAGACACTATAATAATAGAGAGATGGGGTACGTCCCAAATGGCATCCTATTCCCAGGGCCCTTCCCTATATAGTGCACTATATAGGGAATAGGGTGCCATTTGGGACACCCCTTTACTATCTGAGTGATAATGTCTGAACCCAGCTGAACACGGCTCTGTTATTTATGTATGCAGATTATTCTGTTGTTCATTTCTTTCCCATTAAAGGGTGATGATAGAGTCAGTGCACTAACAAATCACATCCGTTAGAACTGTGGCTTGAAGCTGGAGTATGTATTATACAATTAAAGTGAGCAAATGGAGAAGACAATGAGTTCAAGTACACACTCCATTTAACTCCTAAACTTCTCGCCTACACCTTTCTGTGAATAATTGAAGAGTTTCTTTCCAAAACACTATATATCCATTTTTTTTGGTAAATGAGCTTTTATTGTTCAAAGAACTTATGAAAGATATTGGTATGTTTTGACACCATATAAACATGGCATGGGGACATAACAGATATTATTTCAGGTATTTCTTTGAAATCGAATCACTTTGCACATTCATCTACTGCGCATTTACCATTCCAGTGTTTAAATTGCTATATTGTAATTTACTTCGCCTATTTATTGCCTTACGTTCCTTATCCTGCCTCATTTGCACACATTTTTTCCTACTGTATTATTGACTGTATGTTTGTTTTACTCCAATGTGTAACTATGTGTTGTTGTATGTGTTGAACTGCTTTGCTTTATCTTGGCCAGGTCGCAGTTGTAAATGAGAACTTGTTCTCAACTGGCCCACCTGGTTACCTGGGGCAAAAAAGTATTTAGTCAGCCACCAATTGTTCAAGTTCTCTCACTTAAAAAGATGAGAGAGGCCTGTAATTTTCATCATAGGTACACTTCAACTATGACAGACAAAATGAGGGAAAAGAATCCAGAAAATCACATTGTAGGATTTTTAATGAATTTATTTGCAAATTATGGTGGAAAATAAGTATTTGGTCACATACAAACAAGCAAGATTTCTGGCTCTCACAGACCTGTAACTTCTTCTTTAAGAGGCTCCTCTGTCCTCCACTCGTTACCTGTATTAATGGCACCTGTTTGAACTTGTTATCAGTATAAAGACACCTGTCCACAACCTCAAACAGTCACACTCCAAACTCCACTATGGCCAAGACCAAAGAGCTGTCAAAGGACACCAGAAACAAAATTGTAGACCTGCACCAGGTTGGGAAGACTGAATCTGCAATAGGTAAGCAGCTTGGTTTGAAGAAATCAACTGTGGGAGCAATTATTAGGAAATGGAAGACATACAAGACCACTGATAATCTTCCTCGATCTGGGGCTCCACGCAAGATCTCACCCCGTGGGGTCAAAATGATCACAAGAACGGTGAGAAAAAATCCCAGAACCACACGGGGGGATCTAGTGAATGACCTGCAGAGAGCTGGGACCAAAGTAACAAAGCCTACCATCAGTAACACACTACGCCGCCAGGGACTCAAATCCTGCAGTGCCAGACGTGTCTCCCTGCTTAAACAAAGTCAAAGTCAAAGTCACCATTATTAGTCAGTTGTACAACCGAATGCCTTCAACCAAAATGTGTCTTCCGGTGATTTAACCCAACCTCTGAATCAGAGAGGAGCGGGGGCTGCCTTTTAATCGACATCCACGCTCGGCGCCCGGGAACAGTGGGTTAACTGCCTTGTTCAGGGCAGAACGACAGATTTTTACCTTGTCAGCTCGGGATTTGAACTTGCAGCCCTCCGGTTACAAGTCCAACGCCTAACCACTAGGCTACCTGCCGCCCCCATGTACTGGGCTTAAGCCAGCACATGTTCAGGCCCGTCTGAAGTTTGCTAGAGAGCATTTGGATGATCCAGATGAGGATTGGGAGAATGTCATATGGTCAGATGAAACCAAAATATAACTTTTTGGTAAAAACTCAACTCGTCGTGTTTGGAGGACAAAGGATGCTGAGTTGCATCCAAAGAACACCATACCTACTGTGAAGCATGGGGGTGGAAACATCATGCTTTGGGGCTGTTTTTCTGCAAAGGACCAGGACGACTGATCCGTGTAAAGGAAAGAATGAATGGGGCCATGTATCGTGAGATTTTGAGTGAAAACCTCCTTCCATCAGCAAGGGCATTGAAGATGAAACGTGGCTGGGTCTTCCAGCATGACAATGATCCCAAACACACCACCCGGGCAACGAAGGAGTGGCTTCGTAAGAAGCATTTCAAGGTCCTGGAGTGGCCTAGCCAGTCTCCAGATCTCAACCCCATAGAAAATCTTTGGAGGGAGTTGAAAGTCCGTGTTGCCCAGCGACAGCCCCAAAACATCACTCCTCTAGAGGAGATCTGCATGGAGGAATGGGCCAAAATACCAGCAACAGTGTGTGAAAACCTTGTGAATACTTACAGAAAACGTTTGACCTCTGTCATTGCCAACAAAGGGTATATAACAAAGTATTGAGATAAACTTTTGTTATTGACCAAATACTTATTTTCCACCATAATTTGCAAATAAATAAATTAAAAATACTACGATGTGATTTTCTGGATTTCTTTTTCTCATTTCGTCTGTCATAGTTGAAGTGTACCTATGATGAAAATTACAGGCCTCTCTCATCTTTTTAAGTTGGAGAAATTGCACAATTGGGGGCTGACTAAATACTTTTTTGCCCCACTGTATATATATATATACACGACTACACTAGTGGCAGTATTTACAGTATTACTACCCACTAATTCATATATATATATATATACACTACTGTTTTCCTACTGAACACCATCAGACTCTACCTGATCTCTAGTGGAAACGCTCCTGTTTTCCTACTGAACACCATCAGACGCTACCTGATCTCTAGTGGAAACGCTCCTGTTTTCCTACTGAACACCATCAGACGCTACCTGATCTCTAGTGGAAACGCTCCTGTTTTCCTACTGAACACCATCAGACGCTACCTGATCTCTAGTGGAAACGCTCCTGTTTTCCTACTGAACCCCATCAGACTCTACCTGATCTCTAGTGGAAACGCTCCTGTTTTCCTACTGAACACCATCAGACTCTAACTGATCTCTAGTGGAAACGCTCCTGTTTTCCTACTGAACACCATCAGACGCTACCTGATCTCTAGTGGAAACGCTCCTGTTTTCCTACTGAACACCATCAGACTCTACCTGATCTCTAGTGGAAACGCTCCTGTTTTCCTACTGAACACCATCAGACCCTACCTGATCTCTAGTGGAAACGCTCCTGTTTTCCTACTGAACACCATCAGACCCTACCTGATCTCTAGTGGAAACGCTCCTGTTTTCCTACTGAACACCATCAGACTCTACCTGATCTCTAGTGGAAACGCTCATGTTTTCCTACTGAACACCATCAGACTCTACCTGATCTCTAGTGGAAACGCTCCTGTTTTCCTACTGAACACCATCAGACTCTACCTGATCTCTAGTGGAAACGCTCCTGTTTTCCTACTGAACCCCATCAGACTCTACCTGATCTCTAGTGGAAACGCTCCTGTTTTCCTACTGAACCCCATCTGACTCTACCTGATCTCTAGTGGAAACGCTCCTGTTTTCCTACTGAACCCCATCAGACTCTACCTGATCTCTAGTGGAAACGCTCCTGTTTTCCTACTGAACCCCATCAGACTCTACCTGATCTCTAGTGGAAACGCTCCTGTTTTCCTACTGAACCCCATCAGACTCTACCTGATCTCTAGTGGAAACGCTCCTGTTTTCCTACTGAACCCCATCAGACTCTACCTGATCTCTAGTGGAAACGCTCCTGTTTTCCTACTGAACACCATCAGACCCTACCTGATCTCTAGTGGAAACGCTCCTGTTTTCCTACTGAACACCATCAGACGCTACCTGATCTCTAGTGGAAACGCTCCTGTTTTCCTACTGAACACCATCAGACGCTACCTGATCTCTAGTGGAAACGCTCCTGTTTTCCTACTGAACACCATCAGACCCTACCTGATCTCTAGTGGAAACGCTCCTGTTTTCCTACTGAACACCATCAGACTCTACCTGATCTCTAGTGGAAACGCTCCTGTTTTCCTACTGAACACCATCAGACGCTACCTGATCTCTAGTGGAAACGCTCCTGTTTTCCTACTGAACACCATCAGACCCTACCTGATCTCTAGTGGAAACGCTCCTGTTTTCCTACTGAACACCATCAGACCCTACCTGATCTCTAGTGGAAACGCTCCTGTTTTCCTACTGAACACCATCAGACTCTACCTGATCTCTAGTGGAAACGCTCCTGTTTTCCTACTGAACACCATCAGACCCTACCTGATCTCTAGTGGAAACGCTCCTGTTTTCCTACTGAACACCATCAGACCCTACCTGATCTCTAGTGGAAACGCTCCTGTTTTCCTACTGAACACCATCAGACCCTACCTGATCTCTAGTGGTAACGCTCCTGTTTTCCTACTGAACTCCATCAGACGCTACCTGATCTCTAGTGGAAACGCTCCTGTTTTCCTACTGAACACCATCAGACTCTACCTGATCTCTAGTGGAAACGCTCCTGTTTTCCTACTGAACACCATCAGACTCTACCTGATCTCTAGTGGAAACGCTCCTGTTTTCCTACTGAACACCATCAGACCCTACCTGATCTCTAGTGGAAACGCTCCTGTTTTCCTACTGAACACCATCAGACCCTACCTGAGTAGTGCATAAACTACACATTCACTAAAAGTCTCTACATAGTCACGTCTTAATTTTTTAATGAGGGACCCCCGGACCTGTATCGCTAGCGCCAGCGTTTAGATTTACCATTGCGTTAGATTTGTTAAAAGCCAGACCTGGGTGTCTTGCCAGGACAGCTTTATGACAGTGTTAATCAGTGTAACGTGCACAGGGATTGTTCTGACTGTCTGGTTATGGTCCTAGCTGCTTTCTAACTGTTTGTTCTGACTGGTTCCCTGACTGGCTGGCTGGCTCGCTAACAGGCTGATGCTTTTATGTGTCTCCTCCCTTTAGCAACGGCACAGATTAAATACTTAACTTTATTCATTTTTTTCTCTCCACTGGCATTAAAAATTCATCCATTCTGCGTTGTGTTAAAAGCATATTACGCAACACTCTAAAAATACCACTCTCAGGGCCCGCTTGTCCTCTGCTGCCTTTTACAGGTCTGGTCTTTAGAGCCTGTCTATCTACTGTCTCTGTATGCCTCTCAGTAGCTGGTCAATCTTAGACTGGCTGATATTATGAGTGATAGAGACCTCTACTCACATCCAAGAACCCCTCAACTCAATTATAATATATTTACCACAAAGTATACAGATGTTTCATTAATAGTTCCTCTCTCTCTCTCTCTCTCTCTCTCTCTCTCTCTCTCTCTCTCTCTCTCTCTCTCTCTCTCTCTCTCTCTCTCTTTCTCTCTCTCTCTCTCTCTCTCTCTCTCTCTCTCTCTCTCTCTCTCTCTCTCTCTCTCTCTCTCTCTCTCTCTCTCTCTCTCTCTCTCTCTCTCTCTCTCTCTCTCTCTCTCTCTCTCTCTCTCTCTCTCTCTCTCTCTCTCTCTCTCTCTCTCTCTCTCTCTCTCTCTCTCTCAGTTCAATTCAATTCAATTCAATTTGCTTTATTGGCATAGCGTAACAATGTACATATTGCCAAAGCTTACATTTGATATTTATAATATGAACATAATTAATAATCAAAATTGTCAACAGGACAACAGTAACAACAATAACCACATTGAACAACAACAATAAGCATATAGTAGAAGACATGTGCAGGTTGATTGGTCTGTCAGACACTGTCCCTCATCTTATGGCAGGCAGCAATGTAGTGCGCTGCCAGCCCACAGCTTTCTGCTTCCTCCCCCAACAGGATGGGTAGCTTACTCTCATCAGGGAGGTCTTTGAAACCTTGAATAT
The DNA here is from genome assembly GCA_030435695.1 of Brachymystax lenok tsinlingensis. Lineage (NCBI taxonomy): Eukaryota > Metazoa > Chordata > Actinopteri > Salmoniformes > Salmonidae > Brachymystax > Brachymystax lenok. The sequence goes on from CM059785.1 coordinate 1,440,972, forward strand.
GGGTTTCTCTCTCTCTCTGTCTCTCTCTCTCTCTCTCTCTCTCTCTCTCTCTCTCTCTCTCTCTCTCTCTCTCTCTCTCTCTCTCTCTCTCTCTCTCTCTCTCTCTCTCTCTCTCTCTCTCTCTCTCTCTCTCTCTCTCTCTCTCTCTCTCTCTCTCTCTCTCTCTCTCTCTCTCTCTCTCTCCATTGGGATGGGAAACGTGTTTAAATTGCCATAGCAATTGAAGTTGATAATAAACAACAGAACATTTAACATTTCACTCACAGAAGTTCCAAAAGAATAAAGACATTTCAAATGTCATATTATGTCTATATACGGTGTTGTAACGATGTACAAGTGGTTTTAAAGTACAAAAGGGAACATTTTATCTTCATCTATGATTATGAATCAATGTACTTCACACATCAGTTTATACTATTGGCCTCCATGCGGCAGGTAGAAACATTGGGCCGGTAACCGAAAGGTTGCAGAATTGAATCCCGAGCCGACAATGTAAAAATATGTCGTTCTCCCCATGAACAAGGCAGGTAACCCCCAACAACAGCTGCTCCCCGGGCGCCGATGACGTCGCTTAAGGCAGCCCCCCCACACATCTCTGATTCAGAGGGGTTAAATGTGGAAGATGAATTCAGTTGTACAACTGACTAGGTTTTTTCCTTTCTATATAATATTATAGTTAATATATTGAATGTCCTTCTTTAGTCTGCTGTGGATAATCCACTTTTATGGGGGATAAGGCTCAATGCGGCTGCAACGTCACATCTAATCTTCACACCCGCACGCATGTCCCCACGCATGTCCCCGCGCATGTCCCCACGCATGTCCCCACGCATGTCCCCACGCATGTCCCCACGCATGTCCCCCTGCATGTCCTCAGCGCATGTCCTCACAAGATGTCCCTCACAAGATGCCCCCATCGCATGTCCCCTGCATGTCCCTCACAAGATGTCCCTCACAAGATGTCCTCACAAGATGTCCCCAATGCATGTCCCCCTGCATGTCCCCTCAAGATGTCCCTCACAAGATGTCCCTCACAAGATGTCCCTCACAAGATGTCCCCGCCATGTCCCCGCCAAGCATGTCCTCACAAGCATGTCCCCTCAGATGTCCCCCGCATGTCCCCACGCATGTCCCCCACATGTCCCCTTGCAAGTCCCCTTGCATGTCCCCACGCATGTCCCCGCACATGTCCCCACGCATGTCCCCCTGCATGTCCCCGCGCATGTCCCCGCGCATGTCCCCCCGCATGTTTTGAGTGGATCCCAATGGGCCCTGGTAAAACATTTGTGCTCTACATAGGGAATAGGGTGCCATTTTGGGATGAGGACAGTCTCAAGACCAGAGCCTGTGCAGGACCTGTGCTGAACCAGAGCCGGACCAGCGCCCGACTAGTGCAGGACCAGAGACGGAGAGCAAGGCTGGGGTTTAGATCAGCTGCCAGAATACTTTGTTTTCAGGATGACAGGAAGCAGTCAAGACTAATTACACCAGTATTCATTGGGACTAGGCGTCCCGCTAGCGGGACAACTTCCGGTGAACCTGGAGGGCAATTCAAATAAATAATCATAAAAACTATGGATATTAACTACTTACGGAGTGGTGGGGCTTCACGGCGAAAGCACAACATTTGATTGTTTGAGGGTAGCACCTCCAATATTTCTATTAGCATAAATTCATAAACCATCGCGGTTCACACAAAAATCCCTTACCTTTGAAGAACTTCTGCTGAGGGCTTCCCAAGTGTCCAACGAAGACATCCAATGGTTCTTTTGTTAGAAAAAGTAATTTATTATATCCATAAATCTCCGTTTGGTTGGCGCGTTATGTTCAGAAAATCCAATGTCGAATCGCCCATTGAAACGTGAAGAGAATGTGTTCAAATATACCTATAAACTTTTCCTTCAACAAATCAAATACTAGTTCAAATGCATCCTTAGCTATCCTTTCATGAATATTAGCGATAATATTTCACTTGGATGGTCACCTATACCTTATATAAGTAAAATAAAGTGGGGCGCGCAGCCAGACTCGCGCCCAAGAAAACTTGTTGACATCTGAGCTACCTTGACCATTTCCTGTACCTATTCGTTCTGTTTACTCCAATCTCTCTGAGTCTTTGTATATAGACTGTTGACATCTAGTGGAAGCCATAGGTACTGCAGTCTCAGTCCTAGTTACAAATGGATTCAATAGGGAGTGTGTCAAACAGAGCAATAGGTCACCAGAAACTGATTTCCGGATAGATTTTTCTCGGGTTTTTGCCTGCTAAATGAGTTCTGTTATACTCACAGACATTATGTTAACACTTTTAGAAACCTCAGAGTGTTTCCTATCCAATAGTACTAATTATGTGCATATCCTATTTTCTGAGCCTTAGTGGCAGGCATTTTGCTTTGGGCACGCCAGACTCTCCAAAACCGTCACCTCACCTGCCGCTCCCTAAGAAGTTAATCTAACTGCACTATCCGATTTACAGTAGCTATTACAGCGAAAACAAGCATGTGATTGTTTGAGGATGCCGCCCCACATCTAAATATTTTTCCACCGGCACAGGTTTCATAAATTCATAAATAGCGATTAAATATTCATTTACTTTTTGAAAATCTTCCTCTGATTTGTCATCCAAAGCGTCCCAGCTATAACATGTAGTGTCGATTTGTTAGATAAAGTCCTTCTTTATATCACAAAAAGTCTGTTAAGTTGGCGCCATCGATTTGGGTAATCCACTCGTTCAACATGCAGAGAAAGGAATCCGAAAATCTACCCCTAAACAGTTTCAACAAGTCACAATACGTTTCTATTTACTCCTCAGATACCCTAAAATGTAATCAAACTAAAATATTTATTTTGGAAAGAAGTATGTTCAATAGGAAACGTCTTGTCTTCATCGCGCGCCCAAACACGAATTTCCAAGACTGTGTCCTCCTAAAACTCATATTTGTTATTCGTTTAGGAAATGACAAGCCATAAACCTTGAACATAGACTGCTGACACTCTGTGGAAGCCATAGGAATTGCATCCTGGGAGCTAGAATTCAGTATGCCCCTATACTTTCTTTCCATTGTAAGAGCATGGTCTCTCAAAAATAACAATTATTCTGGTTGGTTTTTCTTTGTATTTCTACAACATTTCTACAAACTTCAAAGTGTTTTCTTTCCAATGGTACCAATTCTATGCATATCCTGGCTTCAGGGCCTGAGTAACAGGAAGTTTACTTTGGGCACGTCAGTCAGGCGGAGCCTAGCCCTAAGAAGTTTAAAACATTATGGTCTAGTTACAATACAACCACTTACTGACTCTAATTCAATTATAATACCACACTAAACAGTCTAAATATTAAATATAAATATAATCAAATAATATAGGTATCAAAGAATAGTGCAATAATAGATGATCATATGATATACTTTTTTTCTACTGCCAAATGTTTGTGTATGGAGATTGCATGGCTGTGTGCTTGATTTTATACACCTGTCAGCAGCGGGTGTGGCTGTAAGTGTCCATATACTTTTGTATACCATATATTAGTGCATGCCAATAGACCGTCAAGGCAACCATAATACCAATTATCCCCCTCTGGCGCTCAAAGAGATTACGAATATTATGGACACGTTGGAATTGACGGATATTTGGAGGCTTGAAAACTAGGACCTCGTAATATACAGTATACTTGGAGGAGGCTTGAAAACCAGGAACTCGTAATATACAGTATACTTGGAGGAGGCTTAAAAACCATTACAGACATGTATACCTCTCCCCTTCCACCCATACACCCACCTACACCCACACACGTGTGCACACACACACACCACACACAATTGTTCCATCCCCGTGCCCAGCTCAAGAGTAGACTTGCTATGTGAATGTGTATGTAGCTGTTTGGCGCCAAAATTGAGCACTGATGGAAAAATTTGACAAACCAATGTCTATTCCTGGCTGATGGAGCCCATTCCTGGCTGATGGAGCCCATTCCTGGCTGATGGAGCCCATTCCTGGCTAATGGAGCTCGGGTACCCCCCCCCCAACACACCCATGAAGGCCCTTCTTCCCCGGCATCTCTGTGCCAGACCATTATGGTTATGTTGTGTCGCCAGGGCCACAGTACTCTACCCACTCTCTGATTGTCAGTCTCTCCTCAACTCTTAGCCAAGAGGAGACTGGCATAGTATTTCCCTCTGATTACAGTGAAGACCAAGACATGCTGCTATGTTCTGGGCCAGCTGCAGCTTAACTACAGCGCCTTCAGAAAGGATTCACACCCCTTGACTTTTTTCCACAGCCTGAATAAAACATGTATTACATTTATATTTTGTGTTCCCGGCCTACACACAATAACCCGTAATGTGAAAAAGATTTTTGAACCTCATCAGGTTTTCCAGAAGGAACATATTGGTAGATAAAAAAAACAGACATTGAATATCCATTTGAGCATGGTGAAGTTATTAATTGCACTTTGGGTGGTGTATCAATATACCCAGTCACTACAAAGATACAGGCATCCTTCCTAACTCAGTTGCCGGAGAGGAAGGAAACCACTTAGAATATTGGGGCAAATCCAATACAACACATTACTGAGTACCACTCTCCATATTTTCAAGCATAGTAGTGGCTGCATCATGTTATGGGTATGCTTGTAATCATTAAGAACTGGAGAGTTTTTCAGGATAACAAATCTACGGAATGGAACTAAGCACAGCCAAAATCCTAGAAGAATACATGGTTGAGTCTGCTTTCTACCAGACACTGGGAGATGAATTCACTTAAATCACAAGGCCAAATCTACAATGGAATTGTTTAACAAGAAGACAGTGAATGTTCCTGAGTGGCCTAGTTACAGTTTTGACTTAAATCTGCTTGACAATCTATGGCAAGACCTGAAAATGGTTGTCTAGAAATTATCAATAACCAATTTGACAGAGCTCAAAGGAAATATAAAAAGAATAATGGGCAAATTCTGCACAATCCAGGAGTGGGAAGATCTTAGAGACTCACACAGAAAGACTGGTGGGGATTCTAATATGTAATACATGATGTGTTGAATACTTATCTAATGAAGATATATTAGGGTTGAATACTTATCTAATGAAGACATATTAGGGTTGAATACTTATCTAATGAAGATATATTAGAGTTGAATACTTACCTAATGAAGATATATTAGAGTTGAATACTTATCTAAAGAAGATATATTAGATTGAATACTTATCTAATGAAGATATATTAGAGTTGAATACTTACCTAATGAAGATATATTAGGGTTGAATACTTATCTAATGAAGATATATTAGAGTTGAATACTTATCTAATGAAGATATATTAGAGTTGAATACTTATCTAATGAAGATATATTAGAGTTGAATACTTATCTAATGAAGATATAATAGAGTTGAATACTTACCTAATGAAGATATATTAGGGTTGAATACTTATCTAATGAAGATATATTAGAGTTGAATACTTATCTAATGAAGACATATTAGGGTTGAATACTTATCTAATGAAGATATAGTAGGGTTGAATACTTATCTAATGAAGACATATTAGGGTTGAATACTTATCTAATGAAGATATAGTAGGGTTGAATACTTATCTAATGAAGACATATTAGAGTTGAATACTTATCTAATGAAGACATATTAGAGTTGAATACTTATCTAATGAAGATATGGTAGGGTTGAATACTTATCTAATGAAGATATATTAGAGTTGAATACTTATCTAATGAAGATATATTAGAGTTGAATACTTATCTAATGAAGAGATATTAGGGTTGAATACTTATCTAATGAATATATAGTAGGGTTGAATACTTATCTAATGAAGATATAGTAGGGTTGAGTACTTATCTAATGAAGATATATTAGAGTTGAATACTTATCTAATCAAGATATATTAGAGTTGAATACTTACCTAATGAAGATATATTAGGGTTAAATACTTACCTAATGAAGATATATTAGGGTTGAATACTTATCTAATGAAGATATAGTAGGGTTGAATACTTATCTAATGAAGATATATTAGAGTTGAATACTTATCTAATGAAGATATATTAGAGTTGAATACTTATCTAATGAAGATATATTAGAGTTGAATACTTATCTAATGAAGATATATTAGGGTTGAATACTTATCTAATTAAGATATATTAGAGTTGAATACTTATCTAATGAAGATATATTAGAGTTGAATACTTATCTAATGAAGATATATTAGGGTTGAATACTTATCTAATTAAGATATATTAGAAGTTGAATACTTATCTAATGAAGATATATTAGAGTTGAATACTTATCTAATGAAGATATATTAGAGTTGAATACTTATCTAATGAAGATATATTAGAGTTGAATACTTATCTAATGAACATATATTAGAGTTGAATACTTACCTAATGAAGATATATTAGAGTTGAATACTTACCTAATGAAGATATATTAGGGTTGAATACTTATCTAATGAAGATATATTAGGGTTGAATACTTATCGAATGAAGATATATTAGAGTTGAATACTTACCTAATGAAGATATATTAGGGTTGAATACTTATCTAATGAAGACATATTAGAGTTGAATACTTATCTAATGAAGATATGGTAGGGTTGAATACTTATCTAATGAAGATATATTAGAGTTGAATACTTATCTAATGAAGATATATTAGAGTTGAATACTTATCTAATGAAGAGATATTAGGGTTGAATACTTATCTAATGAAGATATAGTAGGGTTGAATACTTATCTAATGAAGATATATTAGAGTTGAGTACTTATCTAATGAAGATATATTAGAGTTGAATACTTACCTAATGAAGATATATTATGGTTGAATACTTACCTAATGAAGATATAGTAGGGTTGAATACTTATCTAATGAAGATATAGTAGAGTTGAATACTTATCTAATGAAGATATATTAGAGTTGAATACTTACCTAATGAAGATATATTAGAGTTGAATACTTACCTAATGAAGATATATTAGGGTTGAATACTTATCTAATGAAGATATATTAGGGTTGAATACTTATCTAATTAAGATATATTAGAGTTTAATACTTATCTAATGAAGATATATTAGAGTTGAATACTTATCTAATGAAGATATATTAGAGTTGAATACTTATCTAATGAAGATATATTAGAGTTGAATACTTATCTAATGAAGATATATTAGAGTTGAATACTTATCTAATGAAGATATATTAGAGTTGAATACTTATCTAATGAACATATATTAGAGTTGAATACTTACCTAATGAAGATATATTAGGGTTGAATACTTACCTAATTAAGATATATTAGGGTTGAATACTTATCTAATGAAGATATATTAGGGTTGAATACTTATCGAATGAAGATATATTAGGGTTGAATACTTACCTAATGAAGATATATTAGGGTTGAAAACGTATCTAATGAAGATATATTAGGGTTGAATACTTATCTAATGAAGATATATTAGGGTTGAATACTTATCTAATGAAGATATATTAGGTTTGAATACTTACCTAATGAAGATATATTAGAGTTGAATACTTATCTAATGAACATATATTAGAGTTGAATACTTACCTAATGAAGATATATGAGGGTTGAATACTTACCTAATTAAGATATATTAGGGTTGAATACTTATCTAATGAAGATATATTAGGGTTGAATACTTATCGAATGAAGATATATTAGAGTTGAATACTTACCTAATGAAGATATATTAGGGTTGAATACTTATCTAATGAAGACATATTAGAGTTGAATACTTATCTAATGAAGATATGGTAGGGTTGAATACTTATCTAATGAAGATATATTAGAGTTGAATACTTATCTAATGAAGATATATTAGAGTTGAATACTTATCTAATGAAGAGATATTAGGGTTGAATACTTATCTAATGAATATATAGTAGGGTTGAATACTTATCTAATGAAGATATAGTAGGGTTGAATACTTATCTAATGAAGATATATTAGAGTTGAGTACTTATCTAATGAAGATATATTAGAGTTGAATACTTACCTAATGAAGATATATTATGGTTGAATACTTACCTAATGAAGATATAGTAGGGTTGAATACTTATCTAATGAAGATATAGTAGAGTTGAATACTTATCTAATGAAGATATATTAGAGTTGAATACTTATCTAATGAAGATATATTAGAGTTGAATACTTACCTAATGAAGATATATTAGGGTTGAATACTTATCTAATGAAGATATATTAGGGTTGAATACTTATCTAATTAAGATATATTAGAGTTTAATACTTATCTAATGAAGATATATTAGAGTTGAATACTTATCTAATGAAGATATATTAGAGTTGAATACTTATCTAATGAAGATATATTAGAGTTGAATACTTATCTAATGAAGATATATTAGAGTTGAATACTTATCTAATGAAGATATATTAGAGTTGAATACTTATCTAATGAACATATATTAGAGTTGAATACTTACCTAATGAAGATATATTAGGGTTGAATACTTACCTAATTAAGATATATTAGGGTTGAATACTTATCTAATGAAGATATATTAGGGTTGAATACTTATCGAATGAAGATATATTAGGGTTGAATACTTACCTAATGAAGATATATTAGGGTTGAAAACGTATCTAATGAAGATATATTAGGGTTGAATACTTATCTAATGAAGATATATTAGGGTTGAATACTTATCTAATGAAGATATATTAGGTTTGAATACTTACCTAATGAAGATATATTAGGGTTGAATACTTACCTAATGAAGATATATTAGGGTTGAATACTTATCTAATGAAGATATATTAGGGTTGAATACTTACCTAATGAAGATATATTAGGGTTGAATACTTACCTAATGAAGATATATTAGGGTTGACTACTTACCTAATGAAGACATATTAGGGTTGAATACTTACCTAATGAAGATATATTAGAGTTGAATACTTATCTAATGAAGATATATTAGGGTTGAATACTTACCTAATGAAGATATATTAGGGTTGAATACTTATCTAATGAAGACATATTAGGGTTGAATACTTATCTTATCTAAAAATGACAATTACATCCATTTAAATCCCACTTTGTAACACAATGTGGAAAAAGTCAATGTTTAGATATACAGTTGAAGTCGGAAGTTTACATACACCTTAGCCAAAAACATTTAAACTCAGTTTTGCACAATTCCTGACATTTAATCCTAGTAAAAATTCCCTGTCTTAGGTCAATTAGGATCACCACTTTATTTTAAGAATGTGAAATGTCAGAATAATAGTAGAGAGAAGGATTTATTTCAGCTTTTGTGGCTTTCATCACATTCCCAGTGGGTCAGAAGTTTGCATACACTCAATTAGTATTTGGTAGCATTGCCTTTCAATTTTGGCCCATTCCTCCTGACAGAGCTGGTGTAACTGAGTCAGGTTTGTAGGCCTCCTTGCTCGCACAAGCGTTTTCAGTTCTGACCACAAATGTTCTATAGGATTGAGGTCAGGGCTTTGTGATGGCCACTCCAATACCTTGACTTTGTTGTCCTTAAACCATTTTGCCACAACTTTGGAAGTATGCTTGGGGTCATTGTCCATTTGGAAGACCCATTTGCGACCAAGCGTTAACTTCCTGACTGATGTCTTGAGATGTTGCTTCAATATATACACAAAATGTTCCTTCCTCATGATGCCATCTATTTTGTGAAGTGCACCAGTCCCTCCTGCAGCAAAGCACCCCCACAACATGATGCTGCCTCCCCCGTGCTTCACGATTGGGATGGTGTTCTTCAGCTTGCAAGCCTCCCCCTTTTTCCTCCAAACATAACGATGGTCATTATGGCCAAACAGTTCTATTTTTGTTTCATCAGACCTTAGGACAATACTCCAAAAAGTACGATCTTTGTCCCCATGTGCAGTTGCAAACCGTAGTCTGGATTTTTTTATGGTGGTTTTGGAGCAGTGGCTTCTTCCTTGCTGAGCGGCCTTTCAGGTTATGTCGATATATGACTTGTTTTACTGTGGATATAGATACTTTCCTCCAGCATCTTCACAAGGTCCTTTGCTGTTGTTCTGGGATTGATTTGCGCTTTCGCATCAAAGTACGTTCATCTCTAGGAGACAGAACGCGTCTCCTTCCTGAGCGGTATGACGGCTGCGTACTATTGTTTGTACAGATGAACGTGGTACCTTCAGGCGTTTGGAAATTGTTTCCAAGGATGAACCAGACTTTTCTGAGGTCTTGGCAGATTTCTTTTGATTTTCCCATGATGTCAAGCAAAGAGGCACTGAGTTTGAAGGTAGGCCTTGAAATACATCCAAAGGTACATCTCCAATTGACTCAAATTTTGTCAATTAGCCTATCAGAAGCTTTTAAAGCCATGACATCATTTTCTGAAATTTTCCAAGCTGTTTAAGTCCAGGAGGAGATGTAGCAGCTCCACTAATGATGTAATTAAGTCCAGGAGGAGATGTAGCAGCTCCACTAAGGATGTAATTAAGTCCAGGAGGAGAGGTAGCAGCTCCACTAATGATGTAATTAAGTCCAGGAGATGTAGCAGCTCCACTAATGATGTAATTAAGTCCAGGAGATGTAGCAGCTCCACTAATGATGTAATTAAGTCCAGGAGGAGAGGTAGCAGCTCCACTAATGATGTAATTAAGTCCAGGAGATGTAGCAGCTCCACTAATGATGTAATTAAGTCCAGGAGATGTAGCAGCTCCACTAATGATGTAATTAAGTCCAGGAAGAGAGGTAGCAGCTCCACTAATGATGCTTGCTGATAGGAACACTGAATCAGTCACAAATGGCACCCTAATCCCTTTATAGTGCACTACTGTTGAGCTGGACCCATAGGGCTCTGGTGAAAGTAGTGCACTATAAAGGGAATAGGGTGCCATTTGGGTCGCACACTCTACTAAGTGGGAAGGGTGAGGCACCAATCAGCCATAGACTGTAGACCTATCTTTCCGATTTGGTCCTGCCGTACATACCTACACGTACGCTACAGTCACAAGATGCAGGCCTTCTTATTGTCCCTAGAATTTCTAAGCAAACAGCTGGAGGCAGGGCTTTCTCCTATAGAGCTCCATTTTTATGGAATGGTCTGCCTATCCATGTGAGAGACGCAGACTCGGTCTCAACCTTTAAGTCTTTATTGAAGACTCATCTCTTCAGTAGGTCCTATGATTGAGTGTAGTCTGGCCCAGGAGTGTGAAGGTGAACGGAAAGGCACTGGAGCAACGAACCACCCTTGCTGTCTTCGCCTGGCCGGTTCCCCTCCACTGGGATTCTCTGCCTCTAACCCTATTACAGGGTCTGAGTCACTGGCTTACTGGTGCCGTGGCGGAGATCTTGTGGGCTGTACTCGGCCTTGTCTCAGGATGGTAAGTTGGTGGTTGAAGATATCCCTCTAGGGGTGTGGGGGCTGTGCTTCGGCAGAGTGGGTGGGGTTATATCCTGCTTGTTTGGCCCTGTCCGGGGTATCGCCGGACGGGCCACAGTGTCTCCCGACCCTCCTGTCTCAGCCCCCAGTATTTATGCTGCAGTAGTTTATGTGTCGGGGGGCTAGGGTCCGTCTGTTATATCTGGAGTATTTCTTCTCTTATCTGGTGTCCTGTGTGAATTTAAGTATGCTCTCTCTAATTATCTCTCTTTCTTTTTTTTCTCTGTCTCTCTCTCGGAGGACCTGAGCATTAGGACCATTCCTCAAGGCCTACCTGGCCTGATGACTCCTTGATGTCCCGAGTCCACCTGGCCGTGCTGCTTCTCCAGTTTCAACTGTTCTGCCTGTTTTATGAACATTTTAAAATCTTGTCCATGTTCTGTTATAATCTGCACCCGGCACAGCCAGAAGAGGACTGGCCACCCCTCACAGCCTGGTTCCTCTCTAGGTTTCTTCCTAGGTTTTGGCCTTTCTAGGGAGTTTTTCCTAGCCACTGTGCTTCTACACCTGCATTGCTTGCTGTTTGGGGTTTTAGGCTGGGTTTCTGTACAGCACTCTGTGACATCAGCCGATGTAAGAAGGGCTTTATAAATAAATTTGATTTGATTTAGAGACTGCTGTATATTAATGTAATGGGATTTTGCTAGTGAAAACGCACACGAGCTGCCTGGCGTAGAGCTTAGCTGCATAATGTGTAGGAGGATCGTAGAGAATGAACCATGAAACCTGATGCAGTATATTGAATATACAGACATAGAGTTCCACCTCAGCCACCCAGGCACTGGATCTGTTTTGGGAATTGGGGAGACTGCAGACCAGATATACTTGTCTCTTCCCACAGCAGCTCCGACATAAAGAGTCTGGCAAGAGAGACTAGTGATTTAAAGATAGTCTTTGGACAAGAGAGACTAGTGATTTAAAGATAATCTTTGGACAAGAGAGACTAGTGATTTAAAGATAATCTTTGGACAAGAGAGACTAGTGATTTAAAGATAATCTTTGGACAAGAGAGACTAGTGATTTAAAGATAATCTTTGGACAAGGGAGACTAGAGATTTACAGTTCTTAATCTTTGGACTTACTTGATACTGTCATCCTCAGAGTGGCAACACGTTAGTCTGGAGAAATCCAGTCTGTTGTGCCAACGTTCCACTCCTACCACTACACACTAAGGAGTAACTAGGGCAATGAGTGGAATGCTAGAAAACACACGGGTCTCCAGGCTATAGCCACATGTTATACAGACAGGTCTCCAGGCTATAGCAGCATATTATACAGACAGGTATTCAGGCTATAGCAACATGTTATACAGACAGGTATCCAGGCTATAGCAACATGTTATACAGACAGGTATCCAGGCTATAGCAACATGTTTTACAGACAGGTATCCAGGCTATAGCCACATGTTATACAGACGGGTATCCAGGCTATAGCAGCATATTATACAGACAGGTATTCAGGCTATAGCAACATGTTATACAGACAGGTATCCAGGCTATAGCAACATGTTATACAGACAGGTATCCAGGCTATAGCCACATGTTATACAGACGGGTATCCAGGCTATAGCAGCATGTTATACAGACAGGTATCCAGGCTATAGCAACATGTTATACAGACAGGTATCCAGGCTATAGCAACATGTTATACAGACAGGTATCCAGGCTATAGCAACATGTTTTACAGACAGGTATCCAGGCTATAGCCACATGTTATACAGACAGGTATTCAGGCTATAGCAACATGTTATACAGACAGGTATCCAGGCTATAGCAACATGTTATACAGACGGGTATCCAGGCTATAGCAGCATGTTTTACAGACAGGTATCCAGGCTATAGCCACATGTTATACAGACAGGTATTCAGGCTATAGCAACATGTTATACAGACAGGTATCCAGGCTATAGCAACATGTTATACAGACGGGTATCCAGGCTATAGCAGCATGTTATACAGACAGGTATCCAGGCTATAGCAACATGTTATACAGACAGACACACAGAGAAGAGAGAGTACTAACACTGTCCGTGTGTGATGTCTTCTGTGTAGCACAGCAGATGTAACAGAAACTCTTCAGGGAGCGAGTGGAGAGTCCTCTGCTTCAAGGTGAACACAGTCTGAGCATTAAGGCACCTAGTGGTATATGGCCAATATACCACGGCTAAGGGCTGTTCTCATGCAGAGAGCCTGGACACAGCTCTTAGCCATATTATATATTGGTCATATATCCCAAACCCCCCCATGGTGCCTTAATGCTGTTATAAACTGGTTACCAACGTAATTAGAGCATGTTTCGTCATATCCGTGGTATACAAACGGCATTCAGGACTCGAACCACCCAGTTTATAATGAGGATTATGAGATAATACACAACCATCAGAGAACATCCCTGGATACACCTTTCTTAATTAATATGATAGAATCTACTAATTCAGGACTTTTAATTAAAATGGCTCAAGAGTAAAGAAAAAGAAGACCGTATGCTGTCACTTTGTCTTGACAACAGAATAATACTGTGTGTCACTTTGTCTTGACAACAGAATAATACTGTGTGTCTCTTTGTCTTGACAACAGAATAATACTGTGTGTCACTTTGTCTTGACAACAGAATAATACTGTGTGTCACTTTGTCTTGACAACAGAATAATACTGTGTGTCTCTTTGTCTTGACAACAGAATAATACTGTGTGTCACTTTGTCTTGACAACAGAATAATACTGTGTGTCTCTTTGTCTTGACAACAGAATAATACTGTGTGTCTCTTTGTCTTGACAACAGAATAATACTGTGTGTCTCTTTGTCTTGACAACAGAATAATACTGTGTGTCACTGTCTTGACAACAGAATAATACTGTGTGTCACTTTGTCTTGACAACAGAATAATACTGTGTGTCTCTTTGTCTTGACAACAGAATAATACTGTGTGTCACTTTGTCTTGACAACAGAATAATACTGTGTGTCACTTTGTCTTGACAACAGAATAATACTGTGTGTCTCTTTGTCTTGACAACAGAATAATACTGTGTGTCTCTTTGTCTTGACAACAGAATAATACTGTGTGTCTCTTTGTCTTGACAACAGAATAATACTGTGTGTCTGTCTTGACAACAGAATAATACTGTGTGTCACTTTGTCTTGACAACAGAATAATACTGTGTGTCTCTTTGTCTTGACAACAGAATAATACTGTGTGTCTCTTTGTCTTGACAACAGAATAATACTGTGTGTCTCTTTGTCTTGACAACAGAATAATACTGTGTGTCTCTTTGTCTTGACAACAGAATAATACTGTGTGTCACTTTGTCTTGACAACAGAATAATACTGTGTGTCTCTTTGTCTTGACAACAGAATAATACTGTGTGTCTCTTTGTCTTGACAACAGAATAATACTGTGTGTCACTTTGTCTTGACAACAGAATAATACTGTGTGTCTCTTTGTCTTGACAACAGAATAATACTGTGTGTCTCTTTGTCTTGACAACAGAATAATACTGTGTGTCACTTTGTCTTGACAACAGAATAATACTGTGTGTCACTTTGTCTTGACAACAGAATAATACTGTGTGTCTCTTTGTCTTGACAACAGAATAATACTGTGTGTCTCTTTGTCTTGACAACAGAATAATACTGTGTGTCTCTTTGTCTTGACAACAGAATAATACTGTGTGTCACTTTGTCTTGACAACAGAATAATACTGTGTGTCACTTTGTCTTGACAACAGAATAATACTGTGTGTCTCTTTGTCTTGACAACAGAATAATACTGTGTGTCTCTTTGTCTTGACAACAGAATAATACTGTGTGTCACTTTGTCTTGACAACAGAATAATACTGTGTGTCTCTTTGTCTTGACAACAGAATAATACTGTGTGTCACTTTGTCTTGACAACAGAATAATACTGTGTGTCACTTTGTCTTGACAACAGAATAATACTGTGTGTCTCTTTGTCTTGACAACAGAATAATACTGTGTGTCTCTTTGTCTTGACAACAGAATAATACTGTGTGTCTCTTTGTCTTGACAACAGAATAATACTGTGTGTCACTTTGTCTTGACAACAGAATAATACTGTGTGTCACTTTGTCTTGACAACAGAATAATACTGTGTGTCTCTTTGTCTTGACAACAGAATAATACTGTGTGTCTCTTTGTCTTGACAACAGAATAATACTGTGTGTCTCTTTGTCTTGACAACAGAATAATACTGTGTGTCACTTTGTCTTGACAACAGAATAATACTGTGTGTCACTGTCTTGACAACAGAATAATACTGTGTGTCACTGTCTTGACAACAGAATAATACTGTGTGTCACTTTGTCTTGACAACAGAATAATACTGTATACACTTGGAATGGAGGAGAGGAGGGGACGATGGATCAGCATGTACCTGGCTTGGAGGAGATAAGGGGAGTGGTAAAGGAGATTAGGAATGAGTATAATGTATACTTGGCATGATGTGGTGTCTTGGGAGGAGGGGTCAGAGTGGGGCAGAGAGAGGAGATGAGAAGGGAGGAGAGGAGAGAGGTATGAAGGTATAGGGGTCAGACAGATGAAGGTATAGGGGTCAGACAGATGAAGGTATAGGGGTCAGACAGATGAAGGTATAGGGGTCAGACAGATGAAGGTATAGGGGTCAGAGAGATGAAGGTATAAGGGTCAGACAGATGAAGGTATAGGGGTCAGACAGATGAAGGTATAGGGGTCAGACAGATGAAGGTATAGGGGTCAGACAGATGAAGGTATAGGGGTCAGACAGATGAAGGTATAGGGGTCAGACTGATGAAGGTATAGGGGTCAGACAGATGAAGGTATAGGGGTCAGAGAGATGAAGGTATAAGGGTCAGAGAGATGAAGGTATAAGGGTCAGAGAGATGAAGGTATAGGGGTCAGAGAGATGAAGGTATAAGGGTCAGAGAGATGAAGGTATAGGGGTCAGACAGATTAAGGTATAGGGGTCAGACTGATGAAGGTATAGGGGTCAGAGAGATGAAGGTATAGGGGTCAGACAGATGAAGGTATAGGGGTCAGACTGATGAAGGTATAGGGGTCAGACTGATGAAGGTATAGGGGTCAGACAGATTAAGGTATAGGGGTCAGACAGATGAAGGTATAGGGGTCAGACTGATGAAGGTATAGGGGTCAGACTGATGAAGGTATAGGGGTCAGACTGATGAAGGTATAGGGCTCAGACTGATGAAGGTATAGGGGTCAGACAGATGAAGGTATAGGGGTCAGACAGATTAAGGTATAGGGGTCAGACAGATGAAGGTATAGGGGTCAGACAGATGAAGGTATAGGGTCAGACAGATGAAGGTATAGGGGTCAGACTGATGAAGGTATAGGGTCAGACTGATGAAGGTATAGGGTCAGACAGATGAAGGTATAGGGGTCAGACAGATGAAGGTATAGGGGTCAGACTGATGAAGGTATAGGGGTCAGACAGATGAAGGTATAGGGGTCAGACAGATGAAGGTATAGGGGTCAGACAGATGAAGGTATAGGGGTCAGACAGATGAAGGTATAGGGGTCAGACTGATGAAGGTATAGGGGTCAGACTGATGAAGGTATAGGGGTCAGACAGATGAAGGTATAGGGGTCAGACAGATTGAAGGTATAGGGTCAGACAGATGAAGGTATAGGGTCAGACAGATGAAGGTATAGGAGTCAGACAGATGAAGGTATAGGGTCAGACTGATGAAGGTATAGGGTCAGACAGATGAAGGTATAGGGTCAGACAGATGAAGGTATAGGGTCAGACAGATGAAGGTATAGGGGTCAGACAGATGAAGGTATAGGGTCAGACAGATGAAGGTATAGGGGTCAGACAGATGAAGGTATAGGGGTCAGACTGATGAAGGTATAGGGTCAGACAGATGAAGGTATAGGGTCAGACAGATGAAGGTATAGGGTCAGACAGATGAAGGTATAGGGGTCAGACTGATGAAGGTATAGGGTCAGACAGATGAAGGTATAGGGGTCAGACAGATGAAGGTATAGGGGTCAGACTGATGAAGGTATAGGGGTCAGACAGATGAAGGTATAGGGGTCAGACAGATGAAGGTATAGGGGTCAGACAGATGAAGGTATAGGGTCAGACAGATGAAGGTATAGGGGTCAGACTGATGAAGGTATAGGGTCAGACAGATGAAGGTATAGGGGTCAGACAGATGAAGGTATAGGGGTCAGACAGATGAAGGTATAGGGGTCAGACAGATGAAGGTATAGGGGTCAGACAGATGAAGGTATAGGGGTCAGACAGATGAAGGTATAGGGGTCAGACAGATGAAGGTATAGGGAGTCAGACAGATGAAGGTATAGGGTCGGACAGATGAAGGTATAGGGGTCAGACTGATGAAGGTATAGGGGTCAGACAGATGAAGGTATAAGGGTCAGAGAGATGAAGGTATAGGGGTCAGACAGATGAAGGTATAGGGGTCAGAGAGATGAAGGTATAGGGGTCAGACAGATGAAGGTATAGGGGTCAGACAGATGAAGGTATAGGGTCAGACAGATGAAGGTATAGGGTCAGACTGATGAAGGTATAGGGTCAGACAGATGAAGGTATAGGGTCAGACAGATGAAGGTATAGGGGTCAGACAGATGAAGGTATAGGGGTCAGACTGATGAAGGTATAGGGGTCAGACAGATGAAGGTATAGGGGTCAGACAGATGAAGGTATAGGGGTCAGACAGATGAAGGTATAGGGGTCAGACTGATGAAGGTATAGGGGTCAGACAGATGAAGGTATAGGGGTCAGACAGATGAAGGTATAGGGGTCAGACAGATGAAGGTATAGGGGTCAGAGAGATGAAGGTACAGGGGTCAGACAGGGACTTGTTTGCTTGTGTCCCAAATGGCACCCTATTCCCACTACTTGACCATCTTATTCGATTCAACTCTATCTTTTGGCTCTCACATTTCTTCTCTTGTTAAAAACTCTTTTTTCCATCTTCGTAATATTGCTCGTCTCCGATCTTCTCTCACTTTAGCTGATGCTGAAACTCTAATTCATGCTTTAATCACTTCACGCTTGGACTATTGCAATGCCTTACTTCTTGGTCTTCCCAAAAACTTATTGCAAGATTACAGTATGTTCAAAACTCAGCAGCAAGAGTTCTCACCTTCACTAGGCTCCTGCTCACATCACTCCTCTGCTTCATGACCTTCACTGGCTACCTGTGGCATCACGTATCCACTTTAAGGTACTGCTTCTAACTTTTAAAGCATTAAATGGTCTTGCTCCCCAATATCTCTCTGACTTACTCTATCCTTACCGCCCTGCTCGGTCCCTTAGATCAGCTGAACTTGGTTTGTTGACCGTCCCTCGTTTCCGGTTGTCCACTGTAGGTGGGAGGTCATTTGGTGTTAATGCTCCTCAATTATGGTATTCACTACCTCTTACACTACGCAATACCTCATCCGTGGGTGCATTCAAGATCCAGTTGAAGACATATCTGTTTGACATGCATTTTGGGTAGTGTGTATCCTATGTGACTGCGATGTATGTGTGTGTGTTCTGAATGTATTGTAATGTGCAATGTAAAGCGACCTTGAGCTATGGAAAGGCGCTATATAAATAAAACTTCTTCTTCTTCTTCTATATGGGTCTTGGTCTAAAGTTGTGCACTATAACAGGAAAAGGGTGCCATTTGGACCCTAGATCTTGTAGCGGATGCAGAAATTACGTTGTTTATTTTCTGAAATGCATTTGATACCTTTAAAATCAGCATAACATTCCATTCATTCAACTTTACCTGCAAGCTCATCTGTTTTCTAGTGGGCATGTGTGGTGTGCTCTCTATCGCTCCCTCCCTCTCTCTGTCTGTCTCTATCTCTCCCTCTCCCTCTCTCTGTCTGTCTCTATCTCTCCCTCTCCCTCCCTCTCACTCTGTCTATCCCTCTCCCTCTCCCTCTCTCCCTCTGTCTCTCTCCTTGCCTCTCTCTGTCTCTATCTCTCCCTCTCCCTCCCTCTCACTCTCTGTCTATCTCTCTCCTTGCCTCTCCCTCTCTCTGTCTGTCTCTCCCTCTCCCTCTCCCTCTCCCTTTCTCTGTCTGTCTCTATCTCTCCCTCTCTCCCTCTGTCTCTCTCCTTGCCTCTCCCTCTCTCTCTCTGTCTCTATCTCTCCCTCCCTCTCCCTCTCTCTCTCTGTCTCTATCTCTCCCTCCCTCCCTCTCCCTCTCTCTGTCTGTCTCCCTCTCCCTCTCTCTGTCTGTCTCTCCCTCCCTCCCTCTCCCTCTCTCTGTTTGTCTCTCTCCCTCCCTCTCCCTCCCTCTATCTCTCCCTGTCTCTCTCATCAGACTGCAGAATAGCAACATCAGCATGCTGACCGACAGAATGAGAAGCTGAGGTCTGGATAACCAGTATGGCTTCATTAGCGCTGACTCTCATCCTGGTTCATCCTGCTCGGTGCTTTGAAGTGGAAACAGCTTCACTAGTTTATTACAACACAGGGGAGAGAAAGGACAGTTACATGAGCACTGCAAACAAATACTGTGTATAGAAATTAAGAACATATTGTAGTGAAAGTTTAATCTGCCCAAACTTTCTCCCACATGTTCCTGCTAAAAATCTATATATGTGTTTATGTATGTAAACATATTGCTCACAATGCAGTACTGTATAATCTACTATATGTTTCACAAATAGAAACTACTGCTGCAATCTGAAGGGGAGGAGCTCTGGTACATAAGGTGGGAGGAGCTGTGGAAGGGGTGGAGCTCTGGTAAATAAGGTGGGAGGGGCTGTAAAAGGGGAGGAGCTCTGGTAAATAAGGTGGGAGGGGCTGTAGAAGGGGAGGAGTTGTGGTAAATGCGGTGGGAGGGGCTGTAGAAGGGGTGGAGTTCTGGTAAATAAGGTGGGAGTAGCTGTAGAAAGGGAGGAGCTGTGGTAAATATGGTGGGAGGGGCTGTAGAAGGGGAGGAGCTCTGGTAAATAAGGTGGGAGAGGCTGTAAAAGGGGAGGAGCTCTGATAAATAAGGTGGGAGGGGCTGTAGAAGGGGAGGAGCTCTGGTAAATAAGGTGGGAGGGGCTGTAGAAAGGGAGGAGCTCTGGTAAATAAGGTGGGAGGGGCTGTAGAAGGGGAGGAGCTCTGGTAAATACGGTGGGAGGGGCTGTAGAAGGGGAGGAGCTCTGGTAAATAAGGTGGGAGGGGCTGTAGAAGGGGAGGAGCTGTGGTAAATAAGGTGGGAGGGGCTGTATAAGGGTAGGAGCTCTAGTAAATAAGGTGGAAGGGGCTGTAGAAGGGGAGGAGCTGTGGTAAATAAGGTGGGAGGGGCTGTAGAAGGGGAGGAGCTCTGGTAAATAGTTGCTGGAGCTGTGTGAGAAGGTAAGACCTGTTTGATAGATTGGGTTATAAATCAGTGGTTAGCTAGATGCTTTTAATTTGGGGGTAATGTGGTTATAAATCAGTGGTTAGCTAGATGCTTTTAATTTGGGGGTAATGGGGTTATAAATCAGTGGTTAGCTAGATGCTTTTAATTTGGGGGTAATGGGGTTATAAATCAGTGGTTAGCTAGATGCTTTTAATTTGGGGGTAATGGGGTTATAAATCAGTGGTTAGCTAGATGCTTTTAATTTGGGGGAGTAATGGGGTTATAAATCAGTGGTTAGCTAGATGCTTTTAATTTGGGGGTAATGGGGTTATAAATCAGTGGTTAGCTAGATGCTTTTAATTTGGGGGGGTAATGTGGTTATAAATCAGTGGTTAGCTAGATGCTTTTAATTTGGGGGAGTAATGGGGTTATAAATCAGTGGTTAGCTAGATGCTTTTAATTTGGGGGGGTAATGGGGTTATAAATCAGTGGTTAGCTAGATGCTTTTAATTTGGGGGGGTAATGGGGTTATAAATCAGTGGTTAGCTAGATGCTTTTAATTTGGGGGGTAATGGGGTTATAAATCAGTGGTTAGCTAGATGCTTTTAATTTGGGGGTAATGTGGTTATAAATCAGTGGTTAGCTAGATGCTTTTAATTTGGGGGTAATGGGGTTATAAATCAGTGGTTAGCTAGATGCTTTTAATTTGGGGGGTAATGGGGTTATAAATCAGTGGTTAGCTAGATGCTTTTAATTTGGGGGGTAATGTGGTTATAAATCAGTGGTTAGCTAGATGCTTTTAATTTGGGGGGGTAATGTGGTTATAAATCAGTGGTTAGCTAGATGCTTTTAATTTGGGGGGGTAATGGGGTTATAAATCAGTGGTTAGCTAGATGCTTTTAATTTGGGGGTAATGTGGTTATAAATCAGTGGTTAGCTAGATGCTTTTAATTTGGGGGTAATGTGGTTATAAATCAGTGGTTAGCTAGATGCTTTTAATTTGGGGGTAATGGGGTTATAAATCAGTGGTTAGCTAGATGCTTTTAATTTGGGGGTAATGGGGTTATAAATCAGTGGTTAGCTAGATGCTTTTAATTTGGGGGGGTAATGGGGTTATAAATCAGTGGTTAGCTAGATGCTTTTAATTTGGGGGTAATGGGGTTATAAATCAGTGGTTAGCTAGATGCTTTTAATTTGGGGGTAATGGGGTTATAAATCAGTGGTTAGCTAGATGCTTTTAATTTGGGGGTAATGTGGTTATAAATCAGTGGTTAGCTAGATGCTTTTAATTTGGGGGTAATGTGGTTATAAATCAGTGGTTAGCTAGATGCTTTTAATTTGGGGGTAATGGGGTTATAAATCAGTGGTTAGCTAGATGCTTTTAATTTGGGGGTAATGGGTTATAAATCAGTGGTTAGCTAGATGCTTTTAATTTGGGGGGTAATGGGGTTATAAATCAGTGGTTAGCTAGATGCTTTTAATTTGGGGGTAATGTGGTTATAAATCAGTGGTTAGCTAGATGCTTTTAATTTGGGGGGAGTAATGGGGTTATAAATCAGTGGTTAGCTAGATGCTTTTAATTTGGGGGTAATGGGGTTATAAATCAGTGGTTAGCTAGATGCTTTTAATTTGGGGGTAATGTGGTTATAAATCAGTGGTTAGCTAGATGCTTTTAATTTGGGGGTAATGTGGTTATAAATCAGTGGTTAGCTAGATGCTTTTAATTTGGGGGTAATGTGGTTATAAATCAGTGGTTAGCTAGATGCTTTTAATTTGGGGGTAATGGGGTTATAAATCAGTGGTTAGCTAGATGCTTTTAATTTGGGGGTAATGGGTTATAAATCAGTGGTTAGCTAGATGCTTTTAATTTGGGTAATGGGGTTATAAATCAGTGGTTAGCTAGATGCTTTTAATTTGGGGGTAATGGGGTTATAAATCAGTGGTTAGCTAGATGCTTTTAATTTGGGGGGTAATGGGGTTATAAATCAGTGGTTAGCTAGATGCTTTTAATTTGGGGGTAATGGGGTTATAAATCAGTGGTTAGCTAGATGCTTTTAATTTGGGGGTAATGGGGTTATAAATCAGTGGTTAGCTAGATGCTTTTAATTTGGGGGTAATGGGGTTATAAATCAGTGGTTAGCTAGATGCTTTTAATTTGGGGGTAATGGGGTTATAAATCAGTGGTTAGCTAGATGCTTTTAATTTGGGGGTAATGGGGTTATAAATCAGTGGTTAGCTAGATGCTTTTAATTTGGGGGTAATGGGGTTATAAATCAGTGGTTAGCTAGATGCTTTTAATTTGGGAGGGTAATGTGGTTATAAATCAGTGGTTAGCTAGATGCTTTTAATTTGGGGGTAATGGGGTTATAAATCAGTGGTTAGCTAGATGCTTTTAATTTGGGGGTAATGGGGTTATAAATCAGTGGTTAGCTAGATGCTTTTAATTTGGGGGTAATGGGGTTATAAATCAGTGGTTAGCTAGATGCTTTTAATTTGGGGGTAATGTGGTTATAAATCAGTGGTTAGCTAGATGCTTTTAATTTGGGGGTAATGGGGTTATAAATCAGTGGTTAGCTAGATGCTTTTAATTTGGTTTTGTTCCCACGAGTGCATCTGTTGTACATGACTAATCACATGACCTGTGAAGTCAGTTATACATGTCAGCAAGGATGGAAATTAATTAGACAATGTGCCAAACTAGCCTGACACATCACTGAATCCTCACCAAAAAAAAATGCCATTTTTAAACACCAGTTATATTGCACTCTGACTGCAATTTGGCCTTTACAAACACCGCGTGCCACAGATTTAGGACCTGAATGTTACCTGGGCTAGTAGAAATCACGGTCTGCTGGCCAGTGCCCAAAATCCTTATGTTCCATCCCTGCATGTCAGTCCCTTTCAGGCGATCCCCCTATCACTGTTGGTTCTCTCAGCTGAGGGTTTTAACTTTTCTCTTGACAATTAGAATCAGAAGTACAGTCATAGCTCATCACAATGCTCTACCTCTTCGGGTAAATAGTACCCTAGACTGTCCTGATCGTCTAGTTGAACATTCCAGATTATTCCTCCATCCATCCTCATAGTAGGATTTTAGATGTGCAGATCCAGTCTATTTTACTGTTACAATAGTCAAGTCTGTGGGTTATGGTATTTTAATATAAACTCAGCAACAACAAAAAAAGTCCTCTCCCTGTCAACTGCGTTCATTTCACATCTTAACATGTGTAAATATTTGTATGAACATAACAAGATTCAACAACTGAGACATAAACTGAACAAGTTCCACAGACATGTGACTAACAGACATGGAATAATGTGTCCCTGAACAAAGGGGGGGGGTCAAAAGTAACAGTCAGTATCTGTTGTGGCCACCAGCTGCATTATGTACTGCAGTGCATCTCCTCCTCATGGACTGCCCCAGATTTTCCAGTTCTTGCTGTGAGATGTTACCCCACTCTACCACCAAGGCACATGCAAGTTCCCGGACATTTCTGGGGGGAATGGCCCTAGCCCTCACCCTCCGATCCAACAGGTCCCAGACGTGCTCAATGGGATTGAGATCCGGGCTCTTCGCTGGCCATGGCAGAACACTGACATTCCTGTCTTGCAGGAAGTCACTCAAAGAACGAGCAGTATGACTGGTGGCATTGTCATGCTGGAGGGTACCACATGACGCACAGCGTTCAGATTGCCTGCAATGAGAACAAGCTTAGTCCGATGATGCTGTGACTCACCGCCCCAGACCATGACGGACACTCCACCTCAAAATCGATCCCGCTGCAGAGTACAGGCCTTGGTGTAACGCTCATTCCTTCGACGATAAACACGAATTCGACCATCACCCCTGGTGAGACAAAATCTTGACTCGTCCAGTGAAGAGCACTTTTTGCCAGTCCTGTCTGGTCCAGCGACGGTGGGTTTGTGCCCATAGGCAACGTTGTTGCTGGTGATGTCTGGTGAAGACCTGCCTTACAACAGGCCTACAAGCCCTCAGTCCAGCGTCTCTCAACCTATTGTGGACAGTTGATGATGGAGGAATTGTGCGTTCCTGGTGCAACTCAGGCAGTTGTTGCCATCCTGTACCTGTCCCGCAGGTGTGATGTTCGGATGTGCCGATCCTGTGCAGGTGTTGTTACACGTGGTCTGCCACTGCGAGAACGATCAGCTGTCTGTCCTGTCTCCCTGTAGCGCTGTCTTAGGCGTCTCACAGTACGGACATTGCAATTTATTGCCCTGACCACATCTGCAGTCCTCATGCCTCCTTGCAGCATGCCTAAGATACGTTCACGCAAATGAGCAGAGACCCTGGGCATCGTTTTCTGTTTTTCAGAGTCAGTAGAAAGGCCTCTTTAGTGTCCTAAGTTTTCATAACTGTGACCTTAATTGCCTACCGTCAGTAAGCTGTTAGTCTCTTAATGTGTCACGACTTCCGCCGAAGTCGGTGTCTCTCCTTGTTCGGGTGGTGTTCGGCGGTCGACGTCACCGGTCTTCTAGCCGTCACCGATCCACTTTTCATTTTCCATTTGTTTTGTCTTGTTTCCCCACACACCTGGTTGTCATTCCCTCATTACTTGTCATGTATTTAACCCCCTGGTTTCCCCCATGTCTGTGTGTGTAATTGTTTATTGTCAGTGGCACGTTTCCGTCTGGTTTGCGCCAGACTGGTATTTTGTACTTTGTGCTGCCGCACTTTTTCCAGTAGGCATTTGTTTTTGTAACGCATTTTGCGTTCAGTGTTTATACTGTGCCACAGTAAAGTGCTTTCGTTCACTATCTCTGCTCTCCTGCGCCTGACTCTCACGCACCAGCTACACACACATATCATATCATACATCATACACATGACATATCGACCGTTCCACAGGTGCATGTTCATTAATCGTTTATGGTTCATTGAACAAGCATGGGAAACAGTGTTTACACCCTTTACAATGAAGCTGTGAAGTTATTTGGATTTTTACGACATATCTTTGAAAGACCTGAAAAAGGGACGTTTCTTTTTTTGCTGAGTTTAGATGTTACCATTTTAGCAATCAACCTAGCTAGCTTTCAGACGGGAGGAACGGAAACCCAGTGATAACACTCAGATCTGCAGCACCCATTTTCTGGAGGGAGAGAGAACTGGCCCTGTATTGACCAGAAAAAGTAACTCATCCACTATGACAGAAGAGGAGGTTCCAGACTCATCCACCATGACAGAAGAGGAAGATCCACACTCATCCACATGGCAGAAGAGGAAGATCCAGACTCATCCACTATGACAGAAGAGGAGGTTCCAGACTCATCCACCATGACAGAAGAGGAAGATCCAGACTCATCCACCATGACAGAAAAGGAGGTTCCAGACTCATCCACCATGACAGAAGGATGATCCAGACTCATCCACCATTACAGAAGAGGAAGAGCCAGACTCATCCACCATGACAGAAGGATGATCCAGACTCATCCATCATGACAGAAGAGGAGGATCCAGAATCATCCACCATGACAGAAGAGGAGGATCCAGACTCATCCACCATGACAGAAGAGGAGGATCCACACTCATCCACCATGACAGAAGGAGGATCCAGACTCATCCACCATGACAGAAAAGGAAGATCCAGACTCATCCACTATGACAGAAGAGGAAGATCCAGACTCATCCACCATGACAGAAGAGGAGGATCCAGACTCATCCACCATGACAGAAGAGGAAGATCCAGACTCATCCACCATGACAGAATAGGAGGATCCAGACTCATCCACCATGACAGAAAAGGAAGATCCAGACTCATCCACCATGACAGAAGAGGAAGATCCAGACTCATCCACCATGACAGAAGAGGGAGATCCAGACTCATCCACTATGACAGAAGAGGAGGATCCAGACTCATCCACTATGACAGAAGAGGAGGATCCAGACTCATCCACCATGACAGAAGAGGAAGATCCAGACTCATCCACTATGACAGAAGAGGAGGATCTAGACTCATCCACTATGACAGAAGAGGAGGATCCAGACTCATCCACTATGACAGAAGAGGAGGATCCAGACTCATCCACTATGACAGAAGAGGAGGATCCAGACTCATCCACTATGACAGAAGAGGAGGATCCAGACTCATCCACCACTTGTCACATTGTCCAACGTGGGTTTGTGTTGTGATAAACAAGGCACTTTCAGCTTTGAAAAACCAATCAAAGAGAAAGGACTGATATCAGACTAACGCCATAGAGACAGGACTGATATCAGACTAACACCATAGAGACAGGACTGATATCAGACTCATCCACTAGACAGAAGAGGACTGATATCAGACTAACATCCACTATGACAGAAGACTGGAGGATCCAGACTAACACCATAGAGACAGGACTGATATCAGACTAACACCATAGAGACAGGACTGATATCAGACTAACACCATAGAGACAGGACTGATATCAGACTAACACCATAGAGACAGGACTGATATCAGACTAACACCATAGAGACAGGACTGATATCAGACTAACGCCATAGAGACAGGACTGATATCAGACTAACACCATAGAGACAGGACTGATATCAGACTAACGCCATAGAGACAGGACTGATATCAGACTAACACCATAGAGACAGGACTGATATCAGACTAACACCATAGAGACAGGACTGATATCAGACTAACACCATAGAGACAGGACTGATATCAGACTAACACCATAGAGACAGGACTGATATCAGACTAACGCCATAGAGACAGGACTGATATCAGACTAACGCCATAGAGACAGGACTGATATCAGACTAACACCATAGAGACAGGACTGATATCAGACTAACACCATAGAGACAGGACTGATATCAGACTAACACCATAGAGACAGGACTGATATCAGACTAACACCATAGAGACAGGACTGATATCAGACTAACACCATAGAGACAGGACTGATATCAGACTAACACCATAGAGACAGGACTGATATCAGACTAACACCATAGAGACAGGACTGATATCAGACTAACAATTACAGAGACAGGACTGATATCAGACTAACACCATAGAGACAGGACTGATATCAGACTAACGCCATAGAGACAGGACTGATATCAGACTAACACCATAGAGACAGGACTGATATCAGACTAACGCCATAGAGACAGGACTGATATCAGACTAACACCATAGAGACAGGACTGATATCAGACTAACACCATAGAAACAGGACTGATATCAGACTAACGCCATAGAGACAGGACTGATATCAGACTAACACCATAGAGACAGGACTGATATCAGACTAACACCATAGAGACAGGACTGATATCAGACTAACACCATAGAGACAGGACTGATATCAGACTAACACCATAGAGACAGGACTGATATCAGACTAACACCATAGAGACAGGACTGATATCAGACTAACACCATAGAGACAGGACTGATATCAGACTAACACCATAGAGACAGGACTGATATCAGACTAACACCATAGAGACAGGACTGATATCAGACTAACGCCATAGAGACAGGACTGATATCAGACTAACGCCATAGAGACAGGACTGATATCAGACTAACGCCATAGAGACAGGACTGATATCAGACTAACGCCATAGAGACAGGACTGATATCAGACTAACGCCATAGAGACAGGACTGATATCAGACTAACACCATAGAGACAGGACTGATATCAGACTAACACCATAGAGACAGGACTGATTTCAGACTAACACCATAGAGACAGGACTGATATCAGACTAACACCATAGAGACAGGACTGATATCAGACTAACGCCATATAGAGACAGGACTGATATCAGACTAACGCCATAGAGACAGGACTGATATCAGACTAACGCCATAGAGACAGGACTGATATCAGACTAACGCCATAGAGACAGGACTGATATCAGACTAACGCCATAGAGACAGGACTGATATCAGACTAACGCCATAGAGACAGGACTGATATCAGACTAACGCCATAGAGACAGGACTGATATCAGACTAACGCCATAGAGACAGGACTGATATCAGACTAACGCCATAGAGACAGGACTGATATCAGACTACGCATATAGAGACAGGACTGATATCAGACTAACGCCATAGAGACAGGACTGATATCAGACTAACGCCATAGAGACAGGACTGATATCAGACTAACGCCATAGAGACAGGACTGATATCAGACTAACACCATAGAGACAGGACTGATATCAGACTAACACCATAGAGACAGGACTGATATAAGGGCATGTTAGTGTCACAATAGGACTAATAGTTTAAAACCAGATATAACAGAATATCCAACCATTGACAGTGAATTGTCATGGTTAATTCACCTGGATGGGTTTGAGGTCTGATTCCCTTCACGTATATGCTGATATTTAGCGATTCACAGAGCTACAAGCTTTAGCTGTGCTTCTCAGAGAGCAAGGAGCTGACCTCACACAATCCATGGTTATTATATACAAAGTGGAAATTAATTCATAACTCAAATCAATTTTCACCTGCGCCTTCAGACTTTTCTGGGTTCCGTTGGTCTTCCATCAAGACATCCTGAGGTAAACGGTAAACCCATTTATCCAGCTCAAAGAGACCAGAATCCAGACCGGTTTAGGAGATGAGGAACAGAAAGAGAGAGACGTGTCAAACTGCTTAGCATTTTAACATGATCCCACAACAATGGAGCCACATATTATAATAAATAGATTCAAGCCTAATGGCTATATTCACAGCTGGTCTAAATAGATTCAGGAGGCTTGATGGGCTCCATCAGTATTCACAGCTGGTCTAAATAGATTCAGGAGGCTTGATGGGGTCCATCAGTATTCACAGCTGGTCTAAATAGATTCAAGAGGCTTGATGGGCTCCATCAGTATTCACAGCTGGTCTAAATAGATTCAGGAGGCTTGATGGGCTCCATCAGTATTCACAGCTGGTATAAATAGATTCAGGAGGCTTGATGGGCTCCATCAGTATTCACAGCTGGTCTAAATAGATTCAGGAGGCTTGATGGGCTCCATCAGTATTCACAGCTGGTCTAAATAGATTCAGGAGGCTTGATGGGCTCCATCAGTATTCACAGCTGGTCTAAATAGATTCAGGAGGCTTGATGGGCTCCATCAGTATTCACAGCTGGTCTAAATAGATTCAGGAGGCTTGATGGGCTCCATCAGTATTCACAGCTGGTCTAAATAGATTCAGGAGGCTTGATGGGCTCCATCAATTTACAGAGCAGTACATGTTGAATTTACGTGTTAGAAATACATGAGAAATACATCTTAGACAAACAGTACATGTTAGATTTACATGTTAGACATACATGTAAGATATACATGTTAGGTATACAGTACATGTCAGATATACATGTTAGATATACATGAGATATACATGTTAGGTATACAGTACATGTTAGATATACATTAGATATACATGTTAGATATACATTAGATATGCATGTTAGATATGCATGTTTGATATACTGTACATGTTAGATATACATTAGATATGCATGTTACATATACATTACATGTTAGATATACATGTTAGATATACATGTTAGATATACAGTACATGTTAGATATACATGTCAGATATACAGTACATGTTAGATATACATGTTAGATATACATGTTAGCTATACAGTACATGTTAGATATACAGTACATGTTAGATATACATGTTAGATATACAGTACATGTTAGATATACATGTTAGATATACAGTACATGTTAGATATACATGTTAGATATACAGCACATGTTAGATATACATGTTAGATATACATGTTAGATATACATTAGATATTCATGTTAGATATACAGTACATGTTAGATATACATGTTAGATATACATGTTAGATATTCATTAGATATTCATGTTAGATATACAGTACATGTTAGATATACATGTTCGATATACAGTACATGTTAGATATACATGTTAGATATACAGTACATGTTAGATATACATGTTAGATATACATGTTAGATATACATGTTAGATATACATTAGATATTTATGTTAGATATACATGTTAGATATACATGTTAGATATACAGTACATGTTAGATATACATGTTCGATATACAGTACATGTTAGATATACATGTTAGATATACATGTTAGATATACAGTACATGTTAGATATATGTTAGATATACAATACATGTTAGATATACATGTTAGATATACATGTTAGATATACATGTTAGATATACAGTACATGTTAGATATATGTTAGATATACAATACATGTTAAATATACAGTACATGTTAGATATACATGTTAGATATACAGTACATGTTAGATATACAAATCAAATCACATTTTATTTGTCACATACACATGGTTAGCAGATGTTAATGCGAGTGTAGCGAAATGCTTGTGCTTCTAGTTCCGACCATGCAGTAGTATCTCACAAGTAATCTAACAAATATATACATGTTAGATATACATTAGATATTTATGTTAGATATACATGTTAGATATACATGTTAGATATACAGTACATGTTAGATATACATGTTCGATATACAGTACATGTTAGATATACATGTTAGATATACATGTTAGATATACAGTACATGTTAGATATATGTTAGATATACAATACATGTTAGATATACATGTTAGATATACATGTTAGATATACATGTTAGATATACAGTACATGTTAGATATATGTTAGATATACAATACATGTTAAATATACAGTACATGTTAGATATACATGTTAGATATACATGTTAGATATACAGTACATGTTAGATATACAAATCAAATCACATTTTATTTGTCACATACACATGGTTAGCAGATGTTAATGCGAGTGTAGCGAAATGCTTGTGCTTCTAGTTCCGACCATGCAGTAGTATCTCACAAGTAATCTAACAAATTCACAACAACTACCTTATACACACAAGAGTAAAGGAATGAAAACGAGTATGTACATGTAAATATATGGATGAGCGATGGCTGACCGGCATAGGCAAGATGCAGTAGATGGTATGGAGTACAGTATATACACATATATATATATATATATATATATATATATATATATATATATATGAGATGAGTAATGTAGGATATGTAAACATTATATAAATGGCATTGTTTAAAGTGGCTAGTGATACATTATTTCATCCAATTATAATTAATAAAGTGGCTAGAGATTTGGGTCGATGGCCGAACGGCATAGGCAAGACTCAGTAGATGGTTTAGAGTACAGTGTATACATTTGATATGAGTATGTATGTAGATATACATGTTAGATATACAGTACATGTTAGATATACATGTTAGATATACATGTTAGATATACAGTACATGTTAGATATGCATGTTAGATATGCATGTTAGATATACAGTACATGTTATATATACATGTTAGATATACAGTACATGTTAGATATACATGTTAGATATACAGTACATGTTAGATATACATGTTAGATATGCATGTTAGATATACAGTACATGTTAGATATACATGTTAGATATACATGTTAGATATACAGTACATGTTAGATATGCATGTTAGATATGCATGTTAGATATACAGTACATGTTAGATATACATGTTAGATATACAGTACATGTTAGATATACATGTTAGATATACATGTTAGATATGCATGTTAGATATACAGTACATGTTAGATATACATGTTAGATATACATGTTAGATATACAGTACATGTTAGATATGCATGTTAGATATGCATGTTATATAAACAGTACATGTTAGATATAAATGTTAGATATACAGTACATGTTAGATATACATGTTAGATATACAGTACATGTTAGATATACATGTTAGATATACAGTACATGTTAGATATACATGTCAGATATACAGTACATGTTAGATATACATGTTAGATATACATGTTAGATATACATGTTAGATATACAGTACATGTTAGATATACATGTTAGATATACATGTTAGATATACAGTACATGTTAGATATACATGTTAGATAAACAGTACATGTTAGATATACATGTCAGATATACAGTACATGTTAGATATACATGTTAGATATACAGTACATGTTAGATATGCATGTTAGATATACATGTTAGATATACATGTTAGATATACAGTACATGTTAGATATACATGTTAGATATACAGTACATGTTAGATATACATGTTAGATAAACAGTACATGTTAGATATACATGTTAGACATACAGTACATGTTAGATATGCCTGTTAGATATACAGTACATGTTAGATATGCATGTTTCTATTTTGTTTAATATTTTAAGGTTGTGTTGAAGGTCCTGTAATGTCATTATTGCCTTTAGTCCAGCAGTCTTCCGGGTGTTGACAGACAGCCGTTTCCATTCTCTCTCTCTCGCTCTCTGGCCTAGTTCTGACTGGTCCTCTATTCCAACCTGGACTCAGGGGTAGACGTAACACAGTGAAAGTAAATCCGAGGCACCCTAGTATGATTTATTACATTTTGTATGGTATGTATTAATTTGTCCATTCACTTTGTATAATGTTACGAATTCGCAAAACATATATGTTTAGGATTCCAATTAGCTGGCTAATGCTAAAGTTAGCTAGGTGGCTAACATTAGCCAGGCTTGAGGTTAGGGTAGGGGTAGGGTTAGGGTAGGGGTAGGGTAGGGTTGGGGTTGGGGTTGGGGTTGGGGTTGGGGTAGGGTTAGGGTTAGGGTTAGGGTTAGGTAGGGTTAGGGTAGTGGTAGGGGTAGGGTTAGGGTTAGGGTTAGGGTTAGGTGTAAGGGTAGGGGTTGGGGTAGAGTTAGGGTTAGGGTTAGGTTAGGTTAGGTAGGGTTAGGGTTAGGGTAGGGTAGGGTTGGGGAGTAGGATTAGTAGGGTTAGGGTAGGGGTTAGGGTAGGGTAGGGTTAGGGCTTAAAATTAAAATTGGTATTAAAATTAGTAGGCAGGGTTAGGGTTAAAATTAAAATTATAGAATATTAAAATTAAAATAGGGTTAAAATTAAAAATTAAAATTAGGCCAGGGAGTAGGTAAATTAAAATTAGGTAGGGCAGGGTAGTAAAAATAAAAAGGTAAAATAGGGTAAAATAGTAGTAGTAAAGTAGGGTAGGAAATTAGGTTAGGGTTAGGTTAGGGAGTAAAATTAGGGTTAGGGTTAGGGTTAGGGTTATGGTTATGGTTATGGTTGGGGTAGGGGTAGGGGTTAGGGGTTAGGGGTTAGGGTAGGGGTAGGGGTAGGGGTAGGGTTAGGGGTTGGGGTTAGGGTTAGGGGTAGGGGTAAGTTTAGGGTAGTGGTAGGGGTAGGGTAGGGTTAGGGTAGCCACCATACTTTCATTTTTGTCTTAAGTAACCTTTTGTCTTATGTAACCGGTGACCCCACCAAAAGTAACATAGAGTAACTTGAGTGTCCCGTATTTATATTTACTATGTTACGTCTAGTCTATGAGACCAGGTTGGCTATTCTGGGCTTCCCTTTAGAATGTATTAAACAGCAGAGAACAATGTCGCTGTGAGAGCTGCCTGGTATTAGCACTCAGATCAGCTTCTGGCTTTAGGGAATCCACTCACAGATGAGATGAGTTCCAGGTGCTTAGTTCTAACAGGAAAAACAGCTGTGTCATTGTAACGTGTCCTTGGAGAGGTTTGGAAAGTAAAGAGAGAGAAAATAACATCAGCAGATCCACATCCATCCTGTTGATCTAGAAAACTCCTTAGAAACGGAATCGGCTAAATGCATAGGCCTACTCTCTACTGTAATGTACAGGCCTACTCTCTACTGTAATATACAGGCCTACTCTCTACTGTAATGTACAGGCCTACTCTCTACTGTAATGTACAGGCCTATTCTCTACTGTAATGCATAGGCCTACTCTCTACTGTAATGTACAGGCCTACTCTCTACTGTAATATACAGGCCTACTCTCTACTGTAATGCATAGGCACTCTCTACTGTAATGCATAGGCCTACTCTCTACTGTAATGTACAGGCCTATTCTCTACTGTAATGCATAGGCCTACTCTCTACTGTAATGTACAGGCCTACTCTCTACTGTAATGTACAGGCCTACTCTCTACTGTAATGCATAGGCCTACTCTCTACTGTAATGTACAGGCCTACTCTCTACTGTAATGTACAGGCCTACTCTCTACTGTAATGTACAGGCCTATTCTCTACTGTAATGCATAGGCCTACTCTCTACTGTAATGTACAGGCCTACTCTCTACTGTAATGCATAGCCTACTCTCTACTGTAATGTACAGGCCTACTCTCTACTGTAATGCATAGGCCTACTCTCTACTGTAATGTACAGGCCTACTCTCTACTGTAATGCATAGGCCTACTCTCTACTGTAATGTACAGGCCTACTCTCTACTGTAATGTACAGGCCTACTCTCTACTGTAATGCATAGGCCTTCTCTCTACTGTGATGTACAGGCCTTCTCTCTACTGTAATATACAGGCCTATTCTCTACTGTAATGCATAGGCCTACTCTCTACTGTAATGTACAGGCCTACTCTCTACTGTAATGCATAGGCCTTCTCTCTACTGTGATGTACAGGCCTTCTCTCTACTGTAATATACAGGCCTATTCTCTACTGTAATGCATAGGCCTACTCTCTACTGTAATGTACAGGCCTACTCTCTACTGTAATGTACAGGCCTACTCTCTACTGTAATGTACAGGCCTACTCTCTACTGTAATGCATAGGCCTACTCTCTACTGTAATGTACAGGCCTACTCTCTACTGTAATGTACAGGCCTACTCTCTACTGTAATGTACAGGCCTATTCTCTACTGTAATGCATAGGCCTACTCTCTACTGTAATGTACAGGCCTACTCTCTACTGTAATGCATAGCCTACTCTCTACTGTAATGTACAGGCCAACTCTCTACTGTAATGTACAGGCCTACTCTCTACTGTAATGTACAGGCCTATTCTCTACTGTAATGCATAGGCCTACTCTCTACTGTAATGTACAGGCCTAACTCTCTACTGTAATGCATACAGGCCTACTCTCTACTGTAATGTACAGGCCTACTCTCTACTGTAATGTACAGGCCTACTCTCTACTGTAATGTACAGGCCTACTCTCTACTGTAATGCATAGCCTACTCTCTACTGTAATGTACAGGCCTACTCTCTAATGTAATGTACAGGCCTACTCTCTACTGTAATGTACAGGCCTACTCTCTACTGTAATGCATAGGCCTTCTCTCTACTGTAATGTACAGGCCTTCTCTCTACTGTAATATATAGGCCTACTCTCTACTGTAATGCATAGGCCTACTCTCTACTGTAATGCACAGGCCTACTCTCTACTGTAATGTACAGGCCTATTCTCTACTGTAATGTACAGGCCTACTCTCTACTGTAATGCATAGCCTACTCTCTACTGTAATGTACAGGCCTACTCTCTACTGTAATGCATAGGCCTTTTCTCTACTGTAATGTACAGGCCTTCTCTCTACTGTAATATATAGGCCTACTCTCTACTGTAATGCATAGGCCTACTCTCTACTGTAATGTACAGGCCTATTCTCTACTGTAATGTACAGGCCTACTCTCTACTGTAATATACAGGCCTATTCTCTACTGTAATGCATAGCCCTACTCTCTACTGTAATGTACAGGCCTACTCTCTACTGTAATGCATAGCCTACTCTCTACTGTAATGCATAGGCCTACTCTCTACTGTAATGTACAGGCCTACTCTCTACTGTAATGCATAGGCCTACTCTCTACTGTAATGCATAGGTCTACTCTCTACTGTAATGTACAGGCCTACTCTCTATTGTAATGCATAGGCCTATTCTCTACTGTAATGTACAGGCCTATTCTCTACTGTAATATACAGGCCTATTCTCTACTGTAATGCATAGGCCTACTCTCTACTGTAATGTACAGGCCTACTCTCTACTGTAATGTACAGACCTACTCTCTACTGTAATGTACAGGCCTACTCTCTACTGTAATGTACAGGCCTATTCTCTACTGTAATGTACAGGCCTATTCTCTACTGTAATGCATAGGTCTACTCTCTACTGTAATGTACAGGCCTATTCTCTACTGTAATATACAGGCCTATTCTCTACTGTAATGCATAGGCCTACTCTCTACTGTAATGAACAGGCCTACTCTCTACTGTAATGCATAGCCTACTCTCTACTGTAATGCATAGCCTACTCTCTACTGTAATGCATAGGCCTTCTCTCTACTGTAATGTACAGGCCTTCTCTCTACTGTAATATACAGGCCTATTCTCTACTGTAATGCATAGCCATTATCTCTACTGTAATGTACAGGCCTACTCTCTACTGTAATGCATAGCCTACTCTCTACTGTAATGCATAGCCTACTCTCTACTGTAATGTACAGGCCTACTCTCTACTGTAATGCATAGGCCTACTCTCTACTGTAATGCATAGGCCTACTCTCTACTGTAATGTACAGGCCTACTCTCTACTGTAATGCATAGGCCTATTCTCTACTGTAATGCATAGGTCTACTCTCTACTGTAATGTACAGGCCTATTCTCTACTGTAATGCATAGGCCTACTCTCTACTGTAATGCATAGGCCTACTCTCTACTGTAATGTACAGGCCTACTCTCTACTGTAATGCATAGGCCTATTCTCTACTGTAATGCATAGGTCTACTCTCTACTGTAATGTACAGGCCTATTCTCTACTGTAATATACAGGCCTATTCTCTACTGTAATGCATAGGCCTATTCTCTACTGTAATGTACAGGCCTACTCTCTACTGTAATGTACAGACCTACTCTCTACTGTAATGTACAGGCCTACTCTCTACTGTAATGCATAGGTCTACTCTCTACTGTAATGTACAGTTCTACTCTCTACTGTAATGCATAGGCCTACTCTCTACTGTAATGCACAGGCCTACTCTCTACTGTAATGTACAGGCCTACTCTCTACTGTAATATACAGGCCTATTCTCTACTGTAATGCATAGGCCTACTCTCTACTGTAATGTACAGGCCTACTCTCTACTGTAATGCATAGGTCTACTCTCTACTGTAATGTACAGGCCTACTCTCTACTGTAATGCATAGGTCTACTCTCTACTGTAATGTACAGGCCTACTCTCTACTGTAATGCGTAGCCTACTCTCTACTGTAATGTACAGGCCTACTCTCTACTGTAATGCATAGGCCTTCTCTCTACTGTAATGTACAGGCCTTCTCTCTACTGTAATATATAGGCCTACTCTCTACTGTAATGCATAGGCCTACTCTCTACTGTAATGCACAGGCCTACTCTCTACTGTAATGTACAGGCCTATTCTCTACTGTAATGCATAGGCCTACTCTCTACTGTAATGTACAGGCCTACTCTCTACTGTAATGCATAGCCTACTCTCTACTGTAATGTACAGGCCTACTCTCTACTGCAATGCATAGGCCTTCTCTCTAATGTAATGTACAGGCCTTCTCTCTACTGTAATATACAGGCCTATTCTCTACTGTAATGCATAGGTCTATTCTCTACTGTAATGTACAGGCCTACTCTCTACTGTAATGCATAGCCTACTCTCTACTGTAATGTACAGGCCTACTCTCTACTGCAATGCATAGGCCTTCTCTCTACTGTAATGTACAGGCCTTCTCTCTACTGTAATATATAGGTCTACTCTCTACTGTAATGCATAGGCCTACTCTCTACTGTAATGTACAGGCCTATTCTCTACTGTAATGTACAGGCCTACTCTCTACTGTAATATACAGGCCTATTCTCTACTGTAATGCATAGCCCTACTCTCTACTGTAATGTACAGGCCTACTCTCTACTGTAATGCATAGCCTACTCTCTACTGTAATGCATAGCCTACTCTCTACTGTAATGTACAGGCCTACTCTCTACTGTAATGCATAGGCCTACTCTCTACTGTAATGTACAGGCCTACTCTCTACTGTAATGTACAGGCCTACTCTCTACTGTAATGCATAGCCTACTCTCTACTGTAATGTACAGGCCTACTCTCTACTGTAATGTACAGGCCTACTCTCTACTGTAATGCATAGGCCTTCTCTCTACTGTAATGTACAGGCCTTCTCTCTACTGTAATATATAGGCCTACTCTCTACTGTAATGCATAGGCCTACTCTCTACTGTAATGCACAGGCCTACTCTCTACTGTAATGTACAGGCCTATTCTCTACTGTAATGCATAGGCCTACTCTCTACTGTAATGTACAGGCCTACTCTCTACTGTAATGCATAGCCTACTCTCTACTGTAATGTACAGGCCTACTCTCTACTGCAATGCATAGGCCTTCTCTCTACTGTAATGTACAGGCCTTCTCTCTACTGTAATATACAGGCCTATTCTCTACTATAATGCATAGGTCTATTCTCTACTGTAATGTACAGGCCTACTCTCTACTGTAATGCATAGCCTACTCTCTACTGTAATGTACAGGCCTACTCTCTACTGTAATGCATAGGCCTTTTCTCTACTGTAATGTACAGGCCTTCTCTCTACTGTAATATATAGGCCTACTCTCTACTGTAATGCATAGGCCTACTCTCTACTGTAATGTACAGGCCTATTCTCTACTGTAATGTACAGGCCTACTCTCTACTGTAATATACAGGCCTATTCTCTACTGTAATGCATAGCCCTACTCTCTACTGTAATGTACAGGCCTACTCTCTACTGTAATGCATAGCCTACTCTCTACTGTAATGTACAGGCCTACTCTCTACTGTAATGCATAGGCCTACTCTCTACTGTAATGCATAGCCTACTCTCTACTGTAATGTACAGGCCTACTCTCTATTGTAATGCATAGGCCTATTCTCTACTGTAATGTACAGGCCTATTCTCTACTGTAATATACAGGCCTATTCTCTACTGTAATGCATAGGCCTACTCTCTACTGTAATGTACAGGCCTACTCTCTACTGTAATGTACAGACCTACTCTCTACTGTAATGTACAGGCCTACTCTCTACTGTAATGTACAGGCCTATTCTCTACTGTAATGTACAGGCCTATTCTCTACTGTAATGCATAGGTCTACTCTCTACTGTAATGTACAGGCCTATTCTCTACTGTAATATACAGGCCTATTCTCTACTGTAATGCATAGGCCTACTCTCTACTGTAATGAACAGGCCTACTCTCTACTGTAATGCATAGCCTACTCTCTACTGTAATGCATAGCCTACTCTCTACTGTAATGCATAGGCCTTCTCTCTACTGTAATGTACAGGCCTTCTCTCTACTGTAATATACAGGCCTATTCTCTACTGTAATGCATAGCCATTATCTCTACTGTAATGTACAGGCCTACTCTCTACTGTAATGCATAGCCTACTCTCTACTGTAATGCATAGCCTACTCTCTACTGTAATGTACAGGCCTACTCTCTACTGTAATGCATAGAGCCTACTCTCTACTGTAATGCATAGGCCTACTCTCTACTGTAATGTACAGGCCTACTCTCTACTGTAATGCATAGGCCTATTCTCTACTGTAATGCATAGGTCTACTCTCTACTGTAATGTACAGGCCTATTCTCTACTGTAATATACAGGCCTATTCTCTACTGTAATGCATAGGCCTATTCTCTACTGTAATGTACAGGCCTACTCTCTACTGTAATGTACAGACCTACTCTCTACTGTAATGTACAGGCCTACTCTCTACTGTAATGCATAGGTCTACTCTCTACTGTAATGTACAGTTCTACTCTCTACTGTAATGCATAGGCCTACTCTCTACTGTAATGCACAGGCCTACTCTCTACTGTAATGTACAGGCCTACTCTCTACTGTAATATACAGGCCTATTCTCTACTGTAATGCATAGGCCTACTCTCTACTGTAATGTACAGGCCTACTCTCTACTGTAATGCATAGGTCTACTCTCTACTGTAATGTACAGGCCTACTCTCTACTGTAATGCATAGGTCTACTCTCTACTGTAATGTACAGGCCTACTCTCTACTGTAATGTAGGCCTACTCTCTACTGTAATGTACAGGCCTACTCTCTACTGTAATGCATGGGCCTTCTCTCTACTGTAATGTACAGGCCTTCTCTCTACTGTAATATATAGGCCTACTCTCTACTGTAATGCATAGGCCTACTCTCTACTGTAATGCACAGGCCTACTCTCTACTGTAATGTACAGGCCTATTCTCTACTGTAATGCATAGGCCTACTCTCTACTGTAATGTACAGGCCTACTCTCTACTGTAATGCATAGCCTACTCTCTACTGTAATGTACAGGCCTACTCTCTACTGCAATGCATAGGCCTTCTCTCTAATGTAATGTACAGGCCTTCTCTCTACTGTAATATACAGGCCTATTCTCTACTGTAATGCATAGGTCTATTCTCTACTGTAATGTACAGGCCTACTCTCTACTGTAATGCATAGCCTACTCTCTACTGTAATGTACAGGCCTACTCTCTACTGCAATGCATAGGCCTTCTCTCTACTGTAATGTACAGGCCTTCTCTCTACTGTAATATATAGGTCTACTCTCTACTGTAATGCATAGGCCTACTCTCTACTATCTCTACTGTAATGTACAGGCCTATTCTCTACTGTAATGTACAGGCCTACTCTCTACTGTAATATACAGGCCTATTCTCTACTGTAATGCATAGCCCTACTCTCTACTGTAATGTACAGGCCTACTCTCTACTGTAATGCATAGCCTACTCTCTACTGTAATGCATAGGCCTACTCTCTACTGTAATGCATAGGCCTACTCTCTACTGTAATGTACAGGCCTACTCTCTACTGTAATGCATAGGTCTACTCTCTACTGTAATGTACAGGCCTACTCTCTACTGTAATGCATAGGTCTACTCTCTACTGTAATGTACAGGCCTACTCTCTACTGTAATGACAGGCCTACTCTCTACTGTAATATACAGGCCTATTCTCTCTACTGTAATGCAGGCCTACTCTCTACTGTAATGTACAGGCCTACTCTCTACTGTAATGCATAGGCCTACTCTCTACTGTAATGCATAGCCTACTCTCTACTGTAATGTACAGGCCTACTCTCTACTGTAATGCATACAGGCCTACTCTCTACTGTAATGCATAGCCTACTCTCTACTGTAATGTACAGGCCTACTCTCTACTGTAATGCATAGGCCTACTCTCTACTGTAATGCATAGAGCCTACTCTCTACTGTAATGTACAGGCCTATTCTCAACTGTAATATACAGGCCTATTCTCTACTGTAATGCATAGGCCTACTCTCTACTGTAATGTACAGGCCTACTCTCTACTGTAATGTACAGGCCTACTCTCTACTGTAATGCATAGGCCTACTCTCTACTGTAATGCATAGGCCTACTCTCTACTGTAATGTACAGGCCTACTCTCTACTGTAATGCATAGGCCTACTCTCTACTGTAATGCACAGGCCTACTCTCTACTGTAATGTACAGGCCTACTCTCTACTGTAATATACAGGCCTATTCTCTACTGTAATGCATAGGCCTACTCTCTACTGTAATGTACAGGCCTACTCTCTACTGTAATGCATACAGGTCTACTCTCTACTGTAATGTACAGGCCTACTCTCTACTGTAATGCATAGGCCTACTCTCTACTGTAATGTACAGGCCTACTCTCTACTGTAATGCATAGGCCTACTCTCTACTGTAATGCACAGGCCTACTCTCTACTGTAATGCATAGGCCTACTCTCTACTGTAATGTACAGGCCTACTCTCTACTGTAATATATAGGCCTACTCTCTACTGTAATGTACAGGCCTACTCTCTACTGTAATGCATAGGCCTACTCTCTACTGTAATGTACAGGCCTACTCTCTACTGTAATGTACAGGCCTACTCTCTACTGTAATGTACAGGCCTACTCTCTACTGTAATGCATAGGCCTACTCTCTACTGTAATGTACAGGCCTACTCTCTACTGTAATGCATAGGCCTACTCTCTACTGTAATGTACAGGCCTTCTCTACTGTAATGTACAGGCCTACTCTCTACTGTAATGCATAGGTCTACTCTCTACTGTAATGTACAGGCCTACTCTCTACTGTAATGCACAGGCCTACTCTCTACTGTAATGTACAGGCCTACTCTCTCTACTGTAATGTACAGGCCTTCTCTCTACTGTAATGTACAGGCCTACTCTCTACTGTAATGTACAGGCCTACTCTCTACTGTAATGTACAGGCCTACTCTCTACTGTAATGTACAGGCCTACTCTCTACTGTAATGCATACAGGCCTACTCTCTACTGTAATGTACAGGCCTACTCTCTACTGTAATGCATAGGCCTACTCTCTACTGTAATGTACAGGCCTACTCTCTACTGTAATGCATAGGCCTACTCTCTACTGTAATGTACAGGCCTACTCTCTACTGTAATGCATAGGCCTACTCTCTACTGTAATGCATAGGCCTACTCTCTACTGTAATGTACAGGCCTACTCTCTACTGTAATGTACAGGCCTACTCTCTACTGTAATGCATAGGCTCATTCTCTACTGTAATGTACAGGCCTACTCTCTACTGTAATGTACAGACCTATTCTCTACTGTAATGCATAGGCCTACTCTCTACTGTAATGCATAGGCCTACTCTCTACTGTAATGTACAGGCCTACTCTCTACTGTAATGTACAGGCCTACTCTCTACTGTAATGTACAGGCCTAC
Source organism: Brachymystax lenok tsinlingensis (assembly GCA_030435695.1). Classification (NCBI taxonomy): domain Eukaryota; kingdom Metazoa; phylum Chordata; class Actinopteri; order Salmoniformes; family Salmonidae; genus Brachymystax; species Brachymystax lenok. The sequence continues at coordinate 1,484,373 of CM059785.1, forward strand.
TCTCTACTGTAATGTACAGACCTATTCTCTACTGTAATGTACAGGCCTACTCTCTACTGTAATGCATAGGTCCTACTCTCTACTGTAATGTACAGGCCTATTCTCTACTGTAATATACAGGCCTATTCTCTACTGTAATGTACAGGCCTATTCTCTACTGTAATGCATAGGCCTACTCTCTACTGTAATGTACAGGCCTACTCTCTACTGTAATGCATAGCCTACTCTCTACTGTAATGCATAGCCTACTCTCTACTGTAATGTACAGGCCTACTCTCTACTGTAATGCATAGCCTACTCTCTACTGTAATGCATAGCCTACTCTCTACTGTAATGCATAGGCCTTCTCTCTACTGTAATGTACAGGCCTTCTCTCTACTGTAATATATAGGCCTACTCTCTACTGTAATGCATAGGCCTACTCTCTACTGTAATGTACAGGCCTATTCTCTACTGTAATGCATAGGCCTACTCTCTACTGTAATGTACAGGCCTACTCTCTACTGTAATGCATAGCCTACTCTCTACTGTAATGTACAGGCCTACTCTCTACTGCAATGCATAGGCCTTCTCTCTAATGTAATGTACAGGCCTTCTCTCTACTGTAATATATAGGTCTACTCTCTACTGTAATGCATAGGCCTACTCTCTACTGTAATGTACAGGCCTATTCTCTACTGTAATGTACAGGCCTACTCTCTACTGTAATATACAGGCCTATTCTCTACTGTAATGCATAGCCCTACTCTCTACTGTAATGTACAGGCCTACTCTCTACTGTAATGCATAGCCTACTCTCTACTGTAATGTACAGGCCTACTCTCTACTGTAATATACATGACCTACTCTCTACTGTAATGTACAGGCCTATTCTCTACTGTAATGCATAGGCCTACTCTCTACTGTAATGTACAGGCCTACTCTCTACTGTAATGCATAGCCTACTCTCTACTGTAATGCATAGGCCTACTCTCTACTGTAATGTACAGGCCTACTCTCTACTGTAATATACAGGCCTATTCTCTACTGTAATGCATAGGCCTACTCTCTACTGTAATGTACAGGCCTCTCTACTGTAATGTACCTACTCTCTACTGTAATGTACAGGCCTATTCTCTACTGTAATGTACAGGCCTACTCTCTACTGTAATGTACAGGCCTACTCTCTACTGTAATGTACAGGCCTACTCTCTACTGTAATGTACAGGCCTACTCTCTGTAATGCATAGGCCTACTCTCTACTGTAATGTACAGGCCTACTCTCTACTGTAATGTACAGGCCACTCTCTACTGTAATGTACAGGCCTACTCTCTACTGTAATGCATAGGCCTACTCTCTACTGTAATGTACAGGCCTTCTCTCTACTGTAATATACAGGCCTATTCTCTACTGTAATGCATAGGCCTACTCTCTACTGTAATGTACAGGCCTACTCTCTACTGTAATGTACAGGCCTACTCTCTACTGTAATGCATAGCCTACTCTCTACTGTAATGCATAGGCCTACTCTCTACTGTAATGTACAGGCCTCTCTCTACTGTAATGCATACAGGCCTACTCTCTACTGTAATGCACAGGCCTCTCTACTGTAATGTACAGGCCTACTCTCTACTGTAATGCATAGGCCTACTCTCTACTGTAATGCATACAGCCTACTCTCTACTGTAATGTACAGGCCTACTCTCTACTGTAATATACAGGCCTACTCTCTACTGTAATGCATAGGCCTACTCTCTACTGTAATGTACAGGCCTACTCTCTACTGTAATGCATAGGCCTACTCTCTACTGTAATGCATAGGTCTACTCTCTACTGTAATGTACAGGCCTATTCTCTACTGTAATGTACAGGCCTATTCTCTACTGTAATGCATAGGCCTACTCTCTACTGTAATGTACAGGCCTACTCTCTACTGTAATGTACAGGCCTACTCTCTACTGTAATGTACAGGCCTACTCTCTACTGTAATGCATAGGCCTACTCTCTACTGTAATGTACAGGCCTACTCTCTACTGTAATGTACAGGCCTACTCTCTACTGTAATGCATAGGCCTACTCTCTACTGTAATGTACAGGCCTACTCTCTACTGTAATATACAGGCCTATTCTCTACTGTAATGCATAGGCCTACTCTCTACTGTAATGTACAGGCCTACTCTCTACTGTAATGCATAGGCCTACTCTCTACTGTAATGTACAGGCCTACTCTCTACTGTAATGCATAGGCCTACTCTCTACTGTAATGCATAGGCCTACTCTCTACTGTAATGTACAGGCCTACTCTCTCTACTGTAATGTACAGGCCTACTCTCTACTGTAATGCATAGGCCTACTCTCTACTGTAATGTACAGGCCTACTCTCTACTGTAATGTACAGGCCTACTCTCTACTGTAATGCATAGGCCTACTCTCTACTGTAATGCACAGGCCTACTCTCTACTGTAATGTACAGGCCTACTCTCTACTGTAATGCATAGGCCTACTCTCTACTGTAATGTACAGGCCTACTCTCTACTGTAATACAGGCCTTCTCTCTACTGTAATGTACAGGCCTTCTCTACTGTAATATACAGGCCTACTCTCTACTGTAATGCATAGGCCTACTCTCTACTGTAATGCACAGGCCTACTCTCTACTGTAATGTACAGGCCTATTCTCTACTGTAATGCATAGGCCTACTCTCTACTGTAATGTACAGGCCTACTCTCTACTGTAATGCATAGGCCTACTCTCTACTGTAATGTACAGGCCTACTCTCTACTGTAATGCATAGGCCTTCTCTCTACTGTAATGTACAGGCCTATTCTCTCTACTGTAATATACAGGCCTATTCTCTACTGTAATGCATAGGTCTCTCTCTACTGTAATGTACAGGCCTACTCTCTACTGTAATGCATAGCCTACTCTCTACTGTAATGTACAGGCCTACTCTCTACTGTAATGCATAGGCCTACTCTCTACTGTAATGTACAGGCCTTCTCTCTACTGTAATATACAGGCCTACTCTCTACTGTAATGCATAGGCCTACTCTCTACTGTAATGTACAGGCCTACTCTCTACTGTAATGTACAGGCCTACTCTCTACTGTAATATACAGGCCTATTCTCTACTGCATAGCCCTACTCTACTGTGTAATGTACAGGCCTACTCTCTACTGTAATGCATAGCCTACTCTCTACTGTAATGCATAGCCTACTCTCTACTGTAATGTACAGGCCTACTCTCTACTGTAATGTACAGGCCTACTCTCTACTGTAATGCATAGCCTACTCTCTACTGTAATGTACAGGCCTACTCTCTACTGTAATGCATAGGCCTATTCTCTACTGTAATGCATACAGGCCTACTCTCACTGTAATGTACAGGCCTATTCTCTACTGTAATATACAGGCCTATTCTCTACTGTAATGCATACAGGCCTACTCTCACTGACTCTCTACTGTAATGTACAGACCTACTCTCTACTGTAATGCATAGGCCTACTCTCTACTGTAATGTACAGGCCTATTCTCTACTGTAATGTACAGGCCTACTCTACTGTAATGCATAGGCTCTACTCTCTACTGTAATGTACAGGCCTATTCTCTACTGTAATATACAGGCCTACTCTCTACTGTAATGCATAGGCCTACTCTCTACTGTAATGTACAGGCCTACTCTCTACTGTAATGTACAGGCCTACTCTCTACTGTAATGCATAGGCCTACTCTCTACTGTAATGCATAGGCCTACTCTCTACTGTAATGTACAGGCCTACTCTCTACTGTAATGCATAGGCCTACTCTCTACTGTAATGCATAGGCCTACTCTCTACTGTAATGCATACAGGCCTACTCTCTACTGTAATGTACAGGCCTACTCTCTACTGTAATGCATAGGCCTACTCTCTACTGTAATGCATGTACAGGCCTACTCTCTACTGTAATGCATAGCCTACTCTCTACTGTAATGTACAGGCCTACTCTCTACTGTAATGTACAGGCCTACTCTCTACTGTAATGTACAGGCCTACTCTCTACTGTAATATATAGGTCTACTCTCTACTGTAATGCATAGGCCTACTCTCTACTGTAATGTACAGGCCTATTCTCTACTGTAATGTACAGGCCTACTCTACTGTAATGTACAGGCCTACTCTCTACTGTAATGCATAGGCCTACTCTCTACTGTAATGTACAGGCCTACTCTCTACTGTAATGCATAGGCCTACTCTCTACTGTAATGCATAGCCTACTCTCTACTGTAATGTACAGGCCTACTCTCTACTGTAATGCATAGGCCTACTCTCTACTGTAATGCATAGGCCCTACTCTCTACTGTAATGTACAGGCCTACTCTCTACTGTAATGCATACAGGCCTATTCTCTACTGTAATGCATACAGGCCTATTCTCTCACTGTAATGTACAGGCCTATTCTCTACTGTAATGCATAGGCCTACTCTCTACTGTAATGTACAGACCTACTCTCTACTGTAATGTACAGGCCTACTCTCTACTGTAATGTACAGGCCTACTCTCTACTGTAATGTACAGGCCTACTCTCTACTGTAATGCATAGGTCTACTCTCTACTGTAATGTACAGGCCTATTCTCTACTGTAATATACAGGCCTACTCTCTACTGTAATGCATAGGCCTACTCTCTACTGTAATGTACAGGCCTACTCTCTACTGTAATGCATACAGCCTACTCTCTACTGTAATGCATAGCCTACTCTCTACTGTAATGCATAGGCCTACTCTCTACTGTAATGTACAGGCCTACTCTCTACTGTAATGTACAGGCCTACTCTCTACTGTAATGTACCCTACTCTCTACTGTAATGTACAGGCCTACTCTCTACTGTAATGTACAGGCCTACTCTCTACTGTAATGCATAGGCCTACTCTCTACTGTAATGTACAGGCCTACTCTCTACTGTAATGTACAGGCCTACTCTCTACTGTAATGCATAGGCCTACTCTCTACTGTAATGCATAGCTACTCTCTACTGTAATGCATAGGCCTACTCTCTACTGTAATGTACAGGCCTACTCTCTACTGTAATGCATAGGCCTACTCTCTCTACTGTAATGTACAGGCCTACTCTCTACTGTAATGCATAGGCCTACTCTCTACTGTAATGTACAGGCCTACTCTCTACTGTAATGCATAGGCCTACTTCTCTACTGTAATGTACAGGCCTACTCTCTCTACTGTAATATACAGGCCTATTCTCTACTGTAATGCATAGGCCTACTCTCTACTGTAATGTACACAGGCCTACTCTCTACTGTAATGCATAGGCCTACTCTCTACTGTAATGTACAGGCCTACTCTCTACTGTAATGCATAGGCCTACTCTCTACTGTAATGTACAGGCCTACTCTCTACTGTAATGCATACAGGCCTATTCTACTGTAATGTACAGGCCTACTCTCTACTGTAATGTACAGGCCTACTCTCTACTGTAATGTACAGGCCTACTCTCTACTGTAATATACAGGCCTACTCTCTACTGTAATGTACAGGCCTACTCTCTACTGTAATGTACAGGCCTACTCTCTACTGTAATGCATACAGGCCTACTCTCTACTGTAATGTACAGGCCTACTCTCTACTGTAATGCATAGGCCTACTCTCTACTGTAATGTACAGGCCTACTCTCTACTGTAATGTACAGGCCTATTCTCTACTGTAATGTACAGGCCTACTCTCTACTGTAATGCATAGGCCTACTCTCTACTGTAATGTACAGGCCTATTCTCTACTGTAATGTACAGGCCTATTCTCTACTGTAATGCATAGGCCTACTCTCTACTGTAATGTACAGGCCTACTCTCTACTGTAATGTACAGGCCTACTCTCTACTGTAATGTACAGGCCTACTCTCTACTGTAATGTACAGGCCTACTCTCTACTGTAATGTACAGGCCTACTCTCTACTGTAATGTACAGGCCTACTCTCTACTGTAATGCATAGGCCTACTCTCTACTGTAATGTACAGACCTATTCTCTCTACTGTAATGCATAGGCTCACTCTCTACTGTAATGCATAGGCCTACTCTCTACTGTAATGTACATAGCCTACTCTCTACTGTAATGTACAGGCCTACTCTCTACTGTAATGTACAGGCCTACTCTCTACTGTAATGTACAGGCCTCTCTACTGTAATGTACAGGCCTACTCTCTACTGTAATGTACAGGCCTACTCTCTACTGTAATGTACAGGCCTACTCTCTACTGTAATGTACAGGCCTACTCTCTACTGTAATGCATACAGGCCTACTTCTCTACTGTAATGCATAGGCCTATTCTCTACTGTAATGCATAGGCTTACTCTCTACTGTAATGTACAGACCTATTCTCTACTGTAATGCACAGGCCTACTCTCTACTGTAATGCAAAGGCTTACTCTCTACTGTAATGTACAGACTAATCTCTACTGTAATGTACAGGCCTACTCTCTACTGTAATGCAAAGGCTTACTCTCTCTACTGTAATGTACAGGCCTATTCTCTACTGTAATATACAGGCCTATTCTCTACTGTAATGCATAGGCCTACTCTCTACTGTAATGTACAGGCATACTCTCTACTGTAATGTACAGGCCTACTCTCTACTGTAATGCATAGGCCTACTCTCTACTGTAATGCATAGGCCTACTCTCTACTGTAATGTACAGGCCTATTCTCTACTGTAATGTATAGGCCTACTCTCTACTGTAATGCATAGGCCTATTCTCTACTGTAATGCATAGGCCTACTCTCTACTGTAATGTACAGACCTACTCTCTACTGTAATGTACAGGCCTACTCTCTACTGTAATGTACAGACCTACTCTCTGCTGTAATGTACAGGCCTACTCTCTACTGTAATGTACAGGCCTACTCTCTACTGTAATGTACAGACCTATTCTCTACTGTAATGCATAGGCCTATTCTCTACTGTAATGCATAGGCCTACTCTCTACTGTAATGTACAGACCTACTCTCTACTGTAATGTACAGGCCTACTCTCTACTGTAATGTACAGGCCTACTCTCTACTGTAATGTACAGGCCTACTCTCTACTGTAATGTACAGGCCTAGTCTCTACTGTAATGTACAGGCCTACTCTCTACTGTAATGTACAGACCTACTCTCTACTGTAATGTACAGACCTACTCTCTACTGTAATGTACAGGCCTACTCTCTACTGTAATATACAGACCTATTCTCTACTGTAATGCATAGGCCTACTCTCTACTGTAATGTACAGGCCTACTCTCTACTGTAATGTACAGACCTATTCTCTACTGTAATGCATAGGCCTACTCTCTACTGTAATGTACAGGCTTACTCTCTACTGTAATGTACAGACCTAATCTCTACTGTAATGTACAGGCCTACTCTCTACTGTAATGTACAGGCCTACTCTCTACTGTAATGTACAGGCCTATTCTCTACTGTAATATACAGGCCTACTCTCTACTGTAATGCATAGGCCTACTCTCTACTGTAATGTACAGGCCATACTCTCTACTGTAATGTACAGGCCTACTCTCTACTGTAATGTACAGGCCTACTCTCTACTGTAATGCATAGGCCTACTCTCTACTGTAATGTACAGGCCTATTCTCTACTGTAATGCATAGGCCTACTCTCTACTGTAATGCATAGGCCTATTCTCTACTGTAATGCATAGGCCTACTCTCTACTGTAATGTACAGACCTACTCTCTACTGTAATGTACAGGCCTACTCTCTACTGTAATGTACAGGCCTACTCTCTACTGTAATGTACAGGCCTAGTCTCTACTGTAATGTACAGGCCTACTCTCTACTGTAATGTACAGACCTATTCTCTACTGTAATGTACAGGCCTACTCTCTACTGTAATATACAGACCTATTCTCTACTGTAATGCATAGGCCTATTCTCTACTGTAATGCAAAGGCTTACTCTCTACTGTAATGTACAGACCTATTCTCTACTGTAATGCATAGCCTACTCTCTACTGTAATGCAAAGGCTTACTCTCTACTGTAATGTACAGACCTAATCTCTACTGTAATGTACAGGCCTACTCTCTACTGTAATGCAAAGGCTTACTCTCTACTGTAATGTACAGGCCTATTCTCTACTGTAATATACAGGCCTATTCTCTACTGTAATGCATAGGCCTACTCTCTACTGTAATGTACAGGCATACTCTCTACTGTAATGTACAGGCCTACTCTCTACTGTAATGCATAGGCCTACTCTCTACTGTAATGCATAGGCCTACTCTCTACTGTAATGTACAGGCCTATTCTCTACTGTAATGTCCTACACTGTAATGTACAGGCCTACTCTCTACTGTAATGTACAGGCCTACTCTCTACTGTAATGTACAGACCTACTCTCTACTGTAATGTACAGGCCTACTCTCTACTGTAATGTACAGGCCTATTCTCTACTGTAATGTACAGGCCTATTCTCTACTGTAATGCATAGGTCTACTCTCTACTGTAATGTACAGGCCTATTCTCTACTGTAATATACAGGCCTATTCTCTACTGTAATGCATAGGCCTACTCTCTACTGTAATGTACAGGCCTACTCTCTACTGTAATGTACAGGCCTACTCTCTACTGTAATGCATAGGCCTACTCTCTACTGTAATGCATAGGCCTACTCTCTACTGTAATGTACAGGCCTACTCTCTACTGTAATATACAGGCCTATTCTCTACTGTAATGCATAGACCTACTCTCTACTGTAATGTACAGGCCTACTCTCTACTGTAATGCATAGGTTTACTCTCTACTGTAATGTACAGGCCTACTCTCTACTGTAATGCATAGGTCTACTCTCTACTGTAATGTACAGGCCTACTCTCTACTGTAATGCATAGGCCTACTCTCTACTGTAATGCAAAGGCTTACTCTCTACTGTAATATACAGGCCTATTCTCTACTGTAATGTACAGGCCTAGTCTCTACTGTAATGTACAGGCCTACTCTCTACTGTAATGTACAGACCTATTCTCTACTGTAATGTACAGGCCTACTCTCTACTGTAATATACAGACCTATTCTCTACTGTAATGCATAGGCCTATTCTCTACTGTAATGCAAAGGCTTACTCTCTACTGTAATGTACAGACCTATTCTCTACTGTAATGCATAGCCTACTCTCTACTGTAATGCAAAGGCTTACTCTCTACTGTAATGTACAGACCTAATCTCTACTGTAATGTACAGGCCTACTCTCTACTGTAATGCAAAGGCTTACTCTCTACTGTAATGTACAGGCCTATTCTCTACTGTAATATACAGGCCTATTCTCTACTGTAATGCATAGGCCTACTCTCTACTGTAATGTACAGGCATACTCTCTACTGTAATGTACAGGCCTACTCTCTACTGTAATGCATAGGCCTACTCTCTACTGTAATGCATAGGCCTACTCTCTACTGTAATGTACAGGCCTATTCTCTACTGTAATGCATAGGCCTACTCTCTACTGTAATGTACAGGCCTACTCTCTACTGTAATGTACTGACCTACTCTCTACTGTAATGTACAGGCCTACTCTCTACTGTAATGTACAGGCCTATTCTCTACTGTAATGTACAGGCCTATTCTCTACTGTAATGCATAGGTCTACTCTCTACTGTAATGTACAGGCCTATTCTCTACTGTAATATACAGGCCTATTCTCTACTGTAATGCATAGGCCTACTCTCTACTGTAATGTACAGGCCTACTCTCTACTGTAATGTACAGGCCTACTCTCTACTGTAATGCATAGGCCTACTCTCTACTGTAATGCATAGGCCTACTCTCTACTGTAATGTACAGGCCTACTCTCTACTGTAATATACAGGCCTATTCTCTACTGTAATGCATAGACCTACTCTCTACTGTAATGTACAGGCCTACTCTCTACTGTAATGCATAGGTTTACTCTCTACTGTAATGTACAGGCCTACTCTCTACTGTAATGCATAGGTCTACTCTCTACTGTAATGTACAGGCCTACTCTCTACTGTAATGCATAGGCCTACTCTCTACTGTAATGCAAAGGCTTACTCTCTACTGTAATATACAGGCCTATTCTCTACTGTAATGTACAGGCCTACTCTCTACTGTAATATACAGGCCTACTCTCTACTGTAATGTACAGGCCTACTCTCTACTGTAATATACAGGCCTACTCTCTACTGTAATGTACAGGCCTACTCTCTACTGTAATGCATAGGCCTACTCTCTACTGTAATGCACAGGCCTACTCTCTACTGTAATGTACAGGCCTATTCTCTACTGTTATGCATAGGCCTACTCTCTACTGTAATGTACAGGCCTACTCTCTACTGTAATGTACAGGCCTACTCTCTACTGTAATGCATAGGCCTACTCTCTACTGTAATATACAGGCCTATTCTCTACTGTAATGTACAGGCCTATTCTCTACTGTAATATACAGGCCTATTCTCTACTGTTATGCATAGGCCTACTCTCTACTGTAATGTACAGGCCTACTCTCTACTGTAATGTACAGGCCTACTCTCTACTGTAATGCATAGGCCTACTCTCTACTGTAATGTACAGGCCTACTCTCTACTGTAATGTACAGGCCTACTCTCTACTGTAATGTACAGGCCTACTCTCTACTGTAATGCATGAGCCCTACTCTCTACTGTAATGTACAGACCTACTCTCTACTGTAATGTACAGGCCTACTCTCTACTGTAATGTACAGGCCTACTCTCTACTGTAATGTACAGGCCTACTCTCTACTGTAATGTACAGGCCTACTCTCTACTGTAATGTACAGGCCTACTCTCTACTGTAATGTACAGGCCTACTCTCTACTGTAATGTACAGACCTATTCTCTACTGTAATGCATAGGCCTATTCTCTACTGTAATGCATAGGCCTACTCTCTACTGTAATGTACAGGCCTACTCTCTACTGTAATGTACAGGCCTACTCTCTACTGTAATGTACAGGCCTAGTCTCTACTGTAATGTACAGGCCTACTCTCTACTGTAATGTACAGGCCTACTCTCTACTGTAATGTACAGACCTATTCTCTACTGTAATGCATAGGCCTATTCTCTACTGTAATGCAAAGGCTTACTCTCTACAGTAATGTACAGACCTATTCTCTACTGTAATGCATAGCCTACTCTCTACTGTAATGCAAAGGCTTACTCTCTACTGTAATGTACAGACCTATTCTCTACTGTAACGCATAGCCTACTCTCTACTGTAATGCATAGGCCTACTCTCTACTGTAATGTACAGGCCTACTCTCTACTGTAATGCGTAGGCCTACTCTCTACTGTAATGCATAGCCCTAATCTCTACTGTAATGCATAGGCCTACTCTCTAATGTAATGCATAGGCTTACTCTCTACTGTAATGCATAGCCCTAATCTCTACTGTAAAGCATAGGCCTACTCTCTAATGTAATGCATAGGCTTACTCTCTACTGTAATGCATAGGCCTACTCTCTACTGTAATGCATAGGCCTACTCTCTACTGTAATGCATAGGCCTACTCTCTACTGTAATGCATAGCCCCAATCTCTACTGTAATGCATAGGCCTACTCTCTAATGTAATGCATAGGCTTACTCTCTACTGTAATGTACAGGCCTACTCTCTATTGTAATGCATATGCCCACTCTCTACTGTAATGCATAGCCCTACTCTCTACTGTAATGCATATGCATACTCTCTACTGTAATGTACAGGCCTACTCTTTACTGTATTGCATATGCCTACTCTCTACTGTAATGTACAGGCCTTCTCTCTACTGTAATGCATATGCATACTCTCTACTGTAATGCATAACCCTACTCTCTACTGTAATGGATATGCATACTCTTTAATGTAATGTGCAGGCCTACTCTCTACTGTAATGTACAGGCCTACTCTCTAATGTAATGTACATGCCTACTCTCTACTGTAATGCATAGGCCTACTATCTACTGTAATGTACAGGCCTACTCTCTACTGTAATGCGTAGGCCTACTCTCTACTGTAATGTACAGGCCTATTCTCTACTGTAATGTACAGGCCTACTCTCTACTGTAATGTACAGGCCTACTCTCTAATGTAATGTACATGCCTACTCTCTACTGTAATGCATAGGCCTACTCTCTACTGTAATGTACAGGCCTACTCTCTACTGTAATGCATATACATACTCTCTACTGTAATGTACAGGCCTACTCTCTACTGTAATGCTTAGCCTACTCTCTGCTGTAATGCATAGGCCTACTCTCTACTGTAATGTACATGCCTACTCTCTACTGTAATGCATATACATACTCTCTACTGTAATGTACAGGCCTACTCTCTACTGTAATGCGTAGGCCTACTCTCTACTGTAATGCACAGGCCTACTCTCTACTGTAATGCACAGGCCTATTCTCTACTGTAATGCACAGGCCTACTCTCTACTGTAATGCACAGGCCTAACTTCAAACAACAGAAGAGTTATATCTGTAAAGGTTCTGAACACAGAGCAACAAAGAAAGGCCTCTGTCTCCTCCGCTCTCCCACCGGATGTGATTCAGCCTGGATTCGAACCAGGGACTGTAGTGTTGCCTCTTGCACTGAGATGCAGTGCCTTAGAATGCTGCGCCACTCAGGAGTTATAACATGTATGGTACGTATTCCTTTGTGAATGTCCATCATCCATTTGGTACACGCTATGTTACAATGGTCTATCATGGTCGAAACATATAGACTCAGTGGTTACTACAATGGGAAGAGGCCTGTCCATGATAAGGCGTTGTTCTGCTTTTCTCAGTCGACCAGGCAGGTCCCACAGGCCCTAGTTTTGTCGCACCTGGACCAAAGAAGGACATAGGTAAATTACAATAGGTCCAGAACATAGCAGCATGTACTGCACTTAGATGTACACGGAGGGGTGAATGTCAGGAACGTGCACGTCAATCTCTCCTGGCTCAGAGTTGAGGAGAGATTGACTGCATCACTATGGGTCTTTGTGTGAGGTGTCGATGTGTTGGAGGTACCGAACTGTCAAATCAAATTTCAAATCAAATCAAATTTTATTGGTCACATACACATATTTAGCAGATGTTATTGTGGGTGTAGGGAAATGGTGGTGTTCCCAGATACAACAGTGCAGTAATATCTAACAATTCACAACAATACACAAATCTAAAAGTAAAAGAATGGAATTAAGGACGAGCAAAGTCTGAGTGGCATTGACTAAAATATAGTACAATATAATACAGTATATACATATGAGTAAAGCAGTATGTAAACATTATTTATGTAACTAGTGATCCATTATTAAAGTGACCAGTGATTCCATGTCTATGTATATAGGGCAGCAGCCTCTAAGGTGCAGGGTTGATTAACTGGGTGGTAACAACTAGTGATGGCTATTTAAGGTCCAGAACAGAGGCTGAGAAACAGATAAATAGAGCCATGACTACATGGAACTCTCTGCCAGCCCAAGTAACTCAAGCTACCAATAAATCCACATGATTATATCCACAAAACCTGATAAAAGAACACCTTACGGCACGACGGGGACTGTGAAGAGACACATTTTTATCATTTTGTGTTGTATTTGGCATTGTATTATGTATTGTATTATGTTTGTGATACGTGGTTGGGACACGACTGAGATATGTGGTTGTCTAGATGAATGCTGAATGGCTGAATTGTAATGTAAATGTAGTGATATGTATATTATGTATTTAATGTTGTGTTGTTTCCTGTTTGGACTCCAGGAAGAGTAGCCCCTGCAGCAGCTAATTGGGGATCCTAATAAATACTAATACTAAATGGTAAGGCGCTGTGTTACATAGAGGACACTGGAGTGCCACTAACTGTCCACATGAATGGGGCCAAGGGCCATTATTAACATTGTTTTACACCATAACTAAAATATATCTGACCGAAATGAATAAAAAGGCACTAAATCATGTTGAAATGTTAATAAACTTACATAGATCAAATGTAGATTAAAATGGCACTTCAAAAAACATTTTATGATCCTGGATGTGATGCTTTCAGGGCAAAATCCATCCCTCTTCCAGAGGAGACAGAAGACACGGTCCGTTAGTGGCAGAAAGAAAAGCAATGAATATTTTACAGGCTGGCAGTGTGCTAGCTCGTAAGTAACAGCATCCAGGGTGAAACTACTGTAGCGTTTATTCAGCTTATCAAAAACACATCTCCCACGGTGCCACGAGGCCAGGAGAGGCAGAAGTGGACCAACTGCAGACCAAGGGCGGCAGGTAGCAGGCGACATGATTGTTTGTCAATATTGGTGGGTCCCCCCTGCCATAGAGCCATGAATGCTCCTCAGATGGAAATAGTGCACTACTTTAGAACAGAGCGCTATGGGCCCTATGAGCTCTGGTCAAAACAGTGAACTATATAGGGAACAGGGTGCCATTTGAGACGCAAACAGAGCCTCACAGAGACTGTATTATACCAACCAGACTGTATTATACCAACCACAGACTGTATTACACACACCAGACTGTATTATACCAACCAGACTGTATTATACAAACCACAGACTGTATTATACCAACCAGACTGTATTATACAAACCACATACTGTATTATACCAACCAGACTGTATTATACCAACCAGACTCTAATATACCAACCACATACTGTATTATACCAACCACAGACTGTATTATACCAACCACAGTCTGTATTATACCAACCACAGACTGTATTATACCAACCACAGACTGTATTATACCAACCAGACTATATTATACCAACCACAGACTGTATTATACCAACCACAGACTGTATTGTACAAACCAGACTGTATTATACCAACCAGACTCTAATTTACCAACCACATACTGTATTATACCAACCACAGACTGTATTATACCAACCAGACTGTATTATACCAACCACAGACTGTATTATACCAACCAGACTATATTATACCAACCACAGACTGTATTATACCAACCACAGACTGTATTGTACCAACCAGACTGTATTATACCAACCAGACTGTATTATACCAATCAGACTGTATTATACCAACCACATACTGTATTGTACAAACCAGACTGTATTATACCAACCAGACTCTAATATACCAACCACAGACTGTATTATACCAACCAGACTGTATTATACCAACCAGACTGCATTATACCAACCAGACTGTATTATACCAACCAGACTGTATTATACAAACCACAGACTGTATTATACCAACCAGACTGTATTATACCAACCAGACTGTATTATACCAACCAGACTGTATTATACCAACCACAGACTGTATTATACCAACCAGACTGTATTATACCAACCACAGACTGTATTACACCAACCAGACTGTATTATACCAACCACATACTGTATTATACCAACCAGACTGTATTATACCAACCACACTGTATTATATCAAATCAAATTTCAAATCATCAAATAAAATGTATTTATAAAGCCCTTCTTACATCAGCTGATGTCACAGAGTGCTGTACAGAAACCCAGCCTAAAACCCCAAACAGCAAGCAATGCAGGTGTAAAAGCACGGTGGCTAGTTAAAACTCCCTAGAAAGGCCAAAACCTAGGAAGAAACCTAGAGAGGAACCAGGCTGTGAGGGGTGGCCAGTCCTCTTCTGGCTGTGCCGGGTGCAGATTATAACAGAACATGGACAAGATTTTAAAATGTTCATAAAACAGGCAGAACAGTTGAAACTGGAGAAGCAGCACGGCCAGGTGGACTCGGGACATCAAGGAGTCATAAGGCCAGGTAGGCCTTGAAGAATGGTCCTAATGCTCAGGTCCTCCGAGAGAGAGACAGAGAGAAAAAAAAAAAGAGAGATAATTAGAGAGAGCATTCTTAAATTCACACAGGACACCAGATAAGAGAAGAAATAGTCCAGATATAACAGACGGACCCTAGCCCCCCGACACATAAACTACTGCAGCCTAAATACTGGGGGCTGAGACAGGAGGGGTCGGGAGACACTGTGGCCCCGTCCGACGATACCCCCGGACAGGGCCAAACAAGCAGGATATAATCCCACCCACTCTGCGAAGCACAGCCCCACACCCTAGAGGGATATCTTCAACCACCAACTTACCATCCTGAGACAAGGCCGAGTATAGCCCACAAGATCTCCGCCACGGCACCAGTAAGCCAGTGACTCAGCCCCTGTAATAGGGTTAGAGGCAGAGAATCCCAGTGGAGGGGGAACCGGCCAGGCGAAGACAGCAAGGGTGGTTCGTTGCTCCAGTGCCTTTCCGTTCACCTTCACACTCCTGGGCCAGACTACACTCAATCATAGAACCTACTGAAGAGATGAGTCTTCAATAAAGACTTAAAGGTTGAGACCGAGTCTGCGTCTCTCACATGGATAGGCAGACTATTCCATAAAAATGGAGCTCTATAGAAAAAAAGCCCTGCCTCCAGCTGTTTGCTTAGAAATTCTAGGGACAGTAAGGAGGCCTGCGTCTTGTGACCGTAGCGTACGTGTAGGTATGTACGGCAGGACCAAATCGGAAAGATAGGTAGGAGCAAGCCCATGTAATGCTTTGTATGTTAGCAGTAAAACCTTGAAATCAGCCCTTGCCTTAACAGGAAGCCAGTGTAGAGAGGCTAGTACTGGAGTAATATGATCAATTGTTTTTGGTTCTAGTCAAGATTCTAGCAGCCGTGTTTAGCACTAACTAAAGTTTATTTAGTGCTTTATCCGGGTAGCCAGAAAGTAAAGCATTGCAGTAGTCTAACCTAGAAGTTACAAACGCATGGATGAACTTTTCCGCAACATTTTTGGACAGAAAGTTTCAGATTTTTACAATGTTACGTAGATGGAAAAAAACTGTCCTTGAAACAGTCTTGATATGTTCGTCAAAAGAGAGATCAGGGTCCAGAGTAAAGCCGAGGTCCTTCACAGTTTTATTTGAGACGACTGTACAACCATCCAGATTAATTGTCAGATTCAACAGAAGATCTTTTTGTTTCTTGGGACCTAGAACTAGCATCTCTGTTTTGTCAGAGTTTAAAAGTAGAACATTTTCCGCCATCCACTTCCTTATGTCTGAAACACAGGCTTCCAGAGAGGGCAATTTTGGGGCTTCACCATGTTTCATCGAAATGTACAGCTGTGTGTCATCCACATAGCAGTGAAAGTTAACATTATGTTTCCGAATTACATCACCAAGTGGTAAAATCGATAGTGAAAACAATAGTGGTCCCAAAACAGAGCCTTGAGGAACACCGAAATTTACAGTTGATTTGTCAGAGGACAAACCATCCACAGAGACAAACTGATATCTTTCCGACAGATAAGATCTAAACCAGGCCAGAACTTGTCCATGTAGACCAATTTGGGTTTACAATCTCTCCAAAAGAACATGGTGATCGATGGTATCAAAAGCAGCACTAAGGTCTAGGAGCACGAGGACAGTTGCAGAGCCTCGGTCTGACGCCATTAAAAGGTAATTTACCACCTTCACAAGTGCAGTCTCAGTGCTATGATGGGGTTTAAAACCAGACTGAAGCGTTTCGTATACATTGTTTGTCTTCAGGAAGGCAGTGAGTTGCTGCGCAACAGCTTTTTCAAGAGAGGCTTTATTACTGCCACTTTTAGTGAGTTTGGTACACATCCGGTGGATAGAGAGCTGTTTATTATGTTCAACATAGGAGGGCCAAGCACAGGAAGCAGCTCTTTCAGTAGTTTATTTGGAATTTGGTCCAGTATGCAGCTTGAAGGTTTAGAGGCCATGATTATTTTCATCAATGTGTCAAGAGATATGGTACTAAAAACCTTGTGTCTCTCTTGATTTTATGTCCTGGCAAAGTTGTGTGGACAACTGAGCTTTGGATGAATACACAGATTTAAAGAGGAGTCCGTAATTTGCTTTCTAATGATCATGATCTTTTCCTCAAAGAAGTTCATGAATGTATCACTGCTAAAGTGAAAGCCATCCTCTCTTGGGGAATGCTACTTTTTAGTTAGCTTTGCGACAGTATCAAAAAGAAATTTTGGATTATTCTTATTTTCCTCAATTAACTTGGAAAAATAGGATGATCGAGCAGCAGTGAGGGCTCTTCGATACTGCACGGTACTGTCTTTCCAAGCTAGTCGGAAGACTTCCAGTTTGGTGTGGCGCCATTCCAATTTCCTGGAAGCTTGCTTCAGAGCTCGGGTATTTTCTGTATACCAGGGAGCTAGTTTTTTATGGCAAATGTTTTTTGTTTTTAGGGATGCGACTGCATCTAGGGTATTGCGCAAGGTTACATTGAGTTCCTCAGTTAGGTGGTTAACTGATTTTTGTACTCTGACGTCCTTGGGTAGGTGGAAGGATTCTGGAAGGGCATCTAGGAATCTTTGGGTTGTCTGAGAATTTATAGCACGACTTTTGATGATCCTTGGTTGGGGTCTGAGCAGATTTTTTGTTGTGATTTCAAACATAATAAAATAGTGGTCCAATAGTCCAGGATTATGAGGAAAAACATTAAGATCCACAACATTTATTCCACGGGACAAAACTAGGTCCAGAGTATGACTGTGGCAGTGAGTAGGTCCGGAGACATGTTGGACAAAACCGACAGAGTCGATGATGGCTCCAAAAACCTTTTGGAGTGGGTCTGTGGACTTTTCCATGTGAATATTAAAGTCACCAAAAATTAGAATATTGTCTGCCATGACTACAAGGTCCGATAGGAATTCAGGGAACTCAGTGAGGAACGTTGTATATGGCCCAGGAGGCCTGTAAACAGTAGCTATAAAAAGTGATTGAGTAGGCTGCATAGATTTCATGACTAGAAGCTCAAAAGACGAAGATTTTGTTGTTTTGTTTTTTGTAAATAGAAATTTGCTATCATAAATGTTAGCAACACCTCCGCCTTTACGGGATGCGCGGGGGATATGGTCACTAGTGTAACAAGGAGGTGAGGCCTCATTTAACACAATAAATTCATCAGGCTTAAGCCATGTTTCAGTCAGGCCAATCACATCAAGATTATGATCAGTGATTAGTTCATTGACTAGAACTGCCTTGGAAGTGAGGGATCGAACATTAAGTAGCCCCATTTTGAGATGTGAGGTATCACAATCTCTATCAATAATGGCAGCAATGGAGGAGGTTTTATTCTAGTGAGATTGCTAAGGCGAACACCGCCATGTTTAGATTTGCCCAACCTGGGTCGAGGCACAGACATGGTCTCAATGGGGATAGCTGGGCTGACTACACTAACTGTGCTAGTGGCAGACTCCAGTAAGCTGGCAGGCTGGCTAACAGCCTGCTGCCTGGCCTGCACCCTATCTCATTGTGGAGATAGGGGAGTTAGAGCCCTGTCTATGTTCGTAGATAAGATGAGAGCACCCCTCCAGCTAGGATACCAACCACATTCTGTATTATACCAACCACAGACTGCATTATACCAACCAGACTGTAATATACAAACCAGACTGTATTATACCAACCAGACTGTATTCTACCAACCAGACTGTATTATACCAACCACAGACTGTACTATACCAGCCAGACTGTATTATACCAACCAGACTGTATTATACCAACCACAGACTGTACTATACCAACCAGACTGTATTATACCAACCAGACTGTATTATACCAACCACAGACTGTATTATACCAACCACAGACTGTACTATACCAACCAGACTGTATTATACCAACCAGACTGTATTATACAAACCACAGACTGTAATATACTACCCAGACTGTATTATACCAACCACAGACTGTATTATACCAACCAGACTGTATTATAACAACCACAGACTGTATTATACCAACCAGACTGTATTATACAAACCAGACAGTCCTATACCAACCAGACTGTATTATACCAACCAGACTGTATTATACCAACCCGACTGTATTATACCAACCACAGACTGTATTATACCAACCAGACTGTATTATACCAACCACAGACTGTACTATACCAACCAGACTGTATTATACCAACCAGACTGTATTATACCAACCACAGACTGTATTATACCAACCAGACTGTATTATACCAACCAGACTGTATTATACAAACCACAGACTGTACTATACCAACCAGACTGTGTTATAACAACCAGACTGTATTATACCAACCACAGACTGTATTATACCAACCAGACTGTATTATACCAACCACAGACTGTACTATACCAACCAGACTGTATTATACCAACCAGACTGTATTATACCAACCACAGACTGTATTATACCAAACAGACTGTATTATACCAACCACAGACTGTATTATACCAACCAGACTGTATTATACCAACCACAGACTGTACTATACCAACCAGACTGTATTATACCAACCAGACTGTATTATACCAACCACAGACTGTATTATACCAACCAGACTGTATTATACCAACCACAGACTGTACAATACAAACCAGACTGTGTTATACCAACCAGACTGTATTATACCAACTACAGACTGTATTATACCAACCAGACTGTATTATACCAACCACAGACTGTACTATACCAACCAGACTGTGTTAAACCAACCAGACTGTATTATACCAACCAAACTGTATTATACCAACCAGGCAGTGTTATACCAACCTGACTGTATTATACCAACCACAGACTGTATTATACCAACCAGACTGTATTATACCAACCACAGACTGTATTATACCAACTGCAGACTGTATTATACAAACCACAGACAGTATTATACCAACCAGACTGTATTATAACAACCAGACTGTATTATACCAAGCAGAATGTATTATACCAACCACAGACTGTATTATACCAATCAGGCTGTATTATACCAACCACAGACTGTATTATACCAACCACAGACTGTATTATACAAATCACAGACTGTATTATACCAACCACAGACTGTATTATACCAACCAGACTGTATTACACCAACCACACTGTATTATACCAACAACAGGATGTCCTATACCAACCACAGACTGTATTATACCAACCACAGACTGTATTATACCAACCAGACTGTATTATACCAACCACAGACTGTATTATACCAACTACAGACTGTATTATACAAACCACAGACAGTATTATACCAACCAGACTGTATTATAACAACCAGACTGTATTATACCAAGCAGAATGTATTATACCAACCACAGACTGTATTATACCAATCAGGCTGTATTATACCAACCACAGACTGTATTATACCAACCACAGACTGTATTATACAAATCACAGACTGTATTATACCAACCACAGACTGTATTATACCAACCAGACTGTATTACACCAACCACACTGTATTATACCAACAACAGGATGTCCTATACCAACCACAGACTGTATTATACCAACCACAGACTGTATTATACCAACCAGATTGTATTACACCAACCAGACTGTATTATACCAACCACATACTGTTTTATACCAACCAGACTGTATTATACCAACCACATACTGTATTATACCAACCAGACTGTATTACACCATCCAGACAGTATTATACCAACCACAAACTGTATTATACCAACCACAGACTGTATTATACCAACCAGACTGTATTATACCAACCACAGACTGTATTAAACCAACCAGACTGTATTATATCAACCAGACTGTCTTACACAAACCAGATTGTATTATACCAACCACAGACTGTATTATACCAACCAGACTGTATTATACCAACCACAGACTGTATTATACCAACAAGACTGTATTATACCAACCAGACTGTATTATACCAACTACAGACTGTATTATACCAACCAGCCTGTATTATACCAACCACATACTGTATTATACCAACCAGACTGTATTATACCAACCAGACTGTATTATACCAACTACAGACTGTATTATACCAACCAGACTGTATTATATAAACCACATACTTTATTATACCAACCAGACTGTATTATACCAACCACAGACTGTATTATACCAACCAGACTGTATTATACCAACCACATACTTTATTATACCAACCAGACTGTATTATACCAACCAGACTGTATTATACCAACCACAGACTGTACTATACCAACCAGACTGTATTATACCAACCACAGACTGTATTATACCAACCAGACTGTATTATACCAACCAGACTGTATTATACCAACCACAGACTGTATTATACCAACCAGACTGTATTATACCAACCAGACTGTATTATACCAACCACATACTGTATTATACCAACCAGATTTTATTATACCAACCAATATGTATTATACCAACCACAGACTGTACTATACCAACCAGACTGTATTATACCAACCACAGACTGTATTATACCAACCAGACTGTTTTATACCAACCATACTGTATTATAGCAACCAGACTGTATTATACCAACCACAAACTGTACTATACCAACCAGACTGTATTATACAAACCATAAACTGTATTAAACCAACCAGACTGTATTATTCCAACCACAGATAGCATTATACCAACCAGACTGTATTATACCAACTAGACTGTATTATACCAACCACACTGTATTACACACACCAGACTGTATTATACCAACCACAGACTATATTATACCAACCACAGACTGTATTATACCAACCAGACTGTACTATACCAACCACAGACTGTATTATACCAACCAGACTGTATTTTACCAACCAGACTGTATTATACCAACCAGACTGTAATATACCAACCAGACTGTAATATACCAACCAGACTGGAGTATACCAACCACAGACTGTATTATACCAACCAGACTGTACTCTACCAAAAATACTGTAATATACCAACCAGACTATATTATACCAACCACAGACTGTATTATACCAACCACAGACTGAATTATACTACCAGACTGTATTATACCAACCACAGGCTCTATTATACCAACCAGACTGTATTATGCCAACCAAAGACAGTATTATACCAACCAGACTGTATTATACCAACCACAGACTGTATTATACCAACCACAGATTGTAATATACCAACCAGACTGTATTATACCAACCACAGACTGTATTATACCAACCAGACTGTATTATACCAACCACAGACTGAATTATACCAACCACAGACTGTATTACACCAACCAGACTGTATTATACCAAACAGACTGTATTATACCAACCAGACTGTATTATACCAAACAGACTGTATTATACTACCAGACTGTATTATACCAACCAGACTGTATTATACCAACCACAGACTGAATTATACCAACCACAGACTGTATTACACCAACCAGACTGTATTATACCAAACAGACTGTATTATACCAACCAGACTGTATTATACCAAACAGACTGTATTATACTACCAGACTGTATTATACCAACCAGACTGTATTATACCAACCAGACTGTATTATACCAACCACAAACTGTACTATACCAACCAGACTGTATTATACAAACCATAGACTGTATTAAACCAACCAGACTGTATTATACCAACCACAGATAGCATTATACCAACCAGACTGTATTATACCAACTAGACTGTATTATACCAACCAGACTGTATTACACACACCAGACTGTATTATACCATCACAGACTATATTATACCAACCACAGACTGTATTATACCAACCAGACTGTACTATACCAACCACAGACTGTATTATACCAACCAGAGTGTATTATACCAACCAGACTGTATTATACCAACCAGACTGTATTATACCAACCAGACTGTATCATACCAACCAGACTGTATTATACCAACCAGACTGTATCATAACAACCAGACTGTATTATACCACCCTTACTGTATTATACCAACCAAAGACTGTATTATACCAACCAGACTGTATTATACCAACCACAGACTGTATTATACCAACCACAGACTGTATTATACCCACCAGACTGTATTATTTCAACCGCAGACTGTATTATACCAACCACAGACTGTATTATACCAACCACAGACTGTATTATGCCAACCACAGACTGTATTATACCAACCACATACTGTATTATACCAACCAGAATCTATTATACCAACCAGACTGTACTATACCAACCAGACTGTAATATACCAACCAGACTGTATTATACCAACCAGACTGTATTATTCCAACCACAGACTGTATTATACCAACCAGTCTGTACTATACCAACCAAACTGTAATATACCAACCAGACTGTATTATACCAACCACAGACTGTATTATACCAACCAGACTGTATTATACAAACCACATACTGTATTATACCAACCAGAGTGTATTATACCAACCAGAGACTGTATTATACCAACCACAGACTGTATTATACCAACCACAGACTGTATTATACCAACCAGACTGTATTGTACCAACCAGACTGTATTATTCCAACCACAGACTGTATTATTCCAACCACAGACTGTATTATACTACCAGACTGTATTATTCCATTCACAGACTGTAATATACCAACCAGACTATATTATACCAACCACATACTGTATTAAACCAACCAGACTGTATCATACCAACCCGACTGTACTATACAAACCAGACCTTATTATACCAACCAGACTGTATTATACCAACCACATACTGTATTATACCAACTAGACTGTATTATACCAACGTGACTGTATTATACAAACCACAGACTGTATTATACTAACCAGACTGTATTATACCATCCACATACTATATTATACAAACCAGACTGTATTATACCAAACAGACTGTATTATACCAACCAGACTGTATTTTACCATCCAGACTGTATTATACCAACCACAGACTGTATTATACCAACCAGACTGTATTATACCAACTACAGACTGTATTATACCAACCAGACTGTATTATACCAACCACAAACTGTATTATACCAACCAGACTGTATTATACCAACCACAGATTGTATTATACCAACCACATACTGTATTATACCAACTAGACTGTATTATACCAACGTGACTGTATTATACTAACCACAGACTGTATTATACTAACCAGACTGTATTATACCGTCCACATACTATATTATACAAACCAGACTGTATTATACCAAAACAGACTGTATTATACCAACCAGACTGTATTTTACCAACCAGACTGTATTATACCAACCACAGACTGTATTATACCATCCAGACTGTATCATACCAACCAGACTGTATTATACCAACTACAGACTGTATTATACCAACCCGACTGTATTATACCAACCACAAACTGTATTATACCAACCAGACTGTATTATACGAACCACAGATTGTATTATACCAATCACAGACTGTATTATACCAACCAGAGTGTATTATACCAACCAGAGACTGTATTATACCAACCACAGACTGTATTATACCAACCAGACTGTATTATACCAGCCAGACTGTATTATACCAACCACAGACTGTATTATACCAACCCGACTGTATTATACCAACCACAAACTGTATTATACCAACCAGACTGTATTATACGAACCACAGATTGTATTATACCAATCACAGACTGTATTATACCAACCAGACTGTATCATACCAACCAGACTGTATTATACAAACCATACTATATTATACCAACCAGACTGTATTATACCAACCAGACTGTATTATACCAGCCAGACTGTATTATACCAACCACAGACTGTATTATACCAACCAGACTGTATTATACCAACCACAGATTGTATTATACCAATCACAGACTGTATTATACCAACCAGACTGTATTATACCAACCAGACTGTATTATACCAACCAGACTGTATCATACCAACCAGACTGTATTATACCAACCATACTATATTATACCAACCAGACTGTATTATACCAGCCAGACTGTATTATACCAACCACAGACTGTATTATACCAACCAGACTGTATTATACCAACCACAGACTGTATTATACCAACCATACTGTATTATACCAACCAGACTGTATTATACCAACCAGACTGTATTATACCAACCACAGACTGTATTATACCAACCAGACTGTATTATAGCAACCAGACTGTATTATACCAACCAGACTGTATTATACCAACCACCAACCTGCCTTTTGTGCGGCCGGCTGGCTGTTGGACAGCTGGCTGTTGGACATGGAGGAAGGACTGCTGGGGAAGTTGGGAGGCTGGCTGCATATTTCTGTTTACAGAGGGAAGGGGCCTTTGGCTGTGGAGGAGGGAGGCTGTGACTTCGTCGTGCTGACTGACTGGAGCACCTCCTACAGCTACTGTATAGGACTTCATGCTTAAACCACTACATTCATTTAGGTACAGTTCCTCAACGATTTTTGTTAATGATTCTCTGTCAGACCAAATCAAGATTTGTTTTGACAGTGTCTCCCCCATCTCCCCTTATTACTACTAATATACTTTTTAACCATTAGGCCTTGCTGTTTTCCAAGTCAATATTTTCTGCCTGAAGAGAAATTGGAGTCCTTGAAAAGGCTAAGGCTATTGTTGTGTTTATAGACAAATTGAACTACATTATTACAGGAGACTTTTTACTGTTCTGTGAAATGTTAGCCTGTGAAGTGCACCTGTGTTTTTCATTTAACCAGGCAAGTCAGTTAAGAACAAATTCTTATTTACAATGACAACCTATCGGGGAACAGTGGGTTAACTGCCTTGTTCAGGGGTAGAACAACAGAGTTTTACCTTGTCAGTTCAGGGATTTGATCCAGCAACCTTTCAGATTACTGGCCCAACGCTCTAACCACTAGGCTACCTGCCGTTTCCATTTGGCTATAAACAGCTCCGTCCTTGTGCAAGGACACCATTTGATATGTGTGCATGTGCGTGTGTGACTGTGTATCAGTCCTTTGCTCTGAGGGACAGCAGACCGTCCTTGTTATCTCAATACTAGCTCCGTGGGCTCCTGTCTCTACTGTAGGCCTACAGTACTGGACTGTCTGGCCTATCAAAGCCTACAGTACTGGACTGTCTGGCCTATCAAAGCCTACAGTACTGGAACGTCTGGCCTATCAAAGCCTACTGTACTGGAACGTCTGGCCTATCAAAGCCTACAGTACTGGACTGTCTGGCCTATCAAAACCTACTGCACTGGACTGTCTGGCCTATCAAAGCCTACAGTACTGGACTGTCTGGCCTATCAAAGCCTACAGTACTGGACTGTCTGGCCTATCAAAGCCTACAGTACTGGACTGTCTGGCCTATCAAAGCCTACAGTACTGGACTGTCTGGCCTATCAAAGCCTACAGTACTGGACTGTCTGGCCTATCAACGCCTACAGTACTGGACTGTCTGGCCTATCAACGCCTACAGTACTGGACTGTCTGGCCTATCAAAGCCTACAGTACTGGACTGTCTGGCCTATCAAAGCCTACAGTACTGGACTGTCTGGCCTATCAAAGCCTACAGTACTGGACTGTCTGGCCTATCAAAGCCTACAGTACTGGACTGTCTGGCCTATCAAAGCCTACAGTACTGGACTGTCTGGCCTATCAAAGCCTACAGTACTGGACTGTCTGGCCTATCAAAGCCTACAGTACTGGACTGTCTGGCCTATCAAAGCCTACTGTACTGGACTGTCTGGCCTATCAAAGCCTACTGTACTGGATGTGCTTTAGCTCTCCTGTTCAGGCCCTTGTCCTGTGTCTCCTGTTCAGGCCCTTGTCCTGTGTCTCCTGTTCAGGCCCTTGTCCTGTGTCTCCTGTTCAGGCTCTTGTGTCTCTCTGTCTGATCATCCCAAACATACTACTTTCATCTGTCAACAATTACAGAATAGAGAATGTACAGTTATTTACACTGATTATATAGACTGATTATAAAGACTGGATGTACAGACTGATTGTATAGACTGATAATGTAGTATAGACTGATTATATAGACTGATTAAATAGACTGACTATACAGACTGATTATACAGACTGATTAAATAGACTGATTATATAGACTGATTATACAGACTGATTAAATAGACTGACTATACAGACTGATTATTTAGACTGATTATATAGACTGATTAAATAGACTGATTATATAGACTGATTATTTAGACTGATTATATAGTCTGATTAAATAGACTGATTATACAGACTGATTATTTAGACTGATTATATAGACTGATTATGTAGTATAGTCTGATTAAATAGACTGACTATACAGACTGATTATTTAGACTGATTATATAGACTGATTATGTAGTATAGTCTGATTAAATAGACTGATTATACAGACTGATTATGTAGTATAGACTGATTATACAGTAACGTTGAGTTGCCCTGGTCGTGTCAGTATACAGTAACGTTGAGTTGCCCTGGTCGTGTCAGTATACAGTAACGTTGAGTTGCCCTGGTCGTGTCAGTATACAGTAACGTTGAGTTGCCCTGGTCGTGTCAGTATACAGTAACGCGTTGAGTTGCCCTGGTCGTGTCGGTATACAGTAACGCGTTGAGTTGCCCTGGTCGTGTCGGTATACAGTAACGCGTTGAGTTGCCCTGGTCGTGTCGGTATACAGTAACGCGTTGAGTTGCCCTGGTCGTGTCGGTATACAGTAACGCGTTGAGTTGCCCTGGTCGTGTCAGTATACAGTAACGCGTTGAGTTGCCCTGGTCGTGTCGGTATACAGTAACGCGTTGAGTTGCCCTGGTCGTGTCGGTATACAGTAACGCGTTGAGTTGCCCTGGTCGTGTCAGTATACAGTAACGCGTTGAGTTGCCCTGGTCGTGTCAGTATACAGTAGCGTTGAGTTGCCCTGGTCGTGTCGGTATACAGTAGCGTTGAGTTGCCCTGGTCGTGTCGGTATACAGTAGCGTTGAGTTGCCCTGGTCGTGTCAGTATACAGTAACGTTGAGTTGCCCTGGTCGTGTCAGTATACAGTAACGTTGAGTTGCCCTGGTCGTGTCAGTATACAGTAACGTTGAGTTGCCCTGGTCGTGTCAGTATACAGTAACGTTGAGTTGCCCTGGTCGTGTCAGTATACAGTAACTTTCAAGAACAACCGCCCGTAAAAACCAACTAGTCATTTAGTAAACAGCCTATGTGGTAGTGATGTGAGCACCGAGGCATCGACATCGCTAAGCAGCTAACTACGGAGCAGTGTTCTGATGCGCGTATCACTTTATCAGAAGTACGTCATCAATGGCGTCCGAAGCTCTGTTTTGATCGTGTGCTTTTTCAAACCCGTATGTTACAAAATGTGAGATTCCACTGATTTCGCCGCGGTTCCGGTGCTTTCTTCGATTAAGCTGCTTTCAAACGCCAACCTCCCTACTTAAAAAAATATAGTTAGGATTTTGTAAATGTAATTTCACCTGACCGGTAGCTTAGCAGGTAGAGTAGGGAAATATGAAACATTCAGGGACATGAGTAAACCAGGTCAATTCTAGTTGAAGGCAACTATTTTGAAAATAGTTTTATGTGAAACCACTCTTTCTGTTGTTCAAATAATTAGTTTTATTTAGCTTCGGTCTTAAGCATCCTAAATAATGAAAAATAGTAAACTTGAGGGGAAAAAGGGAAGTAGTTATGCAAGGTGAAAACCACATCCCAAAAACAACTCACATTTGAATTCAGTCACGGCCGCATTTCCTAATTAACCAAATCTAAAACGAGGCCGAAATCAGGGAGTGCAGTCACCCTTTAAAATGAACTAGTGACATGTTGCACCTCTACCTTGCTACCTTTTCAGATGAGCCAATCAGGAGGAGAGATGAGAACAGCAGGCCAGTGGAGCACTTAGAACAGCAGCAGCCAGGGGCAAATGGTAGGGAAGAGGATGATTTAGGTGACCCAGACACAGGCCCACAACACGTTAAGCTACCCCAGTATCCCCTTGACTGTTTTGGATTGCAAAACTAAAGAGACACACGAGACAAGACACAGAGACAGCAACATAAGAGTAGGATATGATGGAGAGAGACACCAGACAAGACACAGAGACAGCAACAGAAGAATACGATACGATGGAGAGAGACACCAGACAAGACACAGAGACAGCAACAGATGAATAGGATACGATGGAGAGAGACACCAGACAAGACACAGAGACAGCAACAGAAGAATAGGAGATGATGGAGAGAGACACCAGACAAGACACAGAGACAGCAACAGAATAATAGGATACGATGGAGAGAGACACCAGACAAGACACAGAGACAGCAACAGAAGAATATGACATGATGGAGAGAGACACCAGACAAGACACAGAGACAGCAACAGAAGAATATGACATGACGGAGAGAGACACCAGACAAGACACAGCAACAGAAGAATATGACATGACAGAGAGAGACACCAGACAAGACACAGCAACAGAAGAATATGACATGACGGAGAGAGACACCAGACAAGACACAGAGACAGCAACAGAAGAGGGCAGGTGGAGAGAGAACAGAGCAGTAGACTGTATCACTTCAAGCTGCTCTATACAGTCTCATTCGTTTGACTTACTTGCATTATACCAGGTGAAATACAGACAGCGAAAATGTAAAAGATGGTTTGGAAAGAATTTGCAGGTGAGGTGAAAAAGCCTGTGAAATTACTATTAAATGGATTCTAATTACGAGAGAGAGAGAGAGAGAGAGAGAGAGAGAGAGAGAGAGAGAGAGAGAGAGAGAGAGAGAGAGAGAGACAAACTGTAGGATTTAATCAATTTGGCTCATTGGGCAGGTCAGAGTCTATGTTTGAAGTTGTTGAGTTGTTTTTGGCAATACACTGTAGTTGTGCACTGAGAGTACAAAACATTAGGAAAAGCTTTCTAATATTGAGTTGCACCAACTTTTGCCATTGGAACAGCCTCAATTCGTTCGGGCATGGACTCTACAAGGTGTCGAAACTGGTACACAGGGATGCTGGCGCATGTTGACTCCAATGCTTCCCACAGTTGTAAACTCAGCAAAAAAAGAAACGTCCCTTTTTCAGAACCCGGTCTTTCAAAGATAATTCGTAGAAATTCAAATAACTTCACAGATCTTAATTGTATAGGGTTTAAACACTGTTTCCCATGTTTGTTCAATGAACCATAAACAATGAATGAACATGCACCTGTGGAACGGTCGTTAAGACAGTAACAGCTTACTGACACGGTAGGCAATTAAGGTCACAGTTATGAAAAATTAGGACACTAAAGAGGCCTTTCTACTGACTCTGAAAATTGGTACATCCGAACATCACACCTGCGGGACAGGTACAGGATGGCAACAACAACTGCCCGAGTTACACCAGGAACGCACAATCCCTCCATCAGTGCTCAGACTGTCCGCAATAGGCTGAGAGAGGCTGGACTGAGGGCTTGTCCTCAGGCAGGTCCTCACCAGACATCACCGGCAACAACATCGCCTATGGGCACAAACCCACCGTCGCTGGACCAGACAGGACTGGCAAAAAGTGCTCTTTACTGACGAGTCACGGTTTTGTCTCACAAGGGGTGATGGTCGGATTCGCGTTTATCGACGAAGGAATGAGCGTTACACCGAGGCCTGTATTCTGGAGCGGGATTGATGTAACAGCATCATCGGACTGAGCTTGTTGTCATTGC
The DNA here is from genome assembly GCA_030435695.1 of Brachymystax lenok tsinlingensis. NCBI lineage: Eukaryota > Metazoa > Chordata > Actinopteri > Salmoniformes > Salmonidae > Brachymystax > Brachymystax lenok. The sequence continues at coordinate 1,515,763 of CM059785.1, forward strand.
TGGCAATCTCAACGCTGTGCGTTACAGGGAAGACATCCTCCTCCCTCATGTGGTTCCCTTCTTGCAGGCTCATCCTGACATGACCCTCCAGCATGACAATGCCACCAGCCATACTGCTCTTCTGTGCGTGATTTCCTGCAAGACAGGAATGTCAGTGTTCTGCCATGGCCAGCGAAGAGCCCGGATCTCAATCCCATTGAGCACGTCTGGGACCTGTTGGATCGGAGGGTGAGGGCTAGGGCCATTCCCCCCAGAAATGTCCGGGAACTTGCAGGTTCCTTGGTGGAAGAGTGGGGTAACATCTCACAGCAAGAACTGGCGAATCTGGTGCAGTATATGAAGAGGAGATGCACTGCAGTATTTCATGCAGCTGGTGGCCACACCAGATACTGACTGGTACTTTTGATTTTGACCCCCTTTGTTGAGGGACACATTATTCAATTTCTGTTAGTCACATGTCTGTGGAACTTGTTCAGTTTATGTCTCAGTTGTTGAATCTTGTTATGTTCATACAAATATTTACACATGTTAAATTTACTGAAAATCAACGCAGTTGACAGTGAGAGGACGTTTCTTTTTTTGATGAGTTTATCAAGTTGGCTGGATGTCATTCTTGATAAACACAGGAAACAGTTGAGCGTGAAAACCACAGCAGCGTTGTAGATCTTGACACACTCAAACCGGAGCGACTGGCACCTACCAGAATAGATACTGTTCCAGAGTAGAGACCCACAGCAGAAACTCTAATTGGGTACTGGCAGTGTCTGCTGTGGCAGGTGGAAGTTAACTGAAAGGTATCTCTCATTGTTTAATCTCTCAATGTCATCTCAATGGATACCAAATTCATCCCTCCTACTGGCTTAAGGCTAAGACTCTAGCGTCTTAAAATCCTAGAAACTCTGAGAAAGGCAGAATGACACTCCACCGGCAGCCTCAGATGACATCAAACACAAGAACAGCTAAGGGTCATCATAATGCCAACAGGGCAAAGAGTCAGAATAAGGGAGCCTATCAGAGTCATGATGTGATTCACTCTGTTTCTACAGAGTCAGAATAAGGGAGCCTATCAGAGTCATGATGTGATTCACTCTGTTTCTACAGAGTCAGAATAAGGGAGCCTATCAGAGTCATGATGTGATTCATTCTGTTTCTAGTGTCAGAATAAGGGAGCCTATCAGAGTCATGATGTGATTCATTCTGTTTCTAGTGTCAGAATAAGGGAGCCTATCAGAGTCATGATGTGATTCACTCTGTTTCTACAGAGTCAGAATAAGGGAGCCTATCAGAGTCATGATGTGATTCACTCTGTTTCTACAGTCAGAATAAGGGAGCCTATCAGAGTCATGATGTGATTCACTCTGTTTCTACAGTCAGAATAAGGGAGCCTATCAGAGTCATGATGTGATTCATTCTGTTTCTAGTTTCAGAATAAGGGAGCCTATCAGAGTCATGATGTGATTCACTCTGTTTCTACAGTCAGAATAAGGGAGCCTATCAGAGTCATGATGTGATTCACTCTGTTTCTACAGTCAGAATAAGGGAGCCTATCAGAGTCATGATGTGATTCATTCTGTTTCTAGTGTCAGAATAAGGGAGCCTATCAGAGTCATGATGTGATTCACTCTGTTTCTAGTGTCAGAATAAGGGAGCCTATCAGAGTCATGATGTGATTCACTCTGTTTCTACAACATGTCCTTAAAACAAGAAGAGCAGGAGACATTCAATTTATTTTATGTTTATTTGTATCAAAATAATAGCTAGAATAACAACAGGAACGTAATAAGAAAGGCGGTATAACTGCATCAAATTGTTGAGAGGTGATTATGCATTATGTGAACTGTACCTACATACAGCACGCTGCCTCTTTGTCTCTGAAGATGGAAAATACTTCAGAGTGACAACGTCCTCAGCCCTTCCCCGTTTCAAAAAAGGGAATGGCTGAGGACAATTGATCTAATTCTAGCCCTGTGTGACTGTGTGAGCCTACAGCAGTGAGATGAGAACACAGTCTATTCTAGAACACAGAGGCTATGACACTCCAAACCAACAGTCCATTCTAGAACACAGAGACCATGACACTCCAAACCAACAGTCCATTCTAGAACACAGAGGCCATGACACTCCAAACCAACAGTCCATTCTAGAACACAGAGGCCATGACACTCCAAACCAACAGTCTATTCTACAACACAGAGACCATGACACTCCAAACCAACAGTCCATTCTAGAACACAGAGGCCATGACACTCCAAACCAACAGTCCATTCTAGAACACAGAGGCCATGACACTCCAAACCAACAGTCCATTCTAGAACACAGAGGCTATGACACTCCAAACCAACAGTCCATTCTACAACACAGAGGCTATGACACTACAAACCAACAGTCCATTCTAGAACACAGAGGCTATGACACTCCAAACCAACAGTCCATTCTAGAACACAGAGGCTATGCCACTCCAAACCAACAGTCCATTCTAGACCAAAGAGACCATGACACTCCACACCAACAGTCCATTCTAGACCACAGAGACCATGACACTCCAAACCAACAGTTCATTCTAGACCACAGAGGCTATGACACTCCAAACCAACAGTCTATTCTAGAACACAGAGGCTATGCCACTCCAAACCTACAGTCCATTCTAGAACACAGAGGCTATGACATTCCAAACCAACAGTCTATTCTAGAACACAGAGGCTATGCCACTCCAAACCAACAGTCCATTCTAGAACACAGAGGCTATGACACTCCAAACCAACAGTCTATTCTAGACCACAGAGGCTATGACACTCCAAACCAACAGTCTATTCTAGACCACAGAGACCATGACACTCCAAACCAACAGTTCATTCTAGAACACAGAGGCTATGATACTCCAAACAAACAGTATATTCTAGAACACAGGCTATGACACTCCAAACCAACAGTCCATTCTAGAACACAGAGGCTATGACACTCCAAACCACCAGTCCATTCTAGAACACAGAGACTATGACACTCCAAACCAACAGTCTTTTCTAGAACACAGAGGCTATGACACTCCAAACCAACAGTCCATTCTAGAACACAGAGGCTATGCCACTCCAAACCACCAGTGCATTCTAGAACACAGAGGCTATGACACTCCAAACCAACAGTCCATTCTAGAACACAGAGGCTATGCCACTCCAAACCACCAGTGCATTCTAGAACACAGAGACTATGACACTACAAACCAACAGTCCATTCTAGAACACAGAGGCTATGCCACTCCAAACCAACAGTCCATTCTAGAACACAGAGGCTATGCCACTCCAAACCACCAGTGCATTCTAGAACACAGAGGCTATGACACTCCAAACCAACAGTCTATTCTAGACCACAGAGACCATGACACTCCAAACCAACAGTCCATTCTAGACCACAGAGACCATGACACTCCAAACCAACAGTTCATTCTAGAACACAGAGGCTATGACACTCCAAACCAACAGTCTATTCTAGACCACAGAGGCATAACACTCCAAACCAACAGTCTATTCTAGAACACAGAGGCTATGACACTCCAAACCAACAGTCCATTCTAGAACACAGAGGCTATGACACTCCAAACCATCAGTCCATTCTAGAACACAGAGACTATGACACTCCAAACCAACAGTTCATTCTAGAACACAGAGGCTATGACACTCCAAACCAACAGTCCATTCTAGAACACAGAGACCATGACACTCCAAACCAACAGTCCATTCTAGAACACAGAGACTATGACACTCCAAACCAACAGTCTATTCTAGACCACAGAGGCCATTCTAGAACACAGAGGCTATGCCACTCCAAACCTACAGTCCATTCTAGAACACAGAGGCTATGCCACTCCAAACCAACAGTCCATTCTAGAAAACAGAGGCTATGACACTCCAAACCAACAGTCTATTCTAGACCACAGAGGCTATGACACTCCAAACCAACAGTCCATTCTAGAACACAGAGGCCATGACACTCCAAACCTACAGTCCATTCTAGAACACAGAAACCATGACACTCCAAACCAACAGTCCATTCTAGACCACAGAGGCTATGACACTCCAAACCAACAGTCCATTATATAACACAGAGGCCATGACACTCCAAACCAACAGTCCATTCTAGAACACGGAGGCTATGACACTCCAAACCAACAGTCCATTCTAGAACACAGAGGCTATGCCATTTCAAACCAACAGTCCATTCTAGTACACAGAGACAATGACATTCCAAACCAACAGTCTATTCTAGACCACAGAGGCCATTCTAGACCACAGAGGCTATGCCACTCCAAACCAACAGTCCATTCTAGAACACAGAGGCTATGACACTCCAAACCAATAGTCCATTCTAGAACACAGAGGCTATGCCACTCCAAACCAACAGTCCATTCTAGACCACAGAGACCATGACACTCCAAACCAACAGTCCATTCTAGAACACAGAGGCTATGACACTCCAAACCAACAGTCCATTCTAGACCACAGAGACTATGACACTCCAAACCAACAGTCCATTCTAGAACACTGAGGCTATGCCATTTCAAACCAACAGTCCATTCTAGAACACAGAGACTATGACATTCCAAACCAACAGTCTATTCTAGACCACAGAGGCTATGCCACTCCAAACCAACAGTCCATTCTAGAACACAGAGGCTATGCCACTCCAAACCAACAGTCCATTCTAGAACACAGAGGCCATGACACTCCAAACCAACAGTCTATTCTAGACCACAGAGGCCATTCTAGAACACAGAGGCTATGCCACTCCAAACCTACAGTCCATTCTAGAACACAGAGGCTATGCCACTCCAAACCAACAGTCCATTCTAGACCACAGAGACTATGACACTCCAAACCAACAGTCCATTCTAGAACACGGAGGCTATGCCATTTCAAACCAACAGTCCATTCTAGAACACAGAGACTATGACATTCCAAACCAACAGTCTATTCTAGACCACAGAGGCTATGCCACTCCAAACCAACAGTCCATTCTAGAACACAGAGGCTATGCCACTCCAAACCAACAGTCCATTCTAGAACACAGAGACTATGACATTCCAAACCAACAGTCCATTCTAGAATACTTTCTGTGCACTTCAAACCATTGGTGATGTATTGGATAGTACTGTATGGTAATTGGTATTTCTGAGCAGTACTGTATGGGTTGTACTGTACAATACTGTATGGGTAGTACTGAACAGTACAGTATGGTAATGGGTAGTATTGAACAGTACTGTATGGTAATGAGTAGTACTGAACAGTACTATATGGTAATGAGAGGTACTGAACAGTACTGTATGTTATTGGGTAGTACTGAACAGTACTGTATGGTAATGGATAGTATTGAACAGTACTGTATGGTAATGAGAGGTACTGAACAGTACTGTATGTTATTGGGTAGTACTGAACAGTACTGTATGGTAATGAGTAGTACTGAACATCACTGTATGGTAATGGATAGTATTGAACAGTACTGTATGGTAATGAGTAGTACTGAACAGTACTGTATGTTATTGGGTAGTACTGAACAGTACTGTATGGTAATGGATACAGTACAGTATGTGCTGTGCTTTTCTACTGAGCAGTTGCTCTGGTGTGAATGACCACCTCAAGGCGAAAGTAGCCAGTAAAATGGGTGCTTCACTGCTTCCCATCAAGGTGAGAAAGTACATAGTAGCCGTGGGAATCACTGGTCCTCTTTGCTCTTAGGTTTACATGCTTTGCTCTGGTAAACATGTGATTTGGTATTTCCGCACTATATCATTGGCTGATAGGAGTTGAGTAGTTGGGTCTTCACAGCAGGTAGAGGAAGGAATGTGCTTTCTTGATTGTCAAACAACTCCAAAGTTCTATCTCAAAATTCAACTCTGATTCTATTTCTAGAAGCAGGCAGGACTTGTTGATGCGAGGCTTGGTAGTTGGTAGTTAAGGGGTTAATAAAAGGCTGTGATTGTCTGTTGATGGTCCGGTCTCCATGGGACTAGTAAGAAGTCTATTTGGTCAGCTGCTGAGAGTCCATGTGAGTGTTAAAGGATATGTTTCCTCTGTATTTATTGTCAAATCTTTGCTACAGTAGACAGCTCCATCTATCTAACAAGCCATGCAGGAGGTCTGGAGAGATATAGAGTGGGGTGGAAAAATCAGAGACCATCCAAACCTGGGATCCTTGACCGTCTCTTAAAAACACATAGGGTCATTATCATGTGGGGTTACCTATATTTGACCACAACAAAGTAAACTCCACTAGGTGGACTGTGGGTCCTTTAAATCCAACTCAAGAAATCTGGAGCTGTTTTTCAAATGCTCCCAGAGAGGCTGTGTGCTCCATATGTATTGTGGAATATAGTTGTATCTCTCTGGTGTGCTCAGTGAAGTGTCTGTCTCTGTCTGTCACACAGTGGTCTCAATCTTCTCGATGATCTCCACCATGGACTTAGAGGGAGACAGCAGAGAGGTCTCATCCTGGTCCCAGAGACTACAGAGGCTAGATTTCCCATCTCCATCGGTGCTCAACTCTTCATTCTGATCCTCTGACTCTGACTCACAGGATTCCAGGTGGTGCAGACCTAACGCGTTGATCCCAGAGTCCTCGGAGCTGGATGGAGAGGAGCAGTGGTCCATCTTGGGGCCTTTCAGCTTGTCAACAGGGCTGGGGTGGTGGTGCTGCTTCCTCTGGTCTACTGGGGTGCTGTAGTAATGCTTGTCCACAGAGCTTTTGTAGTGTTGTGGTATTTTGTTGTAGTCCACAGAGGGGTTGGAGTGATGCTTGTCTAGAGACGATTTGTGTTGCTTCTCACTGTGTGCAGGAGGATTGTGTTGGTGCACAGGGCTTTTGTGGTGGGGCTTGTCCACGGGCGGTTGTAGTGTGTTGTGGTGGTGGTCGTTGTGAACAGATCGTGTTGGCTTACTGGGAGGAGGCACCTGAGGAGGAGCAGGAGGAGGTGCCACAGCAAGAGGAGGTGCAGCAGCAGGAGGAGGTGCAGCAGCAGGAGGAGGTGCCGCAGCAGGAGGAGGTGCCGCAGCAGGAGGAGGTGCCAAAGCAGGAGGAGGTGCCAAAGCAGGAGGAGGTGCCAAAGCAGGAGGATATGCAGCAGCAGGAGGAGGTGCAGCAGCAGGAGGAGGTGCCGCAGCAGGAGGAGGTGCCGCAGCAGGAGGATCAGGGATGGGAGGAGGAGAACGTTGAACATAACACATCTTCCCGTTGATGCGTTTGACGATGTAGTCGTCAATGAAGAGGTCTGCTATGACACAGTATTTGGGCGACTGAAGGTACGGCGGGGACTGGAAGCAGGGGGCGATCTTCAGGAAGCGTTCGGTGAGGGATACAGACAGGTTCATGGTGGGTGGAGACTCAGAAGGGTCAGAGGGTACCGCCGTGCTCGGCAGCTGGCACACACTGGTCATGGGCTGGTACACATATTTACCTGCACAGACAGGAAGAGAAACACAACAGAAGAAATGTAAATATGCTAATCAAGAAAAGAGCCTCTAGATAACTGCTGGTGCTTTGACTCTGAGCCGTTACAAAAACTGACATCCTGGGATTAACAATCAGATACTCATCAAACTAACGACAAGAGATTAACAATCAGATACTCATCAAACTAACGACAAGAGATTAACAATCAGATACTCATCAAACTAACGACAAGAGATTAACAATCAGATATTCATCAAACTAACGACAAGAGATTAACAATCAGATACTCATCAAACTAACGACAAGAGATTAACAATCAGATATTCATCAAACTAACGACAAGAGATTAACAATCAGATACTCATCAAACTAACGACAAGAGATTAACAATCAGATACTCATCAAACTAACGACAAGAGATTAACAATCAGATACTCATCAAACTAACGACAAGAGACGAACAATCAGATACTCATCAAACTAACGACAAGAGACGAACAATCAGATACTCATCAAACTAACGACAAGAGATTAACAATCAGATACTCATCAAACTAACGACAAGAGATTAACAATCAGATACTCATCAAACTAACGACAAGAGATTAACAATCAGATATTCATCAAACTAACGACAAGAGATTAACAATCAGATACTCATCAAACTAACGACAACAGATTTCATGGATTATCAGATGCTGATTTAAATGAAATGTAAGGATATTCTTGAGCCATCAGAGCTGAACAGAATATAACTATTTTCAGACGGTAGGTGTTTCTTAAAGATCCTGACAACATTGGTCCTGTATTGTCCAAGCCAATAATCTCTTTCTCTGTGGATTAATCCCTAATGGCACCCTATTCCCTAACATATTGCACTCCTTTGACCAGAGCCCTATAGGCACTATGTAGGGAATAGGGTGTCTGTCTGGTGTATGAATCCAAGGCTCAGTAGTCATGTGTAGTGGAAGCTGCTCCCAGTTCTCCTTGATAGCTCCATCACAAAACATTGAACATAGGGCTCCAGAGTGGCGCAGCGGTCTAAGGCACTGCATCTCAGTGCAAGAGGTGTCATTTCAGTCCCTTGTTCAAATCCAGACTGCATCACATCTGTCCGTGATTAAAAGACGCATAGGGCGGTGCACAATTGGCCCAATGATGTCCGGGCTTGGCCCGGCTTAGGCAGTCATTGTAAATAGGAATTTGTTCTTAACTGACTTACCTAGTTAACCTCTTTGCGCGCGGGATCGTTTTCAGAGCAAACATAACGCGGCAAAATAAAAATATTTGTAATATTTAACATTCTTCGATATACAAGCGTTGCATAGCCATCAAAAGCTCTGCTTCTTGGCAATATCACTGCGTTGTCAGATTTCAAAAAGGCTTTACGGCGAAAGCACCACATTTGATTGTTTGAGGCTAATAACCTCACATATTTTCCACATTAGCATAACTTCATATCCAGCTCGGTTCTCAAAATGTCCATATCACAGCTAATATAAATCGCTTACCTTTCAAATAACTTCTGCTGAGGGCTTCCCAAGTGTCCAAACAAGAGAATCCATGGTTCTTTTGTTAGAAAAAGTAATTCATTATATGTATAAATCTCCGTTTGGTTGTCACGTTATGTTCAGCTACTCCACCAAGCATTGTCAGTCTACTCGCCCGTTTTACAGTGAAGAAAACGCGTTCAAGTTATACCTCTCATCTTTTCACAAACAAATCAAATATCATTAATAATGCATCCTTATGTATTCTTTTATGAATAATAATCATATTTTACACGGACGGTAACTGAAACGTTATAAGAGGAAAAGAAAGCTGGGCGCGCTCACGTTCTTGTGAACGTGCACGGTTGTTTACTTTTTTCCCTTCCTGTAGTCTTTCTTCTTCTATAAGGATCTCCTCAGGGCTATTTCCTCCAGACACTTTCCAGAGACTGTTGACATCCAGTGGAAGCCATAGGTACTGCAACCTGTGTCCTATTCCCCATTGACTTCTATTACCAGGCCTTCAAAGTGAGAGGAGGGCAAAAGAAAAAGGAATTCCGGACAGAAATTTCTCGGGTTTTTGCCTGCTATATCTGTTATGGTATACCCACAGACTATATCTTAATGGTTTTAGAAACTTCAGAGTGTTTCCTATCCAATAGTACTATGTGAATATCCTAGTTTCTGGCCATGAGTGGCAGGCATTTAACTTTGGGCACGTCAGACAGGCGAAAATCCGGAAAATGGGACCCTAGCTGTAAGAGGTTAAACAAAACAGCTCACACTACTGTATGACTAAAGGAAGTCATAGAAACATTTTGTTTTCAAAAACGGCTTTCAAATGTCATTCAGCGTTTACAGTCGACTGACCTTTGTAACAAGCTGCTGTGGTTGAGTACTGCAGTCTGTAACAAGCTGCTGTGGTTGAGTACTGCAGTCTGTAACAAGCTGCTGTGGTTGAGTACTGCAGTCTGTAACAAGCTGCTGTGGTTGAGTACTGCAGTCTGCAGCAAGCTGCTGTGGTTGAGTACTGCAGTCTGTAACAAGCTGCTGTGGTTGAGTACTGCAGTCTGTAGCAAGCTGCTGTGGTTGAGTACTGCAGTCTGCAGCAAACTGCTGTGGTTGAGTACTGCAGTCTATAACAAGCTGCTGTGGTTGAGTACTGCAGTCTGTAGCAAGCTGCTATAGTTGAGTACTGCAGTCTGTAACAAGCTGCTGTGGTTGAGTACTGCAGTCTGCAGCAAGCTGCTGTGGTTGAGTACTGCAGTCTGTAACAAGCTGCTGTGGTTGAGTACTGCAGTCTGTAACAAGCTGCTGTGGTTGAGTACTGCAGTCTGCAGCAAGCTGCTGTGGTTGAGTACTGCAGTCTGTAACAAGCTGCTGTGGTTGAGTACTGCAGTCTGCAACAAGCTGCTGTGGTTGAGTACAGCAAGCTGCTGTGGTTGCAGTCTCTGCAGATCCTCTCAAGCTCTGTCAGGTTGGATGGGGAGTGTCGCTGCACAGCTATTTTCAGGTCTCTCCAGAGATGTTTGATCGGGTTCAAGTCCAGGCTCTGGCTGGGCCACTCAAGGACATTCAGTCCAGAAGCCACTTCTGTGTTGTCTTGGCTGTGTGCTTAGGGTCATTGTCCTGTTGGAAGGTGAACCTTCGCCCCAGTCTGAGGTCCTAAGCAGGTTTTCATCAAGGATCTCTCTGTTCATCTTTCCCTCGATCCCGACTAGTCTGACGCTTGCCATTCAAGTCAAAGAGTTCAATCTTGGTTTCATCAGACCAGACAATCTTGCTTCTCATGGTCTGAGAGTCCTTTAGGTGCCTTTTGGCAAACTCCAAGCGGGGTGTCATGTGCCTTTTAGTGAAGACTGGCTTCCGTCTGGCCACTCATGGTTGTCCTTCTGGAACGTTCTCCCATCTCCACAGAGGAACTCTGGAGCTCTGTCAGTGACCTTTGGTTTCTTGTTCACCTTCCTGACCAAGGACCTTCTTCCCCGATTGTTCAGTATGGCCAGGCAGCCAGCTCTAGGAAGAGTCTTGGTGTTTCCAAACTTCTTCCCCCGCGGGACGGTTGAGCTAACATAGGCTAATGCGAGTAGCATGAGGTTGTAAGTAACTGATAGTGGCAGAAAGCTTAAATTCTTGTTAATCTAACTGCACTGTCCAATTTACAGTAGATATTACAGTGAAATAATTTATTTTACTAGGCAAGACAGTTAAGAACAAATTCTTATTTTCAATGACGACCTAGGAACAGTGGGTTTACTGCCTGTTCAGGGGCAGAACGACAGATTTATACCTTGTCAGCTCGGGGATTTGAACTTGCAACCTTCTGGTTACTAGACCAACACGCTAACCACTAGGCTACCCTGCCACCCCAGAATACCATGCTATTGTTTGAGGAGAGTGCACAGTTGTGAACTTAAACCAATTAGGCACATTTGGGCAGTCAGTCTTGATACATCATTTTTAACAGAAACGCAATGGTTCATTGGATCAGTCTAAATCTTTGCACATACATTTCTGCCATCTAGTGGCCAAAATCTAAATTGCAGCTGGGCTGGAATAATACATTATGGCCTTTCTCTTGCATTACAAAGATGGTACAAAAATAAAAAATATGCATGATTTTTTCTTTGTATTATCTTTTACCAGATCTAATGTGTTATATTCTCCTACATTAATTTCACATTTCCACAAACTTCAAAGTGTTTCCTTTCAAATGGTATCAAGAATATGCATATCCTTGCTTCAGGGCCTGAGCTACAGGCAGTTAGATTTGGGTTATGTCATTTTAGGCGAAAATTGAAAAAAGGGGCGGATCCTTAAGAAGCTAAATCCTGTTAGCTGGTGCTGTTCTGTTCTCCATGAGGAATTCACCTATAAAGGCTGAAAGGGTTTTAGGCATGCGTGGTGCATACTGTCTACTCAAGGATCTGGTGGGTAATTCTGTTCAGCTGGGCTCCATAACAAACTATAGGCTGTTTTAAAAATCCTTTGGGTCATTTTAGGTGAAAATTGGGAAAACAAGGGTCCGATCCTTATTAAGAATGATGGAGGACACTGTGTTCTTGTGGACCTTCAATGCTGCAGAAATGTTTTGGTACCCTTCCCCAGATCTGTGCCTCGACACAATCCTGTCTCGGAGCTCTACGGACAATTCCTTCGGCCTCATGGCTTGGTTTTTGCTCTGACATGCACTGTCAACTGTGGGACCTTTATATAGACAGGTGTGTCCCTTTCCAAATCATGTCCAATCATTAGAATTCACCACAGGTGGACTCCAATCAAGTTTTTTTAATACATTTGCAAACATTTCTAAAAACCAGTTTTTGCTTTGTCATTATGGGCTATTGTGATGTCATTATGGGCTATTGTGATGTCATTATGGGCTATTGTGATGTCATTATGGGCTATTGTGATGTCATTATGGGGTGTTGTGATGTCATTATGGGCTATTGTACGTAGATTGATGAGGGAAAAAAATAATATAATCAATTTTAGAATAAGGCTGTAAAGTAACAAAATGTGGAAAAAGGGAATGGGGTCTGAATACTTTCCGAATGCCCCTTATACAGTAATACCATTCTACATCAGGATACATCAATCTCACCACCTAGCCCCCAAAAACGATTAAAACATCCATAAATAAATAACTGGATGGAATTATCCACTGTACAAGTCAGATTTATGTTAATATATTATGTTCTGTACTTTGGCATGTATTTGTAGGTGTTATGTTGACCCCAGGAAGAGTAGCTGCTGCATGTTCAGTAACTAATGCGGAACTAAACTAAATGTCCATATTGTAATTAATTGAAACTCTGGCATGGCATCATTATATGTGTTTCAGTTATGTCTCTCTGGTGCACTCCAAGACAGTCTACTCAGACCTGTGGAAAGGGAATAGAAGGAAGTGAGAGAGAGTATGGAGGAAAGGAGAGGGAGGAGGAAGAGAGGGAGGACGAGGAGAGGAGGAGAGGGAGGAGGAGAAGGCGGACAAGAGTGAGTTGGACGAGGAGGGAGACAACCTACAGAAAGGAAGGAAGGTCTGGCCATGATCAGGTCCAGAGGAGGAGAGAGCACAGCTGGCAGGCTGGCCATGCTAGTCGACCCTCTACTGTGTGAATAATGTAGCGGCTAGGAGCCAGAAGCTAGCTGCTAGTCGACCCTCTACTGTGTGAATAATGTAGCGGCTAGGAGCCAGAAGCTAGCTGCTAGTCGACCCTCTACCGTGTGAATAATGTAGCGGCTAGGAGCCAGAAGCTAGCTGCTAGTCGACCCTCTACCGTGTGAATAATGTAGCGGCTAGGAGCCAGAAGCTAGCTGCTAGTCGACCCTCTACCGTGTGAATAATGTAGCGGCTAGGAGCCAGAAGCTAGCTGCTAGTCGACCCTCTACCGTGTGAATAATGTAGCGGCTAGGAGCCAGAAGCTAGCTGCAAGTCGACCCTCTACCGTGTGAATAATGTAGCGGCTAGGAGCCAGAAGCTAGCTGCTAGTCGACCCTCTACCGTGTGAATAATGTAGCGGCTAGGAGCCAGAAGCTAGCTGCTAGTCGACCCTCTACCGTGTGAATAATGTAGCGGCTAGGAGCCAGAAGCTAGCTGCTAGTCGACCCTCTACCGTGTGAATAATGTAGCGGCTAGGAGCCAGAAGCTAGCTGCTAGTCGACCCTCTACCGTGTGAATAATGTAGCGGCTAGGAGCCAGAAGCTAGCTGCTAGTCGACCCTCTACCGTGTGAATAATGCAGCGGCTAGGAGCCAGAAGCTAGCTGCTAGTCGACCCTCTACCGTGTGAATAATGTAGCGGCTAGGAGCCAGAAGCTAGCTGCTAGTCGACCCTCTACCGTGTGAATAATGTGGCGGCTGGGAGCCAGAAGCTAGCTGCTAGTCGACCCTCTACCGTGTGAATAATGTAGCGGCTGGGAGCCAGAAGCTAGCTGCTAGTCGACCCTCTACCGTGTGAATAATGTAGCGGCTGGGAGCCAGAAGCTAGCTGCTAGTCGACCCTCTACCGTGTGAATAATGTAGCGGCTGGGAGCCAGAAGCTAGCTGCTAGTCGACCCTCTACCGTGTGAATAATGTAGCGGCTGGGAGCCAGAAGCTAGCTGCTAGTCGACCCTCTACCGTGTGAATAATGTAGCGGCTGGGAGCCAGAAGCTAGCTGCTAGTCGACCCTCTACCGTGTGAATAATGTAGCGGCTGGGAGCCAGAAGCTAGCTGCTAGTCGACCCTCTACCGTGTGAATAATGTAGCGGCTGGGAGCCAGAAGCTAGCTGCTAGTCGACCCTCTACCGTGTGAATAATGTAGCGGCTGGGAGCCAGAAGCTAGCTGCTAGTCGACCCTCTACCGTGTGAATAATGTAGCGGCTGGGAGCCAGAAGCTGGCTGCTAGTCGACCCTCTACCGTGTGAATAATGTAGCGGCTGGGAGCCAGAAGCTGGCTGCTAGTCGACCCTCTACCGTGTGAATAATGTAGCGGCTGGGAGCCAGAAGCTGGCTGCTAGTCGACCCTCTACCGTGTGAATAATGTAGCGGCTGGGAGCCAGAAGCTGGCTGCTAGTCGACCCTCTACCGTGTGAATAATGTAGCGGCTGGGAGCCAGAAGCTGGCTGCTAGTCGACCCTCTACCGTGTGAATAATGCAGCGGCTGGGAGCCAGAAGCTAGCTGCTAGTCGACCCTTTACCGTGTGAATAATGCAGCGGCTAGGAGCCAGAAGCTAGCTGCTAGTCGACCCTCTACCGTGTGAATAATGTAGCGGCTAGGAGCCAGAAGCTAGCTGCTAGTCGACCCTCTACCGTGTGAATAATGCAGCGGCTAGGAGCCAGAAGCTAGCTGCTAGTCGACCCTCTACCGTGTGAATAATGCAGCGGCTAGGAGCCAGAAGCTAGCTGCTAGTCGACCCTCTACCGTGTGAATAATGCAGCGGCTAGGAGCCAGAAGCTAGCTGCTAGTCGACCCTCTACCGTGTGAATAATGCAGCGGCTAGGAGCCAGAAGCTAGCTGCTAGTCGACCCTCTACCGTGTGAATAATGCAGCGGCTAGGAGCCAGAAGCTAGCTGCTAGTCGACCCTCTACCGTGTGAATAATGCAGCGGCTGGAGCCAGAAGCTAGCTGCTAGTCGACCCTCTACCGTGTGAATAATGCAGCGGCTAGGAGCCAGAAGCTAGCTGCTAGTCGACCCTCTACCGTGTGAATAATGCAGCGGCTAGGAGCCAGAAGCTAGCTGCTAGTCGAGCCCTCTACCGTGTGAATAATGTGGCGGCTGGGAGCCAGAAGCTGGCTGCTAGTCGACCCTCTACCGTGTGAATAATGTAGCGGCTAGGAGCCAGAAGCTAGCTGCTAGTCGACCCTCTACCGTGTGAATAATGCAGCGGCTAGGAGCCAGAAGCTAGCTGCTAGTCGACCCTCTACCGTGTGAATAATGCAGCGGCTAGGGAGCCAGAAGCTAGCTGCTAGTCGACCCTCTACCGTGTGAATAATGCAGCGGCTAGGAGCCAGAAGCTAGCTGCTAGTCGACCCTCTACCGTGTGAATAATGCAGCGGCTAGGAGCCAGAAGCTAGCTGCTAGTCGACCCTCTACTGTGTGAATAACGCAGCAGCTATATTCACACTAATAGAGATAAGCATCTCTTTACCAGGTCTACCCAGGCCTCTCTCTCGCCCCACTCTACTCCACTCGGTTGTACCACTGGAGGGGGCTTGAGGTAAACTCTCAGAGACAAAATGAAGGCACGTCTGTGCTTGACGAAGCTGAACTAAAGGCTGAGATGGGACGCTATGAAGCTGGAAAGCTATGAGAAGGTCTAGAGAGAGTAGAGGAAACCAGGTCTGGCTGACTCAATCACTATAGTAGGCTATGTTTTAGACTGAAGCCACAGTCAGTGTGGCATGAACCACACTACAGCTTTTCGTGTTCTTTCTATTTATCTGACCTCGGAGTCAAATCAGGTGATATCTTCATGAATGTGAACCTGTTATGTGTAGTTATGAATGTCTTTATAAATGTTATGTATTATCCCTGTAGTAATGTACAGGACCAGTCAAAAGTTTGGACACGCCTACTCATTCAAGGGTTTGTCTTAATTTTGACTATTTTCTACATTGTAGAATAATAGTGAAGACATCAAAAGTATGAAATAACACATAAGGAATCATGTAGTAACCAAAAAAAAGTGTTAAACAAATCAAAATATGTTTATATTTGATATTCCTCAAAGTAGCCACCCTTTGCCTTGATGACAGCTGTATATTTAAATATGTAGTGAACAACAATATAAACGCAACATGTAAAGTGTTGGTCCCGTGTTTCATGAGGTGAAATAAAAGATCCCAGAAAATGTTCCATATGGACAAAAAGCTTATTGCTCTCAAATTTTGTGCACTCATTTTTTTACATCCCTGTTAGTGAACTCCTTTGCCAAATTAATCCTTCCACCTGACAGATGTGGCATATCAAGAAGCTGATTAAACAGCATGACCATTGCACAGGTGCACCTTGTGCTGGGGTCAATAAAAGGCCACTCTAAAATGTGCAGTTTTGTCGCACAACACAATGCCACAGATGTCTCAAGTTTTGAGGGAGCGTGCAGTTGGTATGCTGACTGCAGGAATGTCCACCAGAGCTGTTGCAAGAGAATTTAATGGATGTTTCTCTACCATTAGCCACCTCCAATGTCGTTTTAGAGAATTTGGAAGACCATGTGTAACCACGCCAACCCAGGACCTCTACATCCGGCTTCTTCACCGGCGGGATCATCTGAGACCAGCCACCTGAAATTGAGCATGTTCAAAAACGTAGAATTTCTTCACAAACTGACAGAAACCGTCTCAGGGAAGCTCATCTGTGTGTTCGTCGCCTTTACCAGGTTCTTGACCTGACTGCAGGTTGGCATGCTCAGCCTTCAATGGCCACAGACACGCTGGAGAAGTGTGCTCTTCACAGATTAATCCCGGTTTCAACTGTACCGGGCAGATAGCGTGTATGGCGTCGTGTTGGCGAGCGATTTACTGATGTTAACGTTGTGAACAGAGTGTCCCATGGTGGCAGTGGGGTTATGGTATGTGCAAGCATAAGCTACGGACAACAAACACAATTGTATTTTATTGATACTGTGACGAGATCTTGAGGCCCATTGTCGTGCCATTCATCTGCCGCCATCACCTCATGTTTCAGCATGATAATGCACGGCCCCATGTAGCAAGGATCTGTACACAATTCCTGGAAGTTGAAAATGTTCCATTTCTTCCATGGCCTGCATACTCACCAGACGTGTCACCTATTGAGCATGTTTGGGATGCTCTGGATCGACGTGTGCGACAGCGTGTTCCAGTTCCCGCCAATATCCAGCAACTTCACACAGCGATTGAAGAGGAGCGGGACAACATTCCACAGGCCACAATCAACAGCCTGACCAACTCTATGTGAAGGAGATGTTGTCGCGCTGCATGAGGCAAATGGTGGTCCCACCAGATACTGATTGGTTCTCTGATCCACGCCCCTACCTTTTTTTAAGGTATCTGTGACCAACAAATGCATATCTGTATTCATGTGAAATCCATAGATTACTGCCTAATTTATTTATTTCAACTAACTGATTTCCTTAAATGAACTGTAACTCAAATTCTTTGTAATTGTGATTGTAATTTTGTAATTGTTGCATATAGCGTTTATATTTTTGTTTAGTGTACATGGGTTGCAGGGCAGCCCCCTTAAGGGACTCTTCTCATCAACTGTATACAATAATGTCCTCTGTGTTGTCTTAGAAATTCAGCATTCTCTGTATTGTCTTAGAAATTCAGCATTCTCTGTATTGTCTTAGGAATTCAGCATTCTCTGTGTTGTTTTAGGAATTCAGCATTCTCTGTATTCTCTTAGGAATTCAGCATTCTCTGTATTGTCTTAGGAATTCAGCATTCTCTGTATTGTCTTAGGAATTCAACATTCCCTGTATTGTCTTAGGAATTCAACATTCCCTGTATTGTCTTAGGAATTCAGCATTCTCTGTATTGTCTTAAGAATTCAGCATTCTCTGTGTTGTCTTAGGAATTCAGCATTCTCTGTATTGTCTTAGGAATTCAGCATTCTCTGTATTGTCTTAGGAATTCCGCATTCTCTGTATTGTCTTAGGAATTCAGCATTCTCTGTATTGTCTTAGGAATTCAGCATTCTCTGTATTGTCTTAGGAATTCAGCATTCCCTGTATTGTCTTAGGAATTCAGCATTCCCTGTATTGTCTTAGGAATTCAGCATTCTCTGTATTGTCTTAGAAATTCAGCATTCTCTGTATTGTCTTAGGAATTCAGCATTTCCTGTGTTGTCTTAGGAATTCAGCATTCTCTGTATTGTCTTAGGAATTCAACATTCTCTGTATTGTCTTAGGAATTCAGCATTCTCTGTGTTGTCTTAGGAATTCAGCATTCTCTGTGTTGTCTTAAGAATTCAGCATTCTCTGTATTGTCTTAGGAATTCAACATTCCCTGTATTGTCTTAGGAATTTAGCATTCTCTGTATTGTCTTAGGAATTCAGCATTCTCTTTATTGTCTCAGGAATTCAGCATTCTCTGTGTTGTCTTAGGAATTCAGCATTCTCTGTATTGTCTTAGGAATTCAACATTCCCTGTATTGTCTTAGGAATTCAGCATTCTCTGTATTGTCTTAAGAATTCAGCATTCTCTGTGTTGTCTTAGGAATTCAGCATTCTCTGTATTGTCTTAGGAATTCAGCATTCTCTGTATTGTCTTAGGAATTCAGCATTCTCTGTATTGTCTTAGGAATTCAGCATTCTCTGTATTGTCTTAGGAATTCAGCATTCTCTGTATTGTCTTAGGAATTCAGCATTCTCTGTATTGTCTTAGGAATTCAGCATTCCCTGTATTGTCTTAGGAATTCAGCATTCTCTGTATTGTCTTAGGAATTCAGCATTCTCTGTATTGTCTTAGGAATTCAGCATTTCCTGTGTTGTCTTAGGAATTCAGCATTCTCTGTATTGTCTTAGGAATTCAACATTCTCTGTATTGTCTTAGGAATTCAGCATTCTCTGTGTTGTCTTAGGAATTCAGCATTCTCTGTATTGTCTTAGGAATTCAACATTCCCTGTATTGTCTTAGGAATTCAGCATTCTCTGTGTTGTCTTAGGAATTCAGCATGCTCTGTATTGTCTTAGGAATTCAACATTCCCTGTATTGTCTTAGGAATTTAGCATTCTCTGTATTGTCTTAGAAATTCAGCATTCTCTGTGTTGTCTTAGGAATTCAGCATTCTCTGTATTGTCTCAGGAATTCAGCATTCTCTGTGTTGTCTTAGGAATTCAGCATTCTCTGTGTTGTCTTAAGAATTCAGCATTCTCTGTGTTGTCTTAGGAATTTAGCATTCTCTGTGTTGTCTTAGGAATTCAACATTCCCTGTTTTGTCTCAGGAATTCAGCATTCTCTGTATTGTCTCAGGAATTCAGCATTCTCTGTATTGTCTCAGGAATTCAGCATTCTCTGTGTTGTCTTAGGAATTCAGCATTCTCTGTGTTGTCTTAGGAATTCAGCATTCTTTGTATTGTCTTAGGAATTCAACTTTCCCTGTATTGTCTTAGGAATTCAGCATTCTCTGTATTGTCTCACCTCTGAGAAGCAGAGCTGCTTGCCTCAATAAATGAGTGCTAGAACATTGGTCGTCAGGATTAGCTATTTGTATCGAGCCTCTTAATAAAGATAGACACATGTTCATTATAGTCATATTGAGTCAGTGATGCTATAATTCGCTATCTTGCAAGAACCTCCAGAAACGCACAGAGCCTGTTCCATTTATTCACATAACAATGGAGTAACACCAATGAGACATTTTAGGTACATTTGGATTTTCGGGAAATGGAGGCCACTGGAACCATTGGATTAACTATTCCCTCAATACCCTCTGGAACCATTGGATTAACTATTCCCTCAATACCCTCTGGAACCATTGGATTAACTATTCCCTCAATACCCACTGGAACCATTGGATTAACTATTCCCTCAATACCCACTGGAACCATTGGATTAACTATTCCCTCCCACTGGAACCATTGGATTAACTATTCCCTCAATACCCTCTGGAACCATTGGATTAACTATTCCCTCAATACCCACTGGAACCATTGGATTAACTATTCCCTCAATACCCTCTGGAACCATTGGATTAACTATTCCCTCCCACTGGAACCATTGGATTAACTATTCCCTCCCACTGGAACCATTGGATTAACTATTCCCTCAATACCCTCTGGAACCATTGGATTAACTATTCCCTCAATACCCACTGGAACCATTGGATTAACTATTCCCTCAATACCCACTGGAACCATTGGATTAACTATTCCCTCAATACCCACTGGAACCATTGGATTAACTATTCCCTCAATACCCTCTGGAACCATTGGATTAACTATTCCCTCAATACCCTCTGGAACCATTGGATTAACTATTCCCTCAATACCCTCTGGAACCATTGGATTAACTATTCCCTCAATACCCACTGGAACCATTGGATTAACTATTCCCTCAATACCCTCTGGAACCATTGGATTAACTATTCCCTCCCACTGGAACCATTGGATTAACTATTCCCTCCCACTGGAACCATTGGATTAACTATTCCCTCAATACCCACTGGAACCATTGGATTAACTATTCCCTCAATACCCACTGGAACCATTGGATTAACTATTCCCTCAATACCCTCTGGAACCATTGGATTAACTATTCCCTCAATACCCTCTGGAACCATTGGATTAACTATTCCCTCAATACCCACTGGAACCACTGGATTAACTATTCCCTCAATACCCTCTGGAACCATTGGATTAACTATTCCCTCCCACTGGAACCATTGGATTAACTATTCCCTCCCACTGGAACCATTGGATTAACTATTCCCTCCCACTGGAACCATTGGATTAACTATTCCCTCAATACCCACTGGAACCATTGGATTAACTATTCCCTCAATACCCACTGGAACCATTGGATTAACTATTCCCTCAATACCCACTGGAACCATTGGATTAACTATTCCCTCAATACCCTCTGGAACCATTGGATTAACTATTCCCTCAATATCCTCTGGAACCATTGGATTAACTATTCCCTCCCACTGTAACCATTGGATTAACTATTCCCTCAATACCCACTGGAACCATTGGAAATGAACAGCATTGTCGTTGATTTTCTTAATTTATGCCCTGTCTTTTTATAGCCCGTAAAAAAAAAACTTCTATAGATTTCCACATTGAAACCCAAGCAGTGTAGATAGTCTCTAAGCATACTTCTGAATGAAAACCGTTCTGATTAAAGAGCTATAGCTATTTCAGAACCTGTGCTCCAAACCGGGGGCTCCACCCATTCATTCAGCAGTCAGCTCTGAGACTTCCGTAGTTCTTTCAGTTTACATCAATGCAGTGTCTGATCTGTCTACCAGGACCACCGCTGGGTTCACTGTAACAGCTGGAGCACCAGGCTCACAGCCAAAGAACAGAGGCTTCCTGTGCATCCCAAATGAAACCCTATTCACTAGTAGTGCACTGGGAAAAGGGAACAGGGTGTCATATGGGATGCACGTCTGACCACTTTTAGTCCAGGTTGACTGTCTCCTGTCTTCGCTGCTGCTGATAACAACATTCTCCTCCTTACTGACAGAAGGCATATTTCCGTAATGAGAGCCCTCAGTCACAGAGAAGCCTGCTGTTGTACGCAGTCAGTCGTGGATGACAAGAGAAGCAGGGGGTGCTGTGTTCATGAGGAGAGGACAGAGGAGAGAGGAGGGGAGATGAGAGCAGAGGAGAGGAGAGGACAGAGGGGAGAGCAGAGGAGAGGAGAGGACAGAGGAGAGGAGAGGAGAGGGGAGGACAGAGGAGAGGAGAGGACAGATGACAGATGACAGATGACTCTGGCTGCTGCTGTCACAGCTGGGAGAGAGCAACACCACTTCAACCTCATTCCAAGTTTTCTTTTTCTCGGAACAAAGCACCAGGTGTGAAATAGCTGCAACAAACAGAATACTAACTGTATTAGATGTGCTTGCGTTGTACTGTACTGGGTGTTCTGCACTGTAGGCTAGCAATGTAGTAGTAATATACTGATCCCTCTCTGCAGTGTAGTAGTAATATACTGATCCCTCTCTGTAGTGTAGTAGTAATATACTGATCCCTCTCTGTAGTGTAGTAGTAATATACTGATCCCAGACACTCTGCAGTGTAGTAGTAATATACTGATCCCTCTCTGCAGTGTAGTAGTAATATACTGATCCCTCTCTGTAGTGTAGTAGTAATATACTGATCCCTCTCTGCAGTGTAGCAGTAATATACTGATCCCTCTCTGCAGTGTAGTAGTAATATACTGATCCCTCTCTGTAGTGTAGTAGTAATATACTGATCCCTCTCTGTAGTGTAGTAGTAATATACTGATCCCTCTCTGCAGTGTAGCAGTAATATACTGATCCCTCTCTGCAATGTAGTAGTAATATACTGATCCCTCTCTGTAGTGTAGTAGTAATATACTGATCCCTCTCTGCAGTGTAGTAGTAATATACTGATCCCTCTCTGTAGTGTAGTAGTAATATACTGATCCCTATCTGTAGTGTAGTAGTAATATACTGATTCCTCTCTGTAGTGTAGTAGTAATATACTGATCCCTCTCTGCAGTGTAGTAGTAATATACTGATCCCTCTCTGCAGCGTAGTAGTAATATACTGATCCCTCTCTGCAGTGTAGTAGTAATATACTGATCCCTCTCTGCAGCGTAGTAGTAATATACTGATCCCTCTCTGCAGTGTAGTAGTAATATACTGATCCCTCTCTGCAGTGTAGTAGTAATATACTGATCCCTCTCTGTAGTGTATTAGTAATATACTGATCCCTCTCTGTAGTGTAGTAGTAATATACTGATCCCTCTCTGCAGTGTAGTAGTAATATACTGATCCCTCTCTGCAGTGTAGTAGTAATATACTGATCCCTCTCTGCAGTGTAGTAGTAATATACTGATCCCTCTCTGCAGTGTAGTAGTAATATACTGATCCCTCTCTGTAGTGTAGTAGTAATATACTGATCCCTCTCTGTAGTGTAGTAGTAATATACTGATCCCTCTCTGTAGTGTAGGAGTAATATACTGATCCCTCTCTGTAGTGTAGGAGTAATATACTGATCCCTCTCTGCAGTGTAGTAGTAATATACTGATCCCTCTCTGCAGTGTAGCAGTAATATACTGATCCCTCTCTGCAGTGTAGTAGTAATATACTGATCCCTCTCTGTAGTGTAGTAGTAATATACTGATCCCTCTCTGTAGTGTAGTAGTAATATACTGATCCCTCTCTGCAGTGTAGTAGTAATATACTGATCCCTCTCTGCAGTGTAGTAGTAATATACTGATCCCTCTCTGTAATGTAGTAGTAATATACTGATCCCTCTCTGTAGTGTAGTAGTAATATACTGATCCCTCTCTGTAGTGTAGTAGTAATATACTGATCCCTCTCTGCAGTGTAGTAGTAATATACTGATCCCTCTCTGCAGTGTAGTAGTAATATACTGATCCCTCTCTGTAGTGTAGTAGTAATATACTGATCCCAGACACTCTCTGCAATGTAGTAGTAATATACTGATCCCTCTCTGTAGTGTAGTAGTAATATACTGATCCCTCACTGTAGTGTAGTAGTAATATACTGATCCCTCTCTGTAGTGTAGTAGTAATATACTGATCCCTCTCTGTAGTGTAGTAGTAATATACTGATCCCTCTCTGTAGTGTAGTAGTAGTATACTGATCCCAGACACTCTCTGCAATGTAGTAGTAATATACTGCTAGTTCCTTCAAAATTACTCTATTCTTTTTTTACAATATACTATCAGTATGCCCATACTCCAATATGTCCCAATACTGCTTTGCCATCTGGAGGGTGGCCTTTTGCTTCCGCCCAATGGTCCACATGTGGAAGCTGTACCCTTACTGATATCATTACAGTAATGTTTTGAGAACATTCCAAGATTTGAAAGATACACATTACCAGGCAACTCCTTTTTTCTATATTTACAATTTAGGTCAGCTATGCTTCCCTATGGAGTCCCTTTGGCAAACCCAACTACCAAACCATCCAACGATGGGATTTATGAATAAATGATCTGGGCTCCTGAATGGACTGACCTCTATTATATATAAACAACTTTTGGAAAGCTCATATTCTGAGCTAGCCATTAAAAAAGTATGCTCCACAGTTGTAACTGAATCTGAACAACCCTTTAACTGGAACAGAATAAGGAAAAATATGACCTTGGCATCCCTGTAATCTGACCCATCAATTTATTCATTTTTTAAGTTGGTTCACAGACTGTATTTAACACTAAGGTAGCGTTTTTTACGCTGAAATTTGCAGTGAGTCCCAAATGTTCACTGTGTCCCCAAATTCGGTAGGCAAATTCATTCATATGATGTGGGAGTGCCCTGCAGTGTAATGCTTCTGGGGCAAAGTTAGAAAATGCATTTTGAAGTGCTTGAATTTAAATATTGGCAACAGCCTCATTCTCTCTAGTGGATCCAGTCACTATTAGAAGTTATTACATTATAATTATCAACACTGGATAGCGTTAGGCAAGGAACAATTGAGTTCTGGAAAAATATACTTGACTCTGTTAAGAACAATCTCAGTTACAGCCCCACACATACCAACCAGTTATATACAGTGCTTTCGGGAAGTATTAAGACCCATTGACTTTTTCCACATTTTGTTACGTTACAGCCTTATTCTAAAATTGATTAAATCGGGTTTTTTTTACCCTCATCAATCTACACCCAATACCCCATAACGATAAAGCATTTATTTTTTATTTTTATTGTTGCTAATGTTGAAGCACCTTTGGCAGCAATTACATCCTTGAGTCTTCTTGGGTTTGACGCTATAAGCTTGGCACATCTGTATTTGGGGAGTTTCTCCTGTTCTTCTCTGCAGATCCTCTCAAGCTCTGTCAGGTTGGATGGGGAGTGTCGCTGCACAGCTATTTTCAGGTCTCTCCAGAGATTTTAGATCGGGTTCAAGTCCGGGCTCTGGCTGGGCCACTCAAGGACATTTAGAGACGTGTCCCGAAGCCACTCCTGCGTTGTCTTAAATGTGTGCTTAGGGTCCTTGTCCTGTTGGAAGGTGAACTTCGCCCCAGTCTGAGGTCCTGAGCGCTCTTGAGCAGGTTTTCATCAAGGATCTCTCTGTACTTTGCTCCGTTCATCCTTCCCATGATCCTGACTAGTCTCCCAGTCCCTGCAGCTAAAAAACATCCCCACAGCATGATGCTACCACCACCATGCTTCACCGTAGGGATGGTGCCAGGTTTCCTCCAGACGTGACGCTTGGCATTCAGGCCAAAGAGTTCAATCTTGGTTTCATCAGACCAGAGAATCTTGTTTCTCATGGTCTGAGTCCTTTAGGTGCCTTTTGGCAAACTCCAAGTGGACTGTCATGCCTTTTACTGAGGAGTGGCTTCCGTCTGGCCACTCTACCATAAAGGCCTGATTGGTGGAGGGCTGCAGAGATCGTTGTCCTTCTGGAAGGTTCTCCCATCTCCACAGAGGAACTTTAGAGCTCTGTCAGAGTGACCATCGGGTTCTTGGTCACCTCCCTGACCAAGGCCCTTCTCCCCTGATTGCTCAGTTTGGCCGGGCAGCCAGCTCTAGGAAGAGTCTTGGTGGTTCCAAACTTCTTCCATTTAAGAATGATGGAGGCCACTGTGTTCTTTGGGACCTTCAATGCTGCAGAAATGTTTTGATACCCTTCCCCAGATCTGTGCCTCGACACAATCCTGTCTCGGAGCTCTACAGAGAATTCCTTCAACCTCATGGCTTGGTTTTTGCTCTGACATGCACTGTCAACTGTGGGACCTTATATAGACAGGTGTGTGCCTTTCCAAATCATGTCCAATCAATTTAATTTATCACAGCTAGACTCCAATGAAGTTGTAGAAACATCTCAAGGATGATCAATGGAAACAGGATGTACCTGAGCACAATTTCGAATCTCATAGCAAAGGGTCTGAATACTTATGTAAATAAGGTATTTCTGTTTATATGTAATACATTTGCAAAAATTACTTACAAACTGTTTTTGCTTTGTCATAATGGCGTATTGTGATGTCATTATGGCGTATTGTGATGTCATTATGGGGTATTGTGATGTCATTATGGGGTATTGTGATGTCATTATGGGGTACTGTGTGCAGATTGCTGAGGGTTTTTATATATTTAATCCATTTTAGAATAAGGCTGGAACGTAAAAAAAAAAAAATGGAAAATGGAAAGGGGTCTGGTCATTTTGGAGGGAAACACTCACAAACCTTTACAGATGCACAATCGAGAGCATCCTGTCGGGCTGTATCACCGCCTGGTACGGCAACTGCTCCGCCCACAACCGTAAGGCTCTCCAGAGGGTAGTGAGGACTGCACAACGCATCACCGGGGGTAAACTACCTGCCCTCCAGGACACCTACACCACCCGATGTCACAGGAAGGCCAAAAAGATCATCAAGGACAACGACCACCCGAGCCACTGCCTGTTAACCCCGCTATCATCCAGAAGGCGAGGTCAGTACAGGTGCATCAAAGCTGGGACCGAGAGACTGAAAAACAGCTTCTACCTCAAGGCCATCAGACTGTTAAACAGCCATCACTAACATTGAGTGGCCGCTGCCAACATACAGACTCAATCTCTAGCCACTTTAATAATTAATAATTGGATGAAATAAATGTATCACTAGTCACTTTAAACAATGCCGCTTTATGTAATGTTTACATACCCTACATTACTCATCTCATATGTATAT